>CM062818.1:97335873-98535873 GCA_031772625.1 Pinus tabuliformis | reverse complement strand
AGTCAACAGGTTTCCCCAATGATCATTGTTCACAAGAATAATGGTAAGTGGCATATTTGTGTGGATTACAGGGAATTAAATAAAGCAACTTTAAAAGATCATTTTCCCCTACCCTTTATTGACCAGGTCCTTGATACATTAGCTAGAAAGAAGTTTTTCTCCTTTCTAGATGGATTCAATGGATACAACTAGATACAAATAGCTCCTGAGGATCAGGATAAAACCACCTTCACATGTCCTTGGGGGACCTTTTCCTACCGATTCCTCCCATTTGGTCTCTGTAATGCACTCGCTACCTTTCAAAGGGAAATAGTAGGAATTTTTTCTAATCTAATCAATGATAGTGTTGAAATTTACATGGATGACTTCACCCCATATGGGGATTCTTTTGAAGAAGGTCTAGAAAACTTAGAGAAAGTACTTAAAAGATGTATACAGACACATGTTTCTCTTAGTACAATAAAATGTCATATGATGACAGAGGAAGGAATATTGTTGGGACACTTGTTTTCAGTTGCAGGAATTCAGGTTGATCCTGCTAAGGTAGAAGTGATATTGAATTTTCCTACACCTAAGACATTGACACAGGTACATAGCTTTATTGGTTATGATGGCTATTATAGAGGGTTTAAAGAATTTTTTTCTAAGATAATATTCCCACTTTTTAAATTGTTACCTAAATATGCGGAGTTTGTGTGGAAAGATGAATGTGAAGCAGCCTTTAAATAAATCAAAGAACTATTTTGTAAATCTTTGATATTACGAGGTCCTGACTGGAAGCTCCTATTTCAAATCTCTACAAATTCTTCCCAAACAATAGTAGGGGCCGTCCTGGGGCAACAAGAGGATAAGAAACTATATGCGATCTATTATGTCAGCAAGAACTTGACTCCTGTTGAACTGAACTATATAGTAACTGAAAAAGAGTTCTTGGTTGTTATTTATGATATTAATAAGTTTCAACATTATATTACATGGTATCCTAATTTTTGTGCACACTGATCATACAGCTATCAGGTATCTGATGAATAAACCAATAACCCCTAGTCGTATTACAAGATGGTTGTTGTTAATTCAAGAATTTGATATTACCATTGTAGATAAGCTAGGGAAAGATAATGTGGTTGCATATTTCCTATCTAGAATGGATACTAGTAATGAAGGTACCCATGTAGAGGATAGTTTTCCATATGAACATATTTTTGCAATTTCTACATTTACCTTATAGAGAAAAATGAAGGATTATCCATCATAGCGTCTGATATTAATGGATAGAAGGATACCTATTTTACATGGGACCCAACCAACAAATTTGGCACTGCATAAGTGCGGATGACATCTATGGTGTCCTGAAAGTTGCTCATGATGGCCCCTACGGGGGACATTTTGTAGATAAGAGGACAGGTCATAAGGTGTTACAAATGGGGTACTATTGGCCCTCTATCTTTTGTGATGCAAGGAAATATGTTCACGGGTGCGATAGTTTCCAACGGATGGGTTAGCTCGGTCAGGAAGATGATATGTTGCTACAGCCTCAACTAGTTCTTGAGCCCTTAGAAAAATTGGTTATTGAGTTCGTTGGGTCATTCAATCTGCCTTCAGATCAGAAAGTTCACATTTTGGTTTCCATGGACTGTGTGACAAAGTGGGTAGAGGACAAGGCTGTTGTGAAAGCAACAGAACAAGTTGTGTCAGACTTTCTATTCGAAGAAATTTTTGCTCGGTATGGAGATCCTAGAGAGATAGTTTCAGATGGAGGGGCATAGTTTACATGACATGTGATAGCATGACTTATGAAGAAATATGGGATCAATCATAGGGTAACTTCTCCATATCACCCTCAGGTGATTGGCCAAGTCAAGAGCATAAACAAGGTAATGGAAAATATTCCTACAAAGAATGTAGAAAACCATCACCGAAATAGGGTTGAAAAACTTCCTAAGGAATTGTGGGCGTATATAACAACATGGCGAAACACAACAAGATTTTCACTATATGAGCTTGTCTATGGGAAATCACCTTTCTTTCCGGTGGAATTTGAAATTAAGACACTCAGGACAACCCTTGAAGTAGGTTTGAATCTTTTAGAAGCCCAAAAACACTGACTGGAACAGTTAAATGAGTTGGATGAAATTCATTTGGTAGATGTCCAAAATACTGCTACAATTCAACAGCAACGAACTAAGTCGCACGATAGATTTATCAAGAAAAATGTGTTTCAAAGGGGAGATTGGGCATTGCTCTATGACTCTCAGTTCAAATATTTTAAAGGAAAACTTTGCTCCAGATGGATGGGACCATATGAAGTTGACACGGTGTTTGATAACGAGACTGTTAGACTTATAACAATTGATGAGGCACATACTCCTTTACTTGTAAATGGACATTGCCTCAAACTATACCACCATCCAGCTTCTAAAGACTCCTTTATCAAACATTTCTCTGATAATTCTGGTTTTGAAATTATTAGTGCAGAGAACTCTTCCTCTGCACCTCTGATCTAAAAAAGAAAAAAAACAATAATATATATCTATATATCTAATATAATAAAATGTTGTTACTACTCTATCATTCTTTTTCCTACAGGTATCTCACTGGTGTTGTTACTCCTCCGGTGTTGTTACTCTGATCATGGCAATTTTGTCTAAGTTCTTCACTGGCATTGTTACTCCTTTGGTGCTATTACTCCATGGAAATTTTGTCTAAGTACTTCACTAGTGTTGTTACTCCTCAAGTGTTGTTACTCCTCCGTGTTGTTACACTGATTATGGTGATTTTGTCTAAGTACTGCACTGGTGTTGTTACTCCTCCAGTGTTGTTACACTAATCATGGTGATTCTGTCTAAGTACTTCACTGGTGTTGTTACTCCTCCGGTGCTATTAATCCTCCAGTGTTGTTACTCCTCTGGTGTTGTTACTCCATGGTGATGGAGATTTCATCTAAGTACTCTAGTGCTATTACTCCTCCGGTGCTATTACTTCCGTAGTGTTGTTACTCCTTCGGTGATGTTACTCCGTTGCGATTTCGACTATGTTTTCAAACGGTGTTGTTACTCCCTCTGATGTTGTTACTCCTCCGTTGTTGTTACTTCGTCAAGGTAATTCGCTAGGTATATCCCCAATCAACTTTGTGGATTTAATCAATAATTCATTTGACATGACTCGATATGACCGTGGAAGGTCATCCCCTTAGTTGGAGGGGGGGGGGGGGTGGGTATTATAATAAATACAAAGACGCCATAATTAAAATGAAGTAATGACTTTTCATATCACTATTGAACCCTGTACCAAGTGTGTACACTCCACGATCTCCACCATACCTCGCACAGTTATCCATATGCATTGGGACTTGAATAAGTACGATTGTGTTAATGGACGGTCCTTTCCAATGTTGTGAAACAATTACCATAATTATCACTCATTATTACCATAATCTGCCATGGATTTTTCCATATTTTACCATTATCTTCCCTATTTTCACTATCACTGCACCCCCATCACCACCACAACCCTATCACTGCAATTTTACCTGCCGACACTCCTTGTTATTTGTGATGTAAGCATTAAGGGAGATTGTTAGAACTAATGCTTACTTTAGAATTCATTGGGATTTTTTGGAGATTATTGAGATATTATCTAAACCTCTAGCTCCAATCTTAGAATAAGTTGGATCTCACAAAAATTATATAAATGTGATTGTCTTGAGCATGCATTTTGTTAATTTTAATTATTATTTGTTTGATCTTCTCTCTCTCTCTCTCTCTCTCTCTCTCTCTCTCTCTCTCTCTCTCTATATATATATATATATATATATATATATATATATATATATATATATATATATATATATATATATCTATATCTATATCTATATCTATATCTATATATATATATATATATATATATATATATAGAGAGAGAGAGAGAGAGAGAGAGAGATATATCTATTGCATATATCCAATATGTTGTGTTTAATGTTGTTTTTATTTCAAATATTTATATAATATAAATCCCAGATTTTCCCTAGCCATATTTGGAATCTCAAGTTTCCTAGGCATAGTGATTCCCATTTGTTTACGTTCCTCTCAACGTCGTTGAAAATTCTTTGATGGGTTTGTCACCAGTTCTTTCATATCATCCACAGGTACTTTCTTCCTCGGGTCTTGTCCTACACAGTGGGGCTAAGGTTTTACCTTCTGTTTGGGTTTCATGCCTATGTCTTTTCCCTCCAGCTTCAGAAGTTTTCAATGTTTTTAGGGTTTTCAAACTAACCCTTGGTGTCGGATTTCAACCATGTCATTATCTTCTCTCATTCTTTCTCATTCTATTGATCTAGGTGTTGCTCCTCTTTTCCCAGCTGCCTTAGCCATATTGTTCGAGGACCAATCTTATTGTGAGGGTTTTCCTTTTTCTTGGGTTTTTTCAAGAGCCCAAAACCCTCTCATCCCTCTAGATCTCCCCTCTTCCAACAATGTTCTAAAAGTCCTAGTTTCTCAAGCCCTAGAGGATGGGTCTCATTTTCTAGGTAAGGAGGCTAGGGGCTCTAATTGGGAGATGTTAGTTGGGTTGGAGGAGGGCCCTTCCAAAAAAGAAGGTGGTCCTTCTCTCGGAAAAAGGTAGAAGAGACATTTCTTCAAGAAAACAAAGAATCTTCAGATGGCCTCAACATCGAGTCTCGATATGTCTATTCAGTAGGTAGAATATTTTAGTAGAAAATCTCTGGTAGGAAGGATTAGTGGTCATGAATTTGGCCTCCCTTTTATAAATGTATGGGTGGTATCCTCAATGCGGCCTTTGATAAAACACCTTGTCACCATTTGGGTCCTCACAAAGGGCTAGGTCCATTTGATTTTATAGGATGAATCAGATGCTAAGCTAGTCGATGGTAGGGTAGTGAAGCTTGACTTCTCCTCAACCATTTTTAGGTTGTGGACTCCCCATTTTAATGATAGGAATGAGAATATAGACTCAATGCTGGTATGGGTTCGTATTCCCAGTTTCCCTCTCGATCTATAGCATGATCAATTTTTCCATTTTGTGGATAATCAGTTGGGATCCTATTTGGAGCATGATGCATCTTATTTACCTTTAGGCGACATTTTGATGGCCCATATTCTAGTTAGTGTGGATATAAGAAGCGGGCTTCCTAGTGCGATGGACCTTAGTTTTGGGATAGATCCAATCTTGCTGGATTATGAGGGAATCCCATTTCAATGCTAGTTTTTCCACCAACATGGTCATAGTGTGTAGGAATATGTCCTATCAATGAATAAGAAAGTCCAATGGCCTTTGAGTGTTAAAGTAAGGGATGTTTCAGTCTCGGTTTCATATTCCATGGCTTCATTTACAGTGATCTCATGTTCTCTTTCACTCAATTCTACTGCAAGAGTTCATACTTCTATTCTGGTTTCTGGATGATCGTGCCCCAAGTCCATTCCTCTAGTTCCTCCCCTATGGATGATGAAGGTATTATGTCGAGTCCTTCCTTTTCTCTTAAATTCATGTTATGTCAATGTTGTTTCTTCTATTTCTCTATGTTTTGTTGATGTTTCTATGTCCTCATAGGATCTCTAAACTATCGTACCTACCCCACGATGCTTAAAGCCTCCCCCCCTTCTAGTCGTAGTCATATTTCCTTTTTTAGTTTCCTTAGGTGATTTATCATCCTTGTTATCATCATCCTCCTTTGTCTCTTCCAAAAGACTCATCATTGTTGACGCGCTCTACAATTTGCACTCTTGTCTTATGATTCCCTAGAGGGTTTGCGTTTCATGGGGTTTGGGGAAACTCTCACGTTTGGCTAGGGAAAGTTGTTGTCGAGGCTGAAAATGGTTCCTTTCTATTACGCAAGAGAAAGCCAAATTTGACCTCGCCACTAGTAAACAACAATCCATTCAAGGTTCGTTTAGAGCAAGCCCAACCTTGGTGGTATGACATACTTCTTTGTACTCACAATTATTTTCTATTCAAAGAAAGAGAGTAGAGCGACCTCACCATCTAGCTGGGTTTTCTCCCAAAACGGTTTTCCCGTGATATATCTTGTGCGAAATGTGGTTTGTGATCTTTTATTTCATTGTTCTCCGTTTTCTGCATAATTTTTTTTGCATGCATATGGAAGAAATAATAATCTACATATCTAAAGAGGAATAAACTCTAATAGTATATATTTTCATATGTTTAAATATAATTTATTAGATATGTTTTGAAAAATTTACAATGGAATATGAAAAATGTATAATAAAATAGGTATGACAATTTAGTGATAATAAATGTTAAGGTAAATTTAACTTGGTGAAAGATTCAAAGTTGTTAAGGCTCAAGTAACATGGTTTTGGTGGCCCTTAGTGGCCCACAATATTAAACCCCGTGATTATATATGACTAAGGATTTAAAAGGATTAAAGATTCTCCGTTATAACGTGCCTCCATATCCTCACTTACTAAGTAGTAATGGACGTTGCCTTTAATTCAATGACGGGTGATATCTATGACGTCTTTTTCTAATATAAGATAATATAACTTTTATGAATATCGGAAGTTTGTTTCTTACACAGGTCTTATGTCTTTCGCCCTGGTATGCACCTTTGTTCATTTTTCTTTCCAACGAAAGATTACCACTTTGAGCTTTCGAAGTATTCTGCACGTTGAGAGTTCAAAGTCTTTGCGGGTCTAGAAAGCTCAAACAGCAGGTCATTTTTTAACATTTTGCCATTGACTCCGGGGAATGTACAAAGTTCAAAGTCTTTGCGTTCAAACAGCAGGTCGTTTGCTACAATTTTTTCATTTGACTCGGGGGAACGTGCTTGTTCCGTCCGGACTTTGTTACTTATTTCTACACTACACATAGATACACGCGTATACATCGTATTAGCGAGCTTTTTAACGATAATTCTGATTCAAAGTGATATCAAGATTTGGGTGGAATAAATGGAGCGTAAGCCCTCTGGATTTTAATGGTCTCTTTATGTGTTTGTTTGGTAGGTTTGGCTTCAAATTTGGTTGCGAAGTCTGAGTTTACCTGATGTAAGGGAACTTTCCACATCATATTTTATGTTTCTTTAAGAATTTAGACTAATTTTAAAACGAGTTGATTTTAACCCACACAAAAAAAATCAAGCCAAAAAGAGATAATCCTCGCCCACTCACGGAAAAAACTGAGTCAATCCAAGTACCCCAATACAATTCCCCCGCATTAATTACAATTAGAGTGTCTGTCGGTTATTGTGTGAGCAAAGCATAGACTGGCCCGGAAGTTCACGAAGCTGTCCTCTAAAGACTTTGCCATATTTTTTCGCAAAGATTTATCGATAACCATCGTCTTCGGGATAAAAATATGCGAATATCTACCGTCTCGTGGGTATCAAAGGATATATTGTAACCCAAAATTCCAATAATGTTTTTCACGGCATCTTCTGTAGGTTTTGGCTTTCAAACATATCTTTTGAAGTGATTAATTTATGGAAGACTGACGAGCCAACTAAAGTTTGGGATCCTCTTGACGGAAAGGGGAGGCGATGGATTTAAATGATTAAATCGACTTCGTTAGCACTACCTACGCTTCATTGTCGTTCATTCCCAACACTGATTCTGTGCCTATCACCTAATCTTCTCCCGATGGAATTATATGCTCATCTCCTTCATTCTTCCCTTCCTCGACACCTGTTCTTCATTATACTTACTTTCTGCTGTGTCTCTCTATTCCCCTGCTACTTATGCTTGGACATGAAATACCAGTACTGCCAAAATACTGGGAGATGTGGGGTTACAGATATATCGTATCCTTTTGGTGTAGGAAACCGTGGATGCGGTCATCCTCATTTTCAGATCGACTGTGTGCAGAACTTTTCTCCAGTAATCACAATTCAGGGCCACAATTACACAATAATAGAGAGCCATTTTAAATCCTGGTTAATTGTGAGGGGCGAGAAGTGCAAATTCTTAGATGATCCCATTCACATGCAGTTACCACATCCAAGGCGTACAGACACCGCCGTGATATCCTATACGGAGAACAGGACCCTAAATGTCTACAAATGTCAACTGGACCAGTCAGTAATGGTTAGCGGAAAATGTAATTCTAGCGTCTCTTACAGTTTGTACGATAATGGGAATTGGATTCGGGATGTCCTACGGCCCAAGTAACAGTTGATGTGGGATCATTGCAACTGCTTTACAATGATCCAAAGAGAGATGCAAGCTGTCAATCATGTTTCGAAAGTGGAGGGATATGTGGCTACCGTTACAACACTTCGGGTTCAACTGCACCGTTCGTTTGTTATTGCGAGGATGGACCCCGTGCCGACAACTGCCAGGGCCACGGTATGCTCTATTTCCTAAATTTACGCAAAACTACTTGGAACTGCTAGTTTAGTTAAGATGGTATGAATTATTCATTGACACCCAGGAAAAGGGGTTGTTATAGAGAAAAGGGGTTGAATCTAAAGGAATGAGGATCTGAGTACACCCCTCCAATAAGTTTCCTCCACTCTGCACTCTTTGAACCCAGAGATATGTGTAGATGTGTTTCCCGATGTTGTCAAGTACTCATTCTCTTTCCTAAAGCTATGGATCTTTGCTTTTAACTCATAATAGTTGTCATGGCTGCGTTGCAGGTCTAAAAATCAACTCGGCCATTGTAAAAGGTAACTATGGTTTCTTCCCATTGAAAATCACTTTGAACTTGTATGTTATTTCCACTATTTTCATATATCGGGGTTATTGGACAGCTATTATATTCATATCGATCTCTCATTCCACTGCAGGTTGCATTTCTGGAGGAGTTGCGCTGACCGCAATATTAGTGATATTCTTAACGTTTTATGCCCAGAAGAGAAGACATCCTCCTGCTACCTCTACTTCAAAGGTGGAGAAATTCCTAAAGGATTATGCTTATGAAATGCCAACCAGATATTCACTCTTTCAACTTAAGAGGATGACAAACAACTTTGCGGAAAAGTTGGGCGAAGGAGGTTATGGCGTGGTGTATAAAGGAAAGCTTGTGAACGGCATTTTAGTGGCTGTCAAGCTTCTTGATAGGCATAGGCACAGCCAATCCCAATTCATGAATGAAGTGGCAACAATTGGACGGATCCATCACTTCAATTTGGTTCGTCTGTTGGGGTATTGCTTCGAAAGCCCCACAAGCGCACTAGTATATGAATACATGCTTAATGGATCTCTCGACAAGTTTACATTTGCCGTAAACGGGAATGGGCAAATCTTAAGGTGGGAGCAATGGTATTCAATTGCTTTGGGTGTGGCTCGTGGAATTGCATATTTACACCAAGATTGTCAGAATCGCATCATACACTTCGACATCAAACCTCACAATATATTGCTGGACGCCGACTTAACCCCAAAAGTCGCTGATTTTGGTTTGGCAAAACTTTGTGGGAAGGGAGAAGACCATATTTCCATGACGACAGCAAGAGGGACGCCGGGATATGTTGCCCCAGAGGTGTGGTCCAGAGGTATGGATCCTATTACAGATAAATCAGATGTCTATAGCTTTGGAATGCTGTTGCTAGAGATTGTTGGGGGCAGAAAGAATATTGATGTACAGGTAAGCCGGTCGAGTCAGTTATACTTCCCTGAGTGGGCTTTCAAGCTGATTGAGAGTGGCGAGTTGGGGATGAGACTGAGAGGAGGAGAAATAGAGGCTGCAGATGAGGAGACCGCGAGGAGACTCACAGAAGTTGGATTGTGGTGCATTCAATACCGGTCCAGAGATCGTCCTTGTATGACGAGGGTTCTCCAAATGTTAGAAGGTAATGGAGCAGACGTCCCCAATCCTCCGTTACCCTTCAATTCCTCGGCTACGCCTGAAAATCCTATAGTGTCCTCCACAGTGAGTTCTTCAATTGAAATCACCCTTCCACCGTGATTTGATACATCGTGTTTGGAAGTGATTGCTTCATATATGTAATAAAGATAATTTAGAAAATATTATGCAAGATTGGCATTTGTTTTTTAATGACATTATATTAGAAAAAGGTATGTATAAAAAATGAATTGCTTTTCAAAATAATTAATGGTATTATATATGGGAGAAATTTATAAATGGAAAGATTTTCAAAAGATTTATAAAAATTATATTCGGCAGATATATGTTTATGTGATAAGAAGGTTTTTTTTAAGGCCATTTCCATATTGTTTTTCTTACTACAATGCACGTTGATTTTTTATATTAAAATATTTTATGTTGTTTACCGTGTTAATATTATTATACATTTTATGTTATCAGTTTAAAAATTTAATTAAATGAAATTAAATATGAGATTACTTATTTTTTTTAAATAAGTGAATATTTATTTTATTTTATTTTATTTTTTATTATAATAATGGTTATTAATTTTTTTTTATGGTTTGTTTTGATAATTATTTTTTAGAACATTTAAAAAAACTAATTTATTTATTTATTTTGCTTACCAATTATAAAAAAAATTGATTTACAAATATATTAAAGAATTAATAATGGTGAATTGGCCTTCTAAATTTTATAGATAATTTCATATAAAATACAATTAAAAATTCATATAATTTATTTTTCCAAAGATATTTCTACAAGGTTAGAGTTGAAATTAGCCTTCTAAATTTTATAGATAATTTAATATAGAACACAACTAAAAGTTCATATAATCTATTCTTCAAAAGATATTTCTACAAGGATAGATTTAAAAAAACCATTTGAGAGGAAATTTATGGTTTATGATACTTAGAGTGGTTTTCTTTTCTTGTAATTTTTTTTTTTTGGGTGTGGTTCACGGACACCCTAGTCAATGGGTGGCGCTACGTCCACGGAAAACCCTGATCGACGAGTGGTGGTACGTCCATGGGAAAATCGCTACATCCACGGAAAACCCTGGTCAATGGGTGGCATTACGTCCATGGAAAAATCGCTACGTCCATGGAAAATTCTAGGCTGATCGACCCCGAAGGGAATCTAGCCCCGCGGCCCACTAGCAAGGCCTAACCCCAAGGGCTTCTAGGAGAATGGTACCTCTCGATGGCGAGGCATTGGTTTTGACCAACTGAGCTAACCCTTGGGGCTTTGTAAAAAAAACTTTATTTTCAAAAAGTTTTAAACTAATATATGATATGGTGGAAGGCATATTCAAACAAAGTAAAAATATTAACTTAAAATTGTTTTAGTTCGAGTGGCAATGGTAGTGAAAATGAAGTCACACGGAAAGTCTTGGGTTCAAATTTTGTGCTACCCTCCCCCATAGTGGGGTGAATAATGGACATGCAAACATGAAAATCAGAGAGTCATACCAAGCTTACAAAACAAAAAAAATAACATATATTTATTTAAATGGTTTATTGACTATATTTTTTATTAAATTAAAAATTAAAAGAAAAGTAATCCCTCATAGAGTTTATTTTGGCAGCTATCACTACTAGCCTAGATCTATCTTAACCCCAGAGGGATCAAATCTCTTGAGGTATAAACCTCTTTTTTGAGTGCAAAACTTGAGGAAATGTTTGCACCTCTAGAGATATGATCCCTTTCCATGCTTGATAGATCCGGGGTTAAGATGGATCTAGGTTAGTTATATCATATCTATATTTGTTTTTGTGTGTCAGATTGTTATTATTTCTCTCTCCCCTTCATCTTTGTGTCTTTCTATCACCCTCTCTCCTTCTCTCTCCCCCACTCCCTATCTCCCAGCTCTCCCTCTTTTTCCCTCTCTCTCTCCCTACCATCTATATCTATATTTCCCTACATCTCTCCTTTATCTTTCTATCTCACCAACCCAAACAAACACAATTTCTCTCTCTCCATATCAACCTCTCTTCCTCCCTCTGCCTCTCTCTCTCTTCTTCCCTCTCTCCTCCCTCCAACTCTATCACTATCTCTCTCCCTCTACCATTTTCTCTCTTTTTCCTCCATCTCTCTATCTCCCTCTCTCTCTCTTCCCCTTATCTCCATATCTCTCTCATCTATTTTCTCTCTCTCCCTTAATATCCTCTCTCTCTCTCTCTTGCACTCTCTCCCTGTCTCTCGTGTCACTCCCCCTCTCTCTCCACCTCTATCTCACTATGTCTTTTTTTTCCTCCCTCTCTCCCTCTCTCTCTATGCCCCCACCACTCTCTATCTCTCTCTCTCTTCATCCTTCAACTCTTTTACGATCTCCCCTCCCCCCAGCTCTCCCCTCCCTCTTTATTTCTTAAATTTGATCCCATTGTATTGTATTTAAGAAACTATCTAAATTAGAAAAATTCAATTGATTGCTAATATTAAACCTATATTTTGGATCAATAGTGTCAAAGAAAATACAATAATGAAAACCTTCAAAGAATCATGTGTTATTTTGCCTCTATCATTGGTAGTACCTTTTCTTGCTCTCATCACATGGATCCTTAATTAAGATGGATATATGCTAGTTTTTAATGATATTATTTATATTATAAAAATTTAACATCTCTATATGAAAAGTATTATCATTTTAAAGTTTAGATATATCTCAAAAATAGTTATAACATTTTTGCTTTTAGATTTATTTAAAAAAATGTTATTAAATTAAATTAAAATAAAATATTTTGATTGTGAAATAAGTTAGGGTTTTTGGGTATGTGGTATTCATAAGCCATGGTATTGGCCCATGGTATTGTAACAAAGCCTATTTTCAAGTTAACAATATCCATGGTAAAGTGGGGGGGAATATCCATGGTTACAAATTTTGGCATATTGTTATAAAATATTTTGATTGTGAAATAAGTTATGGTTTTTGGGCATGTGGTATTGATAAGCCATGGTATACGCCCATGACATTATAACAATGCCTATTTACAAGTTCATAATATCCAATGAGGGTGAATATACGTCGTTAAAGACCTTGTCATATTGTAAGTGTAAAGTTTTTATGTTCTAATCAATTAAATTTAAATATGGTTATGAAATCATTATTTTAATTTATAAAGTAAAGTGGATTTTAATTTATAGCTACTAATTATATGTTATATTTTTTAATGTGATATGTAATTTTATTAATAAAAACAAAATCAAAATACAACGAATTAGATATTATTATTTATAATATTTTATTATTAAGTGAGCCAACATTTAAATGTGACTCATTCATACTACCCTCTATATTGCTTTTAACTTTTTAGCTATTACTTTTAAATTTGTATTATTAATTGAGCCAACATTTAAATGTTTACACATATTCCAGATACCAGGTTTATTTTACTTTTAACTTCAAAATTCATGCTTTTGTGATCCCTCAGAAATGTTTTGTAGATGTGTTTCAAACTATCTAGTGTGGTTCTAAAAAATCAGATTTGGCATCAAGTTAAATATTAAATATAGAGAGAATTGATTTTAACGATTAGAATATAACAAGAAGGGGATACATGGAAGGAGATCTGTTTTCTCGAAATCTTAAGGATTAAAATTGAGAGGAGAACTGTTGACTTGCAATTTATACTATGGTCAAAGGTTCTTCTCTCAAGGAACTATCATTCATATTCTATCTTAGTCCTAATGATGGACCTTCTTTGGGGATTGAAACGTTGACAGAATAAACACAATACTGTGGATAATCCGGATCATGCTCCAAAAAAGAACTACCACAGCAGCTTCAAATCTAACATAACTTCCCTGTATGGAGGGGATACATGGAAGGAGATCTGTTTTCTCGAAATCTTAAGGATTAAAATTGAGAGGAGAACTTCCGACCTGCAATTTATACTATGGTCAAAGATTCTTCTCTCAAGGAACTATCATTCATATTTTATCTTAGTCCTGATGATGGACCCTCTTTGGGGTTTGAAACGTCAACAGAATAAACACAATACTGTGGATAATCCGAATCATGTTCCAAAAAAGAAGTGTTTAGTTTTGAATGAAGAAATATTGTTTATTAATAAAAATATAATTTAATATGTTTTAAAACATTTTTTTCATAAATAAATAATATTTTAATAGTCATAAACTAACCATAAAAAATATTTAAAATAAAATAAAAATAAAACTAATTATTATCTTCTGGTCAAGCTTAAAGAATGAAAGGAATAAATCCAATAGTAAAATAAAAAAGATCGAGTAAATAAAGGTCAAGAAAAAAAATTAATAATAATAATAATAATAATAATAACAACTAAAAAATCTAGGCTCTATATTACTTTTAAATTTTTATTATTCTTTAACTAAGTCCAATTTTAAAAATGTTGACAAACTTTCTTATATTACATCTACACATTTTCCCTATACTGGTTTCAATAATCTCTTAGGTGCATCATGCCACCCCAACACTCTTAATCTTTCATAGGGTCAATTCCAATAGCTAGCACCATGATCCCCTAGGTAAACCATGCCACCCCTCCCACACATAATCTCTCATACCACACATAATCTCCCATAGGGTTGATTCTCATAGCTACCATTACAATTTCCTATGTAAACCATGCCGCCCTAATACCCGGCCTATAAGTAAAGTCACGGGATTTGAAACTAAAATGTCTTGGTACATAATAATTAATTTTCACATCCATCACTAATTAAGTTGCATTGAAGAGCTTATATATATATATATATATATATATATATAGATATATATATATAGATATAGATATATATATATATATATATATATATATATATATATATATATATATATATATATATATATATATATATATATATATTTGAAACTAAAATGCCTTGGTACATAATACTTGATTTTCACATCCATCACTAATTAAGTTGCATTGAAGAGCATTTATATATATTATTGATATGAGAAAAAATGTATGGGTTTTAAAAACAAAATACAATTTATATATACAAATGAACTGAAATGAATTGTTGTGCTCTCCATTTTAGTATGGAAAATATGTTGTAATGTTCTATCTTGTTTTGTTAAACAATTTGATTTGGTCAAATTACATAAAAATAAAATGAACTTAAAAATGAAATTAACAAGTAAAGAAATTGAGGTAAATTAATCAATTTACAGTTTGTGGTTTTGACAAAACATGTTTTTTCCATAGTATTCTTAAGTGCGGGTTTTTCCCATGGTAACCTCTGGCCTAATTAAAGACATAAAATTCCATATAATTTACCTTTTTAATATGTAAGATGAAAGATGAACTTTACTTCAATGTGTGCTAATGAGAATGTCCATCTTAAAAATTTGTTATTTATAGAGTTTTATTTTGCATGTAATATATATAAAATGGAAAACAAAATTTTAAAAATATAAGAATATTTTGAAACTTTTCCTTGTTTAAATTTTATTGTAATATAGGATTTACTTCCAATCAAATTTAAATTTATAAAATTTTGAAATTAAAATTTTATGAAATTAAAATAGCAAGAGGAGAAATTAAATTAAATTCTTTTATAATTTTTCAAATTAACTTTTATTCAAATTTATAAATATAATTTAATTTAAAATAATTTGATTAAAATAATAAATAAATTTATATAATATTATACACGAAAGTGATAATAAATGAAAATTAGAATAATGACCAATACCTATTCCAAAGTCAGATCGAACAACATTTCATTTTCTTGAGCTGAATTTACTTTTTATAACTTTTTCCATTCTTTAAATTTATTTGCAATATGGGATTTAGTTCTAATAAAATTTTAATTTTATGAAATTATAATCACAATACGAGAAGTTAAATTAAATCAAATGATTTTATATTTTTTTCAAATTAAATTCTATTTGAATTTATAAATATTTGAATTTAAAATAATTCCATTAAAATTAATTAAATAACAAATAAATTTATATTAATAAATAGTTTTATTTTAAAAATAAAACGATCCTAGATCCATCATTAATTCAGATCTACTAAGCACTAAGAGGGATCGAATATCTTGAGGTACAAACCTCTTTTATAGTGAAAACGTATTTGATCTCGTGAGCTTGGTAGATTCAGATTTATTATTTTCAAACTTATAACCTATCTGAGAGGATATCCTTTCATTTTGGGAAGGCCATGTATATCTTACACTAATGCATACATCAACTATAGATCAAGTTGTATGCCCATTCTCATGGTAATTCTACTAAAATGTTGACTCTCTTCCCCCTGCAAAAACCATTCTTGATTGTGCAACTCTGCTCTAACATGATGAAAATGAAGAAGGATAACTTCAAACTGTCATTATCCTTGACCAAGCCTCATTTTTTAATGAAAATAATAAAGATACTTTGATTTTCACCTTTATTACTCAACCTCACATACCTAACCCCTTTTCTTTTGTGCACCTCCTTGAAAGGCACTCTCAAGAGAACTATTAACCTACTAAGTTAATTCAACAGAGGGAAAACATAGCACATTTGGATATTGTCTCTAAGGAACATTGCCTTCCTATTGAGATTTACCCTAGGAAAACTTTGAACATTAATAGTGGATTAGAACATGCTCAATAGGAGCATCTTATTGAAATGTTACAAACGCATAACATTGCTTTTGCATGCGATTATAATGATATGAAATGGGTCCATCCAAATTTATTTTCTCACCATATCTATAATAAGGAGGATTCCTGACCTATCCAACAACCTGAGAAAATGATTAATTTTTCTATTAAGGATGTAATTAAGGAAGAGCTTAAAAAATTAGTTAGCATAGGCCTTATCTACCCTATTGCTGATAATAAATGGGTTTCACCCCTAGTTATTGCACTTAAGAAGAATGGTAAATGGTGGGGCCTGTGCATATTATTGAGAGTTAAACAAGTCTCTTGAAGGAATATTTCCCCTTACCATACATTGATAAGGTCATTAATATCTTGGCAAGGTAGAATTTTTTCTCCTTTCTTGATGGATTTTGTGGCTATAACTAGATCCAGGTTGCCCCTGAAGACAAAGAAAAGATGACATTTACATGCACTCCAGGGGAATATTATTATTAAGTTCTTCCATTTTATTTATAACTTTTCTTGTCACATTCTAAAAGGTTGTTCTCGACACATTTACTGACCTTATCAATGACTATGTTGAAATCTATATGGATGATTTCACCTTATGTGGAAATACCTTTCAAGAGGCTATAAGAAATCTTGAATTTTTTTTTAAGTGTGGTGTAAGGAAACCAATCTTGTCCTTAGCAATAAAAAACGCCAAATGATTTTCACTAGGGGCATAGTATTGGGGAATCATGTGCCTTGTGAAGGGACAAAAGTAGTCCCTACAGAAATAGAAGTCATTTGTAATCCCTCAACTCAAACCTGTCAAAACCATGTCTATAGTTTCCTAGGATATGTTGGGTACTACTATAGGTTTATTGAAAAATTTACTCAGGTAGAATCCCCCTTATTTTGTCTATTAACCAAAGATGAAAAATTCTACTAGACTAGTAAAGTCCAATTAGCTTTTGGGAATTTAAAGGAGAAACTATCCACAACCCCTATTTTATGGTGACTTGATTGGTCCCTTCCTTTCCATATCTCTATTGATTCTTCAGAAAAAAATATTGGAGCTATGTTAGGTAAAAAGGAAGAACAATGACCTTATGTCATTTACTATTGTAGTAAAAATCTTAATTCAAATGAACATAATTATAAAGTGACTGAAAAATAATTTCTTATTGTTGTACATTCCATTAACATATTTTTTCATTATATCACCATATATCGAGTATTTTTACACACTAATGAACCCTCCATATGATTATTTATGAACACACCTATTACCAATGGTCAAGTAACTAGGTGACTTCATCCTCTCTAGGAATTCAATATCACCATTCTAGATAGACTTGGAAAAGAGAATGTGGTAGTTAATTTTATCACTACATTCAATAATGAGGAAAAACCTATTTTGGTAGAAGATGTCTTTCCTAATGAGCATTTATTTTCGCTCTCTATTAATACACCTTGGTTTGCAAATATTGCTAATTATTTAGCTGCATGGAATATTCCACAACGTTTATCACCAAGAGAACGTTAAAACATTATTATACATGAAGTTATGTATTCATGGGTTCAAGGGTACCTATTTTGCATAGGGCCAATTATTATGATCTAGCAGTGTGTGGAGGAAGATGATATATATGGAATCCTTAAGCCATGTCATGATGAGCCATGTGGAGAAGATTTTGCAGAGAATAGGACTACAAATAATATTTTTTGATGGGGATATTATTGTCCAACCATTTTTATGGATGCCAAGAAGTATGTGTTATGAAACCAACTCACAAAAAGATAGAAAAGATAGATCAACGCCTTAGAATTCAACCTCTTCAAGGGGGCAACCTCCTTTACATTACAAAAATGAATGATTCTTTTATGATTCAAATGACAAAACCTCCTTTCTATATATAGGAGTCTAAGGAGTCACAATATAACCTAGCCGACCTAACAATAATAATATAAAGGCACAAAAATAACAATAGAGGGATTCTATGGGGCACAGTAATAACAATATGGGGACAATAGGGGCACAACAATATTAATAAGGGATACAACTACAATAGTAATGGGGTAATCACTAGTATTATAGGGATCTAACATGCCCCTCTCCTTAAAAAAGGTGTTGTCCTCAACGCTTGAGTAGTTCTGGATGCTTATGTATAAAATTCTCATCCTCCCATGTGGAATCTTTAGCAGATAAGTTCTTCCACTTGATGAGATACTCCGAAATTGATCTATTTCGTAGCTGTCGAGTTCTTTTTTTTGTGACTGCTTCCGGTTCCAATATATTTTTTCCTTCCTCGTCAAGTTCTGGCATTATTGTTTAAACTAGGAGCTTGTTGCCTATAACCTTCTTTAAACATGAAACATGGAAAACTAGGTGCACTCGAGAAGCTGCAGGAAGATCCAATTTGTATGCCATAGTACCAATCTTTTGCAACACCTTGTACAGACCATAATACTTTGGTGATAATTTATTATCCTTCTTAGCTTGCTTGAGGGACATTTGTTTATATGGTTGTAGCCGTAGGAATACCCAATCACATACATCAAGACTTCTTTCACTGCGATGTTGATCTGCCTATTGTTTTATTCTATTCTGCGCCAACACAAGGTTATCCTTTAAGAGTTGGAGGACTTTTTGTTGATGCTCGATGTGATGTTCCACTGCTTGAACCTTAGAATTTTCTCTTAAATATGATGTGATGGATGGTGGCTGATATCCATAAAGTGCCATAAATGGGGTCATTTTTGTTGCTGTATGAAAGGAAGTGTTATATCACCATTCAGCCAAAGGAAACCATTTGACCCATTGTGTTTGTTTATCAGATACAAAGCAACGAAGATATCCTTCCAAACATTTGTTTACTATCTCAGTTTTCCCATCAGATTGAGGATGATAAGATGAGCTATGAGCTAACTGAGTACCAAGACAAGAAAATAATTCTGTCCAAAAATTTCCAGTGAAAATGGGATCTTTGTCACTTACAATAATCTTTGGGTTTCCATGTAGCTTTTGAATTATTTCCATAAATACAGTAGAAACCGTACTGGCTTTAAATGGATGTGATAATGCACAAAAGTGTGCATACTTGGTAAGTTTGTCAACTACCACCATGATGACACTCTTTCCCTCAGACTTGGATAAACCTGCGATAAAATCCATTGAAACCTCCTCCCAACGTTGCCTTGGAATGGATAAAGGTTGTAATAGACCCAGGGTCTTAATTGTTTCAAATTTATTTTGTTGGCAAACCAAACATTCTGCCACAAACTTTTGAATATCCGATTTAAGGCCACCCCAAAAAAAATCTTTCTTGACCCTGTGGTAAGTTTTTAAAAATCCTTAGTGCCCTCCTAAGGGCGAAGTGTGCAATTCCATAAGAATATTTTGTTTGAGTTGGGAATTCTTACAGAGGTATAAGCGATCTTTGTACCATAACGAATCATTTTTCCAGCTAAATGTATCAGATGTACTAGAATCTTGTTGTAACTTTTGAATAAGTGCCCACACTTCTTCATCATTCTTCCATTCCTCCCTTGCTTCGTTTATCCAATCTGGTTGGATAATAGAAATGGCGCACAACAATGCTTCCACATCCTCATCCTTTCTTGAGAGTGCATCTGCCACCACATTTTGCTTCCCTTTTTTGTAGATGATTTCAAAGTCATAACCCAACATCTTTGTGACCCACTTTTGTTGCTCTTCAGAGGATAATCTTTGTTCTAAAAAGTATTTAAGGCTATCATGATCCATTTTTACCTTGAAGTGTCTTTCCATTAGGTAGGGTTGCCATTTCTTAAGTGTATGTAGTATTGCCAACATTTCCTTCTCATAAATAGCTTTGTGCAAAAAATTTCCCTTGATTGGATGACTTTCAAAAGCAATGGGTGTTTCATCTTGCATTAAAATAGCACCAATTCCATTTCCTAAAGCATCGCATTCCACAATAAAGGTTTTTGTGAAGTCCGGTGTAGCTAAGACTAGTGCTTGGCACATTGCCTCTTTAATACGTTCAAAGGACTTTGTTGCTTATGGAGTCCATGAAAATGCATCTTTCTTCAATAATGTTGTTAGAGGTGCTGCTATTCTCCCATAATTCTTAACAAACTTGCGATAATACCCTGTTAACTCGAGAAATCCTCGTAGATGCTTGATTGATGTGGGGATTTTGCATTCCTTAATGGCTTTAATTTTGCTAGGGTCTACCTTAAATCCTTCATGAGATACAATATGACCCAGATATTCCATCTCTTGTACTCCAAAGAAACATTTGGATCTTTTTGCATATAATTGTTTCTCCTCCAATAGTTGTAGCACCCTGTCAACATGTTCAACATGATCCTTCCAAGACTTGTTGTAGATTAGTATATCATCAAAAAATACTAACACAAATTTTCTAAGGAAGGGTTTGAAAATGAAATTCATCAAACCTTGAAATGTAGAAGGTGCATTGGTAAGGCCAAAAGGCATGGCCAAAAATTCATAATGACCCTCATGAGTTCTAAATGTTGTTTTCGAAATGTCCTAGTCTTCATTCTGATTTGATGATATCCTGAATGAAGATCCAACTTAGTGAAGTAAATTGATCCATGAAATTCATCCAGTAATTCATCAATGACAGGAATGGGAAACTTATCTTTAATAGTGAGCTTGTTGAGCTCCCTATAATCCGGACACATGCGCCATGATCCATCCTTCTTGAGCACCAATACTACTGGAGCAGAGAAGGAACTTTGACTAGGTTGAATTACACCAGCCTCTAGCATTTCTGCAGCCATACATTCAATTTCACTCTTTTGGGGATAGGGATATCTGTAGGCCTGATGTTTGGAGGAACACTTCCTGGAATCAGATGAATAGCATGATCATGATCACGAATAGGTGGGAGACCTTTGGGAGTGTAAAATACCTTGGAATGATTGTCCACGACTTTTTGGAGATCTGGAGAAATAGATGATTTCGATGTGGAAACATCTACAGAACATAATTGTGCAATTACACCTCTTTGTTCCTTCTTTAGAAGCTTTGTCATATCGTTAGAGCTGATTATCTTTCCCGGTTTCCCTGCAATACCCCTTAATTCAACTTCCTTTCCTTCCACATAAAATTTCATGAAAAATTCTTGAAAATTAAAAGCTATTGTACCGAAGGATTGTAGCCATTGGACTCCTAGTACAACATCAGCACCTCCCATTGGGATGGAAAGCATTGGACTAGTCAATACATATTCTCCCATGGACAACTTGATATTATGGCACTTTCCAGAGCAATTTATCGTTCCTCCATTTGCAACCATCACTTGAAACTCTGGTGCTGGATATAGGAATCAATTCAATTCTTTTGCTATCTTACAATGAATAAAATTGTGGGTACTTCCTGAATCAATCAACACTATTACCTTTTTCTTCTTGATTTTTCCTCCTATCTTGATGGTTTGGGGAGTGGTAATTCCAGCCAGTGCATTACAAGATATGGTCGGATTCATTTCTTCTTTATCTAGGCTTTGTTCCTAGAGTATATCCTCTTTGTTTAACCTTTCTTGCTCCTTTTCTTATTCCTCTTCACAATCTATGTAGAATAATTTCTTCTCAGCACACTTATGACCTTTAGTGTATTTTCTATCACAACTATAACAAAGCGCTTTTTCTCTTTTTTCTTCCAATTGTTTTGGTGTCAATATTATAGGTTGTGGAAGGCTAGGGGCAACAACACTTCCATCTTTATAGTTGTGAGTGGTATGCTTCCTGGTTGCCATAATTTTTCTTTCCATTTTTCTTGCTAGCCTGAATGCCTTCTCTAATGAATCAGGTTCCCAAAGGCGAACATCATGTTGGATATTATCCTTTAAAGTCCCTATGAACACATCAATCCTATGCTCCTTTGGAATATTTTTTACCCTTATGTTCAATTTTTGGAACTCGTCAATGTGCTCCATTATTGAGCCCTTTTGTTTGAGAATTATCAATTGGCTAAAAAAAGTGTTACTTTTTGTATCCTCATAATGTGCTGTCAATTCTTTCATAAAAATTGCCCAAGTGATAATTTGTTTACGAGAGCAAAGCCATTGATACTATACAAACTGATTTGGTTCCAAATATAAAGTTGCAATACATACCTTTTGTGTGTTTTGCACATTATTGAGATCGAAAAATTGCTCCATCTGTAATATCCATGCTGCGGGATCCTTGCCATCAAACTTCCTCATATCGATTTTTGGAATATGGTGGGTCTTTGATCCAACAATAGAGTCTATGAAATCATGATTAACATTTCTTTTGTTCTCATCATGAGTTTCCTTTACTACCCTTTCACCATTAGTAAGTATTTCTTGTAGAAAATTTGTCAAATCTGTCTTCAAATCTGCCATGCCTATCTTCAAATCTATCTTCAAATCGTCCATCTTAGCTTCCACGTCATTCATCTTAGCTTCTACATCTTTCTTTAAACCATCCATCTTAGATTCTGTTACTTTTTGTGTGAGTGACATTTGTTGCACTTGGTCTCGTAATTTTGATATATCATGTTGCATTTCTTCCTCTTCTTCATAAGTCATGCTAGAGCTTTCAGGTTGCTTACTAGGTGTTTGCATTTTCTTTCCTCGGGGCATCAGTTACTGATAATAATGCTCTACTATGCCCTTTGAATTCCTTCAAAATAATTTTTCAAACCAAGCTTAAGCAAAAATTTAAAAAAATCTACACACCTTTTTTCACTTTGTAGGAGCTCAATATTGCCTCTGATGTATCTCTGTAATTTCGGATCATCTAGTTCTAAAATTGTGACTTGCAGTAGCCCTCTGTGTCCTCTTTCCAATGCCACCAGTCTTATTGAATTTAGATTCTCCAAGGCAGAGTTATGCACAATCTCCCAAGATGACCTGATTATAGACCTTTTCAGAAGAGCGAACTTGTAGGAAGTGCCACGTGTCACTATTTCAACCTTATGATCTGAAAAATATACACAGGAAACTATAGTCCATCCTCTTTCTGTAACTTCTTACGAAATTTCAATCTGATGCTCAAAACAAAAGTTATGACCATTTTCCCCAGGTCACCTGTTTGGAATGTAATTTGGGAGTCTGCAAAAATGCCAACTTCCTCATATCATATCTCCGCAAATATAGCACGAAAAGCTCTGAAATTCGGACCTGCGGTTCAGAATGATTTTGGCCCAAATTTGTTTTTTTTTAGCGTTTGAAACGTCGCCGAAAATTTTTTATAGCACAAATTCCACGATGACTTGTTTGGAGCAGCGGAACCCTAGAATTCAAAGCTCTGATACCAAATGTTATGAAACTAGCTCACAAAAAGATAGAAAATATAGATCAACGCCTTAGAATTCAGCCTCTTCGAGGGGGCAACCTCCTTTACGTTACACAAATGAATGATTCTTTGATGATTAAAATGAAAAAACCTCCTTTCTATATATAAGAGTCTAAGGAGTCATAATATAACCCAACCGACCTAACAATAATAATATAAAGGCACAGAAATAACAATAGAGGGATTCTATGGGGCACAATAATAACAATATGGGGACAATTGGGGCACAAAAATATTAATAAGGGATACAACTACAATAGTAATGGGGTAATCACTAGTATTATAGGGACCTAACAGTATGTCTACAATTGATAAGTTTCAACATATAGGAATATGTGTAGAACGTATGTGTTTCTATTACAATCGTAAGTCATACTAAAGCCTTTTGAAAAATAGGCCCTTGATTTTATAGGACCAATAAACCCACCATCATGACAAAACATGTATATTTTAGTATGCATAGACTATGTAACTAAGTGGGTTGAAGAAAAGGCCCTATCTAAGACAAAAAAAAAAGTAGTGGCTAATTTTTTATATGAAGAGATATTTGTCTGCTTTGGAATTCTTTGAAAAAATGTTACACACCAAGGAACCCAATTCACTTCTTAAATCATTAATTCCATTACTGAATAGTTTAGGATGAAACACCAAATTTCCACCCCATATCATCCACATGCAAATGGATAGGTGGAGGTAACTAATAAGGTTTTAGAATCCATCTCAACAAAGACAATCCTACAACATAATAAGGACTAGGCCAAAAGTATTCTATAAGAACTTTGGGCCAACAAAATCACCTCGATGATTACAAAAACCCTTATTACTTAAAATATTATGTATGGAAAACAAATGGTACTTCCAATTGAATTTGAGATAAAACTTTGAATACCACACTCCAAGTTGGGATGGTTCTTGTAGAAGCACAACAACAATGACTATATCAACTTAGTGAACTTAATGAACCCCGTGAGGATGCCCAAAAATAAACAATTCTTATTTAACAACAACGAGAAAAGTGGTATGATAGACTCATCAAAGACAAAATGTTTAAAGAAAGGGAATGAGATCTTATGTTTGATTCAAGATAAAAATACTTTAAGGGTAACTTCTTCACTCGTTGGCTTGGACCATCTAAAGTTGACATAATATATGATAATGGCTCTACTAAACATGAGGGGAATTTTGAGGTCTAAAATGGGCCTCCTAAGGAAATTATAAAATATTAGTAGAAATAATAAAATAAGATTAGATTACATCATCAAAGTTTATAGGGAAAAATGAAAAAACTATTTTTTTCAACTCGTATTTTCAACTTATCTCCTTACGGGTTTACTCAAATTTCAAGCTGAAACACTCATTGGATGAAAATTTTGATTCTTCATCCAAGGAGTACCCATGTTGCATAGTTTTTATGGACCCTACTATATGAAAAATGAGAAATACATGAAAAACGTGATTACAGTCACATATTTTCCTGTATTTCTCATTTTTCATGTAGCAAGGTCCATTGAAAGTATGCAACATGGGTACTCCGATGAGGAATTAAATTTTTCATCCAATGAGTACTCCCGCTCAAAATTTGTTTTATTTATTTTTAATATTTTTACTTTTTTACTCCAAAAATGGTGAATCATCCCCCATGGTTGACATCATCATCTTGAATCCTATTGGTTCTTATAAAGTTTATTTTGGTTATACAGTTTCCTTAGGAGGCCCATTTTAGACCTTAAAATTCCCATAATGTTATATATCTTTGATAGTAGTCTAACTTCGTTGATGGAAAATTGACCACAACTAAGGTTGTATCAAAAGCCTCAATCAAAGGAGGAATTTATCCAAACTCTTGTGAAGTAGTTTGATATGAAGGTTGTAGATAAGGTAGCCTCTCCACCCAATTATACAACCCCTTGATCCTTCCTTTCTCATGAAAAAAAACGTATGGCAGTGAAAATCTAGTTTTGGGCACTTCCAACACTTAGTGATATTGGAAAACAAGTTTTTGGCCAAAATCACTAAGGAAAAGAAAAAAATCATTTCCATAATGAAAACCTTTTTGGAAGGTGCAGTTGGGAAAACTTATGCTAGAAAAATGGGTAATCGGTTGTCAAAGTTTGGAAAAAATGGAGAAAAAAAGAGAAGAAAAAATAAATAAAAATAGAAAATATATAATGAAATAAAGTTTTTACGAAGTTAATTAATACCTTTATTGATATCTCTATGGAACACCTAATCAGGATATGAAGATTATTTCAGGATGGCTGCAAAATCGCATAAAAATACTATGCATGGGACACATCAACCAAAGCATCACAATGTTTCATTTCCTCCCATAGCTTAGGCACTCTACTTCACATTTCCTTGATTTCTTTTCTTTAGTAGGGATTCTAAACAAATCTTAACCTAAGCTAGGCATATCTTCCTACGTTCCCCCTTTCATTAGGAATTGCCTCCTTTCCTATTTTTGTTTCACATCTCATTTTACCATTATCATTTTTAAAGAAAGGACCATTATTCATGTCATTTTACATTTCTAAAAATGGGGGCTTATCACTAAAAGGTTCATGTTCTTCTTCTACTACCCCTCTTGCAAACATCAAATAGAGTATTCTAACTCGTTTAACAAAGGATCCCAAAGTTCATATTGAAAAAATAAAAGAGGAAGTTTAATTTGACCCACATACCACAACCGTACAAACCTATGTTTTAATACACAAGTATAAGGGGTGATATGCTTTGCATAAAATAATATGTGCTAGGTAGCTTTTAAATATAATTCTAAAACCATACCCCCATTACTACATCAGGCTTGATCAATAAGCACCAAGCCGACCCATACACCAATTAATTGATATCATGTACAAGTTACTAGGTGAAACTGGGTCATGGGACGCTAACTAAGATGCACTTCACATGCCGACGGTCGAACCAACATCCAGTTGGAAATTACAGGATGCATGATCATGTGATTAATAGGAAATATGGGCAAATCTCCTTCCCCACCTTATAGTAACATCATTTCATAGCACGTAGAAACGTTTTTGCCAGCTCGAGGCATCCACCATTACTCTAAATTGATTCTTCCCAAAACAACATCCTTCAATAATTGCATTCAATGAGGCTGAAGTTGAGTCTATTATGGTAATTAGACATCATCATAGGAGTGACTAATAGGGTTGAGCCAATGAATTTGAGGCTGTGCAAATGAATATGTAGGTATGATAGGTTTTCATTAAGGATGGATGGGATGACTTCCACTCACTTTTAGTTGCATGATACTACCATCACATTGGAATTCACACAACCCTTTAATGGAGCTCAAGCCATAGTACAACAACTTACAATACTAGTGAATGAAAAGATGATCATAGTTGTTACCAAATTTTCACAAGAGGGAGAGGCATGGTCGAAGAACTTGAATATTTCTAGTGAATGTTGGTGCTCCATTTTGTAGGAGTCATCATCATTACTAGACATAAGGTAAGGAATTCATCTTGAGGCTCTCCTTCCTTTATGGAAGGACATGGTGTTCATAGTGCAAAAAATAATGACCTATGAAATTCAATATAGCATTGTGTATCACTACCATATTAGAATTCTCATGCACCTAGTAGGCCATAATCCATTAAACATGTTGTATTATATGTTGAATTACTTAACTAAAATGGAAACCCTTGTAAGTCAAAAGAAGATGAGCATAGAGATCGAGCTATGCAACCAAGGATAAATTAAAATGCTAATTGATGTTGAATTACACCACTTAGATATGCCATGGAATTCCTTAATTAAGGGGATTCAAAATATGTAAACCCCGAGCTAGGATTTTATTGTAAAAGAAATAGATGAAATAGGAAACTCCTTCCTCATCAAGACCTCAAAACCTAACTAGGGGCTCATTCATGTTACATGCCTAGAAGGGAAAATAGTTGGCACATGGTATCAAAGCCTAAGAGTCTATCCAAGATTTAGACACCATACCACCAAGTGGACCAAATTATAGTGCACTTAAGTTTTCCAGAGGGTTTTAATTTTTTTATGAATGACGAAGCTGCCAAGGCAATGAATCCACCATAGACAAGGTATATTACAAATAATGTTACAAAAGAATAACAATGAACCTCTACAATTGTGACTGATGAAGAAAAGCCAAGAGAGACAAAGTGGAGTAGAGGTAAGTTTTTGGATTTGGTAATTTTCTGAATCTGTAGCCCTATATCAAACTCTATTAAAATGAAACAAGAAATTAATTCTATAGAATTAGAAACATATGGCTAGGTTACACTGGAACAAACCAAAACTTAATAATTTAAGAATTCTACTTGATGCTATAGATCATGAAGAGACCCCATAATACAAGGCTAAGGAATTTTTATAGGAATGCATAGAGGATGCCCAAAAAATTATTAATATCATCTTAGAAGATATCCTCATTAACACCTATGCATTCCTTCAATTGAAACTGGACATGCCTCAATCACAAATGAAGGACGATCTTTTTAATCTACACATTAATAACAAGGAAATCCAACAACATGTCATTGAAGGAATGAAATAGAGATGATTTTCTATGTATATGACACAAGATGAAAGTGGAAAACCCAATCAGAAAATTGAAAGATCTCTATTTAAAGGAAAATAAACTCAAGAAGGAAGCATTTGTATTGGGAATGGAAGCTTCCCTTACCAAGTGCCTTCTAGTGTATATCTGAATTATCTACATGAGAAATGGATTGATTTTGGGCTTAGATAGATAAAATATGAGAAACCTCATGAGATTGAACAACCCAAGACTTTCATTTAATTTTACTATAATGTAGACATTGCAGAACAAAACTTGCTTTGTGAACTCTATTTGTGTAATTTTGCTTTATAAGACAATTCTCAGTGGAATCTTATTTCTTTCATTGGGGATCTATGGATTATAATTTTCATTTATTATATAGCTAATCAATTAAAGTGGAAGAAGGCATAATTTTTTTATCCTTATACAAAAACTAAAGCCACACTCATGGGCAAGGAAGAGTATTGACTCACATTGCTAATTGTTAATGATCTACTAAGGTTGAGGGAGGATCCACTTGATTAAATTACCATTCGACATAACCAACATTATGCTATTATAAAATAATAGGAACTAGAAAAAAAATATTCACTAAAGGATCTCCTAGTTTATCTTGATATTGGGAGGGGTTGCCACCTTTTATGTGGGATAGGCATCCTATGAGATATCATTATATTAGTCTTGCCCTCAGCAGGGAAATGTTTATACCTATTCCTTGCTTAAGAATGGTCCACATTAGATGGTAATTTGCTTAGATTATCACTTGCTTTTGTGTCATACAAGGTTTTATAGACTTCCTATCCAATGGGACGAAGAAGAAGAATGGTCAAACTAGACAAAAATGGAAAAGACATTGAGACTCTACAACTTGGGATAATTTGGAAACTCCACATAGGGTGATTTACATGTTGGAATACCCAAAGAAAAATGAGTTGCACAAGGACATGCAAACAAATCAATTAGAGGGAGATGATAAGCTACAAAATTGGCATTATTTTAGTAGATTAAACTACCTCTTTCTACACAAATTTATCTCTTTCTCTCTCCACCTTTGAGAATTACATATGATATTTATTATTTAAAATATCAAAGGAATATACATATACTTATTATGTTCTTGATTTCCTTACTTTATTCTAGAACTGAGGAATGTTGGAGAAAGTATCAAGTCTAGGTGCCTTGTAACTTTGTATACATATGTTTGTTTAAATTTGCTATGTCGATAATAAAGTGGAGGATTGACTTGTTGGAAATAATACTGAGAGGGGGGGTGAATCAGTATTATCAAATTCTTTTCAATATATCTTCCTTATTTATACTTTGAATAATTCTTCAAATATTGATCATTACTTTGTATGTCAGTATCATAAAATAATGAGCATGAACAAGAAAAGAAAATAGTCACACAAAAGAACACCAGATATAAGGTGGAAACCCAATGTGGGTGAAAACCACCTGCTGCAATATGTCTCTATCTTCTTTCAATTAGAAACTCCTTTTACAATGATTTTGTACTGGTGCAGTCCTTTACCAGTACGCAGGCTACAACCTGCAGAGAGCTACAACTCTCTTTCGTTTTCCAGTCTCTCCTGGAAGGGAGCTACAACCCCCTACTTCTTTTCTTTCAAGGACCACTTTTCATAAATTTTCAAACTGGATCCAAGAATATCAAATAATCATCAAGTACATGCAAATCACCCAAACTCCTTATACAGTCACCCAACTTCTTATACAATCACCCAACTTCTCAGAATGCTGTAAACAGAAAGATAGTACCAGAAATATAAACCCAGAACTCTGCAGCAATAGATAAAAGATAACCAACAAATGTTTTAAGATAGATCCGCAGTTTTTCCTTATCTGGACTGCGTGACTCCGCACCCCGCCTTCTGTTTCCCTGCGTATCCACGCAGAGCGACTTCTGCTTCACTGCGTATCACCGCAAATCACCTTCTGCCTTTCTACGTACATTTACTGTGCCAATGCACCTGTTCCTTCTATCGCGCCGCGTACTTCTATGTACCTCCGCAGGCTTTCCTTCTATCACGCCGCGTACCTCTGATCTTGTTCCGCACTTCTTCTTCTGTCTTGCTGCGTGCGTCCGTGCTGTGCCCTTCTGTTATGCCGCGTACCTCTACTGTATCTACGCACTGCGTCTTTGATCGCATTGCGATCCCCCGCACTGTGCCTTTCTGTTAACCGCGTACCACCGCACTGGACCTTTCACCGAGCTACGGTCCTCCGCACCTGAACCGTGAAATACCTGCGAACCTTTGATTTGAACCAAATTAATAAACCTCGGAAGAGCCACTAACAGTCAGATGCCCAGATCTGATCATGCACCCGAGAGATCACACTTCATAGATTCACTTTCAACTTCACTTTTATATAGATCAAGCTTTTTAAACCGATAACCCAATATTTCAGATCTTAAGATATTCAATTTGCAAAGGTACCTTGGCCAAGTGATCTCCTTCCCTATTTATAGTCAAGCCCTCATTCACACCATGGGGAAAAACCATCAAATAACCAAAACAAGGGATCCAAACCGGGGCTAAATTAGATCCTATACCACGGGCCAGAACCATAGGATCATGAACGACAGGCCAAATACCATGGGCCAAACATAAGAAAACCCACGTGTGCGCGCTTCTCTGCCTTGAAGTGAGTGAACTGGGGGACTGCACCTTCTGAACGGGTAACCTACGGGTATGACCGCATTTCCTGCACGGTGTGCCTGCGGGTCCGCACCTTTTGAACCATTCACCTGCGAACCTCTTAATTTCCAACATTTTGAGAGCCTGAACAAAACATTTCCACTAGAGTGAGTTGTCATCAAGTACAACACCTGTAACATAGAGCCATACCAGAATCATAATGCCAACAATCTCCCCCTTTGGACTTGATGGCAACCTCAAGATCCTCAACATCATTCTCCCCCTTTGACATCAAGGGCAAAGGGTTATGCTCCCCCTAAGAACATGCTCCCCCTGACTATAAACCAGATCTGCAAAGAAGAACCATAATCCACCAAACACCATAAATGACCATGAAAGAGATAGAGACATATTGCAGCAATATTCAGACCAACATCCATGATCTCCTTCTGTACTTCCTCCATAATGCCAACAATGCATGATATGCTCCCCCTGAACCTGTGCCATTCGATCTTCGACCAATCCGCAACCCAGCACATGTATGCATATACTCTAGATGAACCTTGCGTACAACCAACAATCAGAAGAGATTCAACAACAAGATGATGCATCAACAACCCCCAGCTTTTGCCTGAGGTATTCAAAGGTCTCCCTAGGCAATGGTTTGGTGAATATATCAGCAACCTGTTCCTTAGAAGGAACATACTCCAACTTGACCTTTTTTTCAAGCACTTGTTCCTGGAGAAAGTGATACTTGATTGGTATGTGCTTGGTTTTTGAATGCATGACTGGGTTCTTTGAAATGCTGATTGCACTTGTATTATCACATAAGATGGAGATAGGTGGTGTACAAGTGATTTGAAAATCCTGCAAGGTCTGCATCATCCAAAGGAGTTGAGTGCAGCAAGATGCAGCAGCAACATATTTTGCTTCAGCTGTAGACAAGGCAATCGAACTCTGTTTCTTGTTGAAACATGATACTAATCTAGAACCCATAAAGAAAGCACCACCACTTGTGCTCTTCCTGTCATCCACGCTTCCGGCCCAATCTGCATCAGTATAAGCATGAAGTGTGAGATCTGTATCTATAGGATACCATAAGCCATAATTTTGAGTCCCTTGAAGATATTTGAAGATTCTCTTTACTGCCTGAAGATGAGTTTCCTTTGGATTTGCCTGAAATCTTCCAACTATTCCCACTGCATGCATGATGTCTGGTCGGGTGCCTGTCAAATAAAGTTGACTTCCAATCATAGATCTGTAGGTTGGTTGATGTACTGTTGCTGATTCATCATTTGCACTGAGGCTACATCCTGTGACCATGGGTGTACATACTGCTTTTGCATCTTCCATGCCATATTTCTTCAAGATCTGCTTGAGATACTTGGTTTGAGACAAGAAGATCCCTCCTTCCTTTTGTTGGATTTGCAGGCCAAGAAAATATGTCAATTCTCCAAGCAAGGACATTTCGAATTCTTTCTGCATCACCAAGGCAAAGCTTTGACTCATAGATTCTTCATTGCTGCCAAAGATAATGTCATCTACATACACAACAAGTATTAGCAATTTGTCATTTTCAATTTTTATATAAAGATTGCTATCTGCTAATCCTTTTGAAAAACCTTGTTGATGAAGATATTTGTCCAAACGATAGTACCAAGCCCTTGGAGCTTGTTTAACACCATAGAGAGCCTTTTTCAGTCTGCATACAATATTTGGATCATTTCCAAGAATGAAACCATCTGGCTGCTCAATGTATACTTCTTATTCTAAGTCTCCATTCAGAAAGGCTGATTTCACGTCCATTTGAAATGCTTTGAACTTTTGAAAGCTTGAGAGAGCAAGGAACATTCGGATGGCCTCAAGTCTTGCAATAGGAGCACAAGTTTCCTCAAAATCTTTTCCTTCTTGCTAATCATACCCTTTACAAACAAGTCTTGCCTTGTTTCTAATTACTTCCCCGTTTTCATTCAACTTATTTTTGAAGACCCATTTTGTCCCTATAACATTCTTATCCTTTGGTCTAGGAACCAACTCCCAAGTGTTGTTCTTTTCGATCTGCTCAAGTTCTTCATCCATTGCTTTGACCCAACATTCATCTTTGCATGCCTCTTTTACATTTTGTGGTTCAGTGGAGGAGAGTAATGCCAAATAGCTTGAAGCTTCTGCAATTGTTCTTCTTGTTTGTACACCTGCTTCTTTCTGCCCCAAAATCTGAGATTCTAGATGATTCTTCTGAACGTACCGGGATGGAGTCTTCTCTTCTATCCTTATCTGTTCCTCTGGTGCTTCTTGAGGTTCTTCTTCTTCATCATTCTGTCTTTGAGGGTAGTCTTCATCTTCTTCGATATTTTCATGATTTACTTGCCTAGGAATGTATCCCTTTTCATCAACCACTACATCAATGCTGTCAACAATTCTTCCAAGTCTTTTATTGTAGCACTTATATGCTTTGCTGTGTGGAGAATAACCAAGAAGAATGCCTTCATCTGCTCTAGGTTCAAGTTTGCCAAGTTGCTCATCAGTATTATTAATATAGAATTTGCTCCCAAAGATTTTGAAGTGCTTTACCGAAGGAGTCTCACCATACCAGATCTCATAAGGAGTTTGAGTGCTGTTCACTCGGACATTTGTTTTGTTGAGAATAACAACCGCAGCATATGCAGCTTCACCCCAGAAAGTTACGGGAGTTCTAGACTCATCCAACATAGCACGAGCCATTTGTTGGACTGTTATGTTCATCCTTTCCACCACTCCATTTTTCTGAGGAGTTCTAGCTGTAGAGAATTCTATTCTTATCCCATGTTCTTCACAAAAATCGAAAAATTCATTTGAGGTAAACTCCCCACCTCTGTCAGACCTGAGGCACTTAATTTTGTAACCTGATTCATTTTCAACCAAGGCTTTGAAGGATTTGAATTTCTCGAATGCTTCGTCTTTGTGCTTCATAAGTCCTAACCAAACAAACCTGGAGAAATCGTCAATGAATAATATCAAGTATTCTTCTCCTCGAGGTGTCGTTTTCCTAAATGGACCACATACATCTGTATGGACTAGCTCAAGAGGCATGCTAGCTGATCCTTCCTTCTCCGAAAAGTTAGTTATGGTTTTCTTTGCAAACTGACATGATTTGCATATGGTGTTGTCTGGAATTTTGATATCTGGAAGACCACGAACTGCCTGATATTTGCATGCTTTCCTTATTTGTGAAAAGCTTAGATGCCCCAACCTCCGGTGCCATAACCAGTGTTCATCATCCTTGCTCAAATAGCATTGTTGTTGTCCTTCTTCAAATATGTATAGATTATTTGGAGTTCTTCTACCTTTGATCACTGTTTCACCTGTATCAAGATCACCAACACGACATCCATTTGATCTAAATATCACCTTGGTTCCTTGATCACACATCTGGCTGACACGTAGAAGATTATGCTTCAATCCATCAACATACAAAACATTTCCAGCTTTGACCTTTTCTTTTAACTGAGCAGTGCCTTTTCCTTTTATAGCTGCAGGAGTATCATTTCCAAAAGAAACTTTCTTTCCCTTTTCTAAAGCAGAATATGATTCAAGTTTTTCTTTATCACCTGTCATATGTTTCGAACATCCACTGTCAATGTACCATAGATTTTCTTGTCCCTCTGCATAAAATGCTATCCCACATCTTTCTGTTTGTGGTTCCTTTATTCTCCATGTTCTGGTGCTTGAGGCTTGTTCCTTTGTCTGCTGAAACCTGCTCCTGCATTCAGAATCTTCATGACCAAGGTTATTGCAAATAGAACATTCAACTTCATTTTCAAGAGCCGAAAAGTTGTTATAGGTCCTTTTTGTAATCCAGATCATACTTCTTTGTTTTTGAGCTTCTCTAGTCATGATTGTTTTATATGCAACACATTGAGCTACTTTGTGACCAAAGTTATGGCAAGAGAAACATTGCCCATTGAAGAAACTTCTGCGATTATCAAATCTACCGGCCAAATGATTGTAATTTCTATTGTCATCCATTCTTGAAGCAAATTGAGAAGATTTTACTTGTGGCTGGTTGTAGCTTTTGTTCACCCTTAAGACAGATTTCCCCTAGTTTACCTGATAGTATTTGTTCGTTCTTGATGTAATTTGTCCCTGCTTTACCTGGTGATCTCCATTGTGCTTTTGCTCATTCCTTCTTGCTGCATCAAGATAACTCTTTGAGGTGGATGCTTGAGATGTTTCTCCATTATACCCCAGACCTGTCTTGTTTAGCAGAGAATGCTGTACATTGATGATCTCATCCAGAGTTTCAGATCCTTTGACAGACTTAAGATTAATAGCCTTTTTTTTCTCAATTTCTTTTCTAAGGCCAACAATTTCACCTTCTAACTTTTCAAGATATTTTTCTTTTTCATCAATTTGAAATTGTAGAGTATCAATGATCATATTCTTTTCTTCTATACATGTCTTGAGTCTAGAAATCTCTTCATAAAAACCATCCACATCTATAGCATCCATGTAATCATCATCTTCAAATGCCATTAAAAGTTTATAGTCATTACCTCGTTCATCTTCATCACTATTTGATAGACCATCACTGTCTTCATGAGTGTAGTAGCTTTTCTTATTTGCATTCTGTTTCTTGTTCCATCTAGCAGGTTCCTTTCCTTTGTCAATCTTATCCTTATGAGGACATTTGGTAGCATAATGACCTACTCTTCCACAAGCAAAAGATTTAAAAGGTAGCTTACCTTTGAACCTTCCAGTACCCCGTTGAAGATTTCTGACAAAATTTGATTCTTCTTCTTCTTATGGCACGTGACTTGATTCATAGTAGTCTCCTTTGCCTGAAGCCTTAAAAGCAGCTTCTCTCCTATCTGATGGACCTCCTTTTCTCATTTCATAAGCAGTTAGAATTCCGTGTAGCTGAGACATAGTAAGAGTTCGTAGATTTTCCTTTTCTTCTATTGCAGACACTTTAGATTCAAACTTGGGGGACAATGATCTTAGGACTTTTTCAACCACAATAACCTCTTTTATTTCTTCACCCAATTTTTTCATGCAATTAACAATCTCATCTACCCAAAGGAAATAGTTAGCCACACTTTCATCATTATACATTCTGAGATTCTCATACTGAATCCTGAGGGTTTGAAGTTTTGCACGTTTTACCTGTTCATCTCCTTCATAGCTCAAAACAATCTTGTCCCATATTTCTTTTGCGGATTTATATTGCATAACCTTCACGAATTCAGATTGAGATAGACATGCTAGAAGAGTATTAACCGCCTTTGCATTTGTTTCATATTTCTTCTTCTCAGCTGGATCTGTAGGAGTAGCTGATGGAAAAGTATACCCTGTTTCTATAATGTCCCATACTTCTGTACCCAAAGACTGAAGATAGGCAGTGACTCTTACCTTCCAATATACGAAGTTTGTCCCATCAAAAATCGGTGGCCTGATTGATGCTTCCCTCTCGTAGTTGCTCATGATGTTAGATCTTCCTTCAAGCGATCAAGCTTCTTTAGAAGGACCTACTCTCATACCAATTGTTGGAAATAATACTGAGAGGGGCGGTGAATCAGTATTATCAAATTATTTTCAATATATCTTCCTTATTTATACTTTGAATAATTCTTCAAATATTGATCATTACTTTGTATGTCAGTATCATAAAATAATGAGCATGAACAAGAAAAGCAAATAGTCACACAAAAGAACACCAGATATAAGGTGGAAATGCAATGTGGGTGAAAACCACCTGTTGCAATATGTCTCTATCTTCTTTCAATTAGAAACTCCTTTTACAATGATTTTGTACTGGTGCAGTCCTTTACCAATACGCAGGCTTCAACCTGCAGAGAGCTACAACTCTCTTTCATTTTCCAGTCTCTCCTGGAAGGGAGCTACAACCCCTACTTCTTTTCTTTCAAGGACCACTTTTCATAAATTTTCAAACTGGATCCAAGAATATCAAATAATCATCAAGTACATGCAAATCACCCAAACTCCTTATACAGTCACCCAACTTCTTATACAATCACCCAACTTCTTAGAATGCTGTAAACAGAAAGATAGTACCAGAAATATAAACCCAGAACTCTGCAGCAATAGATAAAAGATAACCAACAAATGTTTTAAGATAGATCTGCAAATTTTCCTTATCTGGACTGCGTGACTCCGCACCCCGCCTTCTGTTTCCCTGCGTATCCACGCAGAGTGACTTCTGCTTCACTGCGTATCACTGCAAATCACCTTCTGCCTTTCTGCGTACATTTACTGTGCCAATGCACCTGTTCCTTCTATCGCGCCGCGTACTTCTATGTACCTCCGCAGGCTTTCCTTCTATCGCGCTGCGTACCTCTGATCTTGTTCCGCACTTCTTCTTCTGTCTTGCTGCGTGCGTCCGCACTGTGCCCTTCTGTTACGCCGCGTACCTCTACTGTATCTACGCACTGCGTCTTTGATCGCACTGCGATCCCCCGCACTGTGCCTTTCTGTTAACCGCGTACCACTACACTGGACCTTTCACCGAGTTGCGGTCCTCCGCACCTGAACCGTGAAATACCTGCGAACCTTTGATTTGAACCAAATTAATAAACCTCCGAAGAGCCACTGACAGTCAGATGCCTAGATCTGATCATGCGCCCGAGAGATCACACTTCATAGATTCACTTTCAACTTCACTTTTATGTAGATCAAGCTTTTTAAATCGATAACCCAATATTTCAGATCTTAAGATATTCAATTTGCAAAGGTACCTTGGCCAAGTGATCTCCTTCCCTATTTATAGTCAAGCACTCTGATGAGCCCCAATTTTTGGTACAATTTGGGCTCATTTGGCCTACTTGCTCTGCTCAAACCATTCGTTTTTTATTGCTTATGCATTCATTTCTTGGTTTATTCATGTTGTTTGTAGGAAGAAGGGTAGACATTTTATCTACGTGACTAATGCATGATGCTTTCAGGTTTTTGGCATTAAAAAGGGAGAAAAGACCATGAGAAAGGAGACAAGGAGACAACGAGGTGGCACTGCTGGTTTTTAGGAGAGGATGTCCACGATCTTGGGGACCTTCCTCGTGATTCCCACCATAGCTCCGAGCTCCAATCCATCTCCCCACCGAGCTTAGAAGCAGCCAACTGTTCTACAGGAACAGCAGTTACAACTGTTCTACAGGAACAACAGTTATAACTGCCCTACAGGATCAGCAGTTTAAACTTCAGATGGACAGCCGAGCTCCACAAATCAAGGACACCTGTTGGATCATCGTTTTTGCATAAATATAGAGGCCGTAGCCTTTGATAGGTTGTTGAAACTTTCGTGTTACTATTGTAGTTTTTGAGCACAGCTCGGTGTTGGTTCTTTTTGTAAGCCAGTTTTGGCATGACATCAGATTTTTGGTTATGAATAAAGAAGGCAGATTTTGATCTCATTCTGAATTTCTAAGGGAGCTATAGCTCTCAGGTTAGGGCCCAACCTGAGAGCAATAGATCTCCTCTGTGTTTTATGTTATTTACCTTTCGTTCTTTACTTTGACATGCAATTCGAATTTACAGTTTGCTGATTTAGTTTATGAGATTGCATAGGATTAGTTTATGGTGAATTTGCTTTCAGTTGCTTAGGGTAGAAGAGGATAGTTATAAGTCATTGGAGCTCCAGAAAAAGGTTGTTAAAGCTCACTGCCATCTCTGTTAGGGATTGGGGTGCAGTCCATAACCAACCACCAAAAAGAAACACAGTTCTTCTCACTTCCATGCAAGCTGCAACATAGACATTTTCGTTGAAGATCCATCCATGCACTTTTGATATTGAACCATACTTCTACATTCCACTTTCATGCACGAGTTTCCTTTCTTGGTTTTCCATTGCTGTTCATAGGTTTCATGGCACAGTTATCATAGGTTAATGAATTCTCGTTTGGTGCATAAGTCATTTGTTTCATTTACGCTGCTCCATATCAGTCCACTTCCTTTTTCTTCTTCTTAATCTCTCCTCAATCCACCTACTCGGCCTCTGTCCAACTCATTTATCCCCCAACTCATCCATTGCCACATAGCTTCACTTACTTGACCTTTCGTTGATCCCATCCTTCCAGCCATCAAACCACTGCATGCACTCTTCCTCCATCTGATTTCTCTGCTCCTGAGCCATCACCAGCTCCATCTCCATCTCACCTATCCTCCCACACCACTCCAACACTTCACCATCTCCCAAAACCTTCACGGCCAAACATCCTGTAGAATTGCACAGACTTCCTGTAGAAACCCCTGAGTTTCCTGTAGGATCCCCTGCAGACTTCCTGTAGAAGCCTGCACACTCAGTTGCTGAGCATCCGAACGTGGTTGACTTCTAGGGAATGATGCTAGAGACCCTCTGGGACCTCCCCTAGCCATCCTGACCTTGCCCATGCTTTCCTTCCATTCAAACCGCTCCTGCACAACCAAACCCTAATCAAAAGCACCATTACAATAAATCCAACCACTTAATGAAAAAATACAAAAACATGTCTTTTCAGATGCAAGTAGCTTAGATGCATGTATTTCAGCTCACTACAAGTAATGGCATTAGTGGTAGTAGTTTCATTCACAGTTTTGCATTGTAAAGGTCTAGCTAGTCAAATTAGGGTTTACTATGGTTTTCATGCTTTATTGGCTTTCAGTTTCTTTCTGCAATTAGACTAGTCTCCTTTGAGTTAGCTTTCGTCCATCATTCATAAAGCTTCTTCTGTGAGCATATAGAAGTTGGCTTGAGCCCTAGCGGACTTGTGCCAGCTGACCAAGTGACAGCTGCGACAAGAGCTAGTACTTATGCATACAACACCGTCGCTTCCAAGTTTGTACGAGCTACCGGGTTGATAAAATTAGAGATAGGAAGCTCTAGGAGTTGTAGCATTATTGCTACAATACTGGAGCCCACCATCTTTTTGGCGCCGTTGCCGGGGAAGCGTCAGAGTATTGGTGATTTTTGCTTCTCTTCTACTTTCTTACTCTTGCCTTCTGCTAAGTAGTTTACTTCATTTCCATTCTGCAAAAGTAGCATAGACATTCCCTGCTTTCATAGATTAGCATTTCCTGCTTTCATAGATTAGCATTTCCTTTCTGCAAGCGTAGACTAGCATTTCCATTCTTGCAATTTCCTTTGAGCAAAGTAGATTAGTTCTTTCCTGCTTTCAGTTTAATTCTGCATCTTTCATAGTTAGTTGTAGATCAATCTGTCTCAGTTTTGCAGGTACCAAAAGAAAAGCAAGCAAAAGCAATCAAAAGAAAAAGAAAGTCTTTTCCATTTCATGCCTCGTAGGAACCGAGATAGATCAGGCAAATTCCTACCAAACACCCCCACCACATCACTGAGTCACCCTTCTCTCTTCTTTGGTGACAGTGACCCAGAAGAACCTATAGGTGAATATCTTGAGATATCCAAAGACCCTATAATAGAAGAAGAGTTAGAGACCACTCCATCTGAAGCTATGGCTGACGATAGAAGGGAAGATGAGAGAATAGAAGGTGCCTTCCCCATCCGAGAAACCAATGGAGAGATGAAAATGAAGAACATTAGCCCCTTCGCCTTACCTCACTTCCATGGGCTGACCACTGAAGATCCAGATACCTTCCTATTTGAGTTTGTTGTCCTTTGTAGAACCTATGACTATACTGAAGATGAGCAAAAGTTGAAACTTTTCCCTTCCACTCTTAAGGATGCAGCATTACGCTGGTTCATGGGCTTACCTGGGAATAGTATCACCACTTGGGCTCAGATGCAGCAAGCTTTCAATACCAAGTACCGGGATTACTGTAGGTCCAAGGAAACGAAGGGGGAGATCTTTCGAATGACCATGGGAAATGATGAGTCCCTAGAAGATTATGAGGAGAGGTTCCAACTAAGCTATAAGCGGGCCAGGTGCACACTTGACCCTGAATCCCTCAAGTTGGTCCTACTCCGAGGAGTCCCTGAAGACCTCTTAGATACCCTTCACATGTTAGCTGGGGGGGACATTTACCAACTGCCTTATGAGGACATCAAGACTGTGTTTAGAAACCACTCCAGGGCAGCTCAGAAACGAGGTAGAGGAAACCACCTCTCAACTAGTGTCCCTTTCTCCAAACATGAGCTTGCAAATCAATTAGAAGATCTTAAGAGTGAGGTGAGACAGACCATTGCCATGCAGCTTGACACATTCAGGATTCAGCAAAAGAAAGAAGAAGCTGAGAGAGCCTTGGCTGTCTTCTGCCCTAGGTGCACAAGAAGACACCCTAAGAACGAATGTCCATTGCATTCGGTTGAAGTGTGTTTCGTTTGTGACGAGGACCATCCCACAAATCAGTGTCCAACCTTACCTGGGTTTAAAGCCATGTACCAAGGGACAGAAGCTCCCACAGAGCCTCTCTATTACCTCAACCAAAGGAGGCCACAAGGATCTAGACCTTATCAGCAGGGGATGCAAGGGGCATCTCAAGCTTATTACAGCCCCAACCAATCGACTCCTATGCCTTCCTGGGGTCCCCCCGCTCATCCTTCATGGTCCATGCCTCCTCCATGGTCTTATCCATCTCAGTACCCCACTCAACCTACTTCTCATTCATATCACTCACATGCCCAGCCACAACCTCAATGGAATGTACCTCAGTCGGGGTGGAGGCCCCAATACAACACTCCTCCTGCCATCTTGCCTCCACCACCAGTTCAACCTCAGCCATTACCTCCTGCTCCTCCAAGGCAACCTCAAATGCCTGCTCAACCGAACCCGAACCCCAACAATAGACAGGCCCAGCAGGTATACACTGGGGAAACCTCATGCCCTACCTATGCTGTGGAGATCCAGGAGATCAATCTTTGATCTGGAAAGACTCTACCAGATCGCCAACCTCCTCCCCCAGAGGATGAGGAAGATAAACAGGAAAGTGAACCAAAGGCTATTCCACCCTTTCCTAAGAGACTAACAGCCACCACACAACCCAACCCAGAGGAGGATGAGCTTCTGAGTGAGCTCAAGCAGTTGTGTGTAAAAATACCACTTCTCCAAGCCATCAAGGATGTGCCAATATACAACAAACTGATTAAGGAGAAGTGTTTCAAACACCCAGGCAGACGGAAGAAAGATGCTTCAACTATCAATGTCATAGGACAACTGTCTGACCTTATGCTAGGACAAGTCATCTGCCCAAAGTACCTAGATCCTGGAAGTCCTGTAGTAGATGTCCACATCAATGGCACCATTATACCTCACACCTTGATTGATCTGGGGGCTGCCATTAATGTGATGACCAGGGATACTATGCTTAAACTCAATCTTCAGGGTTCCTTGAGGAAGACCTCGACAGTACTGCAATTAGCAGATCGATCCACCGTGACTCCCGAAGGGATTGTGGAGGATGTTTTGGTCTCTATTGATTCTTGGGAATACCCTGCAGACTTCCTGGTTCTGCAACCAAAGGCAAAGCTTACTGGATATCCTCTCATTTTGGGAAGGCCTTGGTTAGCTACTGCAGATGCTTACATAAGTTGTCATGCAGGAAACATGACCATCAAAAATGGTCCCATGTCCAAGCAACTAGTCCTATACCCTCCTGCCCAACCCTCCTTAGAGCATGACTTACCACTCTGGTTGGAAGAAGGAGAGGAAGATGAGGTGTACTCAGCACCTCTGTGCACCCTAGATACCACTAGAAGAGACCCTCCAACCGAGGATGACTTGATCGAGACCTTGATCCAGAATCCACCTTCCAGTGCACTACCCTTAGAGAAATTGGTGGAGGATGCCCAAGCTAGCACCTTAGTGGATCTTTGTACAACCAACCCTGTCACTCCCAGAGTTAAGAATGTGGAGTTCGGCCCTGAGAGAGCATTAAAAATCAGCTCCTCCCTATCTCCTTCCCAGGAGAAGGAGCTGTGTAGTCTGTTGGCCAACCACCTAGATGCTTTTGCTTGGAGTTATAAGGAAATGAAAGGAGTCCATCCTTCGGTCTGTACCCATCATATATACATCAAAGAGGATTGTAAACCGGTTAGGCAACCTCAGAGGAGAATGAATCCAGCCCTTAAGGACATTGTCAAGGAAGAATTGCAAAACCTGTTGGATGCCGGATTCATCTACCCCATCTCAGATAGTGAATGGGTGTCCCCTCTAGTGTTGGTTCCCAAGAAAAATGGGAAATGGAGAATCTGTGTGGACTACCGAGAACTGAACAAAGCTACCAAGAAGGACCATTTCCCTCTACCTTTCATAGATCAAGTGTTGGATGGACTGGCAGGAAAGAAGTTCTTCTCTTTCCTGGATGGGTTTAGCGGGTACAACCAAATCCAAATCAGCCCGGAAGACCAAGATAAGACCACCTTCACTTGTCCTTGGGGTACCTTTGCCTACCGAGTCCTTCCCTTTGGGCTATGCAATGCTCCTGCTACCTTCCAGAGAGCTGTCTTGAGCATCTTCTCAGAGCTGGTCCATGATGCAGTAGAAATCTATATGGATGACTTTACTCCTTATGGGGCCAACTTCCAGGAAGCATTGTCCAACTTGGGAAAAGTCCTAACCAAATGCACCGAGATGAACTTGTCCCTTAGTCCTGAAAAATGTGAATTCCTAATGACTGAAGGGACCGTGCTAGGCCATACCATTTCTTGCCAAGGATTGTAGGTGGATCCTAACAAAATTGCTCTCATCAAGAGGGTTCCACCTCCTCAAAAGATAAGGGATGTCCGGAGTTTCTTGGGATTAGCAGGATACTACCGGAGATTCATTAAAGATTTCAGCAAGCTAGCCTCGCCATTGTTTGGTCTGTTGGCAAAAGATGTGGAGTTTAAATGGACTGACGATTGTTAGAAGGCTTTAAATGAATTGAAGGACAAGTTGGTGTCAGCTCCAATCCTGAGAGGTCCAAACTGGGCCCTACCTTTCCACATCCACACTGATGCCTCGAACAAAGCCATAGGTTTAGCTTTAGGACAAGTTGAGCAAAAACTTCCATATGCCATTTACTTTGTTAGCAAAAACTTGTCCAAAGCTGAGCTGAATTACACTGTAACCGAAAAAGAATTCCTGGCTGTGGTCCATGCATTGAACAAGTTCCGCCATTATATTACTGGTTACCAGACCTTTGTACATACTGACCATGCTGCTATTAGATATTTAATGAATAAACCAGATGTGAATGCTCGTATTATTAGATGGTTACTTTTATTGCAGCAGTTTGATTTGACCATTGTTGACAAACCGGGTAGAGAAAATGTTGTTGCTGACTTTTTATCTAGATTGGATTTGTCTGCAGATGGGGATGGAACAGTGGATGACCAGATGCCCGATGAACATCTGTTTGCTATTTCAGTACTCTCTCCATGGTTTGCTGATATAGCAAACTATCTTGTCTCAGCACAGTTCCCTCCGCACCTATCTTCCAGAGAGAAGAGCAGAATCATCAGAAAAAGTGCCTCATTTACCTGGATCGGGGGCAATCTGTTCAAGCTTGGCCCCGATCAGATCTTAAGGTGTTGTGTAAGGGAGGAGGAAGTCTTTGATATCCTCCTCACTTGTCATGATGGGCCTTGTGGAGGATATTTTGCAACAAAGAGAACTGCCTTCAAAATCCTGCAGGCAAGCTACTATTGGCCCACACTTCATCAAGATGTCAGAAGATATGTCAGTCAGTGTGACCAATGCCAAAGAATGGGGAAACCGACCCAAAGGGATGAGATGCCTCTCCAACCTCAAGTGACTCTTGAGCCATTTGAGAAGTGGGGCATGGACTTTGTGGGCCCAATCAACCCCTCTTCGAGGCAAAGGACTTACATCATTGTGTGTACTGACTATTTGACAAAGTGGGCAGAGACCAAAGCAATCAAAGCAGCAACAGAAGAAAAGGTGGCCGAGTTCCTAAGAGAGAACATCTTCTATAAGTTTGGCTATCCAAGAGAGCTGGTCACCGATCAAGGGAGCCAGTTCACCTCCAACCTGGTTGAAGATCTCCTAGCTCATCACAAGATCAAGCATAGGACTTCCACCCCTTATCACCCTCAAGCAAATGGGCAGGTGGAAGTCACCAATAGAGCATTAGAAGGGATCTTGACTAAAGTGGTGAGCAGCAGCAGAAAGGACTGGGCAGATCGCCTGGTTGAAGCCACATGGGCTTACAACACCACTTGGAAGACCACCACCGGCTTCACACCGTATGAGCTGGTCTATGGGAAGAAAGCTTTGTTGTCCATTGAGTTTGAATACAACACTTTGAGGATGGCAGCTCAGCTGGACCTAGATCTCAGCCATGCACAACAAGAAAGGCTACTGCAGCTGAATGGCCTGGATGAGCACCGAATGCAGGCCCTCCTTCACTCAGAAGTGGTTCAACTTCAGAGAAAGGTGTGGCATGACCAACATCTCCATGACAAGTAATTTCAGCGGGGAGATTGGGCTTTGTTGTATGACTCCAGATACAAAGATTTCAAGGGGAAGTTGAGAACCAGATGGCTAGGACCATATGCAGTGGAGAAATGCCATGACAATGGATCTGTCCTCATTCGAACCATTGATGAGGAAGCCATTCCCATGCTTGTCAATGGGCATCGTTTGAAGATCTACAGGAGACCTCTCTCAAGACAAGAGTTCATCAAAACTATGGAGAAATCTGTATTGGTCATAGAGAAGGGTTCTGCCTCTACTTTTGGCATACCCTGAAGGATATAAAAAGAAAAAATAAATAAAAAATAAAAAAATAAAAAATAAAGAAAAAAAAAAGGAAAAAATAAAGATCCTTGGGTGAAAACCTCTCTGAGGCGCCCAAGGCAGGTAGTAGGGGTGAAAACCTCATTGAGGCGCCCCTATTGTCTTTCAAAAAAAAAAAAAAAGGGGGGGAAAGGGAAAAAGATCCTTGAGTGAAAACCTCTCTGAGGCGCTCAAGGCAGATGGCACGGGTGAAAACCTCTTTGAGGCGCCCCTGTTATCTTTCAAAAAAAAAAAAAAAAGGAAAAAAGAACAAAAAAAAAAAAGAAAAAACAATAAGCAAAATATGGTAAAATTGCATGCAGGTTGCAGATGTTCTATGGAGGAGAGGAAGCCTTTCAACTCAAAGCCAAGGGTCCTTATCATGCTGTCAAGGAACCTCACCAGCACCTCCTCCAAGGGTACCCATGTTTTTTTCAAGGTATGTGCAATTTTATCATGGTTTGAATCTTCTACAGGAAGATGCTGTCTTTCTACAGGAAGATGCAGTCTTTCTACAGGAAGGCGCGGATTTTCTACAGGAAAGTACAGACTTTCTACAAGAAGGCCGAACTTTCTACAGGAAGCTCTGTGTTCTACAGGAAACTTCCTGTAGAAGTTTGGGGCAGCCCAGAATCCATCTTAAAAGGAGATTTAGCGACTATGGATTGGTTTGGATGCATGCAAGCCTCTGTTGGCACCTTTGCACATTGCTGTCACCTTGCTCCACCATCCTTGTCGACATGCGACAAAGTTCCCTGCACCAACAAAGAAGATCGATGAGCTCTCGCGGGAAAAGCCATTTTCAAAGTTAAACAAATGCTGGGATCTCATACCGCAGGCATCAAGAGCTCCGGGAACGTGATTGAAAGGCCAGAACCTCCGTCGTGCAGCATGCACCCAAGGAGAAAGAACTGTTACGAGACACCCACGGGAATCCTGTAACAGTTCAACCTGCTCGAGTGGATACCATTCACAGCACCGCCATCTGAAATGAAACGCGGGCGCATGCAAGAAAAACATCCACTCCATCGTTGGCAGCCTGTAACCATGAGCCTCCAGGTCTGTGTAAGTCGCATGCAGCAGGTAGATCCACTCACCATCGTCCAAGAACTGGAAAAATCGTGTGCAGCCACGCATGTAAGTGTCTCAACCCTTCCTTCCATCAAATCGCATGAATTTTACTTCGAAATTGTTTGCACAGCGTAAAATTGAATGGTTGAGCGGCTGTATGGCCAGTCGACTCGCCACGTCGGCTAGTTAAAGTATAATTGGATGTTTGGGTGGCGGCCACGACAAAGAGAATGAACGGCATGCACGTGAGAACACTCTCGTCAGAAGCATGAGTTTAACAGGAAAAGGCGGCGGCAAATCTATGGGAATGGATGCGGCAGCAAGTGAATATGCAGGCGGATGATGGATGACGTCGCCCAATGGTCCGGCGGGGACAGCTCATCCCCCGCGCCACGGATTGCGCCGATTCAAAATCTAATCGGCTAGATCATGCGCATGCATTTATCATCTAACACTTCAAACTCGGGTGGCTATTCTGATCTCCTCTGCACTTTGATACGCCGAGCTGTTGGCTACCAGAACGCCGGTGAAGCACGCCTTGAACGCGGGCCAACTACAATCCTCCCCGAGAATTGCGCACTGCTTCTACAGGAACGCAGTCCTACAGGAACGCAGTTCTACAGGAACGCAGTTCTACAAGAACGCAGTCTACAGGAACACAGTCTTCTACAGGGAAGCGGGTGCCTCACGAAAAAAGGTGGCCAATTAAAGAGGTAACCCTGAACTCTTCATGCAACTGGTTAGTAAGAGTGGCAAGACCATCGTCCACAGTCTGGTTATAAAGATATTGGTGGAATTGTTGTTTGCTGTGCCTATGCTGTCGTTCTACAGGATGTCAGTTTAGGTAGACTGTGTTGAATTTTGTGGATTATATGCATGCTCTGCCTTAATAGACCAAATCTCTTTTGCATTTGCCACCTTTAAGTAAAACAACAGTGTTCATCATGCCGGGTGGGTTTATAAGACGGGAACCCACTGATTCAACCAAATTAAGGGAAAACCCGGCAGTGGTAGAGCTCTTCACCAGAGCACAATGGATGCCTTTTTGTGATAAGCTGCAGGGCTACGATGATGAAGTGGCCGAAGAATTCTTGCAGGCTCTGAAGCCTAAATCTCAGACACTGGCCACAGTGAACTTCAGAGGTCTAAGCCTCAAGATCATCCCGGAACATATCAGTTGGATCACCGAACTTCCTATGGGTTTGTCGTGGGATAAGGAAGAGAGAAAGCTGAGCCAGCAGGCAAAGAAAGAATTATTTCCACCTGAGGAAGAATTCTCGGAGGACAAAAATGGAGTGCGAAGAACGAGCCTGTTGCCACCTTGGAATGAAGTCAGTTTGCAAATCATGAAATATATCACTTGTGAAGGCCGTTTCAGCATCGTGTATGCATATCACTTTCGGCTGCTCACTGAATTAAGGCACCGAATTGATCTTCCTGTAGAGCAAAAACTGAGCATCCCCTATTTCCTATTACAGTCGCTAATGGAGTGTGCCACCAAGCTAAGAGAGGGCATACCAGATCAGATAGCCCACCATGGGTTAATCAAGCTTCTTGTGGAGGATGCGCTGCATTCTTATAAGGTTCCCCTCTCATGGGAATCCTTCTGAAATTTGACAAAAGATGGAGACATTAAGATGTTGATCGAAGAAACGGGTTCCTCCGGCAGTGAGGAACAAGAAGCAGTGACCGAGGAACAGAGGGGAAAAGGCCAAGAGACCCTGACAACAGTACAAAAGAAAGAACAAAGGAAGAAGCATGAGGAAAAGGAGGACAAAGAAAAAGGTGGCACACCTATCTTGTCAGCAAGAGAAAAGAGGATGAAGAGAAGAATGGACAAAGCTGAGGTGGTCCACGTCAGCCCAAGCACCTCAACAGCACCTGCAACCAAAGCAAAAAGCAAAACTCAGGCAGGCAAGCAAGCAGAGGTGGAGACACCTGTGTCTACAGGAAAGCAGAAACAGGCTTCTACAGGAAGCCCAAGAACAAAAACACAGGCTTCTACAGGAAGCTCGAGAACAAAAACACAGGCTTCTACAAGAAGCCCGAGAACAAAAACAAAGGCTTCTACAGGAAGCCCGAAGACAGAGACAAGGGCTTCTACAAGAAGCCCGAAAGTCATTGAGAAACAGGCTTCTACAGGAAGCCTGAAGACAGAGAAAGGGCCTTCTACAGGAAGCCCGAAGACTACCAAAGCAGGGACTTCTACAGGAAGCCCGGGAGTGGCTAAAGCCGGGTCTTCCACAGGAAGCCCAAAAGCGGGAAAGAAAGAATCTTCTACAGGAGGCCCGGAAGTGGGCAAAGCAGGGGCTTCTATAGGAAGCCCGGAATCTGAAAAAGAGGGGCCCTCTACAAGGAGCTCTGAGAGAGAAAAACGCAAGAAAGAGAAGGCTGGTATCCTCGAAAAGGAGGCAGCAGCGGCGCTGGCTGCCCTCAGTACACCTCCAACGCCAGCGGAGAAGAGGGAGAGGGAGACCCCTTTACCATCTGAAGCCAGGAGAAGCAAGAGGGTAGACACGGGCAAGCCACAACCTTCACCCAGCAGCCAAACCATTTTAGGGGGTGTCCCTACTTCACCCAGTGCAAGAACCCCCTCTAAAACATCAGCCACCCCCGAGAAGGGGAGCCCAAAAATAACTTCCTGGACACGAAAAATAGGCCAATCGCCTTCCGAAGCCCGACTCAAGGAAATAGGAAAGGGGGAAGAAGCATCACCGTCGTCACCACCAGGGGCAGCAAAGGCAGGGCCGCCAAAAACAGGAAAGGAAGAAGCGCCACCCTCGGTAGAAAAGGCAAGGCCACCACAAACAAGAAAGGAAAAGCATGCTCCGGGCTCTAGTTCTCGGCCAAAGACGAGGACCCAGGGCAAAGCTGCTTAAGGATGAGCAAATAGTTTAGCTGGGGGGTGATGATGAGCCCCAATTTTTGGTACAATTTGGGCTCATTTGGCATACTTGCTCTGCTCAAACCATTCATCTTTTATTGCTTATGCATTCATTTCTTGGTTTATTCGTGTTGTTTGTAGGAAGAATGGTAGACATTTTATCTACGTGACTAATGTATGATGCTTTCAGGTTTTTGGCATTAAAAAGGGAGAAAAGACCACGAGAAAGGAGACAAGGAGACAATGAGGTGGCACTGCTGGTTTTTAGGAGAGGATGTCCACGGTCTTGGGGACCTTCCTCGTGATTCCCACCATAGCTTCGAGCTCCAATCCATCTCCCCACCGAGCTTAGAAGCAGCCAAATGTTCTACAGGAACAACAGTTACAACTGTTCTACAGGAACAACAGTTATAACTGCCCTACAGGATCAGCAGTTTAAACTTCAGATGGACAGCCGAGCTCCACAAATCAAGGACACCTGTTGGATCATCATTTTTGCATAAATATAGAGGCCGTAGCCTTTGATAGGTTGTTGAAACTTTCGTGTTACTATTGTAGTTTTTGAGCACAGCTCGATGTTGGTTCTTTTTGTAAGCCAGTTTTGGCATGACATCAAATTTTTGGTTATGAATAAAGAAGGCAGATTTTGATCTCATTCTGAATTTCTAAGGGAGCTATAGCTCTCAGGTTAGGGCCCAACCTGAGAGCAATAGATCTCCTCTGTGTTTTATGTTATTTTCCTTTCGTTCTTTACTTTGACATGCAATTCGAATTTACAGTTTGCTGATTTAGTTTATGAGATTGCATAGGATTAGTTTATGGTGAATTTGCTTTCAGTTGCTTAGGGTAGAAGAGGATAGTTATAAGTCATTGGAGCTCTAGAAAAAGGTTGTTAAAGCTCACTGCCATCTCTGTTAGGGATTGGGGTGCAGTCCATAACCAACCACCAAAAAGAAACGCAGTTCTCCTCACTTCCATGCAAGCTGCAACATAGACATTTTCGTTGAAGATCCATCCATGCACTTTTGATATTGAACCATACTTCTACATTCCACTTTCATGCACAAGTTTCCTTTCTTGGTTTTCCATTGCTGTTCATAGGTTTCATGGCACAGTTATCATAGGTTAATGAATTCTCGTTTGGTGCATAAGTCATTTGTTTCATTTACGCTGCTCCATATCAGTCCACTTCCTTTTTCTTCTTCTTAATCTCTCCTCAATCCACCTACTCGGCCTCTGTCCAACTCATTTATCCCCCAACTCATCCATTGCCACGTAGCTTCACTTACTTGACCTTTCGTTGATCCCATCCTTCCAACCATCAAACCACTGCATGCACTCTTCCTCCATCTGATTTCTCTGCTCTTGAGCCATCACCAGCTCCATCTCCATCTCACCTATCCTCCCACACCACTACAACACTTCACCATCTCCCAAAACCTTCACGGCCAAACATCCTGTAGAATTGCACAGACTTCCTGTAGAAACCCCTGAGTTTCCTGTAGGATCCCCTGCAGACTTCCTGTAGAAGCCTGCACACTCAGTTGCTGAGCATCCGAACATGGTAGACTTCTGGGGAATGATGCTAGAGACCCTCTGGGACCTCCCCTAGCCATCCTGACCTTGCCCATGCTTTCCTTCCATTCAAACCGCTCCTGCACAACCAAACCCTAATCAAAAGCACCATTACAATAAATCCAACCACTTAATGAAAAAATACAAAAACATGTCTTTTCAGATGCAAGTAGCTTAGATGCATGTATTTCAGCTCACTACAAGTAATGGCATTAGTGGTAGTAGTTTCATTCACAGTTTTGCATTGTAAAGGTCTAGCTAGTCAAATTAGGGTTTACTAGGGTTTTCATGCTTTATTGGCTTTCAGTTTCTTTCTGCAATTAGACTAGTCTCCTTTGAGTTAGCTTTTGTCCATCATTCATAAAGCTTCTTCTGTGAGCATATAGAAGTTGGCTTGAGCCCTAGCGGACTTGTGCCAGCTGACCAAGTGACAGCTGCGACAAGAGCTAGTACTTGTGCATACAGCACCATCGCTTCCAAGTTTGTACGAACTACCAGGTTGATAAAATTAGAGATAGGAAGCTCCAGGAGTTGTAGCATTATTGCTACAATACTGGAGCCCACCACCCTCATTCACACCATGGGGCAAAACCATCAAATAACCAAAACAAGGGATCCAAACCGGGGCTAAATTAGATCCTATACCACGGGCCAAAACCATAGGATCATGAACGACGGGCCAAATACCACGGGCCAAACATAGGAAAACCCACGTGAGCGCACTTCTCTACCTTGAAGTGAGTGAACTGGGGGACCGCACCTTCTGAACGGGTAACCTGTGGGTATGACCGCATTTCCTGCACGGCGTGCCTGCGGGTCCGCACCTTTTGAACCATTCACCTGTGAACCTCTTAATTTCCAACATTTTGAGAGCCCGAACAAAACATTTCCACTAGAGTGAGTTGTCATCAAGTACAACACCTGTAACATAGAGCCATACCAGAATCATAATGCCAACATGACTATGGTGTCAAAAGGTTTTCTTAATTATTTTTGGACGCATAAAGATTCTAGGTTGATTATTGGCCTATACACATCTATGTGAATGATGAAAATTTTGATGAAATACTAAGGATCTTATTGTTATCTTATGAATGAGAACATCAATATTTCAAATCCATGGGGATTAATTACAAGAAGACAGTTGGAATAGGTCATATGTGCATGTTGGCAGCAATCATCACTGGCCAATGGGCCAACTTGTGTAGCTCATATTTGATTGAAAAACTGTAGGTAACAATAAATCATTGAAGGGATAATACACCACACATGTGGTATTTTCCAACACCCTACAAAGCATTAGCATCTCAGAGGAGATAAAAGAAATGTGATTCCAAGTTGAATGAGAACTTGAATCAAAAAATTTACCTCAACTCAACACGTAGGCTTCATAGCCACATGCAATTTTCATATTGATCATGAGTCTAGAATCTACAACTATCATTTCTTTTTACTGTAATTACAACTATTAGTTTTCTATTTTTTTTGCTATGTGGTCCAACGAGATGAATCATTCTATTATCTAAGTTTGAAGAAAGAATCTTGTGACACACACTCACACACACACACACATGCACACACATGTGCACGCACACACAAACATGCACATACACATGTGGGCACACACACACACACACATATGCACTTTGGAGCAGAAGAGAGTGATCAATATATAGCTCTATAATATTATTTACTCTTAATATAATACAAAGCTTGTGTGTGAATTTCTTAGTGTTTCACGATTATGATTTGATGTTCTTGATGTGGATGAATTTGAGATTAGATTCAATCATGTGTTAGTAGCCTAATAACATGAATGCATAGGTCGGCCTTAGGGAGGGGCCCTCTTAAGGTACAATATTGTTCCAGTTGATTTTATTTTTGTTCTATAAGTATGTTAATAGTTTGGTTATGTTTGTAGAAACTTTAATGTATTTAATTTATTTTTAATTGAGTTGATTTTAATTTGTTTCATCCTATTTCATAGAATAATAGTTATCATAGTAGTCAATGTGTGGTTTGATGTTCTTTCCTTTCAATTTATATATTAATAACACTAGGAGTTATTTTAGATTAGGTTGATTGGGGGATGAGACATCTAGTTACTCACTATAGAGCCAACCTCCTCTAAAGTGGATGTTGTAGAATGATTTGGATCTCTTCAACTACCAAAATTAACCAATATATTTTAGTTTTGTGATGTTATCATAATTTCTTATAAAATAGTATTAAAATACACATGTGCATACTATAAAGAAGATGAAACATAACAAAAACCATCAAATCAAGAACACATAACACATTGATAACAGAGTTAACCAAGTGTGGGTTACGTCTTCGGGCCCTGGTGACAAGAGTGGGGAGGTCGCTTCAGTAAATGGTGCAAGATGATGATGAGTACATAGTACGTTCTTTTTCATTACAAGGATAAATACCCTCAACCAAAGTGGCATGTCTCTCCATGAGACGGTCTCCCTATAGGAACTCTCACTCAAATGGGCCCTCCTTCAACATGACAAAATACTAAAATATCACATGATGTGGCATACAAGTATCTCTCAACATAATAGTAATCCAGGATCTCAACAAGAAAAACATCATCTCAACAAATCAGAAGAGAAGCATGGTATCACTACATCATTTACCTCCACTTTCGGGGATGGATGGAAAATGCAAAGCTCAGTTGACAAAATGGATTGCACCTTTTAATTTTTGGTGTAAAATTGTGTCAATGATTATAAACTTTTACCATTTCTGACACCATCAAATTATGGACCCTTGGGAATCTTCAAGATTCCCCCAAAAATTCCTTCCTGGAGATGGACAAAAAATCTTCTACTTGGATGAATATTTTGAGCACACCAATGAGCTCCCTGCAAAATTCTATGAAAAATGACTATAAATTTGGCATCATTCTCGCTCTTTCAAAACTCAGCCCCCAAGCAAATCTTTTAGATTCCACAAGATTCTATGAAGCTTCCTTGCTACTGGACGCATGAATTTCTGCTACTTAGATGACGAAACAGACTGTACACTTGGACTCTTGGTGAAAAAACATGAAAAAATGTCTATAAACTTGTCCCCTTTTGTCACTGGCACCTCTGGCTCTCCAAGGGAATATTTTCAACATCTCATAAGATATTCTAACTCTTGGTTCCACCCCCCAAGCCACTCAAGGTCCCGCCTGTTCTCCACCGCCGAGCCCTTGGTCAAATCAATTGATTGAATTTATATAAATTTGTCAGGGTGGATATACCAATGCTGGGCTAATAGACCGTTCGTAGATGATACTATGTTAATGTTGAAAATAGCAACAAGAAATGTTAAAAATAGCATCAAGAAAGTAAAAAAATCCTAATTTAATTTTGTCCTTGAATTAAATTAGGAATTAAATTGTAATTCTAATTCTCATAGCAACTTGTAATAGTTAACTAAGTTAATTTGACCTAGTTGGCTCAGTTAATTTGAGTTGGGAGTCTATCTAGAGTCATGTAGAGTGGTTCCTAAATTTTAGGGGCCTAGGTTGAGTTCTTTTGAGTTGTAATTATTTAATTCAGTTTAACTGAGTTAAATTCAGTTAAACTAGTTCCAACTAATGGAGGAATTAGTGGGAGATCTAGTAGTGGGGGTGTAACATGTAGCAGTGGGGTGTAATGAACAATTCTCAACTAGTAAACTAAAGATTCACTCATAATTAACTCATGTATGTTAGATCAGAGAAAGACTCAGTTAAGATTGGAGTTTAGGGACAATATACTATCAGTTGTATAATCATCTAAATTAAATAGACGTTTCATGCAATCAGAAGAAGGCCTAAAATAAATCATTGCTTCATTAGAAAACTCACTAATTTTAACCAGAATTTCCTTTAAAATTAGGAATGAAGGCACAAGTTTAATCATTGTTTTAGTGAGCACGAGTTGGTGAGACCAAGCAATAGGAAACACAAGTTGATGCATGGAGCTTGTGAGAGAAAGGTGTGCCAAAAGAAGCTCGTGCACATGTTGGTAGTGAGATAGATAGAGATAGTGCAGAGGTTGCACGTGAAACACTCTCCTCCCACATCTACCCAAGTAACTGACCAACCAGGGTAAACATGTGATGAGAAGTTACAATGATATGATTCGACCTCCTAAGTCACATTAAGGAAGTGGAATCGATAGAAAAACACCATACAGAGCTTCAACATCAACAATAGGACCCCTAAGAACCATCCCAACCTTTCTTCTAACCATCCCCTGGGTCCCATTGAGTTTTTACGCTATTACACCTCTGGACACTCCCATGCTATGGGCATGCCAATGTCTAAAGAGCTCTGGACGCTCCCACAAGCTTGCATTCCTATGTCCATGGACTATTTCTAGCAGACCTATGCTAGAGTCTGTGGGATTTAAGGCACTTTTCAAGCCTAGAAATTTAGCCATTGCCAAATACTTGTTGTAACTGTCGGAATCCATTAAACACATGATGACAAGAATAATAAACCAAAAAATAATTCTAGGACTAGGCCTGACCAACCCCAACCGAGACTGTCATTCTGTCAAACACTTGGCATCAATGCAATCTACAAGTTAAACAACATATCTGAGCATAGGGGTCTCATACTTATCAGATATTCATTATGAAACACTGTTTCCTTATCACATTAGTTTCAATTTCATCCATTAAGCCAACGACACATTGTTCATTCATTTACAAGTGGAAACATTGTGAGAGCCATACATAGCCACTATCATAATACATATGCATAACCAACATAGTAACAATAGAAGTACCAAGGAAATAATAGCCATACAATATAGAAACAAACTAGTACAATACTCATGAAATAACAAGGAGGAATAACCTCATATTAATGAGGAAAAATCCAACCTGGTATGGGACTACCACTTTCCACCCAATCATAGACATGGATGAGCCAAAACTCTCTTCATCTAGTTAGGCTTGTGCCATATTTGAAGCACGAATGTGGGGTCTCATAAAACACATCAATCAAAACCATTCAGGGCTTCTAGAGGCAAAACAACCTCAACCCATTAAACAGTGATTCCATCTCATGGTATGGCATCACAAAACCATCATCGCAATGGTCTCCACCCAAGCCTCTTAGGGGTCCAAAACATTTTTTCCAACTTGGCTTCTAGGACTAGTAACTCAACCCATGGCTGCTGCCGGGCTCTAGAGTGTTTGTGCAACCAAGGCTCTAGGACTAGTAACTCAACCCATAACTTATACAGGGCTCCAGAGCGTTTGTCCAACCAAGGCTCAAGGACTAGTAACTCAACCCACCAAGGGCTCCAAAGAATTTGTCCAACAAGGCTCCAAGACTAATAACTCAACCCAAGATGTTAGAGGGCTCCAAAGCATTTTTCCAACCAAGGCTCTAGGACCAATAACTCAACCGAAGTCATTATAGGGCTTCTAGAGTGTTTTTTCAACCAAGGCACCAGGAACTAAAATCTAAAGGAAACATGAGAACCAACCCGAAAAGCAAACAAATAAGCCACAACACCATGGCTATCTAGGCAAGTCTAGGCAAATCCACTGTCAATCCAGGCAATCCTCCATGCCAATGATAGATCAAAACCAAGAAACCACACACATGTGCCATGCATGCCAAAACTAGCAAGGAAACCATACATGTGACTCGATACTTGCAAAGAAATCTAGTTGTCGCTGCTAACCCCGATGTCCTATTGTGATTTCTGGCTCTTCCTTTTCCTTCTTGCTCTAGAATTCCAAGTATGCCACACTTTCCAAGAGTGCTCCAAGAAAAATCTGTGTCGAAGAGTATGAGAGAGAGAGAGAATAGAAGAGAGCTCCATGAAAACCTTACAAAATACTACCAATTGATCCTCATAAGCCTTTTTATTAATGAGTCCTCTACTTTATTCAATTTCCATTATTTTTCTTCATTTTCCTCCTCACATGCAACATGTGACCTTTCACCTTCCTTTTCTCCTAATTTCCTTTATTTTCATAAATAAAATGCTAATTAATGCCTCGTTCCATTCCAAATACATTGTCATTGCTTTTGCCAATTTCCTTAGCAAATAAATCGAATGAACACCCACTGTGATGTTTTCCCCACCATTCATCTTGGAATACGTGTCCCATGACCGTGCTCTTATATATTTTTACATGAATTTTAACCAACACTATTACAGAACCCTCCCCCTTGGGGAGACATCATCCTCGGTGTTCAATGACACCTATAACCAATAGGACTGCTGAAAACAAAACATACTACTGATGGAGCTTTATAACACGGCTCGTTGCAGTATTTCCAAAGATCACTGCCGAAACATGACAATCATACTGTTTACTAGAGCTTTATAAAACAACTCATGATAGTATTTACAATAACAACCACATATACTTATACACAGTTTCTTCAACCAGCGAATAACCATATTGTGTATGGAGCTTTATAAATCCAGCTCAATATAGTATTTACAGTAATACAAACATATACACATATGCACATTCACTCAAACAACGAATAAAATGATATGATGCCTGCATCTGCAACAAGGGAATCTAGAGGATTACACCTCCAGGGTCAAAAGTAGTACCAAGATTCACCTCCTTCCCAGGAAGTCTAGAATCCACTGTCAAAGTCAAAGATGCATCCAATATCCAGTGCTACAACCCTGCACCACTTGTCCTCTTAGTGAATAGTTATTGGCTCATTGTTCGAGGGCATACTCCCAATGTGGATGTGATTCCATCTAGAAATGATAATGACCAAAACAAATATATCCTCAGACTTCCCTTCTCTGCCACACAGTCCCTCGGGGAATCCAGTCACCCCCTTCCGTGCAGTCACACACCTTCCAAGTTCGGGTAGTCAATCCATTAGAAAGGCTTTCTCGCATTAGAAGATCAACAACCAAGGTATATACCTACCTCAAAGCCATCATACCATTCATAACATTCCCATGGAAATAAATGGACACTATTGTGTACCAGTGTCCCATAATGGCCCTTCTCCTGAAGTGCTTTACCAACATAATGGTGCATGTTCCAATTCCTTTCACTGATGCTATTAATTCTTGTAGTGAGTTTTAACCACCCAACTGGGCATTTTCGTGCTTCTTGTACCAAGCACATAACTTCCATCAGAATTAAAATAAATTGAAATAAATTCACATCATACCTCATTGGTATCTCATCAATAAGGTACACTTGCAATCCTGTTTACATAATGCCACAACAAGTCAAACTAACTATTTGATCAAATCATCATGAATAAAAATATCACATCAGGTTAGCTCGAAGCACAACCATCATAGATCACAATCATAACTCACATGTAACCTTCATAAACTAGAATCATAGATCACATGTAATCATCGTAGACCAGAATAAAAAATAACATGCATAATTAAACTGAAATAAAATATTAATACTTATCTTTTAGTAGATCCTTAGCTTCTATCTTTGGCCTTATTCTGTACGCACACTAGATTGATTGTCTCACCCAAAAAACACGTAGTGCCTTCTCCTCGAACCATGTGCACATACACATAGTGTGCAACACACACATACAACCACACATGACATACAACAACATGCAATACATGTACCTACACCTGACATACTACACATACGTCTACACCCAGTGTACACCACCACACAATACATTCACTTACACCTGATGTACAATGCAATACATATACGTACACAATGTACAACATAACACAATAAACAAGCCTACATTCGGTGTACACTACCACAAAATACATGTACCTACACTTGGTGTACAACACAACACAATACATGTAGCTACACTTGGCGTACACCACAACACAAGACATGTACTACATAGAGTACAACACAAGGGGTACACATGTCATGATACCCGAACTACACAAAGCACATACATAGTACCATATGTACACAAAACAACATGTATGATATGCACATAATACCACATGTATACCAGTACCACATGTACAACTTGTACACACTACCACCTGTACACAACACCATATACACAACGTGTACACAACGTTACATGTACATGACACATCCTGCACAACGTGTACACAATGCAACATGTACGTCATACCACCTGTACAACATGTACAAAATGCTAGACGTACACAACACCATCTGCACGCAACACCATATGTACATAGCACCACATGTACAAAATGCACACAACACCATATGTACATAGAACTACATATACAACATGTATATAGCACCCTATCTACATAGTGTTGGATATCCAACATGTGCACAACACCATATGCACACAAAACCACATATCCATCATGCACACAGTACAATATGTACACAACACCGCGTATCAACATGTGCATAGCACCATCTATACCATCACTGCATATGCAATATTTACACAACACTATCTGTATCACCTTGTACATAACCTGGCATAAACAACATGTACACACACTATGTATACACAACACTGCATATGCACAACATCACAGATGCAACATGTGCAACATATACAACATATGGACAATAGTAGTACCACACCATCTCTACCAAACAACCTTGCTTCTAGTGTCTCTCTGCCATTCATTCTTATCCTAGCATGTCATAAAGAACATTGTTTTCATTCCTTTGATGTATCCTTCAGTGTTACCTGTCATAACATGAACATAGGCATAATACAATCATACAATATCAATTCATATCAACATGATATTGACCTCATATATTTGTCATGACTACTCTTCCCACTTGGTTCCCATAAGACCAGGAAGCTTGTCATGCCATTCGCCTGCATAAGCAATCATTCCTCCACAAGAATGATCCCTGACAACCTTGTCAGATAGTGGCATAGATACATAGATACATATACATAAACATTAGCATAAAAAAATCATGATATTATCAGACAATGACATACATACACACATATATACATATAAACATTAACATTAAACAACCATGATCCATGATGACCCTGTCAAATATGGCATACATACACACATACATACGTATATAAACATCATCATAATCATGATCACAACATAATTACGAGACATCATAAGGTCAATTTTAAGAGAACTTCCTTTATTCATGCAACACACGTGCAACATCAAGAACAATAGTTCCCGACATAGCCAAGGAATATGATGCCTCAAATCCATTCACCTTACCTTTCTTGATTACCTTTCCCATGAATGTCATTCCATCATTCATTTACACAAATCAACCCAACCATTCCAATTGGCTATGATACTCTCGCCTTCAACTACCCTTATACATGCACTGAGCTTCATCTAGGTCTTTCATTACCTGTTGAATTTCATTTAGCTATCCCCGAGCTCCACTAACTTTCCTCTTTCCCAATAAATTCCCAAGACTCAAAACATGAAAGGAAATACAAGAAATAAACAATAAGAAAACAATGAAAATCAATAACAATATGACACCACAAATAGAGTAGTAAGGCCTTGCACCATACATAAAAAAGATGCAATCAAGCACAACCAAATAACAAATACCGAAAGAAGAAAAATAGCAACAAAAATCTTGACTCAATCTCCATGGGTCCCAAGGAAAGATCAACCTAAGCCTTCTTCAAGATTTTATGGAAATATCTTTTCCATGCAACCCCTGGCATCATATCACCATAAACACATAATTGTCATCGCATAAATAAGTATATAATATACTAGCTATTTTACCTTTTTGTGCCAATAAAATTGCCTTGCAACTGAGCACATCCACACCATCTCTCAAGGGACTCCAATTCCCTTGACAGATCCACCTATAACTAGAGACTAGCTAATATACCTGGTGTTAGTTCCAGTCTTCGCAACCTGTCACCAGGGATCAAAATGGGCTCTTACTATGTCTAGTTTTCAGAGATGTTTTGCACATGATTTTCAGTGCAAATCATATCCTAAGTATGTCTATCAGAAGAAGCTCGGAAAAATATTTCCAATGGTATATCACACTCCTGTAACCGGTTTTTGGATCAGGATATATGCTCGAAATGAATGATTGGTTCTTGGTTATGCATGTTTTGAGGTCATTTGCCGCACACAATCTGTTTACTACAAAATCCGTTTCTGAAGTAATGGACATGAATTTTTAAAAAGTGAAAGAGGTTTTTCTCAATAATATACCAAATAACAAAAAAATCCTTCTGTTTATGCATAGGCGTTACTATGTGGGAGATATGCAGTGATATTTGAAGCCTACATTAAAACAAAACAAATTTTGCATTTGTTTTACTGTTTTAGTCATTGTAGTGCGAAGCCATTTTACAACAGATGGAAAGTAATTTTGAGAAAATCAAGGAGGTTTTTGTCAACCATGAGCCATATAACAAAAACCTCTTTCATTTTATTCACAGGTGTTGTGAATTGGAATATTTGACTAGATCTTTACAACCTATTTTTACATATTTAAATATTTAATGATTTCCTGTTTTAGAGATTATTTTGTGGCACAGATTTTGAACAACAGGAAACAAATTTCCAAAATTTGAGAGAATTTTTTCTCAATCATGACCTTATCTAAGAAAACCTCTTTCACTTTTGTAACATGTGTTATGGTTCAAGAGATACGAGTTCATCTTTGGCCCCTATTTTCAGAAATTTGGTCCAAATTTAATGTAACTATTTCTATCTTTAGGGAGATGGTTGAGCTCAACTCCCTTAGTACAGGGATGAACTAATTGTATATATTTTATGAATTTTAGAGTGTAAAGGGTTCAAATTTTTCAGCAAAGGAAAGATTCTTTGGACTGTGTAAAGTTTCTTCTGAATATTATTTTTAATGGAGTTGTTTTTGTCTTTTAGATTTGGGATCCATCACGGTGTTTAATGTCTAGCATGTGTTTGTTTTTCTCGTAAATTTCACTTACATAATTTGTTTTTTCTTCTAATTCTTGTTACAAAATTATCTAAGGGAAGTGTTAGGAATCCATCCACGCACGATGCTCCTTTTGCAATGATTTTGTTGTTAAATGTAGTGGTTACCTTTGCAGAATCCATCCTCTGTTAGATGCTCTGTTGAGTAATACGATGTTTCTCTTTCTTCTAACGCTGCCATTGTAGATCCATCCCTTGATTGATGCCTTTAGTGTAGAGGGATTTATCCTCTTTCCTTCTCTGATTTACATCTTTTATCTGGCTGAACATTGCACTTACTTTGCCCCAAGTTTGCCAATAGAAACTAGCCTCAATTCCATAGCCCAATGGTCCCTTTCTTGCTGTTTTTGAGCCTCAACTTTCAAGAAAATCCCCATACTTCATAGCTAGCCTAAGGTTCACTTATTGCAGCCAAATTGAAAAAGAGAGATCTCTCTCTGGTCTGATAGGGCTAGATCCCAGATCGAAAGCTTGGTATATGGTTACCTTGGAATTGCCTCTTCTCAGCCTTGAGGTTTATTCTGAGTGCTAACATATTAACACCATTTTCGGGGAACGAGGTGACAGATCTTCTCCGAGAAAGATCATTCAAGTTGCAGATCTGGTTGCTGATGGTGGGTAGCAATCAGACACATATGAAGGCTGAAACATTCACCTAGCAACTCCAACTCAATCCAGAGATTCCAGCTCTCACTGATTCGTTCATGTACTAAAATAAGATGATGGTAGGGTATGTAGCAAACCCTATGTTTTGTGAAGTTTTAAAAGAAGTTATAGATTAGTTAGTGGATATTGAAATAGATGAGGTATTTTTCATTACCATGCTTCAATGTTTGAGATCTCTAAAGTTTCTTCTTAATGGTAAAACTAGTTTCTTTGAGTTAGTGGTTGAAAATTTTGAGAAGGAGATTGAGTATATAGATGTTCAAATTAAGTCATATGAATTCTGAGATCCCAAAAAGTTCTTAGAAACACCCCCTCCTTCAAAATAAGAAACAATAGGGTTGCCCGTGGATGTTTGCATTGATAGTTTGTAGCTGGAAGCATATGTTGAGGACTTAGGGTAGCAGACATGGTCTGATTTCTATGATCCTGTTGTTGCATATATGGAGTATCTTTTTAGTTTCAATGACAAACCAGATTTTCTTTTACACAGCCAGACTCATTTTGTGCATGTATGGCTGTCAGCATTTCCAATTATTTCTTGGTTCTAGTACTCCCTAGCATCATCGTTGCCACAACTGCTTGATTGGTGGGTCTGACATTACAACATTACTTGATCTTTCAATTTTGCATCAGAGCAGGGTAGATTTGTAAATAAATAAGCTTCCCAAAGCAACATTTCGATTTCTGGTATTTGTTTATGTACATATTTTAGTATGTATATGTTTTTGGATTGGTATGAGTTTTTTGGGTTTACAGATGTTTGTGACCGTATTTCCCAATGGATGAATCACTTGGTCTATGGTGTTCTTGACACCTCCAAGCAGTTGCCATCCCCAATAAGGCCAATGTTAGTTCCAGTCTTTTCAGCCTGTCACCAGGGATCAAAATGGGCTCTTACTATGTCTGGTTTTCAAAGATGTTTTGCACATGAGTTTCAGTGCAAAACATATCCTAAGTATGTCCATCAGAAATAGCTTGGAAAAATATTTCCAACGGTATATCACACTCCCGTAATCGGTTTCTGGATCAGGAGATATGATTGAAATGAATGATTGGTTCTTGGTTATGCATGTTTTGAGGTCATTTACTACACACAGGGACAAGTTTACTACAAAATTAGTTTATGAAGTAATGGACATGAATCTTACAAAAGTGAAAGACATTTTTGTCAAAAACATACCAAATAACAAAAACCTCCTTCAGTTTATGCACAATGTTACTATGTGGGAGATATGCAATGATATTTGAAGCCTACATCAAAACAAAACAAATTTTGCATTTGTTTTACTGTTTTAGTCATTGTAGTGCGGAGCCAGTTTACAACATATGGAAAGTAATGTTGAGAAACCCAAGGAGGTTTTTGTCAACCATGAGCCATATAACAAAAATAACTTTCATTTTATTCACAGGTGTCGTGAATTGGAACATTTGACTAGATCTTTACAGCCTATTTTTACAGATTTAAATATTTAATGATTTCCTATTTTAGAGATTATTTTGTGGCACATATTCCGAGCAATTGGAAATGAATTTCCACAATTTGAGAGAGGTTTTTCTAAAAAATGACCTTATCTACGAAAAAATCTTTCCGTTTTGTAATAGGTATTATGATTCAATCGATATGAGTTCATCTTTAGCCCCTGTTTTTAGAAATTCGGTCCAAATTTAATGTAACTGTTTCTATCTTTAGGGAGATGGTTGAGCTCAACTCCCTTAGTATAGGGATGAGCTAATTGTATATATTTTATGAATTTCAGAGTGTAAAGGGTTCAAATTCTTCAGCAGATTAAAATTACTTTGGACTATGTAAAGTTTCTTCTGAATATTATTTTTAATGGAGTTGTTTCTGTCTTTTAGATTTGGGATCCATCACGGTGTTTAATGTCCAACATGTGTTTTTTTTCTCGTAAATTTCACTTACATACTTTGTTTTTTCTGCTAATTCTTGTTACAACATTATCTAAGGGAAGTGCTAGGAATCCATCCACGCACGATGCTCCTTTTGCAATGATTTTGTTGTTAAATGTAGTGGTTACCTTTGCAGAATCCATCCTTTGTTAGATGCTCTGTTGAGTAATTCGGTGTTTCTTTTTATTCTAATGCTACCACTATAGATCCATGCCTTGTTTGATGCCTATAGTGCATAGGGATTTCTCCTCTTTCCTTCTCTCATTTACATATTTTATCTGGCTGAACATTGTACTTAATTTTCCCCAAGTTTACTGGCAGAAAATAGCCTCGATTCCATAGCCCAATGGTTCCTTCTCTTGTTGTTTTCAAGCCTCAACGTTCAAGCAAATCCACGTACTTCATAGCTAGCCTAAGATTCACTTATTGCAGGCACATTTTGTTGGCAAAGAGAGAGCCCTCTCTGGTCTGGCAGGGCTAGATGCCAGATCGAAAGCTTGGTCTGTTGTTACCTTGGAATTGCCTCTTCTCAGCCTTGAGGTTCATTCTGAGTGCTAACACCTTGTGAGTACATGTTCATGAATCTAGCACATATCCACATAATGTCAGACAATATTAAGGTTAAGAAGAATTCCTGTATGCAAAGCCCTCATTCGCTTGGAATTAGGGTTTCCAAACATATCCAAAATAATTCTTTCCCAGTTCGATTCTTTTACCCTTTTACCAAGTTGCAATATAGTCTTACTATGCATTGTCACATTACCCAATTGTTAGTTATATAACACATCAACTATTACATTTTCATGCTAATGCCAAACATTTTTCCTGTAACTTCTCACACATGTCAACCACATGTTATAAATATCAAGACAACCATATCTATCACTTTGAATTCGACCTTTACCAAGGCCAATAATCATGTCATAATCCATAGTAAACTCATAGTCATTAGACATAACACTACAACTGTCACCTACTACACTCAAGTACATATCAACTTTCTCAACACATATGTGTTAGTATAATCCTCTTAAAACAAGATCATTTGAACACATACTCATATTTTGAAATTCATCAAACATCCAAGCAACTTGCAAACATACCATGTTAAATTAACCAACTAGACGACATAATCAAATAGACAAGCACCAAATATACGGCATAAGCAAGCTCATACCTTGATGCATCTCAGGGGAGGCTATCTTATCTACACATTCAATCCAAATTAGCATGATATCCAAATTAGCAATCCAAATCAAACATAAATAATGTCATGATATCCATAATATTCACTAGCTAACATGGTCACCTCATAAAATAATAAATAATTATCATTCATACATGATAATCACATCTGCACAGTTAGTCTAGATTAGTAGGACATAACATCACATCATATTAACTCATGCCTGAATGTCATAACCTTAATCATTTTCATAGACCAATCCAAATTAGTATGATACATATAACATCAAGATCTTAATGTAATAACCCTAATGATCAAGTTAGTAGCATATAACAACAACAAGTTAACCTATAACATACTCATCAACAACATATAACCTAATCATCAAACTAACTATCATATAAAAACAACAAGTTAACCTATAACATACTCAACAACAACTTACAACATATAACATAATCATAACAAGTTGTCTAAGACAAAACAACAAGAGAAATGCATACAACCACGGGTTAATATCATTCATGACTATCTGACACATGTGCATATGACTATACTAATTAGCTAGCATCTATATTGTATGTAATCATAACATCAATAGACATGTACCTAAACCTAATGTATATAACCCTAATGCATATAATAATCCATTACTAACATACCTGCATTCCAAACATGCAATACCTGTATGACGATCTGCTCTTACCCCAAGGTCTAATGTTGCAACCTCATTCTAATGATCTTCATCTCCTACACTATCTTAGCCAACATATTAGCCTCATAACATACCAATAGAATCATGATGACCTAATTGCATAGAATGACCTCACAATGCATGTCTGACCTACTATACATGCATAACCATAACCATGTCAATTCATGCATAAAACATGTATACCCCGACATGCATAAAAAATGCATATACAACCATACACTCATGATGACACATCCCACAATAATACCATCAACCTTCACATGGAGACATCACTATAACCATGATCAACACCATGGAAATGCAACAAGAACATAGACTACAAGCATAAGCGACACATATGAAACTGACATGAATGCATGACCAACACACTGCCCATCTAGTCTAAGTGGTGAACCATGATATGATACCACTCTGAAACACCCTCCTCCCACATCTACCCAAGTAACTGGTCAACCAGGTTAAACGTGTGACGGGAAGTTACTTGATATGATTCGATCTCCTAAGTCATGCTAAGGAAGTGGAACCGATGGAAACACACCATACATACCTTCAACATCAACAATAAGACTCCTAAGAACCATCCAAACCTTTCTTCTAACCATCCCCTACATCCCATTTAGTTTTTAAGCTATTACACCTCTAAACGCTCCCATGCTATGTGAGTGTGATCATCGAGAGAGCTTTGGACACTCCCACAAGCCTTCATGCCTGCATCTAGGGACTATTTCCGGCAGACCTGTGCCAGAGCCCATAGGATTTAAGGCACTTTTCAAGCCCATAATTCTGGACACTGCCCAAAACTCACCGTAACTTCTGGAATCCATTAAACACATGATGACAATACTAATAAACCAAAAAATAACTCCAATACTAGGCCTTACCACCCCCAACTGGGACTGACATCCTGTCAAATACATGGCATCAATGCAATCTATATGTTTAAACAACATATCTAAGTAGAGGGATCTCATGCTTATCTGATATTCATTATGAAGCATTGTTTCCTTATCACATAAGTTGCAATTTCATCCATTAAGCCATTGGCACATTGTTCATTCATTTACAAGTAGAAAAATCATGAGAGCCATATAAAGCCACAGTCATAATACATATGCATAACCAACATAATAACAACAAAAGTACAAAGGAAACAATAGCCATGTAATCCAGATATAAAACAGTACAATACTCATGAAATAAAAAGGAGGAATAACATCATATTAATGATGCAAAATCCAACCCGGTATGGGACTACCACATTCCACCCAACCGTAGACATGGCTAAGCCAAAACTCTCTTCATCTAGTTAGCCTTGTTCCATATTCGAGGCATGAAGGTGGGGTCTCATAGAACACATCAATCAAAACCATCCAGGGCTTCTAGAGGCCAAACAACCTCAACCCATTAAACAGTGATTCCACCTCATATTTAGGCATCACAAAACCATCATCACATTAATCTCTACCCAAGCCTTTCAGGGCTGCAGAGCATTTGTTCTAACCTGACTTTCAGGACTAGTAACTCAACCCACATCTTTTGTCGGGCTCTAGAGAGTTTATCGAACCAAGGCTCTAGGACTAGTAACTCAACCCCCAACTTATACAGGGCTCTAGAGTGTTTGTGCAATCAAGGATTGAGGACTAGTAACTCAACCCACTAAGGGCTCTAGAGCATTTGTCCAACCAAGGCTCTAGTAATATTAACTCAACCCAAGTTGTCATAGGGCTCCAAAGCATTTGTCCAACCAAGGCTCTAGGACTAGTAACTAAACCCAAGCTGTTACAGGGCTTCCAGAGAATTTGTGCAACCAAGGATCTAGGAACTAATAACTCAACCCAAGCTAAAGGAAACATGAGAACCAACCAAAAAAAAAAAACCACAACAAGATGGCTATCTAGGAAATGCAAAGGCTAGGAAAATCCACTATCAATCCAGGCAATCCTCCATGCCAATGATAGATCAAAACAAAAAAACCACATGCATGTGCCATGCATCCCAAAAATAGCAATGAAACCATACATGCAACTCGATACCTACAAAGAAATCCAGTTGTAGTTGTTGACCATGATGTCCTCTTGTGCTTTCCATCTCTTCCTTTGCCTTCTTGCTCCAAAAATACAAGTACGCCACACTCTCCAAGAGTGCTCCAATAAAACTCTAATTGCCCAAGAGTATGAGAGAGAGAGAGAATAGAAGAGAGATCTATCAAAACCTAACAAAAGCCTACCAACTAATCCTCTGAAGCATTTTTATTAATGAGACCTCTATTTTATTCAATTTTCATTATTTTCCTTCATTTTCCTCCTCACATACACCCTGTGACCTTTCACCTTCCTTTTATCCCAATTTCCTTTATTTTCATAAATAAAATGCCAATTAATGCCTCATGCCTTTCCAAATCCTTTACCATTTTCTTTTCCAATCTCCTTAGCCATAATAAACCAAATAAACACCCACAAGGATGTTTTCCCCACCATTTAGCTTGGAATATGTGTCACATGACTGTGGTCTTATATATTTTTACATGAATTTTTAAACAGGGCTGTTACAACTCAGGCTTGCATAAATCATTGTAATCTTCTCATGTTTTTTCATTAATGCAATATACAGATAGTAGGGGTTCTTAGTTGTGGATTTCCCCATAAAATTATTGTGTCCTAAGATTGAATTATTTTTCTTTTATGCTTGTGATTTCATTGATCAATTATTGTTTCTACTAATGAGTAGAGTAGAATCAAGTCAATTGTTTTAGCATATTACAATCTGCAGTTTGAATCTACAAGGAATTTCTACAGTTAAGACGTGTATTGGTTGGGAGGCCCCAGGTTCTTACTGCAGGCCTCCCATTTTGGCACATTCATTATTTGGCGTGACATTTGATTTGGTTAATGGTCCAGTGTGGTAGTTATGTAATATTTGTTGATGCAAAGGTTTGGTATGGCCGTTTATATAATGCGGTTGACATTGAATGGAATGTGGTTAGATATGAAATGTGTCGGTTACATTTTTGGTTTGTTTTTGTGGTTGTCACCGGTGGGCTGTCCCATCGGCTGACACGGGTTTGACACTCGCCTACCCCGACATATATGGTATCATCGTTATGTAATGTGGTCAAGTTTACATCAAAATATAAACCAATACCCCAACTATCAATACAAGGTGAAAAACATCATCGTTGCTTTAATAAGCGATGGAAAACACATCATCACATTTACATTTATACCACAACACATGATTTACAAAATGCGGCCATGACAAGCTACTAGATTTAGTAGAAATATCTTTCACTCATAAAGGTGAATGGGTCATCATGCTAGAGTTGATTCAACTGTTGAACAACTCTTCCAACTGGTTCTTGCACAGGTGCTTTATCCTTGAGATACTCTAGATGGATCCTCCAACACATGGCTCTTTGATGTCCACCTCGGTTGTAATGACTACAAGATGTCTTCTTCCTCCAAACCTACTTAACCTGCTACTTTCCTTGATGTGGAGAAGGCCTTTCACACCTCATCCTCATTCTTGCTTCCATTATCTTCCATCACTAAACACCCACATGTTTGTGCAAACCACAAAAGCTACATGTTTTTCTATGCCATGATTTCTACTCATCATTAACAATATGCTTGTAATCAAAATTCACTTTGGAATACTGATATTGTTTATACCTCTCTTGATTGTCTTTGGTGCGACCCTAGTGATGAGAACTTTCCTTTTCTCTTCCTATGCAATGTGCACTGTCATGGGAGGATTGTGATATGTTCCAATCATCCTCTTTCTCTGATGACTTCGACAATTTATTGGAAGATTTTGATACCTTTGAGCACTCTCCTTTAGTGTATCCAAAGCCTGCAAACTGAGGTATTTGTACAACGTCCATTGGTTGAGTCATCCCTTGGAAAGTAACACCAAGTCCTCCTCCTTTATACCCCATCTTGGTAAGGAGTCTCATGCCAGTTCCTGAAATGGGTACCTCCATGTTTCCAACAGAAATAACATCATGTGAAAATGAAACTAAGGAACGGTCAACATTGTTTACCTTAGTTGTTGATTCTGAAATAGGTTATGATGGCTTCACCAAGCCTTATTTGTGTTTCAACTTTTCCAAGGCCTCTTTTGTGGCTCATAATTGAAGCTTCAGTCTCTTCTTCTCTTCTTTTTCTTCTCAAAGAAGTTTCCTCAATTCAACATTCTCTTCTTGAATTATTTGGCTGATCTCCTCCGTAATGAAGAGAATACATGAAGAAGATGCATGTTTACTTGAGGGGGTATATGGAGTATCATCCTCTACTCTTTCTTTCCCATGTTCCTCTATTTCCATCTTGTTGTCATAATCTACATACATTATGTCCACCATGCGTGCCATCTTCAGGAGGTCCTCGTAGAGATCTGTGTTGTTCTCTATTTCGCTTCTTGTTGCACATTCAATCATTCACACTTGCAATTCACATAAGCAAGAAGACCACTTTGATACCAAAATTGATCCGGATCTCTATAGCTACTGGAATGAACCAAGATCTTTTACTTCTGTGATGTTAGCAAAATTTCATATAAAAGAGTGTGGAAAGCCACATGTGCATACTGTAAAGAAGATGAAACATAATGACAACCATCAAATGAAGAACACATAACGCATTGATAATGGAGTTCACCTAGTGTGGGTTACGTCTCTGGGCCCTGTTGTCAAGAGTGGGGAGGTCGCTTCATTAAATGTTGCAATATGATGATAGGTACATAATACATTCTTTGTCATTACAAGGATAAATACCCTCAACTAGAGTGGCATGTATATCCACGACACATTCTCCCCATAGGAAATATCACTCAAATGGGCCCTCCTTTAGCATGAAAATTTACTATAATATCACATGATGTGGCTTACAAGTATCCCTCAACATAATGGTAATCTGGGATATCAACAACAAAAACATCATCTCACCAAATCAAAAAAAAAAACGTGGCATCACTTCATCAATTACCTTCACTTTCAGGGATGGCCGGAAAATGAAAAGTTCAACTGACTAAATGGACTACACCATTTAATTCGTTGCACGAAATCATGTCAAACAACTATAAATTTTTCCCCTTTCTGACAACATCAAATTTTGTACCCTCGAGAATCTTGAAGATTACCCCAAATATTCCTTTTTGAAGATGACCGAAAAATCAATTGCTCGGATTATTATTTTGAGCACACCACTATGATTCCTAGGAAATTTTGTGAAAAATGACTATAAAGTTGGCCTCATTTCGCTTCTATAAAAAATCGGCCTCTAAGGGAATCTTTTAGATTCCACAAGATTCTACAAAGATTCATTTCTATTGAACACTTGAATTGTTGCTACTCAGATGAGGAAATAGACTATACAGTTGGACTCCTGGAGAGAAAACATGTAAAAATTCTTATAAACTTGTCAAATTATGTCCCTGGTACCTCTCGCCCTCCAAGGGAATCTTTTCAACATCTCATAAGATACCCTAGCTCTTGTTTCCAGCCCACAAGCTGCTCAAGGTTCTGTCCATTCACCACCGTCGGGCCCTTGGTCAAATGAATTGATTGAGCTTATATAAATTTGTGAGGGCAGATATACCAACTTCGGGCTAACAACCCATTGGTAGCTGGTACTATGTTAAGGTGTGTGTTGGTTTGGAGGTCCCGGGTTCCAACCACGGGCCTCCCATTTTGGCACATTCGTTATATGTGGCATGACATTTGATTTTGTTAACGGTTTAGTGTGGAGCTTATGTAATACATGTTGAGACAATGGTTTGGTATGGAATTTTATATAATGCGACTAATGTTAAATGGGATGTGGTTACATATGAAACATGATGATTACATTTGTTGTTTGCTTTTGAATCCGCCTTCGGTTGTCTGGCCCACTTGTTGGCATGGGTTCGACACCCACCGGCCGTGACATATATTGTTTCACCGTTATGTAATGTGGTTGGGCCTTTGGGTTTTTAGGAGAGGTCCCTGGTCAACCGATCCCTGACCCATTTTAAATACATCATATATATATTAATCATTGGGTGAGCAAGAGTGGCAACCTGCCACCCCAGTTATATTTTTTTTTAACTTTTATTTAACTCCCCAGCTAAAAACGTCCGACCGGTTTTTAAGGGTCACTGGGAAAATTAAGTAGGCAGCAAATTCACTTGTTCCACTAGCTTGATTCCATTCACTGGAAATCTTCCAAATGGTTTCCTCATTAGTGACTACTACTTGGCCAAGTTTGACCAGAAATTTGACTAGCTATAACTTGAGCTTACAAACTCATATTTGAGTGTTGTTCGCACAGTTGGAATCAAGGTTGTGAGCACTACGATCTAGTATTAGTTTTTCTTCAATCCCATGACTTTTATTTTTGAGGTTTTCCATAGCCACATTTGAATTCTAAGTGTGTCTATAGCCACCTGGACCATTCCTCCCCACCGAGGAGATTTTTTTCCTCCAAAATCATCAACATAATTTGCAACTATTGTATTACATTGTCTACATTACAAGTGTCCTGACAAGTGACACTTCATTCTCCTTCACCCTTGTTTTTTGAAGCCATAATGATCAAACGACACCTTCATCCCCTATAGTAAAATCTTTGCAAATTACATGCTCAATTACATGACCAACCTTGATCCAAGCATCCCCATATTTTCCAAGATTTTATAAGACACAATCTTGGTCAAGTTTACATAAAAATAGAAACCAATACCCCAGCTATCAATACAAGGCCAAAAACATCATCGTTGCTTTAATACGTGATCGAAAACACGTCATCAATTTTACATTATATCACAACAATTGATTTACAAAATGCGGAAATGACAAGCTGCCAGATCTAGTAAAATGATCTCTCACTCATAAATCTTAATGGGTGATCATCTTGGAGTTGATTCATGTGTTGAACAACTCTTTCAACTAGTTCTTTCATGGGTGCTTTGTCCTTTAGATGCTGCTTTGGATGGAGCCTCAAACAAGTGGCTCTTTGATGTCAACCTCGGTTGCAATGACTACAAAAATTATTCTTCCTCTAGACGTGCTTAACCTGCTCCCTTCCTTGATGTGGAGAAGGCCTTTCACTCCTCATCCTCTTTCTTGCTGCCATTCTCTTCTAGTACTCAACAACCACATATGCTATGGAAACCACAAAAACTACATGTTTTTCTACACCATGATTTTTTCTCATCATTAACAATATGCTTGTAGCGAAAATGAACTTTGGAATATTGAGACTATTTATACCTCTCTTGAATATCTTTGGTGTGACCCTTGTGATGAGAGCTTGCCTTAGCTCTTCCTTTGCAATGTGCACTATCATGGGAGGATTGTGATGTGCTCCAATCATCCTTTTCTCTGATGGCTTCAAACATTTCTTGGAAGCTTATGATACCTTTTAGCACTCTCCTTCAGTGTATCCCAACCCTGTGAACCGAGGTCTTTGTGTAACCTCCAATGGCTGAGTCATCCCTTGGCCATCATTAGGAGAATTTTGAGGTCTAAAATGGGCCTCCTAAGAAAATTTTGCAACCAAAATAAAATTTATAAGAACCAATAGGATTCAATATTATGATGTCAACCATGAGGGATGATTCACCTTTTTTAGAGTTAAAATGTAAAAAGATTAAAAAATAATAAAATAATAAAACTACTTTTTTCAACTCGTATTTTCAACTTATCTCTATAAGGTTTTACTCAAATTTCAAGCGTGAGTACTCATTGGATGAAAACTTTAATTCCTCATCTATGGAATACCCATGTTGCATACTTTCAATGGACCCTATGTTATAGACATATTTGGGCACTACAACCCCAATTAGATATGTCCATAAACCAAGGGCTTCTAAACCCCTAAAAGTGTTGTTTCATACCCTAAAGGAACAAGGTTAGCTGATTACATCATCTCCCAGAAGTTCTCCATGAAAAACTACTCAGAATTGGTCAAAACTGGACCATACAAACTGCTCCATGCATAGGGTGCGATGCATCTCACCTATTACACACGGGGGTCCGATGCATACTAGAAAGCCCTTCTGTAGGGTACGATGAGCAAGAGCAGACAAATGGCAGAAGTAGTTTTCTAGGTGGAACCCCAGAGAATCTTCTAGAAATTGCTCATATGACACTTGCATCTCTAAATTCGCCCAGGGATGAGTAAGAGATCTGAAATCTCCAAGTGGAACCAAGAACTATCAATGAAATGACACTAATCAAAATCCTAGAAGCTGACTCACTCTCCTGTAAACATCTATATATGGATCCCTCATCCTAGAGATCCAAAGGCTGGAATTTTGTAATTTGCAAGGAAGTGTTGTTGGTTTCTCTTTGAAAACATTGTTGGGTGATCTTGCTTTGTATGAGGTGAAGAGGGCTTTCATGCTGGGAGGATGATGCTAGATCAGACAACTGGGTTATAATCCTCTCTTTTACTACTTCTATCTATAAAGCTATTTGAGTTTTCCTCCATATGCTTGTATATCTCTGAATCTTGTATTTGTATATGCATTTATATGGTTAATGTACATTTGATCCTACATTGTTTATGGTTATAGATCTCTATGCTTTGATGGTATTTTTTTGCCTTGACTCTACAAGTGTTCTTTGAAGCGGGACATATGAGAAAGGAGTGGCAAAAGCTCTATCAAAGGAGAGAGGAAACGAGCAAGGAGACTAGCGAAAGACTGAGGTTGGTACTCTCTACTTCTCTCTCATCTATCTCTCATAAAGGAAAACACAAGTGACTTTAGTTTGTTTGTTTCTAAGATAGCTACCCATCTTAGTGGGACTAGCAGCTCTGAATGGACACTAGTTTTCCCGACAAAAAAATGGTGACTCCGTTGGGGAGTGAATAGTTTGTTTGTTTTTTTGTTACTGTTGTTTGCTTTATAAACCACAGACGGAGCCTGAAGTTAAGCCAGCTAGCCTTCGAACTCCTTTTTCTATGCAACTGCAAAGTATATCAACACTGCTTCAGTCAATCTCTGGGTTGGTTTATGAACTGAACATCTATCTTGCAAACATCCTAAGTGCCCTGGTGGTAGCTCAAATAACCTCATTAGATCAGCCCCTATACTTTGTGTTTACTGAAAATCATTAGCTCAGCCTAAATCCTTGAACTTAGCTGCAAACTGTGAGTGAAAACCAAGATCAATCTTGTCCCTGGTCCATCACACTATCTCTTCTTGGCAACTTGGATACATCGCATCTCCTGTGTGTTGCAAGTGAGATGCATCCCTGTTTCCCTGTGTTACAGGTGCGATGATTGACTAAGACTATTTCTGCCTCCAGATTTTGGTTTTTTCTTCATTGTCTTTAGCTTTATTCAGTAGTTTTGCTGTTTATGATCAGTATATCTCTGTTGAAACCATCTTCCTTTGCATTATTCAGCCTCCATCAGAAGGAATTGTGAATGTTTTTTTATGTATTTTTCATCATTTACAGTTCTCCTTTGCAAATAGTAGCTTAATCGAACTGTCGTCCTTTGATTTGAAAGTGTTGCAAGTGTCGTTTTCAGTCAAGAAAAAGAGTGTCACAAAGCATTCATATTTTGGATAGTCGATTACACTTTTGCCATTGTATTTGATTTGAATCATTATTATTTCAAGTGTTGAAAGCAATTTTGAATTCGAAATCGCAAAGTGTCGTCTTGGCTTTACTTTCGTTTTTTTTTAAATGAAAATTGTTAGTACTGTCACTTTGAAAGAAGATAGTTAAGATCTATACTTTGTTTTCTTTTTTTCATCTTCATATTAAGGAAACTGAAAAAACAATACATGCATGTGCATTTGCATTATGACTGCATGTTGAAGTTGATTTAGGAAAAATGCATCTAGTGTGTGCTCTCTGCTCTATGTTGAAATAATTTCATTTCTCTTTCCTTAGTAGCTAGGATTTTCATTGCAAAAAGAAAATAAACGACTATTTATCATCTTAGATTGCATATTTAGGAATTGTATATCTACATCATGCGGTGACCCTTCAAGGAAAACTTCTTAAGAAAGATCAACTATAAAATAAACTTCAATGAACATAAAAATGCTTTGGAACTTAACGCACAACATTTAGAACTCTAGGCTAGAGACGTATTCTGGCGTCGTAAAGCCTGATAACTATCTCTTTCATCGTAGGCTGGGTGATTCCTGCTCTTTGAGATGACAATTTCCAGTACGGACTTGTTCTCCCATGTACCATTGAGTATATATTGGGAGACCACAATAGGCTGCATCCTTTATCCTTAGGAAGCCGTGTCTGCCGACCTATCGATCGCAATGCACTGAACACAGCATTCAGGAAGATTGACTGCCATACCATAAAAAGTATTCTGCAGTTTTTTGATTAGTTTGGTAATCCCTCTATCTAGATTTCCAGAGTAGTCACTTTCGTTCCTTTTCAAACTCCTTAAAAGAAAAGGTCCATCTGAGCACTTGTCACTTCAGGCTCATTAAAAATCGAAGGAAACTAGAGTCATCTTTAGCTTTTTCTCGACTCTTAAAAATTGAAAAAGCAAGTTGTGTCAAAGTGCCATAAAATTCATTTTAATCGGAATAATGTCGTTGTTCCCTCGTTGGTCTTTAGGTTGAGAAATGGAGTCTACCAATCAAGGATTTCCCCTTGGGGGAAATCCTAGTCCCTTCTCCTCTTGGGGGGATGTTGGTGCTCCACACATGGCCATATTTTCCCTTCGAGGACTCACAATTGGCCTGCCAGTATGGCTTTTCTTGACCTCTATCATTCAAAACACCATAATTCCTCCGCAATCCAATCAGCAACCAGATGAAGTTTCTCCCCAACTTTCTACTTCGTTTGTTTCTCCCTCTCCTTCTTCCTCTTCGCTCGGTGAAGCTAGCAACGCTAAAAACCAAGTAACTGAGAAGAAAAAGAAAGGGAAGGAGAAGAAGAAGAAGAATTCAATAGCAAAAGGGGGAAACCATGCATCATCTGGTGAAAATCCCACACTGCACCTTCCAAACCTAAATATCCATGTGTCATTTGTAAGGGAGACCACTATCATCAAGATTGTCCCTGCATCCCAGGAATCTTGAGGGACTGGTCTCCCCGCTTGCACAATCCGGTGTCTTCAACCACTAACGATCATGTTGAGAGTGCACCATCAACTAGTGAAAACGAAGTCAATGGACAAAAAGGAAGATCTAAATTTCCTTGTAGATTGTGTGAAGGCGATCATGCCCTCCACCGTTGTCCCTTCCTAGACGAAGATAAAAGAGTCTTGGATAACTGTCCTGCATCACCACAGTGGCTTCCTCCTAGATACAAGAAACTCTTGCCGAGTCCATCACTAGTTGAAAATCTGACTGACTGTTGCTGTCAGTCGAAGCACCTATCATTGAAGATAGACCCTCTGAGTCCACACCAGACCAAAGTCAACAGGTCGAGATGGCAGTCGACCCAATCTTGTCTTCAGAGGGTCCACCTTCAGATGATACTGTCACCAAAGAGAATGAGAATGACACCATTCAAATTCTCTTTGTAAACACAGAATCCGATGAACATGGGGGCAATCTATCCATTCCTTTACCGCAGGAAGGAAGTTTGTCAGAGATTTATCTGGCCGTTTATTCGGTCCCACCTCCAAGTAATCTAGTCATTTCCTTCAATTGGAATCTACTAGGTAGACCCCGCCTACCATCTAATGTACCATTCCGAATCATAGTACAAGCTTACAGAATGATCATGGTTGGTACTATCATAGATGAAGGGGCTTATGTGAGTATCCTTTCCTCAACTGCTTGGAAAGCACTTGGTTCGCCATCAATTTTGCCTGAGATTCGAAATCTGACAGGCTTCAACAAAGGAACCAGTCGACTATTGGGGATCCTTCCAAATTTGGCTATAACTTTGAGAAGGAAAACCGTTCATCTAAATGTGATGGTAGTCCAAGGGCCTTTAGATTACAATCTACTCCGCAGACGTGACTACATTTATAACATGGGAGCTATTGTTTCCTCACTCTTTCGAGTGATGTGTTTTCCACATGAAGGTAGAGTGGTCCAGCTCATAGACCAGATTTCGTTCCCTGGTTCAAACACAGCTATTAGTCAAATGCCATCCCTAACTGGTCTTTTTGCACAAGGAATGTCTCATCAATCTCCAGTCCATCCACATGATGATCGCGAGTGATTTGGTGATTGTGACTGAAACCCATGAGGCATGCACCCTAGTTTGCTTCGGCAGGAAAACCACATATATAAGGTAGGTTTCCGCGTAGGAATATGACTAGTTTGACAATCCTGTTTGTTTAGGAAAATGGATCAGACTATAAAAGGATTCCCCCATTAAAGGTTATGTGATTGGCACTAACAACAGTCACCTTTGTCCATTTCGATGGACATCGCCAAGGAAGTGTTTTGTCTACGACGTGGATGGAACAATCTTGCTAATGCAAGAACTTCCATATGGTGACTTGGAAACTCTACTTTATACCTGGGGGCATGCAAACCTTTTTGCATGCAAGTGAAAAGCGACCATTTATTTTCTTATTTTGTAGGCTCTTAACCCTTTAAACTCGTAGGTTTGTCATTCCTAGCTTACATAACGAAAGGCTCTAGAGAAAAGTTTTGAATGGTGCAAGCTCCCTAAAAAATGAACCTATCGATGAGACATCCTTATTATACGACTGGCATGAGCAGTTATATGCAAAGTTTAAGATCGTTAAAAAATAAACCTCGCAACGAGTAGTTTTATGTGAAGTTCAAGCTCATTAAAAAATAAACCTAGCAATGAGCAAGTGTTCCCATAGAGTTTAAGCTCATTAAAAAATGAACCCCAGCTTCGATAAATAACCATTGCGATCGCATAATTATCAGCTTTTGAACCTTGGTCGTGTTCTTACCATTGCCTCCACTCTTTTTTAGCCGATCATATGCCTCCATTTGATTGTTTACCCCTTTTGAGGAACAACTACGATGAGTGATTCTATTAGCCACCTTCTTTACACTGCCGTGATTGAAAAGTTCCAAACCTTACCTAGAACCAGTTGCTATCCAAAAACATCACTCGTTCCTCAAAAAATGAGTCTCCTTTAAGCTCTTTTCATCTAACTCGTAAAATATGAAAAGATTGCCGAGCAATTGGCCTCTCCAGCTCGTTAAAGCGATCGGAAGTGCCATCCCTCCTCTAGATTTTAATCTTTTTGGACCTGAGGGATTATTACACAAAAATATCGAGCGCTTGTCTTGTTCGGCTCGTTAAAACTATCGAAAAAGTCATCCCTTTCGTATTATTTTATACTTTTTCGGACTTAAGGGATTACATTACGAAAAAGGACCACTGGAGTTGCCTTTCCGTCCCTTTTTAGACTCTCTAAAATTGAAAAGGACCGAGTTATCTTTGTCATTAAACTCGTTAAAACAATAGCGACAAACTTGTCCATGCAGATAAGAGCGAGTTTCACTGTCGCTAGGCTCATTAAAACATAGCAGAAGGTTTGCCCGAAGTGCAAATTATAGAACAAGCATATTTTATCCTCTTCAAGCTTGACAAAAATAAAGAGGTATTGGTCAGCAATGACTGGGGAAAAAGGGAAGAAAACTTGAATAGCTCCATTGGTAGCAGGTCACTCTTGAACATGACACTTTCACACCGTCACCATAATTGAATCGGGTTGGGTTATTCCATTCACCGGTCATATCACCATTGGTCCACTGTACCATCCACCTTGGGGTTAATGCTACCTATCCATTTCGGTGTTGCCGGTATGTTCAAGAGAAGTTTCTCAGAGAATTCACCAACCTAGCTAATGTCTCATCCACTGTAATACCTTCACTCTCCATTTTTTCATGACCGCCACCCTGAACCTTATATCATCAGATCGTTTTCACCTCCACAAAATCATTTTCTTCGTTCTGTGTTGTAGATGTGGGATTCGTTAAGGCCCTCCTACGACAATTCACTTCTTGTCGACATTAGCTCATTATCCAAGAAGTTGACTTAGGAACAACCCTTTCAATACTTTGAAGCTTGCATGCCTCAATGGCAAGTTTCTCACTTCCGGTGACAGGTTTACATCAATGACCTTCGACCGAAAGATTTTACGTGGTGTTCGACATCAACTCATGTATTCACACCACATGAATTCTACTGCAGTACCTTGAGGGTCATCATCATTATCGGTGATTCCTCTCGCGCCTGTTAACAGCTTACATCATTGGCTAGTAATCAGGCGATGTCTTTCCATGTTCGACATCAGAACATCTTTTCACATGGATCGACTTGTACTTCGGGCGAAGATTGAACGAGTTTGAAGACCCTAGATCTAGTTTCATCCATCCAGGATGCGATATATTCATGAAAATAAAGACATCAAATGTACATCACAGCTGCACAGATAATCATCCAAGCTAAAGGATGATGGCTCTACCAGAATCATCAGTCTGCCACACACACGATTGTCTGTCTTATGTACATGAATATGAATTTATAAAGATGAGCATGGGAATGCCTACCTCAGCTAGATCATGAAAATGTTATGAAGATAATGTATTGTATTGTATCTTATTACAGGTCACCTTCTAATTCGAAAAACCTCGGATCCTCATTATAAAGCATTTCACCCGACATCAAAAGATTTATGACCTCATGCTTTAGGGGGCAACTGTTATAGACATATTTGGGCACTACAACCCCAATCACATATGTCCATAAACCAAGGGCTTCTAAACCCCTAAAAGTTTTGTTCCATACCCTAAAGGAACAAGGTCAGCTAATTACATCATCTCCCAGAAGTTCTCCATGAAAAACTACTCAGAATTGGTCAAAACTCGACCATACAGACTGCTCCGTGCATAGAGTGTGATGCATCTCACCTATTACACACGAGGGGTGTGATGCATACTGGAAATCCCTTTTGTAGGGTGCGATGAGCAAGAGCAGACAAATGGCAGAAGCAGTTTGCTAGGTGGAAACCTAGAGGATCTTCTAGAAACTGCTCATATGACACTTGTCTCTCTAAATTCACCTAGGGATTAGTAAGAGATCTGAAATCTCCATGTGGAACCAAGAACTATCAGCAAAATGACACTAATCAAAATCCCAGAAGCTGACTCACTCTCCTGTAAACATCTATATATGGATCCCTCATCCTAGAGATCCAAAGGCTGGAATTTTGTAATTTGCAAGGAAGTGTTGTTGGTTTCTCTTTGAAGACATTGTTGGGTGATCTTGCTTTGTATGAGGTGAAGAGGGCTCTCATGCTGGGAGTATGATGCTGGATCAGACAGCTTGGTTGTAATCCTCTCTTCTACTACTTCTATCAATAAAGCTATTTGAGTTTTCCTCCATATGCTTGTATATCTCTGAATCTTGTATTTGTATATGCATTTATATGGTTAATGTACATATGATCGTACATTGTTTATGGTTATAGATCTCTATGCTTTGATGGTATTTTTCCACCTTGACTCTATAGGTGTTCTTTGAAGCGAGACAAGTGAGAAAGGATTGGTGAAAGCTCTATCAAAGGGGAGAGGAAATGAGCAAGTGGACTAGCGAAAGATTGAGGTTGGTACTCTTTGCTTCTCTCTCATCTATCTCTCATAAAGGAAAACACAAGTGACTTTATTTTGTTTGTTTCTAAGATAGCTGCCCGTCTTAGTGGGACTAGTAGCTCTGAATGGACACTAGTTTTCCTAATAACACCCTACTACATGAAAAATGAGAAATACATGAAAAAACATGATTGCAATCACATTTTTCATGTATTTCTCATTTTTCGTGTAGCAGGGTCCAACGAAAGTATGCAACATGGGTACTCCCTGGATGAGGAATCCAATTCCGCATCCAATGAGTATTGTTGCTCAAAATTTGAGTAAATCCATAGGGAGATAAGTTGAAAATACGAGTTGAAAAAATAGTTTTTCATTTTTCCCTTTAAAATTTGATGATGTAATATAATCTTATTTTATTATGTCCACTATTAGTTTATAATTTCCTTATGAGGCCCATTTTAGACCCAAAAATTCACCTAATGTAACACCACTTCCTCCTCCCTTATAGCCAATCTTGGTAAGGAGTCTCATGCTAATTCCTAAAATGGGTACCTCCATGTTTCCAATAGAAATAACATCATGTGAAAATGAAACTGAAGAATAATCAGCATTTTTTACCTTAGTTGTGGATTTTGAAACAGTTGATGATGGCTTCACCGAGCCTTCTTTGTGCTTCAACTTTTCCAAGGCCTTTTCTTTGGCTCATAATTGAAGTTGCAGACTCTACTTCTCTTCGTTTCTTCTCGAAGAAGTTTCCTCAATTCAACATTATCTAGTTGAGGGCTCTAACTGATCTCCTCATCTTAATGATGAGAAGACGATGAAGAAGATGAGGGTTTACTTGAGGAGGTAGATAGGGCATAATCCTTTGCTCTTCCTTTCTCCCGCTCCTCTCTTGCCATCTTCTCCTCATGATATGCATACATTATGTCCACCATGAGTGCCATCTTGAGGACATCCTCGTAGAGATCTATGTTGTTCTCTATTTACCTTCTTGTTGCATGTTCAATCATTCACACTCTCAATTCACATCAGCAAGAAGACCATTCTAATACCAAACTTGATTTGGATCTCTTCAGCTATCGGAATGAACCAAGATATTTTACATCTATGATGTTAGCAAGATTATATATAAAAGAGTATGGAAAGCCACATGTACATACTGTAAAGAAGATAAAACATAATGAAAACCATCAAATCAAGAACAAATAACGCTTTGTTAATGGAGTTCACCTAGTGTGGGTTACGTCTTTGGACCTTGGTGTCAAGAGTGGGGAGGCCACTTCATTAAATGTTGCAAGATGATGATGAGTACATAGTACATTATTTTTCAATATAAGGATAAATACTATCAACCAGAGTGGCATGTCTCTCCACGAGACATTCTCCCTATTGGAACTCTCACGAAAACGAGCCCTCCTTCAACATGAAAATCTAATAAAATCTCACATGATGTAGCATACAATTATCCCTCAACATAATGGCAATCCGAGATATCATCAACAAAAACATCATCTCAGCAAATCAAAAGAAAAACATATCACTGCCTCATTTACCTCCACTTTCGGGGATGGCTGTAAAATGAAAAGCTCAAGTGAGAAAATGCAATGCACCATTGAATTAATGGCATGAAATCATGTCAAACGACTATAAACTTTGCCCCTTTTCGACACCTTCAAATTATGGACCCACGAAAATATTCAATACTACCCCAAAGTTTTCTTCCTGAAGATGGGTGAAAGTCCATTGCTTGGATGAAGATTCTGAGCACACCACTACTCTCCCTACAAAATACTAGGAAAAATGACTATAAAGTTGCCATCATTATGCCTCTGTAAAAAATCAGTGTGCAAGGGAATCTTTTAGATTCCACAAGATTCTATAAAGATTCATTTCTATTGGACACCTTAATTTCTACTGCTCAGATGAGGAAATAGATAGTACATTTGGACTCCCGGTGAGAAAACAAGTAAAATAACTACAAGCTTGTCAAATTCTATCATTGGCACCTCTGTCCCTCTAAGGGAATCTTTTCATCATCTCATAAGATACCATAGCTCCTGGTTCCAGCCCCCAAGGCCCTTGGTCGAATGAATTGATTGAGTTTATATAAATTTTTGAGGGCGGATATACAAACGTCAGGCTAGTGGTCCATTGGTACCTGGTATTATGTTAAGGCATGGGTTGGTTGGGAGGTGCCGGGTTCCAACCAAAGGCTTCCCATTCTTTCACATTCGTTATATTTGGCATGAAATTTGATTTTATTAACAGTACGGTGTGGCGGTTATGTAATACATGTTGACACAATGGTTTGGTATGCCAGTGTATATAATGTGGTTAACATTAAATGGGATGTGGTTACCTATGAAACGGGGTGGTTACATTTGTTGTTTTTTTTTGCGGTTATTGCTTGCGGGTCGGCCCACCGGCCGACATGGGTTCAATAACCGTCAGCCCTGACATATATGGCATCACCATTATGTAATGTGGTTGGGTCTTCTGGCTATTGGGCGGGGTCCCTGGTCAGTTGTGCCTTGACCTATTTTAAATACATGATATATATATTAACCGTTGGGCGAATTTATTGCCTAGTTAATTTTTAATTTTTATTTAACCCACCAGCTAAAAAATTCCAACCATTTTTTAAGGGTCATTGGGAAAATTAACTAGGCAATAAATTCACCCATTCCAATGGCTAAATTCCATGCACTAGGACTCTACCAAAATTGTATCGTCGTCAGTGACTTCCACTTGGCCAAGTTTGACTAGAACTTTGACCAGCTATAACTTGACCATTCGAACTTGGATTTGAGTGTGGTTCACATCGTTGGAATCAGAGCGATGAGAACTATGATCCATTCCTAGGTTTGCTTCAATCCGATGATTTTTATTTTTGATATTTTCTATAGCCACTACTGAAGTTTGAGAGTCTGGAGCCACATGGATCATAGAATCAATTGCTAAGAAATTCTTAGGATTTTAGTTCACATAGTAGCACAAATATAGTCACCCTAGAATACGAATTGGGTGCATGAGGTGCCATTCTACTAAGTAGTAAACCATCCTCAAGCCAATTCTTCCATTTGAGACTGCGTCCCTTCGAACTTTTATTATTTAATATGTTTAGGTTGTTAAGGATAGCATAAGGAGATTTCCGCTTGTGTGTACCATATAGAGTGCCTCACAATATTATTAACCTACATTGAAAAAATAAATTCACTTTGTGTCCTGAATCCATATTGAAATAAGAAACACATAAATACACCAATAGGATCAAAACCCTCAAAATTATTGCCAATGAAGGAGCATCCAATTGAATTATGTCTTTGTAATGTTGGAGAGATATTAGCTCCCAAAGTGTTTTCTTATTTTAGCACCATGTTAAAATAATTTTATGGTTACACATTCAAGTCTCAAGAAATCATTGCAACCTTTTTTATGAAGTTAGGTGGAAATATTTTCTCAATTAAATATTAGGCCATCAATGACATGTTATATTACAATCCTTAGCTTGGGAATAACTAGTTCTATGTAATGATGACTATAGTCTCCTCAAAATTTATGTCTTTGTAGATGGTGTTGGAAATCCTTCAACCAAGGGGGTCTTGTTGGAAATTGGATCACTAGTGAGAGGGGGGGTGAATTAGTAGTGTGGCACTTTTACCATTTTTCTCCAATTAATTAAATATTTTTACATGCATAAAATGAAACATATAATCATAGATTAGTGCAACAAAAATAAACATGCAACCATAAAATCAATCTACACATAGACACAAGTGTTTCTGGTGAAAAACCCATCCCCGACAAAAAACCACTTTGCTGCTGTTGTGCTGCCAAGGAAAATTTTAAGGATGGAAAATTTTCTGAAGTTTAAAAACATTGGCGAATCTCACTAATCCCTAATATGTAAACTATAAAATGTTTATTGATATATTTGTAGAATTATTCAATTTTATAATGATTTTATATATATTCTCTATATAATGTTGGCGATTTTTTAGGTAAAATCATATTTTATAAATATTGGAAATTGGCGAATCTTTTTTGTGGAAAATCATGGAAAATTAGCTCACTGGGCGAATATTAGCCCTTAAAATTTTCCATGTCAGTGCTTCTCAATTATTTTATTGATTGCTAAGAATATTATACATGGATCATCTCACTCCCATGAGCCAGAATACTCGACATCCTTCACATTATGTTGGCACCTATCATATAGAAAATTGTTTCTCTTTCGGATATTCAAACTATCATAAGATGAAGGCTCCCATGATCAGTCGATCCTCACCTAACCACCATTGGACTATCGAACCACCATTGGAATATCAAACCACCATTGGATTGAGAAATTTGTTCCTTCTACTAAATCCACCAAGTCACTATCTACTCAAATCCTCCATGCCTTCACTTCCTCCATGCGAGCCTTATTTCATCTATTTGAAAAATGGACTCCTAAAATTTGGTCAACATGAGAAGTGCAACAACCTCGCATCTAAGCTCAACCAATATCTAATTTACAACTCTAGCTTTCATAAAAATCTCCACACAAATATATCCATACAATAAGCAAAGAAAACTCCTCAAACTCTACTCCAAACCACACATCAACATCTCACACTGCATAAACATATGGCTAAAAAGAACTTCAGCTATCTGATGCCACAACTGTAAACTACTTCAAAACTTCTTCACTAGAGAAAACATGTAGCCTGTCGGCTCTTCTCCACACACACACACACATTCACAACATCACTAGACAATCAACCAACTCACAATGAGCTTCCTCCAATATGTATATGAACTCAAGTGCTCAACTCAATAATTACTCATAACCATTAGGATCACGACATTGTTCATATGCTATATCTGATCCAGATTCAGCTCATTGACTCAATCAACCATTAACTCCATTAGTCTTTTTGATATTTTCAACTTTAATCAACTTTTGGAGGTATGACAGTTTATTTTTGATCATAAATCAAAAATTTCGATCAAGGAGGTCACCAATATCCAAAAAGTATCTCAACGACATGAGGAACATGAAGAAATTATCGATAAAACCATTACTCACACCCTCTACATTGCTTGAACTCAACCGGGGCTATAGTCACTCCCTTGAGCCTTCCATACAATTGAATGGAGCCTAAAACTGCACCCATAGGACTCTGTGCATGTGACTAGGGCTTAAGCTCAGTAAAAACATTAGCCTCTCAACTCTTAACCTCTACCACCTATTCCATCATCTTCTTCAACACTTGAACACTCCTCCAAGCCTCTGCAATAGGTTTGAAACTGATGAAATATGCTAGGAACAATTCAGTGACATGCTATACCTATTCTTCCAACTGTATCACCAATACCAACACCTATTTTGTTGTTGCATGTGGACCACATTCTATGTAGCAGGTTTCTTTGGTTCTATTTTTTCAATATTTCTTGCATGCAAACTTGTCTCACCCTTTTGAAAATTGCTTCTAATTTTTCTCATTGGTATGGTGCTCTTCACTTTCTCCAACTGCTGGTTCTTTTCCTCAAGCTCCTTTCTCAATTTGTCAATCACATCTTCAAGCACTTCAACATAATCCTTTCTATCTTTTTTCTTGCTGCAATTGACTTCCTTTGATATTTTCAATTCTTCCGGTTGGTTTCTCAAGGTAGTAATTTCTTCCTTGAGATTTCTCTCCATTTAATCACAATTCTGCAATTTCTTCTTATTCTCCTTGCATTCATTTGTTAGTGTACACATTTCACAAGAAAATCCTTCAATAAAAACTACGGTCGATTCATATTGAGCCTTAAGAAGCATATAATTGTGATCATCATCTCTATCACTAAGCAAATCTGAATCATTGTCATTATTGTTATCCAAAATATAACTCAAGAGTATATCATTACAACTTATACCTTCAGATTTTTTGTTCTTTTCCACAACTGGTTCATGTGGAGCTTCCTTCTTCTTTTTGTTTCTCTTCTCAATTTATTCCTCACTGTTGTTGCTACTGGCTCCATATAGCATACGCAATTTGTCCCAAATTTCCTTGGCAAATTTTAAATCTCCAATTTTCTCCAAATCTATACAATGGATCTTTTGGAAAATAATTTTCCTTGCTTGAGAATTTTTCTTCTGTAATTTGGATGCAGGAAAATATTCATCATTTTCTTCACAAACCAATCTCCAAATGTTAGAGCCACAAAACAATAATTTATTTTTCACATTTTCTTGTCGAGCCCTAAAATTTGCAATAGACTCTCCAATGATCAAGCTACACCTGAGAGCCCTAATGTGATACTGATTGTTGGATTCTAGATCATTACTAAGAGGGGGCAGGCGAATCAGCAGTGTAACACTTTTACAAATTTTCTCCAATTAATTAAATATTTTTACATGCATAAATTGAAACATGTAATCGAAGATTAGTGCAACAAAAATAAACGTGCAACCATAAAATTAATCAACACATAGACATAAGTGTTTCTAGTGGAAAACCCATTTTGGGCAAAAAAACACCCCATTGTTGTGGCGATGCTCAATTATTTTATTAATTCATGAATAAATTATACATGGATCAACTCACTCCCATGAGCTGGAAGACTCCACTTCTATCACAATATGTTGGCACCTATTAGACATAAAATTATTTCTCTCTCAGATCTACAGAGTACTATCCGCTGAAGGCTCCCACTATCAGTCGATCCTGACCCGACCACAATTGGACTATCCAACCACTATTGGATTAAGAAATCTATTCCTTCTACTGAATCCACCAAGTCATTGTCTACTTAAAGCATCCACACCTTCACTTCCTCCATGTGAGCCTCGTTTCATCTATTTTCAAACAAGACTCATAAAATTTTCTCAACATGTGCATCGCAGCAACCTCGCATCAAAGCTCATTCTATATCTAATTTTCAGCACTAGTTGTCATAAAAATAGCCCACAAAAATCTCCATATAAGAAGCAAACTAAACTCCAAACTCTACTCCAAACCACACCTCAACATTTCACACTCTGCATAAACATATGGCTAAAACAAACTTCAACTATTTGCTACTACGACTAAAAACTGTTTCAGAAATTCTACACTAGAGAACACATGCATCTTGTAGGCTCTTCTCCACACACACATGCACCCAAAAAATCACTAGACAATCAACAACCTCATAATGAACTTCCTTCAACATTTAGATGAACTCAAGTGCTCAACTAAATAATTACTCAGAACTATTGGGTTGTTCATATGCTAAATTTGATCCAGATTCAGCTCATTGACTTAATAAACAACTAACTCCATTATTCCTTTTGGTGTTTTCAACTTTAATCAACTTCTGAAAGTCCCATGAACTTTTCTGATCCAAAATTTTTTGATTAAGGAGGTCGCCAAAATCCAAAAATTAGCTCAACAACGCAAGGAATGTGGATCATTTCTTGACCAAACCCTTAGTTGCACCCTTGATACTATCTAAACTCGACTGGGGCTATAACCACTCCCTAGAGCCTTCCTTGCAAGTGACTGGAGCCTAAAACCGCTCCCATAGGCCTTTGTGCATGTGACTAGGGCTTAAGATCAGTAAAAACAACAACCTCTCAACTTTCTACCTCTGCCACCCTTTTCATCATATTCTACAACACCTAGACACTCCTACAATCCTCTACAATAGGTTTGCAACTGATGAAACAGGCCAACAACAAGTTAGTAACATGATAGGCCTATTATGCAAACTTTATCATCAAGATGAACACCTCCTTCTCCTCAAGGAGAAACCAAAACATCTCTAAACACCTCCAACATCTGTAGCAACATCTCTAACATTTGTAGTAGCATCTCCAACTCATGTAGCAATAGCATCAAGGCATACAATTTTCTCCATCAATGGTAGAAGTACTTACAACATAATAAACCACACCTCATACCTGTGGTGGCATATGCAATGTTTCTAAGACATATAGATACATATGTAGCACCAAGAGCAACACTCCAATCACATGAAAAACAACATCTCCAACCACCTTAGCATGAATGGAATCCATCTCCTCAATAGCCACAACATCATCTCCACTAGGTCTAGTCACAGGTATGTTGACATCAATGCCATCTAACAAGACCATCAACTAATCATCCATCACTAACAGTCATCATGCATGCATATGACCAGTAGCACCAAGTTCTTGTTGGAATCAATGTCAACACTATAATGCCAACATGTATCCTTGATGAAAAGTCCCAATTAGACTTCTCACCATTTGGTGTGGGAGCTCTTCCAGAAATAAGGTTTGACTGTCGTATGTTCTTAAATATATTCCTTGGCTACAATGTTAAGCACAAGGGAGTAATGCACACGTGCTTTTGGATTTGAAAGTTAGTATGCCTTGTTGAATGTTCAACTCAGAATGTATCAAGGTTGTTCTACTGAAAGGGGAGAGAAAAGTGGGCATTTAAAAGAGAAGTAATAGTACTAATATATAAAAGACACATGGGAATGTACATATGAATTAATAGTTGGAAAACTAGCAAAATAGTTCACATAGAAGCAATGCTTGTTAAAACACATAAAACACACCTTCAACAAGATAAGTACCAAAACCACCTAAATAGTTCAATTTTTTTAGTACAGGTGAAAACAACATACATCACAAACATTCGAAGAATAGTCTTACAATATTTACAACATAGACATGAAAGTGTGTTGGCTCAATGAGATTCTTAATTAAGAAAAAGTTCTGAGATACATCAAGACAGTGAACACCACTCGCCCCAATAGTGGAGCATTAGAGTAGCCACTTTCTCCTCCAAAAGAATGATTTTCCTCTCTAATGCTTGGTAGGAGGACCCAAGTTGAAATTTCCTTTGCATGAGCTTTGAGGGTGTATATATAACAAATGGGGTGACCATTCACCTCCCTTGTGACTCTTGGACTACCCTCATGACTATTTGACTTATCTATGACTCTTTGACTCCTCCATGAGTTTTCACATCCTATGGATGAATTTGGAGTTCCACTTTACATCACATTTCTCCAATATTGAATTTACATAATCTACAAATGATGTGGAAAAATATGACTCGTGACAGGACATGACATATCACTGATGACGTGGAAATGTCAAGCCATTCTCCATTGTTGCTTTCTTTGTGTCTTCTTGAAAGACAGAACATGCTTTTCTTCTTCCTCCTAGATATGGCTCAAAGGTAGGGATTCTTCAATGTGATCTTGGTCTTGAGATGTTGTTGCAATTTGGTATCCCCTTATCTTTATTGATTGATAAAATTTTCTTTACAACTAAAAAAGTGTCTTCTAACATGATCTCCTTCTCCATCTTGTTCATCATCATCCTATCATATGATGATAAAATACCTACACCTCAAATCCACTCAGGACGAGACGACATCATTCTGATAAATCCCTAGTCTGGCATGCATTATGATCATCACTAAATGAGCTGCAAGGAGGTGACATGCTAGGAGATAGGCTCAAAGATTACACAGTTTCACAACTCAAGAGGTTAGGGGTGAGGATTGAGCCTTGAGACTTCACAGTCCATAGTTCAGGCAGGCTAGGGCTAGACAACTAAGAAGTTGAGGGGATCAAGGGGTTAGACCAAAGGCCTTAGGTTTGAGGATTCCTACTGCGCAGTTCTAGAGGGATAAAGGCTAAGGGATTCCATAATTGTGAAATTCAAGAGTTCAATATTGAGGCTTGATTCTTGAGACTACTGCGCAGAAGAGGATGGCTGGAGGAAGGGGTTGTGTAGTTCTAGAGCTCAGGGGTTGAGCCTAAGCACTAGGACTATGTAGTGCGTAGTTCTTGAAGGTAAGTACTACACATTTCATATTTCCAAGAGGAAAGTTTGAATCTTGAGGACTGAGACTACATAATGCACAATTATGGAAGGCAGAGTGAGGCCAAGATTCTCGGGAAGGAACTTTTCCACATTTGGCTAAGTGTTAGATCAGTGAGGCCAAAGAGAACAATAAAAAAACTTTATTATGATCACACACTTAGAACAATTGATGAAACCACATTTATCACCTAGAACACATGAACAACATACTTCCATCAATGCAGCAACATTGCGATAGGTTTTCCCAAGTGCAACATTAAAGGTACACTTTGCGATGATAGTGATAAAACTTGTGTGAGAGTGCTTGAAAATTTGGGAATGAATGTGATACATGTATACATGACAATAATGACTCATTAGCACCAAGGTTACTCCTTGAAACAAAGCAAAACTATATTTTTGCGATATGAAACGTTTGCCATGCTAAAAGATGACACTTGCGACAAAAATAAGAAAGTGAAAACGACACTTGCAAAATGCAAATGACATTGAAAGAGACACATTCCATAAAAAAGATATCATGAAAATGACACTTATTGAATTGAAAACAAGTGAAAGGGATAGTCATAAAAATGAAAGCGACACTTACAAGACCAAAGGTGTGCAAAAGTGACAGTTGGAAAAAATGCACCGAAATTAGAAGAACAATCACAACCTATTATGAAACCAGCTCACAAAAATATAGAAAAGATAGATCAACGACTTGAAAATCAACCTCTTTGAGGGGGAAACCACCTTTACATTACACAAATGAAAAATTATTGGATGATACAAATGAAAAAACCTCCTTTATATATACAGGAGTCTAAAGGGCCACAATATAATCAAAGCCAATATAACAATAATAATATAAGGGCACAACAATAACAATAACGGGATTCTATGGGCACACTAATAACAATATGGGGACAACAGGGGCACAATAATAACAATAAGGGCTACAATGACAATAGTAATGGGGGAATCACTAGTATTATAGGAACCTAACATGCCCCTCTCCTTCAAAAAAGTGGTGTCCTTAATGCTTGAGTAGTTCTGGATGCTTCTATATAAAATTATCATCCTCCCATGTGAAATCTTTAGCGGGTAAGTTCTTCCACTTGATTAGATACTCTGAAATTGATCGATTCCATAGCTGTCGAGTTCTTGTTTCTATGACTGCTTCAGGTTCCAATATGATTTTTCCTTCCCCATCAAGTTCTTGAAATATTGTTTGAACTGGGAGCTTGTCACCTATAACCTTCTTTAAACATGAAACATGGAAAACTAGGTGCACTCGAGAAGCTGCAGGAAGCTCCAATTTGTATGCCATAGTACCAATCTTTTACAACACTTTGTATGGACCATAATACTTTGGGGATAATTTATTATCCTTCTTAGCTTGCTTAAGTGACATTTGTTTATATGGTTGTAGCCATAGGAATACCCAGTCACCTACATCAAATATTATTTCACTGTGATGTTGATCTACCTGTCATTTCATTCTATTCTGTGCCAAAGTGAGGTTATCCTTTAAGAGTTGGAGAACTTGTTGTTGATGCTCAATGTGATCTTCCACTGCTTGAACCTTAGAATTTTCTCTTAAATATGTTGTGATGGATGGTGGATGATACCCATAAAGTGCCATAAATGGGGTCATTTTTGCTACAGTATGGAAGGAAGTGTTATACCACCATTCAGCGAGAGGCAACCATTTGACCCATTGTTTCTATTCATCATAAACAAAGCAACAAAGATATCCTTCCAAACATTTTTTTACTATCTTAGTTTTCCCATCATGTTGAGGATGATAATATGAGCTATGAGCTAACTGAGTACCGCTACAAGAAAATAATTATGTCCAAAAATCTCTTGTGAAAAATGGGATCTCTGTCACTTAAAATAATCTTTGGGTTTCCATGTAGCTTTTTAATTGTTTCCATAAATGCGGTAGAAACTGTACTAGCTTTAAATGGATGAGATAATGCACAAAAGTGTGCATACCTGGTATGTTTATCAACTACTACCATGATGACACTATTTCCTTCAGACTTGGGTAAATCTGTGATAAAATCCATTGAAACCTCCTCCCAACGTTGGCTTGGAATGGATAAAGTTTTTAATAGAATCGGGATGTTAATTACTTCAACTTTATTTTGTTGGCAAACCAAACGTTCTGCCACAAACTTTTGAATATCTTATTTAAGGCCATCCCAAAAAAATTCCTTCTTAACCCTGTGGTAAGTTTTTCAAAATCTGAGTGCCCTCCTAAGGGAGAAGTGTGCAATTCCTTAAGAATATTTTGTTTGAGTTGGGAATTATTACGTAGGTATAAGCGATCTTTATACCATAACGAATCATTTTTCCAGCTAAATGTATCAGATGTATTGGGATCTTGTTGTAACTTTTGAATGAGTGCCCACACTTCTTCATCATTCTTCCATTGATCCCTTGCCTCATTTATCCAATCTGGTTGGATAATAGAAATGGTGCAAAGAAATTATTCCACATCCTCATCCTTTCTTGAGAGTGAATTTGCCACAACATTTTGCTTCCCTTTTTTGTAGATGATTTCAAAGTCATAACCAACATCTTTGTGACGCATTTTTTCTTCTATTATAAAGATAATTTTTGTTGTAAACCATATTTAAGACTATCATGATCTGTTTTTACCTTGAAGTGTCTTCCCATTAGGTAGGGTCTCTATTTCATAAGTGCCTGTAGTATTTCCAACATTTCCTTCTCATAAATAGCTTTGTGTAAATACTTTCCTTTGATTGGACGACTTTTGAAAGCAATGGGTCTTTCTTATTGCATTAAAACATAACCAATTCCATTTCTTGAGGAATCACATTCCACAATAAATACTTTTGTGAAGTCCGGCGTAGGTAAGACCGGTGCTTGCCACATTTCCTCTTTAAGATGTTCAAAGGCGTTCATTGTTTCTGGAGTCCATGAAAATGCATATTTCTTCAATAATGTTGTTAGAAGTGCTGCTGTTCTCCCATAATTCTTAACAAACTTGTGATAATACGCTGTCAACCTGAGAAATCCTCACAGATGCTTTATGGATGTGGAGATTTTCCATTCCTTAATGTATTTAATTTTGCCAGGGTCTACCTTAACACCTTCATGAGATACAATATGACGCAGATATTCCACCTCTTGTACTCCAAGGAAATATTTGGAGATTTTTGCATATAATGTTGGAAATAATACTGAGAGGGGGGGTGAATCAGTATTATCTAATTCTTTTAATAAATCTTCCTTATTTGTTCTTTGAATTATTTTGCATGTGAGTACCATAAAATAATGAGCATGAACAAAGAAAACAGATAGTCACACCAAAGAACACAAGATGTAAGGTGGAAACCCAATGTGGGTGAAAACCACCTGCTGCAATATGTCTCTATCTTCTTTCAAATTAGAAACTCCTTTTACAATGGTTTTGTACTGGTGCAGTCCTTTACCAGTACGCAGCCTGCAACCTGCAGAGAGCTACAACTCTCTCTCGTTTTCCAGTCTCTCCTGGAAGGGAGCTACAACCCCCTACTTCTTTTCTTACAAGGACCACTTTTCATAAATTTTCAAACTGGATCCATAAGCATCAAATGATCATCAAGTATAAGAAAATCACCCAGTCAACTGTAGTAACCAGATCAACAATAATAGGACCAAACCCAGAACACAACAATGATAAACAAAGATTTTAAGAGAAGTAAGCACCCTGCTCAACTGCTCGCCTGCTTACGTAAGCACCCTGCTCAACTGCTTGCCTGCTTACAATACTCACCCTGCTCAACTGCTTGCCTGCTTACAGTACGCACCCTGCTCAACTGCTCGCCTGCTTACGTACGCACCCTGCTCAACTGCTCGCCTGCGTACCTCGCTCTGAGTCCATTGAACTGCCTGCGGACCTCCGCACCTGCAACCCTTCTGTGCCTGCGTACCGGCGCACCTGAAACCCTTCTGTGCCTGCGTACCGGCGCACCTGAAACCCTTCTGTGCCTGCGTACCGGCGCACCTGAAACCCTTCTATGCCTGCGTACCGGCGCACCTGAAACCCTTCTGTGCCTGCGTACCGGCGCACCTGAAACCCTTCTGTGCCTGCGTACCGGCGCACCTGAAACGCTTCGTTCCTGCGTATGTACGCACTTTTCTCTCACTGTACCTGCGTACCTTCGGGCATAGATGATTTCAAGACTTCAGAAATAACCCAGACAGTCAGATCTATAGATCTGAACATGCGCCGAAGAGATCTCGGTCCATCAGTAGATTCGCCTTATTTAGATCTAGACCAGATCTAGCCCTCATAAGATATTCAACCAAAAACATGCTCAAGCCAAATGATCTCCTTTGCTTTATATAGGAAAGCTCTTCCTTAAATCATGGATCAATACCACGAGCCAACACCATAATAACACAATACCGTCGGCTAAATACCAAGAGTAAAACATAAGAAAACCCCACATGTGAATTTCTTTGCCTTGAAATGTGTGCACTGGGGGTACGCACCTCCTGAACAGGATAACTGCGGGTATGTACGCACTTTATGTAACACTGACCTGCGTGTACGCACCTTATGTAAAGTGTACCTGCGTACCCCTTATTTTCTTCAATATTTGATAGCTGATCATCAATCTCTGCTGCTGACTTGAAGTACTGTGCTCTATCACCTGAATGGGTTGCCATCAAGGACAACACTTTAGCCATAATGCCAACATATAATTTTTCTCCTCCAATAGTTTGGGAACCCTATCAACATGTTAAACATGATCCTTCCAAGACTTGTTGTAGATTAGTATATCATCAAAAAGTACTAACATAAATTTTCTAAGGAAGGGTTTGAAAATGGAATTAATCAAACCTTGAAATGTAGAAGGTGCATTGGTAAGGCCAAAAGGCATGACCAAAAGTTCATAATTACCCTCATGAGTTCTAAATGTTGTTTTAGGAATGTTTTCTGTCTTCATTCTTATTTAATGATATCCTGAATGAAGATCCAACTTGGTGAAGTAGATTGATCCATGCAATTCATCAAATAATTCATCAATGACACAAATGGGAAATTTCTCTTTAATAGTGAGCTTGTTGAGCTCCCTATAATCCTGACACATGCACCATTATCAATCCTTCTTGTGCACCAATACTAGTACAGCAGAGAAATAAATTTGAATAGGCTGAATTATACCAACCTCTAGCATTTCTACAACCATACGTTCAATTTCACTCTTTTGGGCATAGGGATATCTGTAAGGCATATTGTTTGGAGGAAGACTTCATGGAATCAAATGAATAGCATGATCATGATCACAAATAGGTGGGAGGCCTTTGGGAGTCTCAAATACTTTGGAATGATTGTCCAAGACTTCTTGGAGACGTGGAGAAATAGATGATTTCGATGTGGGAACTTCTAGTGAACATAATTGTGCAATTACACCTCGTTGTTCTCTCTTTAGAAGATTTTTCATTCCATTAGAGCTGATTATCTTCCCCGGTTTCCTTATGATACCCCTTAATTCAACTTCCTTTCCTTCTGAAAAAAATTTATGAAAAGTTATTAAAAATTAAAAGAAATTGTACCCAAGGGTTGTAGTCATTGGACTCCTAGTACAACATCAGCACTACCCATTGGACTAGATAGTATTGGGCTATTCAATACATATTGTCCCATGGATAGCTTAATATTATGGCACTTACCAAAGAAATTTATGGTTCCTCCACTTACAACCATCACTTGACACTTTGGTGCTAGATATAGGAAGCAATTGAATTCCTTCGCTATCTTACAATGAATAAATTTATGGGTATTGCCTAAATCAATCAACACTATTACCTTTTTCTTCTTGATATGTCCTTCTATCTTGATAGTTTGAGGAGTGGTTATTTTGGCCAATGCATTACAAGATATGGTCAGATTCATTTCTTATTTCTCTAGGGTTTGTTCCTGCTGTGTATCCTCTTCTTTTGATGATTCTTGTTCCTTTTCTTATTCCTCTTCACAATCTATGTAAAATATTTTTTTCTCGACACACTTATGGCCTTTACTGTATTTTCTATCACAACTGTAATACAAACATTTTTCTTTTTTTCTTCCAATCGTTGTGATGTCAACCTTGTAGGTTGTGGATTGGTAGGCTTCCTTGCCAAAACTTTGCTTTCAATTTTCCTTGCCAACTTGGATGCCTTCTCCAATGAATCAGGTTCCCAAATGTGAACCTCATGTTAGATGTTATCCTTTAAAGTCCCTATGAACACATCAAACCTATGGTTATCTGGGATATCTTTTACACTTATATTCAATTTTTGGAAGTCCTCAATATGCTCCACCATTGGACCCTTTTGTTTGAGATTTATCAATAGGCTAAAGAAGGTGTTGCTCTTTGTATCCTCATAATGTGCTACCATTTCATCCATAAAAATTCACCAAGTGAAAATTTATTTACGGGAGCAAAGCCATCAATACCATACAAACTGATTGGGTTCCAAATATAAAGCTGCAATGCGTACCTTTTGTGTGTTTTGCACATTATGGAGATCGAAATATTGTTCCATCTGTAGTATCCATGTTATGGGATCCTTGCGATGAAACTTCCTCATATCGATATTTGGAACGTGGTGGGTCTTTATTCCAATGTTAGAGTCTATGAAATCATGATTAACATTTATTTTGTTCTCATCATGAGTTTTGTCTACTACCTTTTCACCATTAGGAAGCCTTTTTTGTAGCAACTTTGTCAAACCTTCCTTCAAACCTTCCATGTATTTCTTCAAATCTTCAATTTTTTCATTCTTTCAATCATGATTAATATTTATTTTGTTTTCATTCTGAGTTTTCTCTACTACCTTTTCGCCATTAGGAATCCTTTCTTGTAGCAACTTTGTCAAACCTTCCTTCCAACCTTCCATGTCCTTCTTCCGGTATTCAATGTCATCTTTCATACCCTCCATCTTAGACTTCACGCCTTTCTTTAAACCATCAATGTTATCTTCCACACCCTTCTTTAAACCACCCATCTTAGCTTCTACTACTTTTTGTGAGAGTGAAATTTGTTGCACTTGGTCTCGTAATTTTGATATATCATGTTGCATTTCTTCCTCTTCTTCATGAGTCATGCTAGAGCTTTCAGGTTGCTTACTAGGTGTTTCCATTTTCTTTCTGTGGGGCATCAATTAATGATAATTATTCTTCACTATTCCCTTTGAATTCCTTCAAACTAATTTTTTAAACCAAACTTATGCAAAATTTTACAAAAACTACACACCTTTTTTCGCTTTGTAGGAGCTTGATATTGAATCTGGTGTATCTCTGAAATTCTAGATCTCCAAGGTCTGGAATGGCGAACTGTGGTATCCCACTTAGTACTCTTTCCAATGCCACCTGTCTGATATAAATTGGATTCTCCAAGAAAGCGTTATGCCCAATCTCCCAAGATGACCAGATTATATACTTTTTTCGTAGAGAGAATTTGTACGAAGTGCCACATGTCACTGTTTCAACCTTCGGACATAAAAGCGATGCACTGAAAACTAAACTCTGTCCTATTTCAGTAGCTTTTTACGAAATTTCAATCTAATACTCAAAGAGAAAGTTATGACGATTTTCCTAAGATCGCATGTTTGGGATGTAATTCGGGAGCCTGTAAAAACCCTAACTTCATTGGATCACATCTCTAAAAATATAGCGATACAAGATCTGAAATTCAGACCTGAGGATCATTGAGATTTTAGATTAAATGTAGTTTTGTTTAAGCTTCTCAAACGTCACAGAAAAAAAACTATAGTGAAAATTCCACGATGACTTGTTTTGGAGCAGCAAAACCCTAGAATCCAAAGCTTTGATACAAAATGTTATGAAACTAGCTCACAAAAAGATAGAAAAGATATATCAATGACTTTAAAATTAGCCTCTTCAAGGGGAAAGCTCCTTTACATTACACAAATGAAAAATTCTTGGATGATACAAATGACAAAACCTCCTTTCTATATATAGGAGTCTAAGGGCTCATAATATAATCAAAGATGACATAACAATAATAATAAAACGAAACAACAATAACAATAGTGGGCTTCTATGGGCATACTAATAACAATATGGGGAAAATAGGGGCACAATAATAACAATAAGAGCTCAAATGATAATAGTAATGGGGGAATCACTAGTATTATAGGGACTTAACACAAACAAAAGTGAGAGACTGTTGATGAAAATGCGTAATGACTATCAACATAGGTTAAACATGGAACATGAACTATCTTGATAGACTTGTGTTGTTCTTGTTAAAGCTTGCATAAAAGAGTGCACTCATGAATGCATTATAGATTAAGCATGCGTGAGTAGGTCACTTTGTCACTTACAAACTGAGAAAAAGGTTGGAATACTTAACAATGCATTGATCAACCATAAAGTGACTATGGAATGAGCAATCATAAGATCCATAGTAGGCTCCAAAATTCAAGTGTAGAATGAATTTTGGAGGATTTTTGTTGTAGTGACAACACTTGGAAACAAATTGGTAGAAGTCTAGCTTCTCTACCTTGAATATTTTGTGAATGGTCTAGTTCCTTAGGCAATATTCATTCATCGTTCAAATTACTCTGGTTTCCCCACTTACCCCATCTATAAAAATAGTTCCCTTCATCATTTCTGTTTTTTCAACACAATCATAAAACCATCCACATCGCAATGTTTTGAATCAGGAAAATGGTAATTTTATTCTCGAGTTTTAGATTTTCAAAGTTTAGTTTTTTATCACTAGTGTTTATCTATTACTAGCAGGGCTAGATAGTACCCTGGTGGAGTCACTTCAGGAACACAAACATTGCTCCACTTCTAGCAAACCTATAAAGTACCTTGGTGGAGTTGCCTACTTCACCTCCCTATGTAGGTTTTAACCCCGTATAGAAATTACCTGCATACGAATTCTAAAACATAGAAAATAAACAATGCGAGAGCATAACACATAAAAAAACATATACACAAGATTTCCCCTGGATCCAAAAACCGGGACTACGAGCTTGATTTTTCATTATGTTCCTTTCAATGTTATAATACATATTTATACATGCCGAAGCATCCAATACGATGGACCGAAAACCATCGCATCCAAAACCATGTGTGAAAAACCATGCACAAAACCATAGGTAGGTCTACCCAACCTAATATAGGGTCCAATTTTTTTTTTTCCTCGGGGCGTTGCCCCGAACCCCGTAGAAGGGGGATACTTGCCCCCCTCAAACCCCCTAGACAAGGGGGGTTGTTGCCCCCCCTATGACCCCCCCGCTGCGCAATCAACGCAATTAAGGGGGGGCTATACCCCCCCTCTAACCCCCCCAGTTAACTATGTGGGCTAGTTGTGGAAAGAATATAACATAACCCAACATTCTCCCACTTGTTGTTTTCTTTCCACACACGGGCACATGAGAGCTTAGTCATTTATCCAGCCTTGAAATGGCCATCATTTCTCTACACCAAGAGAGCTTCTCAGAGCTCATAGATTTTTTCAATGCATCTGCAGTATTCTTCAAAGTGTCCACCTTTACCAACAACACCCTTTTGTCTTCTATCATGTTCCTCACAAAGTGATACTGAATTTCAATGTGCTTTGTCTTTGAATGATAAGTAGGGTTCTTTTCCAATAAAATTTCACTTTGGCTGTCACAATTTATCCTTATAGCTCCCTGTACTAACCCCATACTTGAACACAATCTTTGCAACCAAACTACTTCCTTGCTTGCATGAGTGGCTGCCATGTATTTTGCCTCTGTAGTTGATAGTGCGACTACAAATTGTTTCCTACTCATCTAACTGACTGCACCTCCAAATAGGTTAAACACATACCCACTTGTAGATCTTCTCTGATCCAGATCTCTAGCCGAGTCTTCATCAACAAAGCCATGAATATCCAACACTCTCTCCAATCCTGGTCTTCCTTGGTAGCACAAACCATAATCACTAGTGCCACGCAAATACCTGAAAACTCTCTTCATTGATGTCCAATGCTCCTTCCCTGGTTTCCACATAAACCTGCTCAATACTCCCACTGCATGTGCAATGTCCATTCTAGTATAGACCATTGTATACATCAGGCTACCTACTGCACTTGCATATGTAACATAGGACATGTCCTCTTCCTCTTCTTGTGTCTTGGGACAATATTCGGAAAATAACTTTACACCTACAGGAATAGAAACCTTAACCGATTTACTATCCTGCATATTAAACCTATGTAGTATTGTCTTGACATACTTCCTCTGGTTTAACCAGAGCTTCCTGTTTGCCCAATCTGTTTTAATTTCCATGCCCAAAATATAGTTTGGAGCACCAAGATCTTTCATGTCGAATTTGGAGGACAATTGGGTCTTCAAATCCTGGATAATTTCTTTGTCATTTCCAACTAGCAACATATCATCCACATACAAGGCCAGATGAATAACACGGTCACCAATTAATTTAAAATACACACAGTGATCGGCTTTGCTTCTGGTGAAGCCAAGTTCTCGTATAAATGTATCAAATTTTGATACCACATCCTTGGTGACTGTTTTAGCCCATACAGAGACTTCTTTAACTTTCATACCAGTTCTTTCTTACCCTTCACTGCAAAACCTTCAGGTTGCTTCATGTAGGTTTCCTCTTCTAGATCTCCGTGAAGAAATGTTGTCCTCACATCCATCTGTTCAACCTCAAAATCAAAACCATCAACAATAGAGAAAATTAATCTAATAGAAGCTAGCTTGGCAAAAGGAGAAAAAATATCACCAAAATCAATTCTCGGCACCTGGGAATAACCTTTTGCTACCAATCGAGCTTTGTATTTCTCCACCTTTCCTTCTGCATTTGTCTTCTTCTTGAACACCCATTTGCTGTCAATGGGTTTCCTTCCAGCCGACAACGCCACCAGATCCCAAGCCTCATTTTTGTGCAAAGATGCCATTTCATCAACCATGGCCTCTTTCTAGAGTTTTCCATCCTCTGAATCTATTGCTTCCTTCACAGTGCTAGGATCATCATTAGTAACAGATAAAGCAAATTTTAAACAGAAAGTAGATGGACTATACCTTTTTTGTTAGGCCCCTATACTACTAGTGTAACCCCTTATTGTTATTAGTACAAACCCCTTATTATATTGTTGTACCCATGTAGTCCCCATATTGTTACCATTGTGCCCCATAGAAGCCCACTATTGTTATTATTGTGCCCTTACATTATTATTGTTATGTTGGCTCTGATTATATTATGACCCCTTAGACTCCTATATATAGAAAGGAGGTCTTGTCATTTGTATCATCCAAGAATTGTTCATTTGTGTAATGTAAAGGAGGTTTCCCCCTCGAAGAGGCTGAATTCTATGGCGTTCAACTATCTTTTCTATCTTTTTGTGAGCTGGTTTCATAACATTTGGTATCAGAGCTTTGGATATTAGGGTTTCGCTGCTCCAAATAGGTCATTGTGGGATTTTCGCTATAACTCTTTTGCTACAAAGTTTCAGAAGCTACAAAAAAAACCCATTTGAGACGAAATCGGTTTGAACCTCAGCTCCAAATTTCAAATCCTGTATCGCTATAATTTCAGAGATATAGGCTGATGAATTTAGGGTTTTTACAGAGCCTTGAATCACATTCCAAATAGGTGACCTGGGGAAAATAGACATAAGTTTTGTTTTGATCATTATATTGAAATTTCGTAAGAAGTTACAGAAAGAGGACGGACTGTAGTCTTCTGTGTATATTTTTTAGATCCTAAGGTCAAAACAGTGACACGTGGAACTTCATACAAGTTCGCTCTTCTGAAAAGGTATATAATCAGGTCATCTTGGGAGATTGTGCATAACTATTTCTTGGAGAATCTAATTTCGATCATATTGGTGGCATTGGAAAGCGGACACAGATGACTACTACAAGTCTCAATTTCAAAACTGGAAGAGCCGAAATTACAGAGTTATAGTCATTTCAATATCGATCTACTAAAATCAAGAAAATGCGATATGAGGATGTTTGATGGCAAGGATCCAGTAAATTGGATATGATAGATGGAGAAATATTTTGATCTACATAGTGTACCACTGTTACAAAAGGTATGTATTGCATCTTCATATTTAGAACCGGATCAATTTTTATGGTATAAAGGGCTTTGTTCTCATAAAAAACTTGTTACATGGTCAATTTTCATGGAGGAAATGATAGCACATTATGAGGATACAAAGAGAAACACCTTCTTTAGCCAATTGATAAATCTCAAACAAAAGTGTTCAATGGCAGAGCACATTGAGGACTTCCAAAAATTGAATATAAGGGTAAATGATATTCCATAGAGGAAAAGGGTTGATGTCTTCATAGGTACTTTAAAGGATAACATTCAACATGAGGTTCGTCTTTGGGAACCTGATTCATTGGAGAAGGCATTTAGGTGGGCAAGAAAAATTGAAAGCGAAATTATGGAAACAAGGAATCCCACCACTCACAACTATAATTATGAAAGTGTTTCTTCTCCTAGCCTTCCACAACCTACAAGGATTAGTCCACAACAATTGGAAGAAAAAAGAGAAAAGGGGCTTTGTTACAATTGTGATAGCAAATCCACTAAAGGTCATAAGTGTGCTAAGAATAAATTATTTTACATAGAGTATGAAGGGGAGGAAGAAAAGGATCAAGAAACATCAAAAGAAGAGGATATATGCCAGGAACATACCCCAGAGAAAGAAGAAATGAATCCAACCATATCTTGTAAAGAATTGACAAGAATTACCACTCCTCAAACTCTTAAGATAGAAGGACATATCAAGAAGAAAAAGTTTCAAGAAGTGAAAGATCATATCGAGAGAGAAGAAATGAATCGAACCATATCTTGTAATGCATTGGTTGGAATTACCACTCCTCAAACTATCAATATAGAAGGACATATCCAGAAGAAAAATGTTCAAGAAGTGAAAGATCACATCAAGCATCAAGAAATGAATCCGACCATATCTTGTAGAGCATTGGAAGAAATTACCACTCCTCAAACTCTTAAGATAGGACATATCAAGAAGAAAAAGGTTCAAGCAATGAAATATCACATTGAGCATCAACAACAAGTTATCCAACTTTTAAAGGATAATGCCACTTTGGTGCAGAATCGAATGAAACAATAGGTAGATCAACATCGTAGTGAAAAAGGCTTTTATGTAGGTGATTGGGTATTTTTACAGCGACATATCAAGAAAGCTATTTATGAGAAGGAAATGTTGGCAATACTACATGCACTTAAGAAATGGTGACCTTACCCAATGGGAAGACACTTCAAGATAAAAATGGATCATGATAGTCTTAAATACTTTTTAGAACAACTATTATCTTTAGAAGAACATAAAAAATGTGTCACAAATATGTTGGGTTATGACTTTGACATCATCTATAGAAAATGGAAGCAAAATTTTGTTGCAGATGCACTCTCAAGAAAGGATGAGGATGTGGAAGCATTGTTTTGTGCTATTTCTATTATCCAATCAGATTGGATAAACAAAGCAAGGGATGAATGGAATAAGGATGAAGAAGTATGGCCACTCATTCAAAATTTATAGAAGATCCCAATTCAAACAATATTTCCAGAACTTCAAGAGGAAGGAAAAATAATATTGGAACCTGGAGCAGTCACAGAAGCAAGAACCCGACAGCTACGAAATCAATCAATTTCAGAGTATCTCATCAAGTGGAAGAACTTACCTACTGAAGATTCCACATGGGAGGACAATAATTTTATACAGAAGCATCAAGAACTACTCAAGCGTTGAGGACAACACTTTTTGAAGGAGAGGGGCATGTTAGGCCCCTATACTACTAGTGTAACCCCTTATTGTTATTAGTACAACCCCCTTATTACATTTTTGTACCCATGTAGTCCCCATATTGTTACGATTGTGCCCCATAGAAGCCCACTATTGTTATTATTGTGCCCTTACATTATTATTATTATGTCGGCTCTGATTATATTATGACCCCTTAGACTTCTATATATAGAAAGGAGGTCTTGTCATTTGTATCATCCAAGAATTGTTCATTTGTGTAATGTAAAGGAGGTTTCCCCCTCGAAGAGGTTGAATTCTAAGGTGTTCAACTATCTTTTCTATCTTTTTGTGAGCTGGTTTCATAACATTTTTGGCTGCCTTCTTTCTTGAACTGACCTTCTCACAACTAGAGTTTGTGGCTCTTCATCTTCTGGTTCCTCTTTTGCTGTAGAGTCTAATTGTTCTTCCTTTAGCTCAAACTCTATCCTTTTAGGTTCCTTTGATGGGACTTCATGTTTAATAACATTTTTCACGTCTCTGAACACCACATCCCGGCTATACACAACCTTCCTTGTTACTGGGTTCCAAATTTTATAACCCTTTAAACCATCCTTATACCTGATAAAGATGCACTTTTCAGATTTACTACCCAACTTGGTTCTTTTCTCTTTTAGAACATGTACATATGCATCACATCCAAATATCCTCAGATGTGAAAGAGAGGTTTTCTTACCATTCCATGCCTCTTGTGGAGTCTTATCCTCCAATGTTGATGACGGTGATCTGTTGACCAAGTAGCATGTTGTCTCCACCACCTCTACCTAGAATTCCTGTCCTAACCCGACACCACTGAGCATGCTTCTTGCCCTTTCCATCAATGTCTTATTCATTCTTTCTACAACTCCATTTTGCTTAGGTGTGTATGGAGTAGTCTTCTACAGTGCTATACCATACTTCTTACAGAATTCTTCAAGTTCCTTGCTGCAAAACTCTCCACCGTTATCTGACCTCAACACCTTTATCTTCTTCTCTATCTGGTTTTCTACCAGAGCCTTAAATTCTTTAAACCTGTCAAAGACTTCAAATTTATTCTTAAGAAAATATATCCATGTATTCCTTGAGAAGTCATCTATAAATGATACATAGTACACAGACTTACCCTATCATGGAACCTTCACATGTCCAAACACATCACTGTGTACAAGCTGTAATATTTGTTTCGCCCTCTTACCACCAGAGGGGAAACTCACCGAATTCTACTTCCCATATACAAAATTTTCACAGAAATCAAAATCCAGAGAGATATTACTCATATCTTCTGCCATACCTTTACCATGAAGTATTCGAAGGCCCTTCTCTCCAATATCTCCAAGCCTTTGATACCGCAGCATGCTCTTCTCTCCAGAGACCACTAGATTTTCTGCTCCACTTTCAGGAACTCTAGAACTATTGCACCCATCAATAACAGTGCTACCTTCCAGCTTATACAGAGTTCCAATCCAAATTCCACGCATCAATACCAGTGCTCCCTGAACCATCTTGCAAGTATCCTTATCGAACACTGTTTTTATACTCGCATCATCCAGCTTGCTTACAGAAATCAGATTTTTGGCCAGTGCAGGAATATGCAGAACACTCGGAAGTTTTCTAATCCTTCCACCTTGCAACTTCAACTTTAATTTTCCATGACCAACAATTCTAGCCTTCCTATCATCCCCGAATAAGACATCACCACCATCGTATTTATCATACTTGCAGAACCACTCTCTACAAGGAGTGAAGTGAAAGGATGCACCTGAGTCAATCAACCATGCCTCACGATCTACATGTGTACTTGAAGAATCCAAGTACGCATCCCCACCTTCATCTGAGGTGGTTTTCGCCTCTGTAGAAGGAACATCGTCAGATCCCTTTCCTTTGTGAGGAGATTTATATTTATAGTCCCTTTTGTAGTGCCCTTCCTTTCCTCATTTCTAGCAAACTACCTTTATAGGTTTTCCTGGAGATTTAGTTCTCCCTATAGATTTAGATCTCCCACTCGATGACTTATTTTTGTTTTTTTTCTGGGACCGTCCTCATACAGACAAGGCATCACCATTGTAGCTCTCCATATTTTTTCGTCTCATCTCCTCCATCAGCAAGGGTGAGTCTATTTCATCAAACTGCAAAGCAATTTCATTACTACCTATTACAATAACCAGACTATCCCACGAATCTGGTAGAGAACACAACAAACTGATGAAGTTATCTTCATCTAAAATTTTAATATCAACATATAATAACTGACTTAGCATAGTATTAAATGTGTTCAAATGTTCTGTCACCGAGTCTCCATCTTTCATCCTCAAGTTATACAGCTTTTTCTAGAGGAAGAGTTTATTCACCAAAGCCTTAGATTGGTACACAGTCCCTAACTTGTCCCACAAAGCCTTCATCGTAGCTTCCCCTGATACATTCAGCAATACTAAATCTAAGACACGCAATCGTATTGTGCTCTTAGCCTTCCGATCCAACTTCTTCCATTCTTCATCAAACACTCCCGTTAGTTTAGTACCCAGACCTACTATGATCCACTGATCTTTATGCACCAACAGATCCTCCATCTTGAGCTTCTATAACTTAGAACTCTGACCATTAAATTTCTTGATCTCTATCTTTCCACTACCCGCCATCTTCTTTCACCACTAGAATCGATCTTGTAGATCTCGCACTAAACAGGGTCTACCATAGACCCAAGCGAAACCCCTCAGCAACAAATGCATCCCCTTGAAGCCAAAACAACTCTGATACCAAATGTAGGTTTTAACCGTGTACAGAAATTACCTGCATACAAATTCTAAAACATAGAAAATAAACAATGCGAGAGCATAACACATAAAAAAACATATACACAGAGATTTTCCCCTGGATCCCAAAACTGGGACTACCAGCTTGATTTTTCATTATGCTCCTTTCAATGTTACAATACATATTTATACATGCCGAAGCATCCAATACCATGGACTGAAAAGCATGGACTGAAAACCATTGTGTCCAAAACCACGTGCACGAAAAACCAAGCACAAAACCATAGGTAAGTCCACCCAACCTAATATAGCGTCCAAAAAAAAAATTCCCCGGGGCTCTGCCCCGGACCCCGTAGAAGGGGGCTACCCACCCCCCTCAAACCCCTCGAACAGAGGGGGTTCCCACCCCCCTTGTGACCCCCCTACTATGCAATTGGCATAATTAAAGGGGGCTCCCCCCCCCCCCCTTCTAAACCCCCTCGTTAACTATGTGGGCTAGTCGTGGAAAGAATATAACACAACGCAACACCCTATGTAGAAAGCTTTTCTCTTATTTCACCCTTTATTTATTTATTTTTGATCTGAAATGATCATAAATTAAAACTGATGTAGAATTGATTAACCATTAATGATTTGAATGTTAACTGAAAGTGTGGAAACCAAGAGAACATGTTGAGAAGAAAGACTCTACGAGAAGTGATAAAACATAAGTAAGATGCATAATAGAAGTGAAAATAGCAAAAAACACAGCGATACCAGACAACAAATTTGATTATAGAGTTCGTCCCTGATGGACTATGTTTCCAGATCCTCTTTCAAGATGGGCGATGGCTTTATTAGGATTGAAATAGAAGAGGTCGATTACACAGATATTTGATCAAATTTAATGTGCATGGAGGAACTTCTGGTCACTATCAAAGGATATGTCTCTGAACCAGCTTTACAATGCATGTCACGGTTCCCAATTCCAACTCTGGATGCTCCTGTTACACTGAAAACAAAAATGACTATGACCTTTAGAATCTGCATACAAAAACCAAAATCACTCCCTATCTTCAATGAGTAAACTGCCTTTTAAAAGACTTGCAATGACACTCCAAGCTCCTTTGGCTGAATTCGAGATGAATTGGCTGCATTCTGGGTGGTTTTTGAGTCTCGGTCTAGTTGTGAACTTACACATAGGATAGGCTTCTAGGTCTTCGAATTAGTATGTTTTAACAAACTTGTAACAAAACCCACAAATAACTTTGGATAAGCCACAAAATATTAGTGGTTAGTTAACTGGGCAGAGGTAATGATAACGCATGTGAGTGGTTGTCATAACCACGATTAGCGTACTGATGTTTTTGCTTCCAGTGAACGGTTTCAATGTGCGGTGAGCTGACACTTGTTCACATGCCGATGGTTTATACCCCGCTGCGGTTCCGAAACCTATAGGTTAACACACCCACTTACCTACTCACATGAACATGGTCCCCACACGGTTTGATGCTGCGGTCATCTCTAAACTCTACGGTGAACTCCGAGCCATTGTTACATAACCCAATGGTCACATCTGATCACATGACAATGTTGACTGCAGCTTCCGATGTGGTTACGGTAAGGAGGACTTCATCGTTTGTAACTTGACTGCCCCACTATTGTTCACATTACAATAGTCCTGCCGCGGTCTAGAGATGGCGGTTAGGAACTGATATATGTTATATGCAATGTAATACAATGTATTTCGTAGCCCAAAAGTTTAATACAAGGTTTATACTTTAGGGTTTAACACATATGTTTACATTGTAATGTATTGGACGAGGGTTAGAACTTTGGTTTTGATGGGTTTTATGTATTGTTTAACACATAGATTGGTATTGTAATGTTTTGTTAGGTTTAGAACTTAGGTAATGGTTTAGACTTAGGATTAGGTTTAGATGTATTTTTAGGGTTTTAATACATAGTTTAGGTTTTAGGTTTTTAGACTTAGGTTAAGTGTTTAGTCTTTTAGACTTTTAAACACTTTGTTCAAAAAAACCCTTTTACAACACATTTGTCACAATGTGACATAAAACCACATGCATATCATCGACACAAGCTACATTTGTGACGACAACCCTTTTTCGACACCCAAATCCTACGAAGGCGGAAGACAACCACATGTCGAAAACCAAATCCTGCGAGGCAAATGACAAACACATGTCGTCGACCAAATCCTGACAGACCTAAAGACAAACACATGTCGACATCCAGGTACAAAACCATCACCATGAAAACCATTAACATCACCTGAAAAACCTGAACCATAATCAATACTATCGAAACTGAATGACACCAAACTGAATTGCTAATGACGACACTAAACACTGGTAATGAACCTGTGCAACTGATCTGACGAGATCCTCATGGATCAATTTTATATAGGACTGTGCATAAACACTTATTCATTTCATGGGGTGGAATATGGATCTCGACTTATTGGGAGAAGAGGAGGTTGTTCCTTTAGGAAATAATATACCAAACCTATGATATTAGTTTGCTTGATTAGATTTTCCCCATGTCCCTCTCTAGTTGATCAGATCGGTGTGGAAAACATAAAACATAAATAATCGAGCATGGGCTTGAGGTTTCCAGAATAGACAGGAATATCATGGTTTGACATACAACTCTCCTTATATAAGGATCATATTTTCCATCAGAACATCATTACCAAAATGTATGAACCAAGATGAAGAAGAAGGATTAAAGGTTAGCCAAATGTTGTAGTGTCACAAGACCCTTTTTCTATTTTTCCACATTGTCTTTCGAGGTGAAGGGAACATCCTTCATGTGAAAACAAATCACAAAATAAGAGACAAGACATAGAAATGAAACAAAATCAAAAGGAAAAAGAAAATCGAGGCTATATAGAATGTGAGAGAAAAGTAATAAAACACAAGAAAGGCTACAAAGAGAAAATGTTGGATCAGTGTGAAAGGGAGACTAGTATGCAACTAGATCTACTCCTAACCTAACCAACTAGAAGGTTATGGTCAAGTGTACTGCAATTTCAAATGTACCCAATATAATTACTCTCTACTTGCATACACAAAGATACAAGCAATTAAAACAGAGATAAGATAATGTGCAATAGAAAAAATAAGTGCTTGAATAACCTGCACAATAAGTTGAAGGTCTTTCGTGTCAACAAAAGCATATGTCATAGCCACTACTTCTAACCAGCTCACATTCTTACTTTTTCAATGAAATCCATAATTAAACAATCCTTGTAAGCTTCTTGCAAATGTATCTTCATCTGTGCTACCCACCTTCGCAAGTATGAGAAATTTTTTTATGAAAGCAACTCATAAAAAGATAGAAAAGATAGATCAACGACTTCAAAATCAGCCTCCTTGAGGGGGCAACCTCCTTTACATTACACAAATGAACAATTCTTGGATGATACAAATGACAAGAACTCCTTTCTATATATAGGAGTCTAAGGGGTCATAATATAATCATATCCGACATAACAATAATAATGTAAGGGCACAACAATAACAATAGTGGGCTTCTATGGGGAACAATAATAACAATATGGGGACTACATAGGAACAACAATATAATAAGGGGGTTGCACTAATAACAATAAGGGGTTACGCTAGTAGTATAGGGACCTAACATGCCCCTCTCCTTCAAAAAGTGTTGTCTTCAATGCTTGAGTAGTTTTGGATGCTTCTGTATAAAATTCTCATCCTCCCATGTGGAATCTTCAGTGGGTAAGTTCTTCCACTTGATGAGATAATCTAAAATTGATCGATTTCGTAGTGGTCGATTTCTTTTTTTTGTGACTACTTCTAGTTCCAATATGATTTTTCCTTCCTCGTCAAGTTCTGGCAATATTTTTTGAACTGGGATCTTCTCACCTATACCCTTCTTTAAGCATGAAACATGGAAAACTGGGTGCACTCGGGAAGATGCAGGAAGCTCCAATTTATATGCAATAGTACCAATTTTTTGTAACACCTTGTACGGACCATAATACTTTGTTGATAATTTATTATCCTTCTTAGCTTTCTTGAGGGACATTTGTTTGTATGGTTGTAGTCGTAGAAATACCCAGACACCTACCAAAAAACTTCTTTCGCCACGATGTTGATCTACTTGTTGTTTCATTCTATTCTTCGCCAAAGTGGGGTTATCCTTTAAATGTTGGAGCACTTGTTGTTGATGTTCATTCCGATATTTCACTGCTTAAACCTTTTTCTTCTTGATATGTCCTTCTATCTTGAGTGTTTTAGGAGTGATAATTCCTACAAATGCATTAGAGGATATGGTTGGATTCATTTCTTGATGTTCGATGTGATATTTCACTTCTTGAACCTTTTTCTTCCTTATATGTCCTTCTATCTTGAGAATTTGAGGAGTGGTAATTATTTCCAATGCTTTACAAGATATGATGAGATTCATTTCTTCTTTCTCTAGGGTTGTTTCCTAGTGTATATCCTCTTCTTTTGATGTTTCTTGATCATTTTCTTCCTCCTCTTCACAATGTATGTAAAATAATTTATTCTCAGAAAACTTATGACCTTTAGTGTATTTTCTATCACAAATGTAACAAAACCCTTTCTCTCGTGTTTCTTCCATTTGTTTTGTTGTAAACATTGTAGGTTGTGGAAGGATAGGAGAAAAAACACTTCCATATTTGTAGTTGCGAGTGGTAGGATTCCTTGTTTCCATAATTGTGCTTTCAATTTTCCTTGCCAACTTGAATGCCTTCTCCAATGAATCAGGTTCCCAAAGACGAACCTCATTTTGAATGTTATCCTTGAATGTCCCTATGAAGACATCAATCCTTTGCTTCTCTGGAATATCAATTACCCTTATATTCAATTTATGGAAGTCCTCAATGTGCTCTCCCATTGAACCATTTCGTTTGAGATTTATCAATTGGCTAAAGAAAGTGTTGCTCTTTGTATCCTCATAATGTGCTATCATTTCCTCCGTGAAAATTAACCAAATGACAATTGGTTTATGAGAACAAAGCCCTTTATACCATAAAAATTGATTCAATTCTAAAAATAAATATGCAATACATACCTTTTGTAACAGTTTTACATCATGTAGATCAAGATATTTCTCCATATGTAGTATCCAATTTACCGAATCCTTGCCATCAAACTTCCTCATATAACCCTTTCTTGATTTTAGGATATTAATCTTGAAACGACTGTAACTCTGCAATTTCAGATCTCCAAGTTTTGAAATTGCCAACTGTGGTAGCTCTCTGAGTCCTCTTTCCAATGCCACCAGTCTGATCGAAATTGGATTCTCCAAGAAAGAGTTATGCCAAATCTCCCAAGATGACCTGATTATACACTTTTTTAGTATCGAATGTTCCATGTGTCACTGTTTCAACCTTCAAACCTAACAATTATGTAAAGAAAAGTACATTTTGTCCTATTTCTGTAAATTCTTACGGAATTTCAATCTGATGCTTAGAGAGAAAGTTATGACGATTTTCCCATGATCACCTATTTGGGATGTAATTCAGGGGCCTGCAACAACCCTAAATATCTTGGACCATACTTCCAAAAATATAACGAAACAAGATCTGAAATTTGGGCCCAAGCTTCACCAAGATTTCAGATCAACCAGATTTTATGTTCAGAGTCTGAACCTTCGTAGCAACAAAATTATAGCACAAATGCCACGATGCTCTGTTTGAGATGGAATTGTGGAGCTTGCAAAAACCCTAACTTACTTAGATCATATCTCTGAAAGTATAGAGAGACAAGACCTTAAATCTAGATCCGACATTTGGAACGATTTCGGCTCAAATGGTTTATTTATTTATTTATTATTTTATTTTTATTTATTATTTTTTTTTATCTTCTGAAGCTTCGTAGAGAAACAGCTATAGTGACAATGCCACGATGACCTATTTGGAGAAGCGAAACCATAGGATCTAAACCTCTGATACCAAATGTTATGAAACCAACTCACAAAAAGATAGACAAGTTAGATAAACGACTTCAAAATTAGCCTCTTCGAGGTGGAAACCTCCTTTACATTACACGAATGAACAATTCTTGGATGATACAAATGAGAAGACCTCCTTTCTATATATAGGAGTCTAAGGGGACATAATATAATCAAAGCTTACATAACAATAATAATGTAAGGGCACAAGGGGATGAGGTTGTAATATTACGATATCTACCAAGCGTTGAAGGACGAAGAGCTAGGGTTTCAAGCTTCTGCAAGTGTTGAACTCCATGGAGGGCCACAAAGGTGGGAGCTCCACTCCCTCCTATAGGTAGGGCATGGCTAGCCGAGGTAGGAAACCAATGGAAACTGCCAGAGGTACTACAGGAGAAGGGAAAAGGAACATGGAAGAGGATCAAGATTTAACCAAAACAAGGGAGGACAATAGAACAAAAGAAAATAAGGAAGAAGACAAGAAACAGGGAGCAGAAAACAAAGCACAAAAGGGGCCATGTAAACCCATGGCTGAGGTTACACTGAGAGTAGTTTTAAATGATCCTGCTCTATAGGCACACAGGGACCACATGTGGACCTATGCTATAATTTGTAAATTCATGAGATTATGGCCCACTGCAAAGGCACTACAAGCGTGGAATAAATACCATTGGAAACCAAAAGGAAGCATAGACCTACATCTTGGGTCAAAGGGTTTCTTCACTGTGGTCTTTACAAATGTTGAGGACAAAGACAAGGTGCTTGAAGGAGGGCCCCACTTCTATGCAGCAACAGGCCTCTACATGCGGCCGTGGATGATGAATTTTGTCCCGGAACGAGAGAATTTCACTTTGGTCCTGATATGGGTAAGACTCTACTCCCTACCTCTTGATTACTGGCAAACAAAATCATTATCTTCCATAGGAAACAAATTAGGGCATTTTTTCAAAGCTTTTGAGACCACCAGAAGGGGAAAATATACTTCCTTCGCACGAATATGTGTGGAGATGGATCTCTCTGGAGCTCTACCGAATGAGGTCATCTTGGAAGTTTTTGATGAATAATGGGTGCAAACAGTATATTATGAACATATTCCTTTCAGATGTCGCAGGTGCCATGAGCATGGGCACCCATTTAGAGGCTACCCTCTCAGTAAAATAGAGAACAAAAGTAAAGCTACCACAGTGAAAGATACTGAAAAATTTCACAAAGTGGGATATAGAGGAAAACAGGGAAAAAGGGGGCCAAAGAAACATCAAACAGAAGGGCAACAGGTGAGTCTGAATAGGATCCAAGTACTCGAAGAAGAGGAAGAGATAACAAACGGTAGATCAGGTCATGGAAGGAAGCCCAGGGGAGAAGGCGAATGAAGAAGATAGTGAACAAACACATGATATTAATAAACAGAAAGAGACTATGCTGAGTGATGGAGAATTGGAAATGGACCAAGAAATGACCCAGAGTGAGATGGAAATGGAGGATCATGAACTGCAGGAGATTCTTGATAGAGAACACCTAGATCTGGAAGGGTTCTTGAAATAGGGGACCATGGGAGGGGTAGACTCACTACCTCAAGAAGAGTTCAATAGAGTACAACAACTGTTCCTATGGAAAAATCAGGCTAAAGGGCTGGAAAGGCAAAGAAACAATGAAAGGTAGGGTAACGGAGGTGTGAAAACTATGAAAACCACAACAAGATTAGCTCCTAGAAACCTAGGAAATAAAATAGGCAGAAAAAAGTAGAATGAGTTATTGATGGAATGTGAAAAGCTAATGATAGATTCAGGTAAGATGAACGACCTAACCAGCTACTCCTTTACAAATCTTTAATAATGAAGTTCAGATCTTGGAATACCATAGGTCTAGGTAGTAAAACAAAACAAAGAATACTTAGTAATAGAATGAAACAAGAAGCTCCAAATATGATCTTTATCCAGGAAACTAAATGTTCCATTCAAAAAATAAAAGAAATTCACAGCAAATGGCTCAATAAATTTGAGTTTCTAGAAGTCAAAGTAGATAATATAGCAGGAGGCATACTCACTCTTTGGAACCCCCAAAATATTGGCATAATAGATGCTAAGGCATCTAGGAATTATTTATCAGTGGTTATTCAGCCTGTGGGAGATAGGGAGACTTATCTGGTCACGAATGTTTATGGCCCCCAAAGACTGGATGATAAACTCAGGTTTCTAGATTCTCTTGTGGAACTAAGAGATAGACATGTAGGAGTACCATGGATCATGGGTGGGGACCTCAACATGGCCAAATCACTTTCGGAGATAAAAGGGGGAACCAGAACTTTAAGCAAAGACTCTATAACATTTCAAAATTTTATAGGTAATATGAAGTTAGTTGACACTGATATGAGTAATGGCCTCTTTACTTGGAACAATAAAAGAGGAGGAGAGTCTCAAGTAGCCTCAAAGTTAGACAGATTCATAATCTCAGAGGACCTTATGCTCACCGACAAGGAAATGATAGTGAGAATTCTCCCCTTTGGAGGCTCGGACCATTGGTGTATACAACTTGAGATTCAAGGCATTGGTACCCCCAAGAACAGACCTTTTAGATTTGAGAATATCTGGCTCACCCACCTAGATTTCATTAGCAACATTGAAAAATGGTGGACAAAAGATCTGCATATTCAGGGTATAAGAATGTTTCTGCTACACAAAAGACTAAAGCACATCAAGCTCAGACTTAAAGACTGGAACAAGAATGAATTTGGCAATATTTTTGAAGCGAAAAACGTTGTTGAAGACAAAATGTAGGAAATCAATCAAGTCCTTATCACGGATGGCTTTGATAGAGTCAGAAATGATTAAGTCACCAAACATCATCAAGACTGGGAGAATTTATGTAAACAAGAGGAAATATTTCAGAGAAAAAAATTAGAGTTCAATGGCTAAAAGAAGGGGAGCGAAACACTAGATTTTTCCACATATCCACCATGGTGAATAGATCTAATAATAGGATCTCTTCGATCAAGGATGATGGAGGTCATATACTTAATTCCCATGAAGATATAGAAACTGTGTTAGTTCAACACTTTCGAGGTATAGCAAAGGAAACCGTTTCAGATAGAGATAATTTTATCAGGGACTTAACAAGGCATATACCTAGGCGTGTAACAAGAGAGGATAATTTCAATCTTAATAGGCTAGTGACTGAAGAGGAGGTTAATGAGGTCATCAAAGAAATGCAGAATGGTAAAGTGCCAGGCCCTAATGGTTTCAATGTGGATTTCTTTAAAGCTTGCTGGAACATTTTTAAACAAGATATTCTAAATGTAGTGGAGGATTCCAGGATGAATAGAACCATTTTGAAGGTGCTCAATACTTCCTTCATCTCCTTGATCCCCAAACATGACAATGCTCAGACTCTAGACAGGTTTAGACCCATAGCTTTGTGTAATGTGGTGTACAAGATAATATCCAAAGTTGTTGCCAATAGACTCAAACCCCTTCTTCCTACTCTAGTTTCTATGGAGCAATCAGGTTATGTGGAGGGTAGAAAAATTCTCAATAACATCATTCAAGTGCATGAGGTGGTGCATTCATTGTTAAGCAATAGGAAGGCTAGAATGATTATGCAATTGGATAGAGCCAAAGCTTACGATAAGTTGAATTGGACCTATATCAGGAAGGTCCTTCTAGCCTTTGGATTTGATCATAACTAGGTAAGATGGGTTATGGCCCTGGTAGCTTCTTCTAGCTTTTCAATTCTAGGTAATGGTTCTCCTTCCAAGACTTTTACTCCTTAAAGAGGCCTCAGGTAGGGAGATCCGCTCCCTCCCTTTCTCTTTATCCTCATGATGGAAGGAGTTGGTTGGTCTATCAAGAATGCCAAAGAAGTTGGTAACATCAAGGATCTCCAACTTTCTGAGACTGGACAGGCTTTGACCCATCAACAATTTGTTGATGATACTATGTTGTAGGGAATCCCCACGGTCAAAGAAGCACTAGCTTATAAACAAATCTTGTGTGACTTTGCCATGGCTACAGGTATGGAAGTTAATCTCTCCAAATCTAAGATTTTTTTCCTTAATACTAATATTGTTATTCAGAGAAATATCTCCAGAAATCTGGGCTTTCAAAGGGTTGTCCTTCCTTCCAAATACTTGGGAGGTCCTCTAACTGATAAACCTTTACAGAAGAGCATTTGGGAGCTGGTGATTAATAAGATGCAGGATAAAATCAGGAAATGGACTATTAGATCTTTAAACTTGGTAGGCTGGTTGGTGCTTACAAAAGCTGTACTTCAATCAATCCCCGTCTTCATGCTATCAGCCCTTCCAGCTCCAAAAGGAGTTTTGCAACAATTTAGAACCATTCAAAGAGACTTTCTTTGGGGTAAGGGGGAGGAGAGAAAGAAATGGGCCTTTGTAGCTCGGGATAATATTTTCAAACCTAAAAACCATGGGGGTCTTGGATTTGATGATCCGGAAGTACTAAGTAAAGTTTTTGGGGAAAAATTATGGTGGTGTTGGGTAAAAGATCCAAAGGCTCAGTGGGCTAGTATTTGGAAAGAAAAATACACCAACACTTGGCAAGATAATGATCACATAAGGATGGCTGGCATCATAAAAGGCTCCTACATCTGGAATAAGGCCTAGGAGAATAGAGGCTTAGTACAAAAAAATAGGTTCTGGAAAATTAGAGAGGGAGATTCTGCTTTATTTTGGGAGGATAAATGGCAACAAGAACCTACACTGTTAAGAGAGGACTTTCTGGACCTCAAGAAAGAAACTGATACCAAAGGGTTACTTAGGGTAAAATATTTTTGGGATCAAACCAATAGTGAAGGAAAATGGAGAACCTGGAAGAATATAGACTACAGGGATGATAGCCCCTTGAAAGCAAAAGCTGAGGCACTTCTGACAATGTTGGACCAAAGGAAAATTTTAGTTTCAGAGGGGCATGACCAACTTAGATGGGGAAACAATAATGAAGGTACCTTCAATCTTAAGGAGGCAAAGCACATAATCCTTGAGCTGGACTCCAATGTACTGGACAGGGTTTGGCAAAACCTATGGAGGCATCAAGGGTGGATGAAGATCAAACTCTTCATGTGGCTGGTACATCATAAGAAAATTATAACTTTGGAAAACATTTGGAAGAGGGGTGTTCTGGGACCTTCTAGATGCCAGCTTTGTGAAGCCTAAGAGGAAACAATGGAGCACCTTCTTAATAATTGCATTTTCACCTCCAGGTTGTGGGATACTTTTGCCACAATTTTCCAACAGACGGATAGGGACAAAGGAAGCATTATCAATACCCTAAATAACTGGAGAGAAAACTTCTCTGATTATGAATTTATTCGCTCAGCTTGGGCTTTGATTCCAAGCTTCATAATATGGAATGTCTAGAAAGAAAGGAACAACAGAATCTTCAAAAATTGAAAAAGTTCCTCCCAATGCATTTTTGAGCAGATCTTAAGACAGCTTAAGGAGACGGTAGGTACTTTAGTGCGAACTTCCCCAAATAATCCACTTTCAGAAGCTGGACAATAAGCAAGATTACTGGCATCCTCCCCCTTAGGGTTTTTTGAAATACAACATTGATGGGGCCTCAAAAGGCAACCCGGGTATTGCTGGTTTTGGAGGGGTGTTAAGGGATGAAAATGGTTGCATCCTTTTTATTTTCCATTGCCATTTGGGAAGAGCTACTAACAATATGGCGGAATTAATGGCACTTGAGCAATGTTTAGAATTCCTGAAGCAGGATAATCTCCAAAATATAATAATTGAAGCTGATTCTGAGTTAATCATTAACTCGGTCAAGAGAATCTGCTGTGGCATGGAGCCGGAAAAAGTCTCAAAACACTGGAGGCTGCTTCAGGTCTTTCAAAGGATTTAGTTTCACCTCCTGTGCTTACGTACCATGAGTTTTACTCATGTGCGAAGGATGACAAATAAATTGGCGGACATTCTGGCCAATCAAGGGGTGCTCTACACCAAAAGCAGGGTCAAGCTGAGTTGGCAAGAGATGCCTCAGAATAGATTAAGGGAGCATTGTCTCGATCAGGCGGATGAGGACAGAATGATGTTTCGAAACAGAGCCATAGAGATGGGGTCTAGTTGATTTGGATTCATTATGAAGTGTTATTTCAGAAGTGAGGTCATATTTGGGATGTAGGTCTTTGTCTACCTCCTCAACCCAGGTAAGCACAAACCTAGAAGTCTCAGGTGGAAGTTGCTCGGTAGGCGATGCTTCTTGGATGGATGGTTGGACAGATGAATTTTCATCTTCCTTTCATTCATGCACCCGAGGAGATGGGATGGTGTGAGGGGCCAGAGTCCAGGCTTTCTCGGCAGACTCAAAACCCCCACATTACTTTATGTGGTGGCAATACCGCTCTCGGGGTGGTTTCTGGTTTTTCGCATGCCCTTCAAGCTAGAAGCAGTATTTCAGAGTTGGGAGCGATTCCACTCACCAAGAAACACGTGGCCAAGGGAGGGGAGAGAATACCGCCCTCATCGCGAGGTAATTCTCGGTGCTTTTGGCTCATGCGATATGATCCTCAGCTGTAGGATCAAGTGAGGAGAATCCACGGTCAAGAATAAGCGTGCATGTTGGTGGGTCCAGGTCGTTTATCGTGTGGTAATTCTCCATGCTTTTAGGTCTTGCGATATTATCCTCCGCCATTGGATCTGGCGAGGAGAATCGACGGTCAAGGAAAAGTATGCAGGTCTGGGTGAGGTGTTATCTTCCGTGCTTGTTTCGCTTCAAGGTGGGAATCAGTGGATTTCGGGTGGACTACATGCTCGAGGGTTATCCCCCCATTCGAACTCGAAATCCTTATAGAGTGGTCCCTATTTCCTCATCGGGTCCGATTCTAGTTTTAAAGTGTTTGCTTGTTTTCGCCTCGATATGAGCCTCGTCCATCAGATCTTTGAGGGTGGATCGAATGGTCTCGGCTTTTGTTTGTATTTCACGGGTATTGTAGTTTTGTTTGTGGGCCCTTGGCTTAGTTTTTAAGCCTTTAGCTCGGTGCCCTAGGCTTTAAGCGGATAGTTATTTCTATGGCCCACAGATCCTTTGGGACTGTTGTATTTTATGTAATTTGTTTTCCAATTCAATTAAATAGAAGGTACGACTCTTGCTTCAGCAAAAAAAAATAATGTAAGGGCACAACAATAAAAATAGTGGGTTTCTATGGGGCACAAGAATAACAATATGGGGACTAAATAGGCACAACAATATAATAAGGGGGTTGCACTAATAAAAATAAGGGGTTACACTAGTAGTATAGGGACCTAACAAAAGATCGAAACTTGTTATTTGCGATGGAGCTTTCTAGGTAAGATTGCTCCAACCATTCATTGATATGATCATGAAATTTGAAACAACCCTCTTGAGAACCCTGAAATATTTGAAAAGATGAATTTTCAATTAAACGTGTGGGATCAAGATGAGAATCTTGTAAGGGAACATGAATCTAATCATATTCAAAAGGCTTGTCAATATGGTGAGCGCCTGACATAGCCATAAGTAGAGGCTAAAGTGCCTCGGCTACTTGATAAGTATTTGAATAGTGAGATAAACCATAAATATTAATCAATGTGAAACAACTATCATTAGATATATTGGTGGGAAAATGATAAAACAAATGAAAGTTAATATTATGATTAGATGAACTGTTCAAAACATAAGATTCTTTATTATAAGACAAAAAAGATTGATCATTTTGAACAATTTTGTAAATGTTCTGACTAATAGAATCATCTTCCTCACATGATGAGTGTGATAAACCTTTTTCTTGTAACTGGTTACATACTACAATAACATCGTAATGGTCAAAATAAGTTAAAAAGAATGCCAATATAGAAATCACATGAACTTAGTTAGGATACAATTAGTAAACAAGAATTTGATTCACCAAATAACTCATGCATTCACTAGAACTTAAGAGGATTTGACGTGCGATGAAGAAAAATAAGCCGTATAAAATTCACAAGAAAAACTAGGAGCTAACTATTTTGAAACGCATTTGATAGACATGATTCCTTTGGCCAAAGATAGCCTTTAAAATGATAAACTTTGTAGTTTCATGTTTCTATGAGAGATAAACACTCCAAATGTGAGTTAAGTATAAGAGCCTTGCATGGAGATGAATCGACTAAATTGAATCTTGAATCTGATCAGAAACTAAATCTTGAAATTTTGAAAGACTATATTCGAAATACCAAGCATATTTCAACAAGGAATTTATGTCAAGTGAAACCATGCAAAGAAGAGCATTTTGTGAGAAAAACTAGATCTGACTTAATTTTGGGATCTTAATAGAGTTGCAAGATCCTGACATAACCATTAACATAAGTTTAAGTGCTTTGAATTCTTTACAAGTCTTGGAACTTCCAAGCATTGTAGAATTTCATTTTGAGTATTGAATCAGATCATGCATGGTGTGTTGATCATTTCCACGAGTAGTTTCAATAAGACAACTACTAAATAGATGGAATCCGTCATTGTCACTTATTTGATCATGTTTTACAAATTAAACAACCAGATTACTCAACTCAAAATATTATTATGATACCAAATCTAGAGATGTATGAATCAGAGAAATTTCATGAGCAAGCTTATTTGAAGAGTTTCTCTCATGAAAAACTGAAAATGACAAGGAGTAGAGTGGTTACTCACTGATTTTATTGTTTCCTTTTTCATCGTGGCTAACCTCACTACCTTGTGTCAATTGACAAGTTAACTCATCAGATGAAGAAATTGAAGAGAATCGAGTATCTTCATTGTAAGAAGATGCATTGCAAACATTAGAGCACAAGGGATAGTGAAAGGAAGAGGAAGTTTCGATAAGAACATCTTCTTTGGCTAGGCCAAATGTTATATCTTATTCTTTCAAATCAAAATATTCTCGAGAAACTAAAATATCAACATGTGCACTTCGGCATCCATCATCGCATAAATCAATGATGTCATGAATATTACAGCGATGGTTTCCCAAGAGTATAGATTGATTAAGAAAATTAACTTCATGCAATTGACTACCGATATTAGTAGATTCAGAATCATCGAAGAATGGAAGGGCATCATCTTGCATGGGGAACTTTGGAAAAGAGAAGAAAGATATTATTTATGTTATTTATAATAAGTGATGGGCTTAGGATCTTTATCGAGGTGTAATGCTTTATCGAGCTCCTATTGTCAGGCTAGACAGAAACTGATTCAGGGCATTTTTTTAACCTTCGATCAAGATATCTTTTAGTGCTCAAGGAGATCGATCGAGTGCTTAAAATTGGCTCAGTCAAATGCTTAAAGTGGCTCAATTTAGCTCTCTTTTTTCACCTTAAATTGCCCTCCCTTTGCCAAAATGTGTAACCCAACTCCATGATTTTACCCCAAAATAATTCATTGATGTTGTCCATGTTTGGATTCATGAAGCATGGGTGTCCCACCATATTGTTACCTATCCAGTAAAATTTTGAACTATCTCCTATAGGCTTAGTCACTTTTTCAATGTGGTTTACAAGAGATTCTTTCTCTGTAAAATTCAATGGGGTACGACAATCATTCCTTATGTCAAATGGTAGCAGTGTAGGAGTTTTTTTTAACTTTATTTATTTAAATATGGGAACTTGTTTTATCATGAAATGGGATCAAATATTTTTATTCAGCACAACTTCAACAAACCAACATTCTTTTGTTTTAGATTCATGATACTTAATATGCCATTCTTAGAGGTCGGTGTTTGGATTTTGATAGTTGGAGAGGGATGACCCTAAGATAATTTCTCTTAATATATTTGGCTCTACATTTTTTTTATTCCCATGCAAGATTTTATATAGTCTCCTTGTTTTTATATCATCAACCCTGGGTTCTACTCAGGGTTTTCCTTCTCAGGGGTAAAGAGGAGTTATAATTTTCTTCTCATTTCCTTTTAATTTTATTTTATCTGATTCAAAGGAAATTGTCACTTTCATTTTTCAACCCTATGGTCTTCCAACCAGAGCTAGATATATTGGTATTCCATTGAATAATTTAATTACCTTGATGTTGACAAAATTCATAATGCTAATTATTGATGTTTTTACTTGTCCTATTGCTCAAATAGGTTCTTTGAATCTCTCGTTTGCTAGTTTGAGAAAGTTTTTCATTCAACACAAAGTCAACCTTCCTAAGTTTATCCATGTTTTTCTAGGAATAATTTTAAATTGTGATCCAAAGTCGACGACCACTTTCATTATCATAAATCCATATATCTTAAGATCTACCTAAGGGTCATAGTCATTGAGATGTTTACCGTTAGATAATTGAAAAATTTCTTTCACTATTTTTTATCCTCATTACAATCTTTCAATATATGAAGGATCTCATTGAAATGTATCAATGCTATCTCTTCTTTTAATAATTCTAGAAATTCCTCTAATATATTATATTTTGTTGTATTCTATTGTCCAACATCATTTAAAAAAAATCAACTTTCTTGTCCAGTGTATCATAATGTTGCTGCATATACTGGGAGGTTCCTTTTTATGGTCAAAAAATGTGTTGATTTATTAGGTTGTTTTCTTGAACTTCTCTCGATTTGGTGACGACATTGAGATTTTTGAAGTTTAAAACTTATTGATTTGGGAAATAATAGATGAGGTTTAAAACTCTTTTATTCATTATTTTTCTAATATTTTATGGTAGTCTTCTAAAGAATGATCACCTAGTCCACACATATTTCAGGATCTCAGGCCAATTTCTTCTTTTAGGGGGAAACGAAGCGCAACATGGAACTCTACCAACATTTGAAGTAGTAAATTCGTCCCTAGCCTCAACCTTGTTCGTTAAATCCACAAATTCTTCTGCCAAATCATCCTCTATTAATTCCTCTTCCTCCTTAAGTTGCTAGGTTGTAAATTAATTAGACATTTGTGTATGATATACAATATGATAATTAGGCTTGTCTTGCCATTCAAATGACACTCCTATTAGTGTTGTCTTCACATATGTCACACCATTTAGGCTTTGCATTTTTTAGATTATATGGACACTCTCTAGTAGTATGGCGTGACACGACTTCACATATGTCATAATATATGTCTTCCTAAACACACCAAACATCCTCATCAGAATAATTTGCATACTTAAAATTGCCTTTTGTGTGCCTTTTGGTCCTACAATCGGTACACCATAGACTATTTTTTTGTGAAGACAGCTTAACAATGGATATTGCAATTGTTTAATATATTCTTCTAATATTTTATCAACCATCCAAGGTTTTGACAACCAATTATCATATGATTCAATATGTTATGTCTTTTTCAATAATTCCTTGCATAATATGACTTCACACACTCTTAGTGTGATCCAGATTTAAACAGGAACGCAATAAAGTACAGAAATAAACACAAATATAGAGATACAACAGAAATAATACTTCATTTCATTAATGGAGAATACTGAAATATGCTTACAAATAGAAATAGAAATAAACTAGCTCAGGCGATGGTAGCTTATCTTTGAGAAGAGATGTAGCGGCTACATGCCTTTGAATTGCCTTACAATGAGGATCAAGGGACTTTTTGTTATTGAACAATAAGAGAAAACCATAAACAACCAAAAACCTAACCTGAGGAGATGTAACACCATGAGTTTATGGGCCCTGTTGGGATGAATTGGATAGCCAACTTCCCGGAGTCACGACTTGGTCATATTATCTCCGTTTGATGCACATGATAACCCATTGGGAATATCTCTCCGAGGACTACGACAGAAAATACAATTTTAACCAAAATATCATTGGCGGTAGATTTCCAAAAGAACGTCGTTTTGGGCCTAAAAATGGCTCTGAAAGTTTAGGATCCGAAAAACTACTAAAAATAGTAAACTGTGCTACAATTAAGGAAACTGAAAAAATCAAAGAAGCAATGGTGGGGGTCCAAGTGGAATTTGAGGGTGGCCACCAATATCCACCTAGATCATTTCTCCCCCCTTAGGAAGCAATGGTTCCCATTGCATTGAGTTCCTCCATGAGATGACAAAACTTCTATTAAACTTGGTCCCTGGTGAGCCACTTGCCCTGGTGAAGGAGTTGGCCTGCTTTGACAACTCGATATAGTTGGATCTTCTACTGGCGAGTATGATTTACCTACATGTCCATGATCCGATCAGTTGCAGTTTGTTCCATGCAATTTGGATTTAACTCTGTTGGTTTGAGTTGTTCTGCAATGTCAGATGTGTCTAGTAATGGTGGAAAGTAGGGCCGAAGGTAGTCCACATTGAACACTAGGTGCAGACCAAGGAATGGGGGAATCCTAAGCTTAAATGAATTGTCCCCCATAGCCTTGGTAATGGTGTAAGGACCATATCAGAGTGGTCTGAGTTTCCGATAGGGTCCGATAAGGCGTTCCATTTACAAATGCAACCAGACTTTGTCACCCACCTGAAACTTGTGTGGCACTCGATATTGATCATGTCACTGCTTGTACTTGGAATTTGATTTCTCTAGAATGTTATGGACCTGATGGAAGATATGTTGGATGTGCTCAATGAAGTTGTTTGGCTTATCTGTTTCAGATTGGACATGAGCCGAATCTGCCTGAGTAGCTACAAATGGCATGGCCACATCAATGGGACATAGTGGCTGGAATCCCAAGCCCACCTTAAGAGGGTTGTGGCCATTCGAGCTGTGGAGAGACTGGTTATAGTTGTGCTAAACATAGGGGAGGATCTCATCCCATGTGCATGGATGCTTTGAGTTGTACATGCATAGAATATGTACGATCATCCTGTTGGCAACCTCTGTCTGGCCATCAGTTTGGGGATGGAAGGTTGTGGACTTAGTGAGTTTGGTGTCCAGCATCAACCAGAGACTGGAAGAAAATGTACTGAGGAACCTACTGTCCCGATCTGAGATGATAGACTGTGGGATCCCAAAGTGTACCCACACTCATTCAAAAAATAGTTTAGCAATGGCTTCTGTTGTGATATTCTTCTTACAGGCTGCCATAATAGCCATCTTTGAGAACCTGTCAATGACCACAAAAACACAGTCGTTTCCATGCTTAGTAGAAGGAAGGTCTGACATGTAATCCATGGAGGTGGATTCCTAAGGTCGACTAGGGGTAGGCAGCAGGGTACATAGGCCTTTCTTCTTGATGGTCGGTTTGGCAATGGCACAGACAGTGCAGGATCTGATGTACTTCCTGACATCCTGTCGAAGATTTGGCTAGTAGAAATACTTCTGCAATAATACCACTGTTTTCTCGACCCCAAAATTCCCAGCAGCCTGACTGGAGTGTGCTTCCCAAATCATATTGGCACGCTCACTTGAAGGAACACAAAGGTGACCCAGGTGGCATAACAGGGAATCTTGGAGGTGAAAATATGGAACATGCTGACCCTCCAAGGGTGTTTAGTATGTGTGGCCAAATTCTGGGTCGCTTTCATAGAGAAATGGCCAACTAGAAGTCTCGTGCCCACAAGAGTTCAACACGCTGGTTAATGCCATGATAAGTGGTCGAATAAGGCAATCTGCAACATTATTGGTGTTGCCCTTCTTATACTTGATATTCAAATGGAACTGTTGCAGGTATGTTGACCACTTCTGATGGTGATCATTCTACAACTTCCCTTGAGTCTGTATGAACTGCAGGGGTCGTTGGTCTGTGTGGATGACCATTTCCTTCCCCAAAATGTAATGCTTTCATTGTCGGCAAGCCTGCACAATGGAATACATCCCTTTGTCATAAGTGGGATACTTTTGGACTGTGTCTGAAAGTGTCTCACAGTGATATGCCACTGGATGCCCGTGTTGAGTAAGGACTGCCCCAATAACATAGTCAGAGGCATCTGTCTCAATCTCAAATGGTTGTTGCAATCTGGTAATGCGAGCACTGGTGCCAAGCAAAGGCGATGTTTCAACTCTTTAAATGCCTTCTGTTGAGGTTCCGACCAAAATAATTTTGCTTTCACTCCTCCCTTGGTGACTTGACTCAAGGGCCAAGTGATATGAGAAAATCCGAACACGAACCTGCGATAGAAGTTAGTGAGACCCAGAAAGCTGCGAAGCTCTTTTAGAGTGGTTAGAGATGGCCAATCCTGAATGACTTGGATCTTGGTTAGATCCATATTCACCCCCTATTCATCAATAATGTATCCTAGATACTGAACCTGGGTCATGCCAAAAGTGCATTTCTCCAAATTGGCACATAACTTGTGTTGCCATAGTGTTTGGAGAACCTGTTGGATGTGGTGGAGGTGCTCTTCCCAACTCTGGCTGAAGATCAGGATGTCATCCAAGTATGCCACTACAAATGAGTTGGTGAATGGCTGCAAGATGTCATCCAATAGCCTCATGAAGGTTGCAGGAGCATTCGTCAATCCGAAAGGCATAACCAACCATTCGAAAAGGCCCTCCTTGGCTTTGAAGGCAGTCTTAAACACATTGGAGGGTTTGATTGGTACTTGGTGATATCTTGACTTCAAATCAATCTTGCTAAAATATTTTCCTCCATTTAGCTGGCCCAGAAGGTCATCAATCCATGTGATCGAGTACCTATTCGGGACAATGATCTTGTTCAGCGCCCGATAGTCAATGCAGAGTCTCCAAGTCCTGTCCTTCTTCTGTACCAACACGATCGGGCTCCCACAGGGTGATGAACTTGGTCGGATGTGACCTTTCTGCAACAGCTCTTAAATCTGCCTCTTGATTTAATCATTCTCCAGAATAGAGCACTGATAGATTGTTCCATTGGGCAGCGACGCACCTGGGGTCAGGTTGATGGAGTGCATGACCTGATAGTGCAGAGGAACCCCTACGGGGGAGGTGAAGATGTCATTGTACTCCTTCACGACCTTGTCCATCTATAGTTGTCGTGTGGAGGGGCCCTGTCTAGAGGTTATGGCCACCGTCTTCTTCTTTCCTTAAGGGTGTATCATTGAGAAAAAAAATTACCCTGTTTTGGAAATGAGCTTACTGCATTGTTTTGCAGTAACCAAAGAGATGGCGATAACTGGTGCTACCTCCATTATCCTATACAACTTATTTCCAAAAGTAACAATAACATCACAAGGTCTTGATTCATACACAACATGTCGCTTCCACAAGTATGGTTGGCCTAATAATACATCACAAACATCAAGGGGAGCAACGTCACATAATACATCATCTGTGAAGGGCTTGATGTTATATGGAAGGTGACATTGTTGGCTCATGCAAAGATCCCATCCTTGGTGACGCCACCCGATGGTGTATGGTTGTGGATGTGCTATGGTTGGTAAGCCCAGCCACTTAACGACCTCTGCTGAAATGAGGTTCTTTTGGCTCTTGCTTTCGATAATGAACTATAGCGGGGAGCCCTTTACCCACATCTGGGAGTGGAATAGGCACTCCTCCTCCTCTGGATCTTCGAGTTCCTCCTTCTGGATCTTCATGGTGGCAATGGTAGCATTGGGATCTGCATCAATAATCTGCTTCCCTTTGTCATTCCCCTTGTTGGGTTCTGACTCAGAGTCAGAACATGCATCTGATTCTAAATCCTTTAGATCAACCACTAGTGACTCCTTGGCTCGACACTCACTTGTGTTGTGAGTGGAGCTCTTATGGAACTCACACCACTTTCGTGTGTCCTTTTTCGGTTTCATGGCACTGTTCTTTTCTTGCAGCTTTGGCAGGTTGTCCTGGGCTGCCCCAAATTGGATTTGTTCTTTGTTCTATGGTCTGGGGGCACCTTTCCCTTGCTTCAGATTCACAGATCCAAAGTCTCGCTTCTTATATTTAAACTTTTTATCGATCTTGACGACATATTGATATGCCGTGTCGAGCGAGGAGATGTTCAGGAATTCTATTTCATCCTGGATGTACTTGTGCAGGAAGCCACAGTATTTGAGTACCAAATTCTACTCCGAATCCTTGATACCCAACTTTGTGCGAAGGGTATGAAAAATATTAGTAAACTCCAAAATGTCTTGGTCCTTCCCCTACCGCAGCATGATCCACTTTATGTATTTATCCTCATAGATTCCGACAGGGTAGTACTGCTCCTTGATGGCAGCCCGGAATGAATTCCAAGTGGGTGCGGCTGAAAAAAATGAGGTTGTACTTTCATCCTTTTGCTCGCAGTAGGTTTCCCACCAGTCCTTGACGTGGGGGGTGGCTTTGAGAAGAGCGAAAGTAATATTTTCCCAGCTAGAAAAATCATGAACAGAAAAATATCCTTATAGTAGATTTAACCATTTATATACAGCATCTGCATCTATCTAACCCTAAAATATGGGAATGTCAAAGTTAACTTGTACCTTAAAGGGTGTGGCACTTCCAGAGTAGCTGCTGGAAGTAGATGTGTCACCCCTGGGTAGCTGCTGAAGGATCTGGGAAAAGTTGTCCATCATCGCATTCCTTTGTCGCTCGAGGGCCTCTTTGAGCAAGATTTTGATAGGATATCCTGCCCCCTCATCTTTCCTTTCATCCACCATGGGAGGCCGTCGGGATTTGTGATGCTGGTCTTGCAAAAGTTCGACCAGTTCAAGCCATAACTCCTTATATCCCAACCTCGTTGGCGACATGCAAGGAAAAATAGAGAAAGAGCAGATCGCTTTGATACCACTAATCCATATTTAAATAGGAACATAATAAAGTACAAAAATAAACACAAATACAGAGATACGACAGAAACAATACCTCATTTCATTAATGGAGAATACTGAAATATGCTTACAAACAGAAATGGAAATAAGCTAGCTCGGTCCATGGTATCTTATCTCTGAGAAGAGATGTGGCGGCTACATGCCTCTGAATTGCCTTACAATGAGGCTCAAGGGCCTTTTTATTATTGAACAATAAGAGAAAACCCTAAACAACCAAAACCCAAACCCGAGGAGATGTAACACCATGAGTTTATGGGCCCCGTTGGGGTGAGTTGGACAACCAACTTCCCGGGGTCATGACTTGGTCATATTATCTCCGTTTGATGTGCATGATAACCCATTGGAAAGATATCTCCGAGGACTATGATGGAAAATACATTTTAAAAAAAATTGATGATGATAGATTTCCAAAAGAATGTTGTTTATGGCCTCAAAATGGCTCTGGAAGTTTAGGACCCAAAAAACTGCTAAAAATAGTAAATTATGCTACAATTAAGGAAACCGATAAACTGAAAGAAGCAATGGTGGGGTTCAAAGTGGAATTGATGGGTGGCTTCCAATATCCACTTGGATCATAGTGTCCCTTGAATCTTTTGTACTATCCCAAAAGTAAACCATTGAACTAGGATAGCTGCATCATAATTATATGGGAATTAACTTAACAAATCCTCTATTTTATTATCATTGTAGGTTTTAACCCCGTACAGAAATTACCTGCATACGAATTCTATAACATAGAAAATAAACAATGCGAGAGCATAACACATAAAACACATATACACAGATATTTTCCCCTGGATCCCAAAACCGAAACTACCAGATTAATTTTAACTATGTTCCTTTCCATGTTACAATACATATTTATACATGCTGAAGCATCCAATACCATGGACCGAAAACCATCGCATCCAAAACCATGTGCAAAAATCATGTAGAAAACCATAGGTATGTCTGCCCCTCTAACCCCCCAGTTCACTACGTGGGCTAGTCATGGAAATAATAACACAACCCAACATTCTCCACTTGTTGTTTTCTTTCCATAGGGGGTCACAAGAGAGCTTAGTCATTTATCCAGCCCTGCAACACCCATTGTTTCTCTACACCAATAGAACTTCTCAGAGCTCACATATTTTGTCAATGCATCTGCAATATTCTTCGAAGTGTCCACCTTTACCAGTAACACCCTTTTGTCTTCTATCACATCCCTCACAAAGTGATATTGAACATCAATATGCTTTGTCTTTGAATGGTAAACAGGGTTCTTTGCCAATAAAATTTCACTTTGGCTGTCACAGTCTATCCTTATAGCTCCCTGTACTAACCCCATACTTGAACACAATCTCTGCAACCAAACTACTTGCTTGCTTGCATGAGTGGCTACCATGTATTCTGCCTCTGTAGTTGATAGTGCCACTACAGATTGTTTCTTACTCATCCAACTGACTGCACCTCCAAATAGGTTAAACACATACCCACTTGTAGATCTTCTTTGATACGGATCTCCAACCCAGTTTGCATCAACAAAGCCATGGATATCCAAAACTCGATCCAATCCTGGCCTTCCTTGGTAACACAAACCATAATCACTAGTGCCACGCAAATACCTGAAAACTTGCTTCATTGTTGTCCAATGCTCCTTCCTTGGTTTTCACATAAACCTGCTCAATACTTCCACTGCATGTGCAATGTCTGGTCTAGTACAGACCATCGCATACATCAGGATACTGACTGCACTTGCTTATGGAACATGGGACATATCCTCTTCCTCTTCTTGTGTCTTGGGACACTTTTTAGCAGATAGCTTTACACCTACAGAAATAGGAACCTTCACTGGTTTACTATCCTGCATATTAAACCTCTGCAATATTGTCTCGACATGATTCCTCTGGTTTAACCAGAGTTTCCTCTTTTCCTGATCTCTTTTAATTTCCATGCCCAAATATAGTTTGCAGCACCAATATCTTTCATGTCGAATTTGTAGGACAATTGGGTCTTCAAATCCTGGATAATTTCTTTGTTATTTCCAACCAGCAACATATCATCCACATACAAGACCAGATAAATAACACGGTCACCAATTAATTTAAAATAATACACACAGTGATCTACTTTGCTTCTGGTGAAGCCAAGTCCCTGTATAAATGTATCAAATTTCTGATACCACATCCTTGGTGACTGTTTTAACCCATAAAGAGACTTCTTTAACTTGCAAACCAGTTCTTTCTTACCCTTCACCGCAAATCCCTCAGGTTGCTTCATGTAGATCTCCTCTTCTAGATCCCCATGAAGAAATGTTGTCTTCACATCCATCTGTTCTACCTCAAAGTCAAAAGCAGCAACAACAGATAAAAGAAATCTAATAGAAGTTACCTTGGCAACAGGAGAAAAAATATCACCAAAATCAATTCTCGGGACCTGGGAATAACCTTTTGCTACCAATCGAGCTTTGTATTTCTCCACCTTTCCTTCTACATTTGTCTTCTTCTTGAACACCCATTTGCTGCCAATGGGTTTCCTTCCAGCCGGCAACTCCACCAGATCCCAAGCCTCATTTTTGTGCAAAGATGCCATTTCATCAACCACGGCCTCTTTCTAGAGTTTTCCATCCTCTGAATCTACTACTTTCTTCATAGTTTTTGGATCATCACCAGTAATAGATAAAGCAAAATTTGAATAGAAAGAAGATGGACTATACCTTTCTGGCTACCTTCTTCTTCGAACTGATCTTCTCTCAGCCGGAGTTTGTGGCTCTTCATCTTTTGATTCCTCCTCTGTTGTAGAGTCTGATTCTTCCTCCTTAAGCTCAACTCTATCTTCTCAGATCCCTTTGGTTGGACTTCATGTTTAATAACATCTTTTACCTCTCTGAACACCACATCTCGACTGTACAAAACCTTCCTTGTTACTGGGTTCCAAAGCTTATAACCCTTTAAACCATCCTTATACCAAATAAAGATGCACTTTTCAGATTTACTATCCAACTTGGTTCGTTTCTCGTTTGGAACATGTACATATGCATCACATCCAAATACCCTCAGATGTGAAAGAGGGGGTTTCTTACTAGTCCATACCTCTTGTGGAGTCTTATCCTCCAACACTGATGAAGGTGATCTATTAACTAGGTAACATGTTGTCTCCATTGCCTCTGCCCAGAATTCCTGTCCTAACCCGACACCATTGAGCATGCTTCTTGCCCTTTCCATCAACGTCTTGTTCATTCTTTCTGCAACTCCATTTTGCTGAGGTGTATCTGGAGTAGTCTTTTGCCATGCTATACCACACTTCTTACAGAATTCTTCAAATTCCTTACTACAAAACTCTCCACTGTTATCTGTCCTCAGCACCTTTATCTTCTTCTTTGTTTGGTTTTCCACCATAGCCTTAAATTCTTTAAACGTGTCAAAGGCTTTAGATTTCTTCTTAAGGAAATATATCCATGTATTCCTTGAGAAGTCATCTATAAATGATACATAGTACACAAACTTACCTAGTGATGGAACCTTCACAAGTCTAAACACATCACTGTGCACAAGCTCTAATATCTGTTTCACCCTCTTACCACCACAGGGGAAACTCACCCAATTCTGCTTCCCATATACACAATTTTCATAGAAATCAAAATCGAGAGAGATATTACTCATACCTTCTACCATACCTTTACCATGAAGTATTCGAAGGCCCTTCTCTCCAATATCTCCAAGCCTTTGATGCCACAACATGGTCTTCTCTCCAGAGACCACTAGATTTTTTGCTCCACTTTCAAGAACCACAGAAATGTTGCACCCTTCAACAATAGTGCTACCTTTCAGCTTGTCCAGAGTTCCATTCTGAACTCCCTGCATCAATACCAATGCTCCCCAAACCATCTTGCATGTATCCTTCTCAAACACTATTTTTACACTTGCATCATCTATATTGCTTACAGAAATCAGATTTCTGTCCAATGGAGGAATATGTAGAACACGCAGAAGTGTTATAACCCTTCCTCCTTGCAACTTCAACTTTACTTTTCAGTGACCAACGATTTTAGCCTTCCTATCATCCCCTAAGAAGACATCACCACCATTGTATTTCTCATACTCGCAAAACCACTCTCTATGGGGAGTGAAGTGAAAGGATGCATCTGAGTCAATCAACCATGCCTCATGATCTACATGTGTGCTTGAAGAAGCCAAGTACACATCCATACCTTCATCTGAGGTGGTTTTCACCTCTGTAGAAGGAGAATCATTAGATCCCTTTCTTTTGTCAACAGCTTTAGATTTACAGTCCCTTTTTTAGTGCCCTTCCTTTTTGCATTTCCAGCACACCACCTTTACAGGTTTTCCTGGAGATTTAGATCTCCCACTCAATGAATTATTTTTGTTTCTTTTCTGGGGCCATCCTCGTACAGACAAGGCATCACCATTCTAGCTCTCCATATTTTTTCGTCTCATCTCCTCCATCAGCAAGGATGAGACTATTTCATCCAACTGCAAGGCAGTTGCATTGCTACCTATTGCAATAACTAGACTATCTCATGAATCTGATAGAGGACACAACAAACTAATTCACTTACCTTTATCTAAAATTTTGATATCAATAGACGATAACTGACTTACCACAGTGTTAAATGCATTCAGATGCTCTGTCATCGAGTCTCCATCTTTCATCCTCAGCTTATATAGCTTTTTCCGTAGGAACAGTTTATTCACCAAAGACTTAGATTGGTACAAAGTCCCTAACTTGTCCCACAAATCCTTCGTCGTAGCTTCCCCTGATACATTTAGAAATACTAAATCTGAGACACACAATCATATTGTGCTCTTTACCTTCCGATCCAACTTCTTCCGTTCTTCATCAGACACTCCCGTTGATTTAGTACCCGGATCTATTGCGATCCACTGATCTTTATCCACCAACAAATCCTCCACCATGAGTTTCCACAACTCAAAACTCTGACCATTAAATTTCTTGATCTCTATCTTTCCACTACTCGCCATCTTCTTTCACCACCAGAATTGATCCCGCAGATCTCCCACTGAATGGTGTCTACCACAGGCTCGAGCAAAACCCCTCAGAAAAAAAGGCGTCCCCTTGAAGCCAAAAAAGCTCTGATACCAAATGTAGGTTTTAACCCCATACAGAAATTGCCTGCATACGAATTCTAAAACACAGAAATAAACAATGCGAGAGCATAACTCATAAAACACATATACATAGAGATTTTCCCTTGGATCCCAAAACCGGGACTACCAGATTGATTTTTCATTATGTTCCTTTCAATGTTACAATACATATTTATACATGTTGAAGCATCCAACACCATGGACCGAAAACCATCACGTCCAAAACCATGTGCGAAAATCATGCAAAAAACCATAGGTAGGTCAGCCCCTCTAATCCCCATGTTCACTACTTGGGATAGTCGTGGAAAGAATAACACAACCCAACAATCATATTCTCTTAATATTTCATCTAGCCTTTATTTTATTTCTTTTAAATTTTGTGCCCCAATATGTTAAACATCTTGGGCTTTGAAGAAGGATAAGAAATGTTTTCTATGTCATTTGGTTCTATGTAAAATTCGTAAACCATGCCAGAACTCTTTTCCAAAGACCTGCTACAAATTGTGTTATTTGTTTTTCCTCATATATGATATCATTATTTGTCCATAATTTCTTAAAAGTGAATCAATGATTTTTAGGATCTTCATCTATTTAAGGTGGCTTAATCCCATATCTATTTGAGGTGGTAGATTCTTTACTATTTTCTTTTGGACTCTAGATAGTTTGATAAAATGGGTTGTTTTCCCAATAGTCCAGTCAACTAAACAATCTCGTTTAATATATAAATCTCAACACTTGGGGATCAAATGACATGAGAGGTACTTTATTTATCTTTGACTTCAACTTTTGTAAAATTTACCAAGTTTTCATTAGTTTGGCATCCTTTATCTATGTATTCAATGAACCAACTTATACTAGGTTGGGTTGGTTCATCGACTTAACTTTTATTTTGTTCTTCTTCAACATGTTAGACTCAGTCTTGTCAGTCCTCTGTCAGAGTCTAATTCACCAAGGTTCATTTCTCGTCATCTGCAGTCATCAAATGCTATTTTGGTCAAAAGGAGTCATTTTAATTCTTGAGTCCAGGGTTTTGTCTCCAGAAGTGTGAAATAACGCTTGCAGGCCAGAGGGAGGTTGAATAAGTCTCTTACTTCAAGAGTTTCATCATCAGTAATGCTCGAAAATGATCCTTCTCCAAAACTCTATTTTGGAGAAGAAATCGACAAATTTGTTTTTGTAATAAATTTGCATTTTAAAGTCTTCCATCATGGAGTACTTCAAATACAGGCCCTGGTCATCTTGCTAGGTTCAATAGCTCCATCAATCTATGTAAACAGGAGGAACAGCAGTGAAATTATGATTCAGGCCCTGTAAAGTAAACATCCTACTGCGATTTGTGCCCTGTAAACTAATTTGGGATTTTGCCATGGAGCACAATGGGGTTGATCATCTTGTGGACCCATTGATTCAACATGAGGATATCAAGAGTCAGCAGAAGTCTGAGGAGGAGTCGGCCTTCATAGAATCAGTGTTATCTCAAGAACATATTTCCTGGTCCAGAGTTGCTCAAGCTGCCATTATTGAATCCAAGAAACTATGGATTCTCTCTGCCCCTTCTATAATAGTTAGTGTTTTTAATTTTATGCCCTCTGCCATATCTCAAATGTTTGCTGATCATCTTGGAGAGTTGAAGCTTGCAGGAGCATCCATAGCTAGTATGGCCATTCAAGGATTGGCCTATGGAATTATGCTTTGAATGGCAACAGCAGTCCAGACTGTGTGTGGGCAAGCTTACGGTGCTAAATAGTACAGCATGCTCGGAGTCATCTGCCAAAGGTCCATGATAATAATGACTGGAACTGCAATACTCCTGGGAATCCTCTACTATTTTGCAGATCCAGTATTGATTGCCATAGGGCAGAGTAAAGAAATCTCTGCTGCTGGAGGTTGCATTCGTGTGTCCTCAGATACAAAAATGTTGCTTAACAAAGAGTTTGACCTTCTATCAAGGGAGCTCAAAGTTGTATCCGCGATTCCAGAGCATTCTTATGCTGGTTCTATTCTAAAGAATGTTGTGTTTGGAATATTTGACGACGAAGGGAATCTTGATTCCAAACTGGATGGTTTCCAACATACATTGACAGTTGATTTGTATACTCTGAGTTTTGTTCAATACAAATTCAGTCAGGGAAAGTGTACAGTGCCCAAAATTATGCTTCCAGAAGACATTAGACTGTTGCAATTTAAAGCTTTCCATTGCTGGCATATCGAGCTATTTGTGCATATTAAGGTTGATATTCTTCCAAATCCACGGCTGGAGATTGTTAGTGTTCCAGATCAAAACTTTCAATGATGGAGCAATCTGTCATGCTTACGATGAGAGCACAACAGGTCAATCACAAATAAGTAATCAAACTATGGTGAATGAAGTTAGATTGTACATTGAGACTTTTATGAGTGAGATGACGAAATGGAAGAATGATTTGAAGCAACTTGGGACCAAAGTTAAAAAGCGTGAGGATGAATTGAGGAAATTAGAAACTAATTTAAGTGAAGTGAATAGTTCTCTGAGTGACTTGGAAAGAGAGCTCAACAAGTGTACCTTTTCTTCAAAAAATGATGGGAAGGAAAATTCAAATCCATATTCACACAGTGTTGAAAATACTTTAGAAGAAATCAATAGACAGGGAATCACTGCAGCTTCCCTCTGGCTTCACTTAAGTAGGGTGAATGTTCAATCAAGAAAATTCCCTATCATATAAGACGTGCTTGGAGTTGTTGCCTTGTTAGGGAAATTAGAGGATGATGCCATCAGTCAGGCACTATCTGAGTATGTGGGAAAGGAGAATATTCTCGCAATTGTCTGCAAGTCTCATGGAGGGGTTGAAGCACTTGAACTGTATGATTGTTGTGGTAGCATAAGGACAGAAAGAGGTCTTCATGGGCTAGTAAGTGCCCAAAAAGCAAAAATTAATGGAAGGTTCCATGTGATTTTCCTTGAGGACTTAAGGTCTTATGAGGGGGGATTCAATGTTGGTGATCCAGAAAAGAAACTGATTATGGAGGATCCAAAATCATCAGATGGAATCCTCCCTGAAGGATATATGGGATATGCTGTAAATATGATAAAGTTGGATCACGAGGATCTATACCCTTCAACTTCGTTAGGGATTGAATTGAGAGGAACATTATTTTTTAATCTGTTCTCATATCTGCAAGTCTACAAAACAAGAAAGCACATGAATCAATCCATATCTTATATAAGAGACGGGGCTATCTCATTGGATGGAGGCATGCTGAGGAGAAAAGGTGTTATTGAATGTGGAAATAGGGACGAAGTTGCTGTGAAAACATCACTCTTTACCTCAGCAAAAGCAATGTCGTCGCGCTTTTAGCTGCGAGTTGATATTGAAGAAAAAATTGCAAATGAAGAATCACTAGAGTGAAGTCTTTGAGGAAGTGGTGAAGGAGAAGATAGCCAGTCTATGTTTATCAATCTCATTTACATTTAAGAAATCAAGGAAAGTCGAAGTTTCAAGGAGAGAGGGCAAAACTGGTGATTTTTTTTGAGACTAAGACTATGTTATGAGTCTGCATGGCGCATTGGCTTAGAGTGTGGCTCACATAGGCCGCGCAGCACATTGGGCGCTCCTCCACAGTACATTTTTTGCACTGATGCAGCGCACTCAACAAGCGCGGTGCACTGGGAGTGCGCGCGACGCACAGAGCCCCAAGGCTGAATTTTATCATCGATTCATCAAAAATTTCAATTTGTTGCGGCTCAATTCTTCTCCAAGAGCCAGAAGGAATCATTCTATGATCTACAGCTTGATGTTAAAGGTTGCTGAGATGTCTATGCTTCATTTGATAAGTCTGTTGAAGCTTGAACAACTTGATGGTGATGAAAAATATCATGCAGAGCAGTATGGACTTCAGGAGGCAAGAAAAGGTGTTCTTTTACTTGGTTTTTATCCTGTACTACAAATTCAGTTGAGGCGATTTGAATATAATTTCATGCGACACAACAGTGGTTAACTGGTGGTTTGGCGATTTTGTGGTTGTAAGCGGTGGAGGTAGTGCGGGTGCTATCATAATAACTTTGCTCAGATCAGAAGTGCTGCAATAAACGAAAAGGATCCAGTAACACCCACATCCTTGACATCATTGAGGCAGTGCAGATGCATTCATCAGCCTGAGGCTAAAGATCAAAGTTGTATCCATGAGGGCAAGATGAAATCTGTGAGATGTCTTGGATGTGATATGCCTTTGCCTAACTCTGAATGGAGGAATACACTCGAAGGCATTTCTGATTTGGTTAGAGTGAAAATTTCTAACGAGAAACCAAAGAAAAAGGATGGCCTCTTCAAATCTGCACAGTCAATTTCTATTAGTGAAGACAATGATGAAATGTCGTCCACTCCAACATTCAGCCTTGTATATGAGAATGATATCTCTGATGTGGTCGGTCTGAAAAGTGAGAGTGATGGGTTCAATGAGAGCTCAAGGAAAAGTGATTGCCACCTTCAATCTGCACAACATATTCTTATTTGTGAAGGAAATGATTTCATCGTGTCTACACCATCATGTAAACCTTCATTTCAGAATGAAGACATTGAAAGATTGCCCGATTTGGTCGATACAGAAAGATCAAATGACAATCTCAGAGAAAATTATTGCCACCTTCACTCTGTGAAGCAAATTTCTGGCAGTGAAAGAGATGCTGCACATTTTCCTTCCCTAGGAAACCCTACATTTGATATTCATTTGGAAAATAACCAAAGCATGATTCATTTTGCTAGTATAGTTGAGCTCAATAAAAGACTTAAGTTAAAAGTGTCTCTTCAATATTCCCATAATGTTTCTGCCAGTGCTGTTGGTGATACAGAACAATGTGTAAAAACAGAAATATTGCAAATAAAAACAGAAGAGTCTGAGAGTATGCTTCCAAAATATGATCGTGATTCTCTATCTGTTCAATTAGAGTTGCAAGAGAAGCAGGTACTACCAATGGTGGCGATTTGACTAGCTTCCTGAACGATATTGCAACTACAGATAAAAAGCAGGGGCTTAAAATGCAAGATGTCATCATACTAGCAAATGACATTGATGTAATTTCTGAATGATGAATGTAAAACGATCCATCTGCGTATTCATAATCCAAAATTTAATGAAAGTGGCGTTATGTCTTAGGTGGCAGTCATTGCATACTTTGGCATTCGATCCAAAGAACATATGTGGCGGATTTGACCCAAATTTTTGCGTTAAAATATTGGAGACCTTTCCCCTTCTATAAAGTGGCAAATGCATCTCCAGAAATTTGAGGGCGGTTGTGTAGGAATGTGCCAAGTGGCATTCAAGAAAGAGAATTTTTAGGCCTAAAATCAGCAAACTACACAATTCCAGGTTCCAAATTTAGCAAAAGAATAGGATTTGACTACCTATTTTCGACTTCAGTTATGTTTCAAGGATTGACAGTTACAGCTTCCGCCTCTCCATTGGTCTTTTGGGTGAAAATGTAACACTCCTTATGTTCAGAAAAGATGATTGGCTCCAGTCAGTTAATGACTAAATAGCTCCCCATTTGGATCGATTTGTTTCATCATAGTGGAGCTTATTTATTTCATAAAAAATCATTTGTAAAGGGTTCTGAGTTCTGGCAAACAGTGGGAGAGCTGTGAAGGAAAACTTCACTGTACAGTTTTTGACAGGGATTTAATGAAAAGATACAGCTTTGACTCCTGAGATTCTTGTGGTGTGAATTTAGCATTTGTCTTTTCCTTTGTTTCATATGTAGCTTGTTATGTTTCTATTTCATTTCATAATCATTTCTAAATGAATACTTTTAAGTGAGAAAGGCAGAATCCAGTTTGCTGCTCTGCCTTGGGAAGGTATTCATGTTTTGTGTTTTCTTCTGTTTGATAAGGATTCATCTATTTCCCTTGTCAACCTCTCAGCATTCTTTTCATTCCATATAATTTCAAAATTGAATGCTAAATTTATTGCCTATCTTGCCTCCTGAGATAATCTGTGTCTCAGGTTTAATCTCACTGCTCATGCTATTCTCGATCCCACGCTGCCCAGAAAACCCAGTCATTTATCAAATTACCCCTTTTCCTATCCATTTACTAGCCTAAAATCAGTTCCCACTTTTAGTCTTCTCGCACCCGATTTCTCATTTTATCGAGATTGACTAGAGAGAGCCCTCTCCTGTCCTCGTAGGGCTAGCTATGAGGCTGAGCCTGGTTTGATGTTGCCTCGAATTTTGCCTTTTTCAGCCTGGGGCAGATTCGAGCCCTAAAATAGTGGCGACCATACTGGGGATGGAAGTTTACTTGTAGATCGTCTTGCCCCAGTTCATATCTAAAGTTCTGATCTGATTGTTGATGGTGGATGACGATCAAACACTGGACGGCTAAAATCATTCACCCGGTGACTCCTTTCACTGAAGAATCCAACAACTGGTGCTTCATGGTGACTCCACTACAGAGAGATCAGTAGCGGTAAGATTTTCAAAATGGATCAGATTGCAAGAAGATACGCTCCCATGAGCCGAGATCACATCCCAGGTTTTCCAAATAAAATGCCCAAGGTAGATTGGTCAAAGAATTTGCCTGTGTTCAGAAATGTGGAAGGTAATGACGCTGCTCTTCATCTGGTGAAATTTCACATTCATGTGCATAGATTAAAGATCAATTTTCCTGAAGACTGTTTGATGAAAATGTTTATGGCTACCTTGGAAGATGAAGCCCGATCTTGGTATGAAAGCTTGCCACCTGCTTCCATTTATTGTCTAAAGGATTTTCATTCAATATTCTTTGAGAAGTATAAAGAATCTTATCCATCATTAAATTTAGTTCAGGATTGTTGCAAGCATGCTTATGGTTTTATTGAGAACCTTGAAAAATACTATGAGGATGATAATTTTATGGACGAAGAAATCACGGAAGCATTGTATGAAAATCCATTTCAGCAGCCTACAGAACTCTTAGAGGAAAATTTGCAGCAGGATCAAAATCAGCAGGTTAAAGATTTCCATATGACTGAAAATGATGAAAAAAGAAGTACTATTTCAAATCTAGTTGAAATAAATGAGGATACGCAGGAAAATGATGCTCCAATCTCCGAAAATGATGATGATAAACCAGATCCAGAGACGGATTGTGATCAGGAAAAACATGTTGCTCCAGATCTCATAGAAGAGAATTGCATTGTTGAGGCTGCCTCAAATGAAGAAGACAGAGTTACATGCTTAACTGCCATCATCTCATCAGAACACAACCTTCCTACCAAGGTAATCCAGCCAATTCATGAACAACAAGAGGATATCTTTGTTCAGGTAGGTGAAAAAGTTTCTCTGGATGAATTTATGATAGATGATAGAGACGTCATGCTTGAGTTTCAAGAATCATCCGAAGATGCTTTTCTTATGATTAATGAATGTAATAAGGAACATGAAAACCTGGCTATCATATCATATGAAGATAACCTACAGTACATTTACACCGCAGAAGATCAAAGCATTCAGGATTTCCATTCAGATTCTTCTTCATATGTTTCATGTGCTGAAATGTTTTTCCAAGAAGAGATCTGCTCATCTATTTGTTCAGAATTTTTTGGGGACCAGGAGCAGATTTTTACTGAAGTACATTTTGAAGAAAGATCAGAAGCAGGTGAAAAGGACACCTTGTTCTTTCAGCAGGAGGTGGCAATGGCAAATCTTCATGTTTTTCAAGATCCTCTGGCAAGTTTGTTGCAGCCAGCAGTGACGGTGATTATTGGAGTGTTCAGTGATGAAGGAGATCATGGTAAATTAGCTTTTTGGAGACCCAGTTACAAGCATCTACTATTGACCAGAAGATCTGATAGGAAGAATCAGTCAAGAAGCCATCTTCTTGATTGGTTGCATTGGCATTTTGATATAGTTTGAGGATATATTGTCTTGTAAGAAACACAGGTGGCCATGTACTGCCACCAAGCTTTAAGTTTTAAGTCCAGGTCTTTGCCATTTTGAGTTAGTTTGTTAGAGTCAAGTTTTTTAGTCATTTCAGTTTGCATTGAGTCAGTTTGAGTCAAGTTTCAGTCAATAAATTGAGTCATGTTGGTTTGTCGGAATAATGGACTCCATAGCCCAATGGATGAAGGCACTGTCTGCTCTCCCAAAGATCTGCAGTTCTTGGCACCTCCACGGAGCGGCAGCTGCCATCCCAATTGGAGCCAATGTTAGACTCAGTCTTGTCAGTCCTCTGTCAGAGTCTAATTCACCAAGGTTCATTTCTCGTCATTTGCAGTCATCAAATGCCATTTTGGTAAAAAAGAGTCATTTTAATTCTTGAGTCCAGGGTTTTGTCTCCAGAAGTGTGAAATAACGCTTGCAGGCCAGAGGGAGGTTGAATAAGTCTCTTACTTCAAGAGTTTCATCATCAGTAATGCTCGAAAATGATCCTTCTCCAAAACTCTGTTTTGGAGAAGAAATCGACAAATTTGTTTTTGTAATAAATTTGCATTTTAAAGTCTTCCATCATGGAGTACTTCGAATACAGGCCCTGGTCATCTTGCTAGGTTCAATAGCTCCATCAGTCTATGTAAACAGGAGGAACAATAGTGAAATTATGATTCAGGCCCTGTAAAGTAAACATCCTACTGCGATTTGTGCCCTGCAAACTAATTTGGGATTTTGCCATGGAGCATAATGGGGCTAATCATCTTGTGGACCCATTGATTCAACATGAGGATATCAAGAGTCAGCAGAAGTCTGAGGAGGAGTCGGCCTTCATAGAATCAGTGTTATCTCAAGAACATATTTCCTGGTCCAGAGTTGCTCAAGCTGCCATTATTGAATCCAAGAAACTATGGATTCTCTCTGCCCCTTCTATAATAGTTAGTGTTTTTAATTTTTTTCCCTCTGCCATATCGCAAATGTTTGCTGATCATCTTGGAGAGTTGAAGCTTGCAGGAGCATCCATAGCTAGTATGGCCATTCAAGGATTGGCCTATGGAATTATGCTTGGAATGGAAACAGCAGTCCAGACTGTGTGTGGGCAAGCTTACGCTGCTAACCAGTACAACATGCTCGGAGTCATCTGCCAGAGGTCCATGATAATAATGACTGGAACTGCAATACTCCTGGGCATCCTCTATTATTTTGCAGATCTAGTATTGATTGCCATAGGGCAGAGTAAAGAAATCTCTGCTGCTGGAGGTTGCATTCATGTGTCCTCAGATACAAAAATGTTGCTTAACAAAGAGTTTGACCTTCTATCAAGGGAGCTCAAAGTTGTATCCATGATTCCAGAGCATTCTTATGCTGGTTCTATTCTAAAGAATGCTATGTTTGAAATCTTTGACGACGAAGGGAATCTTGATTCCAAAATGGATGGTTTCCAGCATACGTTGACAGCTGATTTGTATAATCTGAGTTCTGTTCAATACAAATTCAGTCAGGGAAAGTGTACAATGCCCAAAATTATGCTTCCGGAAGACATTAGACTGTTGCAATTTAAAGCTTTCCATTCCTGGCATACCGAGCTCTTTGTGCATATTAAGGTTGATATTCTTCCAAATCCATGGCTGGAGATTGTGAGTGTTCCGGATCAAAACTTTCAATGATGGAGCAATCTGTCATGCTTATGATGAGAGCACAACGGGTCAACCACAAATAAGTAATGAAACTATGGTGAATGAAGTTAGATTGTACATTGAGACTTTTATGAGTGAGATGACGAAATGGGAGAATGATTTGAAGCAACTTGGGACCAAAGTTAAAAAGCGTGAGGATGAATTGAGGAAATTAGAAACCAATTTAAGTGAAGTGAATAGTTCTCTGAGTGACTTGGAAAGAGAGCTCAACAAATGTACCTTTTCTTCAAAAAATGATGGGAAGGCAAATTCAAATCCATATTCACACAGTGTTGAAAATACTTTAGAAGAAATCAATAGATAGGGAATCACTGCAGCTTCCCTCTGGCTTCACTTAAGTAGGGTGAATTTTCAATCAAGAAAACTCCCTATCATACAGGACGTGGTTGGAGTTGTTGCCTTGTTAGGGAAAGTAGAGGATGATGCCATCAGTCGGGCACTATCTGAGTATGTGGGAAAGGAGAATATGCTCGCAATTGTCTGCAAGTCTCATGGAGGGGTTGAAGCACTTGAACTGTATGATTGCTGTGGTAGCATAAGGACAGAAAGAGGTCTTCATGGGCTAGCAAGTGCCCAAAAAGAAAAAATTAATGGAAGGTTCCATGTGATTTTCCTTGAGGACTTAAGGTCTTATGAGGGGGGATTCAATGTTGGTGATCCACAAAAGAAACTGATTATGGAGGATCCAAAATCATCAGATGGTATCCTCCCTGAAGGATATATGGGATATGATGTAAATATGATAAAGTTGGATCACGAGGATCTATACCCTTCAACTTCGTCAGGGATTGAATTGAGAGGAACATTATTTTAGTTTGTTCTCATATCTGCAAGTCTACAAAACAAGAAAGCACATGAATCAATCCATATCTTATATAAGAGACGGGGCTATCTCATTGGATGGAGGCATGCTGAGGAGAAAAGGTGTTATTGAATGTGGAAATAGGGACGAAGTTGCTGTGAAAACATCGCTCTTTACCTCAGCAAAAGCAATGCCGACGCGCGTTTAGCTACAAGTTGATATTGAAGAAAAAATTGCAAATGAAGAATCACTAGAGTGAAGTCTCTGAGGAAGTGGTGAAGGAGAAGAAGCCAGTCTATGTTTATCAATCTCATTTACATCTAAGAAGTCAAGGAAAGTCAAAGTTTCATGGAGAGAGGGAAAAACTGGTGATTTTTTTTTAGACTAAGACTGTGTTATTAGTCTGCATGGCGCATTGGCTTAGAGCGTGACACACATAGGCCGCGCAGCGCATTGGGCACTCCTCCACAGTGCATTTTTTGCACTGACGCGGCGTACTCACCAAGCGCGGCACACTGGGAGTGTGCGCGCCGCACAGAGCCCCATGGCCGAATTTTATCATCGATTCATCAAAAATTTCAATTTGTTGCGGCTCAATTCTTCTCCAAGAGCCAGAAGGAATCATTCTATGATCTACAACTTGATGTTAAAGGCTTCCGAGATGTCTATGCTTCATTTGATAAGTCTATTGAAGCTTGAACAACTTGATGGTGATGACAAATATCATGCAGAGCAGTATGGACTTCAGGAGGCAAGAAAAGGTGTTCTTTTACTTAGTTTTTATCATGTACTACAAATTCGGTTGAGGCGATTTGAATATAATTTCATGCGACACAACAGTGGTTAACTGGTGGTTTGGCGATTTTGTGGTTGTAAGCGGTGGAGGTAGTGCGGGTGCTATCATAATAACTTTGCTTAGATTGGAAGTGCTGCAAGAAACGAAAAGGATCCAGTAACACCCACATCCTTGACATCGTTGAGGCAGTGCAGATGCATTCATCAGCCTGAGGCTAAAGATCAAAGTTGTATCCATGAGGGCAAGATGAGGTCTGTGAGATGCCTTGGATGTGATATGCCTTTGCCTAACTCTGAATGGAGGAATACACTGGAAGGCATGTCTGATTTGGTTAGAGTGAAAATTTCTAATGAGAAACCAAAGAAAAAGGATGGCCTCTTCAAATCTGCACAGTCAATTTCTATTAGTGAATACAATGATGAAATGTCGTCCACTCCAACATTCAGCCTTGTACATGAGAATGATATCTATGATGTGGTCGGTCTGAAAAGTGAGAGTGATGGGTTCAATGAGAGCTCAAGGAAAAGTGATTGCCACCTTCAATCTGCACAACGTATTCTTATTTGTGAAGGAAATGATTTCATCGTGTCTACACCATCATGTAAACCTTCATTTCAGAATGAAGACATTGAAAGATTGCCCGATTTGGTCGATACAGAAAGATCAAATGACAATCTCAGAGAAAATTATTGCCACTTTCACTCTGTGAAGCAAATTTCTGGCAGTGAAAGAGATGCTGCACATTTTCCTTCCCTAGGAAACCCTACATTTGATATTCATTTGGAAAATAACCAAAGCATGACTGATTTTGCTAGTATAGTTGAGCTCAATCAGAGACTCAAGGTAAAAGTGTCTCTTCAATATTCCCAGAATGTTTCTGCTAGTGCCGTTGGTGATACAGAACAATGTGTAAAAACAAAAATATTGCAAATAAAAAGAGAAGAGTCTGAGAGTATGCTTCCAAAATATGATCGTGATTCTCTATCTGTTCAATTAGAGTTGCAAGAGAAGCAGGTACTACCAATGGTGGCGATTTGACTAGCTTCCTGAACGAAATTGCAACTACAGATGAAAAGCATCGAAGTTATGAGAGATGGGGCTTAAAATGCAAGATGTCAACATACTAGCAAATGACATTGAAGTAATTTCTGAATGATGAATGTAAAATGATCCATCTGCGTATTCATAATACAAAATTTAATGAAAGTGGCGTTATGTCTTAGGTGGCAGTCGTTGCATACTTTGGCATTCGATCCAAAGAACATATGTGGCAGATTTGACCCAGATTTTTGCGTTAAAATATTGGAGACCTTTCCCCTTCTGTAAAGTGGCAAACGCATCTCCAGAAATTTGAGGGCGGTTGTGCAGGAATGTGCCAAGTGGCATTCAAGAAAGAGAATTTTTAGGCCTAAAATCAACAAACTACACGATTCCAGGTTCCAAATTTAGCAAAAGAATAGGATTCGACTACCTATTTTCGACTTCAGTTATGTTTCAAGGATTGACAGTTACAGCTTCCGCCTCTCCATTGGTCTTTTGGGTGAAAATGTAACTCTGCTTATCTTTAGAAAAGATGATTGGCTCCGGTCAGTTAATGACTAAATAGCTCCCCATTTGGATCAATTTGTTTCCTCATAATGGAGCTTATTTATTTCATAAAAAATCATTTGTAAAGGGTTCTGAGTTCTGGCAAACAATGGGAGAGCTATGAAGGAAAACTTCACTGTACAGTTTTTGACAGGGATTTAATGAAAAGATATAGCTTTGACTCCTGAGATTCTTGTGGTGTGAATTTAGCATTTGTCTTTTCCTTTGTTTCATATGTAGCTTGTTATGTTTCCATTTCATTTCATAATCATTTCTAAATGAATACTTTTAAGTGAGAAAGGCAGAATCCAGTTTGCTGCTCTGCCTTGGGAAGGTATTCATGTTTTGTGTTTTCTTCTGTTTGATAAGGATTCATCTATTGCCCTTGTCAACCTCTCAGCATTCTTTTCATTCCATATAATTTCAAAATTGAATGCTAAATTTATTGCCTGTCTTGCCTCCTGAGATAATCTGTGTCTCGGATTTAATCTCCCTACTCATGCTATTCTTGATCCCACGCTGCCCAGAAAACCCAGTCATTTATCAAATTACCCCTTTTCCTATCCATTTACTAGCCTAAAATCAGTTCCCATTTTTAGTCATCTCGCACCCGATTGCTCATTTTATCGAGATTGACTGGAGAGAGCCCTCTCCTGTCCTCGTAGGGCTAGCTACGAGGCTGAACTTGGTTTGATGTTGCCTCGAATTTTTCCTTTTTCAGCATGAGGCATATTCGAGCCCTAACACAACATATATTGATTGTAGTAGGGGGTGGGCTACATTTGCAGGATTTATTATATGGAGAAGTATGTCTTCATTTTCTTCATTCTCGATCGAGGATTGGTTGAATTTATGTGTTTAAATTTGGAGAGGATCTATCAAGTTATAGTGTTTGTCTTCTCTATACAAAACTATAGAAGGATCTGAAATAATATGGAGTCTTTGCTGCAGGAATTCTCTAATAACGAGACATGAAATAATTGCAAGGGGATCATGGAATCATTGGTCTACAGTCATTAACTCTCATATTGTCTACATGCCTACTCGGGCTTAATTATATACTATTATTTGTCATCAGAGCAGTTGATTTTATGCCTCTCAACTATGGGTTCTCTCTAGTACCTTCAAAAGAGTCTCATGCATCATCAATCTCTCACTCTTGATTTTGTTTATTTGTTAATCTCTGTGTAAAATTTTTGTGCCTAATTTCTTGTTTCTTTTTCTATTTTTTGTCCCTCTCTATTTTTCAAATATTAGTTGCTTGATTAAATTACTGCATACATGATTCGATCCTTTGTCAAGTTTCCTCGTTGAGTGTGTATTCTTGTGTTTTTACAACTAATCATTTTCCTCTCATTTTGACTTCCAATTCACTTACTTCCATTTTCTTTAATTTGCTATTTATTTCTCATGAACATTTATCCCCCTATTGCTGACTTGACTTACTCTTGGTCGACGAGGGTGATTTCAACAAATATTTTAATTTGAACAAGAAGAAATCCCACACTACTTTTGTATTTTTACGTTCAGAATTCAAGAATGTTTCCCAGTCAGCCTGTCCTTTAGTTCTGTTAGAATTTATTATTATTTACAGGGTTGGTCTATATTCAACTATATGACAAATTCCCTTATTGAGGACAAATTTATGTAGTAATGTAGTTATGGTGCAGAAAAATTATCGTTAAAGTCATCAAAGAACCTTTATTTATTTTTTCAATAGGAGTGCATTCTTCTATTGCTTTCTCCTAAAAAACGTTCTCTAATATATTATGCACCCAATTGTACATTTTTTTCTCCCTCTATTAATTAACTTTAAAGTTAATCAACCATGAGGTTCTATTTGTCGCATTAAGTGAGTGGTCGATATATTTCCTTATTTCAGAAGGGAATGATTCAATGAACTTCTCATATGCTTCTCTAAAACAATATTACTAGATTCCGAAGTATATATTTGATTTCTTCTTAGACAATTTTTGAGGTGGTTATTAACTTTTCTCTCCAACCACTCATGTATCTCTTCTAGTGCTAACATTTATGCATGCATATTGTATAAACAAGTGTCCAATGCTACCAGAAATGAAACCAATATTGTAATAGAGTATAAATTAGTCACTAGAACAATTGAACATCATAGTAAGCATAAATAATCATATGCATCACATAGAAGAGAAAAGAGACACAAAATTAGGGGATGTAGGTTTTAACCTTGTACAAAAGTTACCTGCATAAGAATTCTAAAACACAGAAAATAAACAATGCGAGAGAATAACACATAAAACACATATACACATAGATTTTCCCCTGGATCCCAAAACCGGGACTACCAGCTTGATTTTTCATTATGTTCCTTTCAATGTTACAATACATATTTATACATGCCGAAGCATCCAATACCATGGACATAAAACCATCGTGTCCAAAACCATGTACAAAAATCATGCACAAAACCATAGGTAGGTCTGCCCAACCTAACATAGGGTCCAAAACCAAAATTTTTTGGGGCGCTGCCTCGAACCCAATAGAGTGGGGTTAGATGCACCCCTAAAACCCCCTCTGACTCCCCTCGGTACGTAATTGGCGCAACGAAGGGGGGGCTACGCCCCCCTTATAACCCCCGGTTAACTATGTGGGCGAGTTGTGGAAAGAATATAACAAAACCCAACAAGGGAGAGCAAGCAAAAGCACACTTATATTAGCATTTCCTTTGTAGGGAACAGAAACCAGAACACTGAAACTTTAATTGTAGAAGACATAATTAAATGCACTGTAATAATATATATATTTTTCATTAACCAAATGATGATTTACAAACCCTCGGGCGGTATGCCTAAATAGGCAATGACTAGTCACGAGGTCGATTGGTCATAGATTTTGACCATAACTCTTCATAAATTAATAATAATTAAAATACTTAATTAATTAATTAATTAATATTAATTATTTATTATTTTTTTATGAATTAATTATTCATAACATTGCCCCACCCTTAAAAAATGCTTTGTCCTCAAAGTAAGGGTAACAAAGGGTATTATTGTTAGAACTTCTCAGTTTCCAATGAAGAGACTTCTTCCACAAGTGTTTTCCACTTGATTAGGTATTGTCTAATAGATTTGGAAGATAGTACCTTCTCTCTAGTTGCAAGGATACCTTTATGTTATAAGACAATCCTTCCTTCTTCATCGACTTCATGTATCTCAGTTTGAGCTTATTAGTTTTGAGCTAGTACTTTTTTGAGACACAAAACATGGAATACATTGTGGATTCGATAGTTATCAAGTAGTTTCATTCCATAAGCTATGACATCATTGATTTTCCTAGTATCTGGAAAGGTCCATAAGAATTCAGAGCTAACTTGTTCTTTCCTTGTTGTTTCAAGGACAAATACTTGTAAGGATGTAGTCTTATGAAAACCCAGTATCCTTCTTTGAATTCTCATTCTCAACGATGCTGGTTAGCTTGTTGCTTCACTCGATTTCTGGCATCTGCTAGGTTTTCCTTTAATATTTGGATAATATTTTGACTTTATTCCAAATGGTTCTTCACTGCTTGAATGTTACTGTCATTTACTGCAAAATATTTCCATCTAGGGGTTCATAACCATACAGGGCCTAGAATGGGGTCATTTTGGCTAAGGTATGATAGTGTAACCCCTTCTTGTTATTAGTGTAAACCCATTATTGTATTATTTTTCCCATATAGTCCACATGTTTTTATTATTTTACCCCATAGAGTCCCACTATTGTTATTGTTGTGCCCCTACAATATTATTGTTATGTAGACTCTGATTGTATTGGAACCCCTTAGACTCCTATATATAGAAATGAGGTCCTGTCATTTGTATCATCTAAAAATTGTTCATTTGAGTAATGTAAAGGATGCTTCCCCCTAGAATAGCTTGATTTTTGAAGTCTTTGACCTATCTTTTATTCTATTTTGTGAGCTGGTTGCATAAAATTTGGTATCAGAGCTTTGGATTCTAGGGTTTCGCTGCTTCAAATAGGCTAAGCTATAACTCTTTTTCTATGAAATTCCATAAGCTAAAATTAAAACCCATTTGATATGCAACCACGATGAACCTTAGGTCCCAATTTCAGGTCTTGTCGCGCTATATTTTTTGTGATAGGATCCAAGGAAGGTAGGGTTTTTGTAGGCTTTGGAATTATATCTCAAACATGTGACCTGAAGAAAATCGTCATAAATTTCTCTCTAAGCATCATATTGAAATTTCGTAAAACGTTACAGAAAGACAGCAGAATGTAGTTTTCTGTGTATCGTTTCCAATTCCGAAAGTCAAAACGTTGACATGTGGCACTTCTTACAATTTTTCTCTACTGAACTAGTCTATGATTAGGCCATCCTGGGATATTTAGAATAACTTTTCCTTGGAGAATCCAATCTTGATCAGACTCATGGGGTTGGAAAGAGGACTTAGTGGGCTACCCCAAGGTGAAATTTCATACCTTTGAGATCCAAAATTACAGAGATACAACAAATTCAATATCGAGCTCCTACAAAGCGACAAAAGATGTGTAGTCTTTTTAAAAATTTGCATAAGTGTGGTTTGAAAAGCTAGTTTGAAGTAATTCAAAGGGAATAATGAAGCATAATTATCATTAATTGATGCCCTGAAGAAAAAAAATGGAAACACCTAGTAAGAAACTTAAATCTCTACCATGACTCATGAAGAAGAGGAAGAAATGCAACATGATATATCAAAATTACAAGACCAAGTGCAACAAATTTCACTCTCACAAAAGGTAATAGAAGCTAAGATGGATGGTTTAAAGAAAGGCATGGAAGCTAATATGAATTGCATGGAAGCTAAGGTAAATGGCATGGAAGCTAAGATTAATGGTGTAGAATCTAAGATGGATGGTTTAGAAGTAAACATTGAAGATTTGAAGAAAGATATGGAAGGTTTGAAACCAGGCTTGGCAAAGTTGCTTCAAGAAATGCTTCCTAATGGCGGAAAGGTAGTAGAGGAAACACATGATGAGAACAAAAGAAACGTTAATCATGATTCCATATAATATAATGTTGGATTGAAGACCCACCATGTTTCAAAGATCGATATGAGGAAGTTTGATGGCAAAGATCCTGTAACATGGATACTATAGATGGAGCAATATTTTGATCTCCATAATGTGCAAAACACACAAAAGCTACGCATTGCAACTTTATATTTATAATCCAATCAGTTTGTATGGTATCAATTTCTTTTCTCTCATAAACAAATTGTTACTTGGTCAATTTTTATGGAGGAAATGATAGCACATTATAAGGATACAAAAGGCAACACCTTCTTTAGCCAATTGAAAAATCTCAAACAAAAGGGTTCAATGGTGGAGCACATTGAGGAATTCCAAAAATTGAATTTAGGTGTAAAAGATATTCCAGATGAGCATATAATTTATGTGTTCATAGGGACTTTAAAGGATAACATTCAACATGAAGTTTGCCTTTGGGAAAGTGATTCATTGGAGAAGGCATTCAGGTTGGTAAAAATAACTGAAAGAAAAATTATGGCAACAAGGAAGCCTACCGCTCACAACTATAAATATGGAAGTGTTGCTTCCTCTAGTCTTCCACAACCTACAAGGTTGACACCACAAAAATTGGAAGAAAAAAGAGCAAAAGGGATTTGTTATAGTTGTGATAGAAAATACACTAGAGGTCATAAGTGTGATAAGAAGAAATTATTTTGCATAGATTGTGAAGAGGAGAAAGAAAAGGAAGAAGAAACGTCAAAAGAAGAGGATATACATGAGGAACCAACCCTAGAGAAAGAAGAAATGAATCCGACCATATCTTGTAATCAAGAAGAAGGTAATAGTGTTGATTGATTCGTGTAGTACCCATAATTTTATTCATTGTAAGATAGCCAAGGAATTGAATTTATTCCTATATCCAGCACCAGAGTGTCAAGTGATAGTTGCAAATGGAGGAACCATAAATTTCTCTGGAAAGTGCCATAATATCAAGCTATCCATGGGAGAATATGTAATGAATACTTCAATTCTTTCCATTCCAATGGGTGGTGTTGATGTTGTATTAGGAGTCCAATGGCTATAGTCTTTTAGTACAATGGATTTTAATTTTCAAGAACTTTTATTGAATTTTTTTTGGGAAGGAAAGGAAGTTGAATTAAGGGGTATCGCAAGGAAACCAGGAAAGATAATCATCTCTAACAACATGACAAATCTTCTAAACAAATAATAGTGGGGCGTAATTGCACAATTATGTTCACAAGCGGTTCCCACACTGAAATCATATATTTCTCAGATCTCCAAAAAGTTTTTGACAACAATTCCAAGGTATTTGAGAATATCAAAGACCTCCCACATATTCGTGATCATGATGATACTATTCATTTGATTTTGGGAAGTGTTCCCCCAACCATCAAGCCTTGCAGATATCCATATTCCCAAAAGAGTGAAATTGAATGTATGGTTGCAGAAATGCTAGAGGTTGGTATAATTCAACCTAGTCAAAGTTATTTCTCTCTTCCAGCGGTATTGGTACACAAGAAATATGGATCATGGTGCATGTGTCTAGATTATAGGGAGCTCAACAAGCTTACTATTAAAGATAAATTTCCCATTCCTATCATTGATGAATTATTGGATGAATTACACGGAGCAATTTACTTCACCAAGTTGGATATTCATTCAGTATATCATGAAATCAGAATGAAGACTGAAGACATTCAAAAATCAACATTTAGAACTCATGAGGGTCATTATGAATTTTTGGTCATGCCTTCTAGCCTTAACCAATGCACCTTATACATTTCAAGGTTTGATGAATTCCATTTTCAAACCCTTGCTTAGAAAATTTGTGTTAATACTTTTTGATGATATACTAATCTACAACAAGTCTTGGAAGGATCATGTTCAACATGTTAACAAGGTGCTCAAACTATTGGAGGAGAAACAATTATATGCAAAAGCTCCAAATGTTTCTTTGGAGTATAAGAGGTGGAATATTTGGGTCATATTGTATCTCATGAAGGTGTTAAGGTAGACCCTAGCAAAATTAAATCCATTAAGGAATGGAAAATTCCCACATCCATAAGCATCTGTGAAGATTTCTCGGGTTGACAGGGTATGATCGCAAGTTTGTTAAAAGTTATGGGAGAATACCAACACTTCTAACAACATTGCTAAAGAAAGATGCATTTTCTTTGACTCCAGAAGAAACAAAGGCCTTTGAACATCTTAAAGAGGCAATGTGCAAAGCACCGGTCTTAGCTACGCCAAACTTCACAAAAACCTTTATTGTGGAATGTGATGCCTCAAGAAATGGATTTGGTGTTGTTTTAATGCAAGAAGAAAGACCCATTTCTCTCTAAAGTCATCCAATCAAAGGAAAGTATTTACACAGCTATTTATGAGAAGGAAATGTTGAAAATACTACATGTACTTACGAAATGTCGACCTTACCTAATAGGAAGACACTTCAAGGTAAAAATGGATCATGATAGTCTTAAATATTTTTTAGAACAAATAGTATCTTCAGAAGAACAACAAAAATGGGTCACAAATATGTTGGGTTATGACTTTGAAATCATATACAAAAAATGGAAGCAAAATGTTGTTTCAGATACACTCTCAAGAAAGGATGAGGATGTGGAAGCATTGTTTTGTGCCATTTCTATTATCCAACCATATTGGATAAATGAAGTGAGGGATGAATGGAAGAATGATGAAGAAGTGTGGGAACTCATTCAAAAGTTGCAGCAAGATCCCAGTATATCTGATAGATTTAGTTGGAAAAATGATTCGTTATGGTACGAAGATCGCTTATACCTTTGTAAGAATTCCCAACTCAAACAAAATATTCTTCTGGAATTGCACACCTCTCACTTAGGAGGGAACTCAGGACTTTTAAAAACTTACCATAGGGTTAAGAAATATTTTTTTTGGATGACCTTAAATCTCATATTCAAATTTTTGTGGCAAAATGTTTGGTTTGTCAACAAAATAAAGTTCAGACAATTAAGACCCCAGCTCTACTACAACCTTTATCCATTCCAAGTCAACATTGGGAGGAGCTTTCATCACAATTTTAACCAGGTCTGAAGGAAAGAGTGTCATCATGGTGGTATTTGTTAGTCTTACCAAGTATGCACACTTTTGTGCATTATCTCTTCCATTTAGAGCCAATACAGTTGCTACTGCATTTATGGAAACAATTCAAAAGCTACATGGAAACCCAAAGATTATTGTAAGCGATAGAGATCCCATTTTCACTGGAAAAATTTCGATAGAATTAGTTTCTTGTCTTGGTACTCCGCTATCTCATAGCTCATCTTATCATCCTAAATCTAATGGGAAAACTGAGATAGTGAACAAATGTTTAAAAGGATATCTTTGTTTCTTTTTATCTGACAAATAGACACAATGGGTCAAGTGGTTGCCTCTGGCTAATTGATGATATAACACTTCCTTCCATACTGTAGCAAAAGTGACCCCATTTATGGCAGTTTATGGATACCATCCACCGTCCATCACATCACCTTTAAAAGAAAATTCTAACGTTCAAGTAGTCTAAGATCACATTGAGCATCAACTACAAGTTCTCAAACTCTTAAAGGATAACCTCACTTTGGCATAGAATAGAATGAAACAACATCCAGATCAACATCATAACAAAAGAAGTTTGATGTAGGTGATTGGATATTTCTACGACTACAACCATACAGACAAATGTCCCTCAAGCAAGATAAGAAGGATAATAAATTATCACCAAAGTATTATGGTACGTACAAGGTGTTACAAAAGATTGGTACCATGGCATACAAATTGGAGCTTCCTACATCTGCTCGAGTGCACCCAGTTTTCCATGTTTCATGCTAAAGAAGGTTATAGGTGAGAAGATCCCAGTTCAAACAATATTTCAAAAACTTGACGAGGAAGCAAAAATCATATTGGAACATGAAGCAGTCATAGAAATAAGAAATAGACAGCTACAAAATCAATAAATTTCAGAGTATCTCATCTAGTGGAATAACTTTTCCACTGAAGGTTCTACATGGGAGGATGAAAATTTTATATAAAAGCATCTAGAACTACTCAAGCATTGAGGAAAACACTTTTTGAAGGAGAGGGGCATGTTAGGTCCCTATGCTACTAGTGTAGCCCCTTATTGTTATTAGTGCAACCCCCTTATTTTATTATTGTGCCTATATATTCCCCATGTTGTTATTATTTTGCCCCATGGAAGCCCACTATTGTTATTGTTGTCCCCATAAAATATTATTGTTATGTAGGATTTGATTGTATTGGGACCCCTTAGACTCCTAAATATAGAAAGGAGGTCTTGTCATTTGTATCATCCAGAATTGTTCATTTGTGTAATCTAAAGGAGGTTCCCCCTCAAATGGGTTGATTTTTGAAGTCTTTGGCCTATCATTTCTTCTATTTTGTGAGCTGGTTGCATAACATGGTATTATACCACCATTTGACTAAATGTAACCTTTCCATTTTCTTTGCTTATCAAATATGAAGCATCATAGATATGTTTATAAACACTTATTTATGATCTCTATTTGACCATTTGTTTGTGGATGGTAGGATGAACTCATGTTAAGGGTTATTCTAGCTTGGTTGCAAAATTACTTCAAGAAATTTCCCTTAAATCTTACATCTCTATCACTAACAATGAGCTTAGGTAGACCATGTAGCCTGTAGATGTTTTTACAAAAGACCATCGCAATTTGATTGGTTGAGTATGTTTTCTTGACTGCCATAAAGTGTGCATATTTAGTGAGTCTATCTACTACAACAAATATATTGTCCTTACCATTAGACACAGGTAAACTATCAATGAAATCCATTGGGATATCTTCCCATTTCTTATTTGGAACGTGTAGGGCCTGTAACAATACAGGAGTTGAGACATTTTCTCTTTTAATTCTTTGACATATGTCGCATTTGACGATGTATTTCTAAATTTCCTTATTTATTCCCTTCCAATAGAATGATTGACATGTGTTGTAGTATGTCTTAAAGAACCCAACATGCTCAGCTACAGGGGAATTATGTGATTCTTTTAGAGCCTTTAAATTTGGATGAAGGGCTTAGGTAAATCCTACCATTATACCATATTATGTCATTTTTTCATTTAAAATTAGGATGTTGATTGATGGTTTTCATTATCGAACAAGAGCTTGGATCCTCGGCATATTCAGTATGAATCTCGTCCAACCAATCAAGGACTACTACCAATGCAAAGCATGTTGTGGTGTCTTCATCTTTACTTGAGAGAGCTTCAGAAAAAACATTAGATTTTCCCCTTTTGTGTAAAATTTCCATGTCAAATGTGGCAAGTTTATCTATCCACTTTTATTGTCTAGTTGATAAGGTCTTTTGTTGTAATAGGAACTGAAGACTATTATGATCTGTGTAGATTTAAAACTTGCTTCCTAATTAGTATTGGCACAACTTTCTTAATGCATGAATAATGGCCAACATCTCATTATGGTAGGTAGAATTCAATCTCTTCCTTTTATTAATCTTTCTAATTTCGTAAGCAATGGGGCGATTGTCTTACATTGGTATTGCTCCAATCCCAAATCCTAAAGTGTCACATTCTACCACAAAACGTTTAAAAAAATATGGGGTTTCTAGTACTGGGGTAGATGACATTATCTCTTTTAAGGATTCAAAGAATTCATCTTCCCTACTGTCCCATTGAAAGGAATTTTTATTTAGTAAATTTGTTAGTGGAGTAGTCACATGTGCATAATGTTTATGAACCTTCTTTAGTATCCATTCAATCCAAGAATTCCTCTGAGTTTTGATACATTCATTGGCTTGCGACATTCCTTGATTTCTTTAATCTTGTTGGGATTTACTCTGACTCCTTCCTTTGATATGATGTTTCCAACGTACTCAACTTCCCTTTTGTCAAAGGTACACTTTGAAAATTTGGCATGGAATTGATTGTTCTCTAATATAGATAGTACTTTTTCTAAATACTTGAGGTGCTCCTTCCAGGACTTGCTATAGATGAGGATATCATCAAAGAAGACTAATACAATTTTTTTCAATTGTGGAAGAAAGAATTTTTTCATGGTTTCTTGAAATATGGGCAGAGCATTCATTAATCCGAATGGCATCACCTTAAACTCATAATTTCCTTCATGTGTCCTAAATGCGGTCTTCTCAATATCCTCTAACCTTACCCATATTTGATAATAACCTGATCTCAAGTCTAATTTTAAGAAGTATTATGTGCCATGAAGTTCGTTTAGTAATTCATCTATAAACAAAATGGGGAACTTTTTTTTAATGGTTATCTTGTTTAATCCTCTAGAATCTATACACAATTTGAAGGATCTGCCTTTTTTCTGGATGAATACTACCGAGGCTGCATAGGGACTTCTTCTTTTTGTAATGACTCCACACCTTAGCAAGTCTTGGATTAACCTTTCTATCTATGTTTTGTAATGATGAGGATAATGATACAACTTGACATTCACAGGTGTTGCATCTAGATTAAATTCAATGATATGTTCTATCTTCCTTTCCGGAGGTAATGTCATAGGAAGCTCTTGAAATACCTTTTTATATTTTTGGATCAAGTTTGTAACCTTAGGTTGTTGTTGATTTCCATCTGTAGATAATAATTTTAATTTTCTACATTGTGCGATGAATACTCGAGCCCATTTTTGAATAAGATTCTTCATTTTTTGTGTGGAAATTATCTTAGTCAGAGGAGTTTGAAAACCAAAAAAATTGTATTTCCTTCCAACCCATTTAAACTTGATAAATTGCTTCTGGCGATTTGCAAAATACATTCCTAGAGTTTCTAACCATTGTATTCCCAAGACGGCATCTACACCTCCCAAGGGAACTGTTTAAAATCTAGACTCCATTTCATAATTTCTTAGTTGCAATTTAACTTTGTGGAACTTCCCGACTCCATCTATTTTTTTACCATATGCCACCATAACATTTATATTTGTTACAGGATATGAAAATAGATGTAGCCTCTTTGCTACATTAACATTTATAAAATTTTGGGTGCTTCCTGTATCTATTAGTACAATGACAGTTTCCTTCTTAATAAGACCCTTCAACTTTAGGGTTTGTGGTTGTGATATTCCTATGATTGTGGCTAGGGAGGTTCTTGGCATGTATTCTTTCTCAGAAATTGGACAAGGAGTCTCATTTTATTCATTCGTTTTATCTTCTGAGTCACTATCAGAAGATTCCCCTTCTTGTTCTGCTTCACAATTCTAGAGTTTTTGTGTGTTACACTTTTGTCCTCGTGAATATTTATCTACACACTTTCTACATTTTCCATCTCTTTTCTTCTTAGAACTTGATTGTTGGTTTCCTCCTTCTCGCAACGAGGGTGGAATGTACTCGCTATTATTTTCTAAAGAAGACTTACTTGACTTCCCTTTTGAGTAATTACTTGACTTTTCATTACTAGAATATGGTGTTTTATGGAATTCAAAATTTTGCTCAATAATTTTTTATGCATGTTTGGCTTCTCCAATGGTTTTGGGCTTATACAACTTCAATTCTGCACAGATATATTTCTTAAGTCCACATCTATACAGTTTTAGCAGTTCTTCATAAAAAAATCCTATTTGTCTTACAACTAATACTTCCCATTCATGGATGTATTCACTTACACACCCTTTTTGCTTGAGATGAACAAAGTTTTCGTAAATATCATCTTCTTCTTTGTCATCAAACCTTTTTAGCAGGGCATCCACAAATTTTTTCCAAAGGAATGCATGAACTTCACATTTGTTGGACCACTTTAGGAACCAATCATATGCTTCATCTTCCAAGTTGCTAGATGTGGTCATGATCTTCTCTCGCTCACCTATTGGCAGGTTGGACTAAAAAATGGCCTCCATTTTATTAACCCACACAATAGAACCTCTATTTTCTTTACCATTGTACTTAGCTAATTCTCTTTTAATTCATTGGTAGTCTTTTTCTAGAACTTTTGTATAGTAATAACTTCCTTGGAAGTGTATTTGTGGCATTTGCAGAATTTTATGATTTGGAAAATCTTCTCTTTGAGGAGTCTTGGGAATTTGTGTTGGTTCTTGTGTAATTAAGGGATTAAAAATTTGGTTAAACCCTCTCATTAATTGGGCCTTTATGCCTTGCAACATTCTCTCAATGTTATTTACTCCTTTAATTTTGTTTACCATTCTTTCTTGATTTGTAATTAGCCCATTTTCACCCTCTCCAAATTCTTCCTGCTTCATTTCAATGTTGTCAAGGCGGCGGCGTACTTTATCAAGTTCCTCCTAATTTCTTTTTGAATTGAAGTCGTCATTATTACTCCCCATCTTAGCTTTATTTTTCCAAGCGAAACTGATTTTTTTTTTTAATAATACTATTTTTAATTAAACAATAATAATAGTAATAATAATAATAATATTATTATTATTATTTTAAATTTGAATTAATTAATTATATAATTTTAACGATAAATATATTTTAATTATTATAATTATATAATTAATAAACTTGGTTAATGTTATTCACCACCCACCACAACATGCTCTTTTGATTGGACCGATTGAAAGATGGATTGTCGGCACGATCAAAGAAGGTAACCAAATATGGGAAGGTGGCAATGAGAACTGGTTCGAGGAATGGCATGTGGGCAGACCACAGTGGACAACAATGAATTGACCGATGGAAGAACAAGGTGGTGTCGGGAAGCATGATGGTAGAATGACCTATTTTAGCGTTGTAGGGATTACGACAGGCATAGTCGAATATGGTCGGGAGGAAATTGATGGTTGGGATGGAGAAAACGTGGGTCAAGTAAGAAGATAATAGATAATATGCAGTGGAAAGGCATGAGTGGTAGTAGAAGGTATCGGTAGTGGAGGAATATGAGTTGTAGTGGAAGTTGATGATAGGGAACACTGGTTGGAATTAAAGGAATACAATGCTAGAAGTGATAGTTCAAGAGAAGAAGAATGATGGTAGAAGGCCAAATGGTGGAGTGACAAGGACACAGTGTAGGTGCATTATGAGAATCAATGTGCTCTGATACCACTTAATTGAATAAAAACCAGATCATTGAAACTTTAATTGTAGAAGACAAGTTTAAATGCATTGTAAAAATATATAAATTTTCATGAACCAAATGATGATTTACAAACCCTCGGGCGGTATGCCTAAATAGGCAGTGGCTAGTCATGATGTTTATTGGCCACAACTTTTGAGCATAACCCTTCATAACTTAATAATAATTAAAATAGTTAATTAATTAATTAATTATAATTCTTTATTCATTATTTATTTATGAATTAATTATTCATAACATCCTCAATAAATAACCAATTTACATAGATCCAAGTAATCCATATTGATATCCCTAGACAAACAGTTACAACAGTTTAACTATCTCAATTGACTTCACCAAATTGAGTTGTTTGGTCAACTTGACTGAGGAGATGATGAACTTATAATACATTCTTTGGTGAGGCAAATCTATTAGGCTAGTGTTACAAAATATTTTATCGCACCTCCTGCACTTCCCTGTGTCATGCCCCAGAGTGCCCAAAATATGACAACCGTGCAATCTACCCATCTTGATATGTAGTCGAGATCCTCATTGAAGAACTAATGAAAAGTTTTCGTGAGCCTTTCCTGAGAAAAATGAGATCAAAATCCTAATTTTTGGGTTAGCACGACTATGACATTGCCCTCTCGTGCTGATGGTAGGTTACACCATATGAGCCTCACACTGCCAACATGGTTTTTTCCTGGTACTCATGTTGAGCCCTAAAAGGAAAGTTTTCCCAAAGTGGAGTAGAAGATTTGTGATCTAGAGGCTTCAAGAATAGTGCGATGGATGATGTTTGTTTTGGATGTTGTCAAATTCTCCCAATATTACCCTTTGATATTATCCCTATGATCTTCCTCCTTGAGATGAGGACCTTACCCTATCTTTGGTGGGATCATAACTCCCTCTCCCTTCCTATACATTCATCATCCTCCATTCCCAAATGGTTGATCTCTAATTATTTGCACCCTTATGCGGAGATAGTGCCCACATGATATTCACTTTGGCTTGGAGAAGGAGTGATTGGAGAGCTTGGGCTTGGACTTGGACATTCACTTAAGGAAGGATACTAACATCAAGGCTTGGGTTGTATACTTCCTCTTTTGTTTAGTAATATATACAAGTGTTGGTTCACTTTCCGTAAATACTTGTGTCAATGCTTCATTTATCTTAATGCTCCTTGATCTGTTAAGTGGATTACATTTGATTATGCTTGTTGCACTTTTATTCTTTGTCATGTCTTTGGCCTCTTATGTTGTTATAGACATATTTGGTCACTGCAACCCCAATCACATATGTCCATAAACAAAGGGCTTCTAAGTCCCTAAAAGTGTTGTTTCATACCCTAAAGGAGCAAGGATAGCTGATTACATCATCTCCCAGAAGTTTTCCATGAAAAACCACTCAGAACTGGTCAAAGCAGGACCATACAAACTGCCCAGTGCAAAGGGTGTGATGCATCTCACCTGCCACATGCAAAAAGTGCCATGCATCTCACCTGCCACATGAAAAAAGTGTGATGCATACTGGAAATCCCTTCTGTATGGTGCGATGAGTGAGAGCAGACAAATGGCATAAGCAGTTTGCTAGGTGGAGACCCTGGGAATCTTCTAGAAGCTGCTCATTTGACACTTGCCTCCCTGAATTCGCCCAAGGATGAGTAAGAGATCATGAAATCTCAAAGTGGAACCAAGAACTATCAGAGAGATGACACTAATCAAAATCCTAGAAGCTGACTCACCCCCCTACAAATATCTATAAATGGATCCCTCATCCCAAAGATCCAAAGGTTAGAATTTGGTAATTTGCAAAGAGGTGCTGCTAGTTTCTCTTTGAAGACATTGTTGGGTGATCTTGCTTTGTGTGAGGCGAAGAGGGCTTTCAAGCTGGGAGGATGGCATTGGGTCAGACCAAGTGGTTGTAATCCTCTCTTCTATTACTGTTACTAATAAAGCTATTTGAGTTTTCCTCCATATTCTTGTGTATCTCTGAATATTGTGTTGATATATGCATTTGTATGGTCAATATATATCTGATCCTATATTGTTTACAGTGAAAGATCTCTATGCTTTGATGGTATTATGCTGCTGTGAATCTACAGGTGCTCTTTGAAGCTGGACAAGTAAGGAAGCAGTGGCAAGATTCTATCAAAGGGGAAAGGAAACAATCAAGGAGCCAAGAGAAAGACTGAGGTTGGTACTCTCTGCTTCTTTCTCATCTTTCTCTCGTAAAGGAAAAAACAAGTGACGTTAATCTATTTGTTTCTAAGATGGCTACCCGTCTTAGTGGGACTAGCAGCTCCGAATAGACATTAGATTTCCCGATAAAAAAATGGCGACTCCACTGGGGAGCGATTAGTTTGATTTCTTGTCTCTATTTGCTTGATTCATAAACCACAGAAAGAGCCTGAAGTTAAGCCAGCTAGCCTTCGAACTGCATTTTCTATGCAAGTGCAAAGTAGATCAATGCTGCTTCAGTCAATCTCCGGGTTTGTTTATGAATTGAACAATTGACTTGCAAACATCCTAAGTGCCCTAGAGGTAGCTTGAGTAACCTCATTAGATCAGCCCCTGTACTTTGTAGTTATTGACTATCATTTGCTCGGCCTAAATCCCTGAACTAGGCTGCAAACTGTGACCAAAAACCAAGTTAAAGTCTCATCCCTGGACCATCACACCTTGTCTTCTTGGAAATCTGGATGCATCGCACCTCCCGTGTGCAGTAGGTGGGATGCATCCCTGTTTCCCTGTGTTACAGGTGCGATGATCAGACAAGACTAGATCTGCCTCCAGATTTTGGTTTTTTCTTCACTCTCTTCAGCTTTATTTAGGAGTTTTGCTGTCTGTGATCAGTAGACCATTGTTGAAACCCCCTTTCTTTGCATCATCCAACCTCCATTGTACAAATATTTGTGAATGTTTTTATGTATTTTTCGCCATTCACAGTTCTCATTTACAAAATAGTAGCTTAATCGAACTGTTGTCTTTTGATTTGAAAGTGTCGCAAGTGTCATTTTCAGTCAAAGAAAAGAATACTTCTCTTTTTGATAGTCAATTACACTATTACTCTTGTATTTGATCTGAATTTATAAGTATTTCAAGTGTCGAAAGTAGTTTTCAATTCAAAATCGCAAAGTGTCGTCTTGCTTTCCTGTCGTTTTTTGAAAAGAAAATCGTTAGTATTGTCGCTTTGAAAGAAGAGATAATTCAGATTTGTATTCAGCATTCTTTTTGTAATTCACACATTAAGAAAGTGAAAACAAATACATGCATGTGCATTTTCATTTAGACTGCTTGTTTATTTTGATTTAGGACAGTGCATCTAGTGTTTGCTCTCTGCTCTTTGTTGAAAGGATTTCATTTCTCTTTCCTTAGTAGCTAGGATTTTCATTGCAAAAAGAAGATTAAATGAATGTTTATCATCTTAGATTACATTTTAGGAATTGTATATCTACATCACACGGTGAACCTTAAAGGCAAACTTCTTAAGAAAGATCAACTGTAAAATAAATTCAATGAACATAAAAACGCTTTGGAACCTAACACACAACATCTAGAAGTCTAGGCTAGAGACATATTCCGATGTCGTAAAGCCTCGTAACTGTCGCTTTCATCGTAGGTTGGGTGATTGCTCCTCTTTGAGACGACAAGTGCCAGTACAGACTTATGCTCCCACGTACCATCGAGTATATATTGGGAGACCACAATAGGGTATATCCCAGGGAAAATTTTAAGAACCCCCCCTAAATTTACATTTATAATAAATGGGCGAATCTCCATGGTATATAGGAAAAATGGAAGGCGATTTTATCAATAATATGATATGTATATATAATATTTTGGCGAATCTCTCACCAGGCATGGCGAATATTTTACTCAATTATAAAATCTTGTGTTTATTGAATACACAAATGAAATCATTGCATTTCTTTAAAATATCTTTTGAAATCAAAATTACCTAAATTACATATCGATAACCTAGTGGGTGTAGGATAAAATTCACCTGTGCCATTCATAGAAAGCATGAGAAAAAACCTAATACTATATATAAAACCAAGAAAAATTCAAATTCATCACTTTTAGGGACCTCGTAACCACCCTGCCAATACACAAGTATGTTCCTGTTTGTAATTATAAAAATTACCCAAATTACAATCTGTTTACTCCAGCATATGTTGGAAAGTTATAGAAGGATGACTAGTGCAATCAATCCATTCCTTTTAGCCCTAGATTTGTTTCAGTTTAAAACAGAAGTATACAAATATACTTGTCCAATGTTTGTGGTTTAACCATTCACCTTAAGATGTTTTTACAATATAATTTCCTAAGTCTATTTAATATCTTCATTATCATAAAAACCAACCTATATCCATCTGAACTCCACATCTACCACTCTTGGGGGGATGAAATCTATTTATCCCTCTGAGCACTTGGTAGACCCAGAATTAAGATGGATCTAAGATGGTAGAATTTCCTCTTTAAATAGTCTATGCTCACATGAATACCATGGTATTACCATGGGTCAATACCATGGGTTATCATAAACCTGGAGCTTAAAAATTACTATTTTTAATTTATAAAAATTAATAAAATTAATAGTTGATTTTTATTTTATTTTTTATTTTAACCAAGCTAAAATGTTTAACATACATTAAATTACAACATCCATTTTTACTCTTGATTGGATCAAATATTTTTTCACTCTATGCTAGTTTGCATATCACGATATTTGATACCTCTCGGGGGTTAGTAGATCCAGAGTAAAGATGGATCTATGCCGGTTTAATTCCCCCATTTAAATAGGCTACATTCCAGGTGAATACCATGGGTCAATACCATGTGCCATTTTGGTGAATACCTTGGGTCAATACCATGTGCCATTTTTATTTTTATTAATACTAATATTAGGGTTAATAATGTTTCTTTGCATGGTATTAATAACAATCTAGTCCATGGTATTTGTCCCATAGTATTTTTCCCATAGGTTTCACCTAAATGTAACGCATTTTTTGAGTGTTCGTAAATTTAAGGTGACTTATGGAGTTAATATAAAAAAATGTTTTATTTGTTTACCATACCTCTCGTTTATTTATATTTTTATTAATTTACCATACCTCTTTTACAAATATGGTATTTGGCCCATATGATTCACTTAAATAAAATCTCTTTCTTGAGCCTTCATAAATAGAACGAGGGTTATGGACTAAATATAAAAAGAGGTTTTATTTATTTACCATGCGTCTAGTTTATTTATATTTTTATTTATTTACCATACCTTTTGAGTAAGTATAAAAAGACATTTTATTTATTTACCATACCTCCACTTTACTTATATTTTTATTTGTTTACACCCTTGCATGTATATAAGGTGACTTATGGAGTAAATATAAAAAATGTTTTATTTATTTACCATACCTCTCATTTATTTTTATTTTTATTAATTTACCATACCTCTTTTATAAATATGGTATTTGGGTCTTTGGCTCATAGCATTCACTTATATAAAACCTATTCTTGAAAATGGGCTAATGGAAGGTTGTAACTCCTAATTTCAAGGGCTAAAATTACCATTTTTACCCTCTCCCTTAAAATAAGGTGGACTATTTGAGGTGATTTGTAAAAATGTACTATGATACAAAATATTCGCCCACTAAAAATTTAAAACCCCTTAATTTCGCCAAAGGGTGAACATTCGCCCCTAAAATTTTCTATGGTATATCCTTTATCCTTAGGAAGCCATGTCTGCCACCCTATCGATTGCAATGCACTGAACACAGCATTCGGGAAGATTAACTGCTATACCGTAAAAAGTATTCTGTAGTTTTGCAATTGGTTTGGTAATCCCTCTATCTAGATTTCTAGAGTAGTATCTTTCATTCCTTTTCAGACTCCTTAAAGGAAAAGGTCCATTTGAGCACTTGTCACTTCAGGCTCATTAAAAATCGAAGGAGACTAGAATCATCTTTAGCTTTTTCTCGACTCTAAAAAATTGAAAAAGCAAGTTGTGTCAAAGTGTCTAAAATTTATTTTAATTAGAATAACGTCACTATTCCCTCGTTGGTCTTAGGTTGAGAAAATGGAGTCCACCAACCAAGGATTTCCCCTTGGGGGAAATCCTAGTCCTTTCCCCTCTTGGGGAGATGTTGGTGCACCTCATATGGCCACATTGTCCCTTCCTGGACTGACAATTGGCCTACCGATATGGCTTTTCTCGACCTCTGTCGTTCAAAGCACCATGATTCATGAACAGTCAAATCAACAACTAGATGATACCAGAGTTCCCCCCCCAACCTTCTTCTTCGTTTGTCTCTCCCTCTCCTTCTTCCTCTTCTCTTGGTGAAGATAGTAAAACCAAAAACCAAGTAACTGAGAAGAAGAAGAAGGGGAAGGAGAAGAAGAAGAAGGAGCCAATGGCGAAAATGGGCAACCGTGCATCGTCTAGCGAAAATCCACACACTGCACCATCCAAAACTAAATCTCCATGTGTCATCTACAAAGGATACCACTATCACCGAGATTGTCCTTGCATCCCATGGATCCTATGGGACTGGTCTCCCCGCTTGCACAATCTGGTGTCATCAACCTCTGACGATCATGTTGAAAGTACACCGTCAACTAGTGAAAGCGAAGTCACCGGACAAAAAGGGAAATCTAAATTTCCCTGCAGACTGTGTGAAGGCGATCATGCCCTTCACCATTTTCCCTTCTTGGACGAAGCTAAAAGAGTTTTGGATAATCATCCTGCATCACCGCATCGACTCTCTCCTGGGTACAAGAAACTCTTACCGAATCCATTGCTAGTTGAAAATCCGACTGACCCACCATTGTTTTCAGTTGAAGAACCTATCATTAAAGATAAACCATCCGAGTCCACATCGGACCAAATTCAACAGGTCGAGACGATAGTCGACCCCATTTTGCTTGAGAAGATTTACCTTCAGATAATACAGTCACCAAAGAGAATGAGAACGACACCGTTCAAATTCTTTTCGTAAACACAGACTCTGATGAACATGGGGGCAATCTGCCCATTCGTTTACCACAGGAAGGAAATTCGTTAGAGTTGTATCCGGCCATTTATTCGGTCCCACCTCCAAGCAACCTAGTCATTTCCTTCGATTGGAATCTACTAGGCAGACCCCGTCTACCATCTAATGTACCATTCCGAATCATAGTGCAAACTTAAAAAATGGCCATGGTTGGTACCATCATAGATGAAGGGGCTTCTGTGAGTATCCTTTCCTCAACTTCTTGGAAAGCACTTGGTTCACCATCACTTCTACCTGAGATGCGAAATTTGATAGGCTTCGACAAAGAAACTAGTCGACCATTAGGGATCCTTCCAAGTTTTCCTATAACTTTGAGAAGGAAAACCGTTTATCTGAATGTAATGGTAGTCCAAGGACCTTTAGATTATAATCTACTCCTTGGGTGTGACTACATTTATAGCATGGGAGCCATTTTCTCCTCACTCCTTCGAGTAATGTGTTTTCCACAGGAAGGCAAAGTGGTCTAGCTCGTAGACCAACTTTCATTCCCTGGTTCACACATAGCTAATAGTCAAATGCCATCCCTAACAGGTCTTTTTGCGCAAGGAATGTCTCATCAATCTCTAGTCCGTCCACCTGATGAGCGTGATTGATTCGGTGGTCATGATTGAAACCCAGGGGGCATGCGCCCTGGTCTGCTTCGGCAGGAAAACTTCAGGTATAGGGTAGGTTTCCACAGAGGATATATGACTGGTCTGACACACCAGTCCGTTTAGGAAAATGGGATTAGACTGGAATAAGATACCTTTGTTAGAAGGTATGCCTTTCTCGATAGAACAAATGTTTTGTCTGCAAATTGAAGGGTAACTTGGAAAAGGTAGGCCTTTCCCGATAGAACAAATGTTTTGTCTGCAAATTGAGGGGTAACCTGGGAAACTCTACTTCGCTATACTTCGATGCATGCAAACCTTTTTGCGTGAAAGTGAAAAATGACCATTTATTTTCTTAGTTTGTAGGTTCTTAACCCTTTAAACTCGTAGGATTGGTTGTTCCTAGCTTACATAATAAAAGGAGTCGGAGCATAATTTCGAATGGTGCAAGCTCCCTAAAAAATGAACCTATCGATGAGACATCCTTATTATATGACTGGCACGAGCAGTTTTACGCGAAGTTCAAGCTCATTAAAAATTAAACCTAGCAATGAGCATATGTTCCACCAGAGTTTAAGCTCATTAAAAAATGAACCCACCTCTGGTAAATAACCATTGTGAATGATTATCATCAGCTTTTGAGCCTTGGTCGTGTTCTTACCATCACCTCCACTCTGTTTTAGCCAATCATTCACCTCCATTTGATTGTTTACCCCTTTTGAGGAATAGCTGCGATGAGTGATCCTATTAGCCACCTTCTTTACACTGCCGTGATTGGGAAAGTTCCAAACCTTACCTGGAACCAACTGCTATTTGAAAACATCACTCGTTCCTCAAAAAACGAGTCTCCTTTAAGCTCTTTTCATCTGACTCGTAAAATATGAAAAGATTGTCGAGCAATTGGCCTCTCCAACTCGTTAAAGTGATTGGAAGTGCTATCCCTCCTCTATATTTTAATCTTTTTGGACCTGAGGGATTATTACACAAAAAGATCGAGCGTTTGTCTTGTTCGGCTCATTAAAACTATCGAAAGTCATCCCTTTCGCATTGTTCTATACTTTTTCGGACTTAAGGGATTATATTATGAAAAAGGAATATTGGAGTTTTCTTTCCATCTCTTTTTAGACTCTCTAAAATTGAAAAGGACTGAATTATCCTTGTCATTAAAATCATTAAAACAATAGCGAAAAACTTGTCCATTCAGACAAGAACGAGTTTCACTGTTGCTAGGCTCGTTAAAACATAGCGACGGGTTTGCCCGAAGGGAAAATTATAGAACAAGCATATGTTATCCTCCTCAAGCTTGACAAAAGTAAAGAGGTACTGGTCAGAGATGACTGGGGAAAATTGGGAAGAAAACTTAAAGAAACTCTATTGGTAGCAAGTTGCTCTTGAACATGACACTTTCACTCCATCACCATGATTGAGTCGGGTTGGGTTATTCCGTTCACCGGTCATATCACAATTGGTCCACTGTACCATCCACTTTTGGGGTTAACGCTACCAATCCATGTCAGTGTCGCCGATATGTTCAAGAGAAGTCGCTTAGAGAATTCACCTACCCAGCTTGTGTCTGATCTGCTACAATACCCTCACGCTTCATTCTTTCATGACCACCACCCTGAACCTTGTATCATCAAATCGCTTTCACCTCTACAAAATCATTTGCTCTGTTCTGTGTCGTAGATGTGGGATCCATTAATGCCTTCCTATGACGGGTCACTTCTTGTCGACAGCAGCTCATTATCCAAGAAGTTGACTTAGGGATAACCCTTCCAGTACTTTGAAGCTTGCATGCCTCAATGGCAAGTTTCTCACTTCCGGTGACAGGTTTACATTAATGGCCTTCGACTGAAAGATTTTGCGTGGTGTTCGACATCGACTCATGTATTCACACCACGTGAATTGTGTTGCAGTACCTTGAGGGTCATCATCATCATTGGTGATTCCTCTCACATCTGTTAACAACTTACATCATTGGCTAGTAATTAGGCGATGTCCTTCCATGTTTGACATTAGAACATCTTTTCACATGGATCGACTTGTACTTTTAGGCGATGATTGAACAAGTTTTGAAGACCCCGGATCTAGTTTCATCCATCTAGGCTGCGATATATTCAGGAAAATAAAGACATCAAATGTACATCATTGCTGCACAGATAATCATCCAAACTAAGGGATGATGGCTCTACCAGAATCCTCAGTTTGCACACAGACGGTTGTTTGTCCTATGTACATGAAAATGAATTTATCAAGCTGAGCATGGGAATGCCCACCTCGGCTAGATCATGAAAATATTATGAAGATAATATATTGTATTGTATCTTATTACAGGTCACCTTCCAGTGCAAAAAACCTCGGATCCTCATTATAAAGCATTTCACCCGACATCAAAATATTTACGACCTCATGCTTTAGGGAGCAACTGTTATAGACATATTTGGGCACTGCAACCCCAATCACATATGCCCATAAACCAAGGGCTTCTAAGTCCCTAAAAGTGTTGTTTCATACCCTAAAGGAGCAAGGCCAGCTGATTACATCATCTCCCAGAAGTTTTCCATGAAAAACCACTCAGAACTGGGCAAAGCAAGACCATACAGACTGCCCAATGCAAAGGGTGCGATGCATCTCACCTGCCACATGCAAAAAGTGCGATGCATACTGGAAAGCCCTTCTGTAGGGTGTGATGAGCGAGAGCAGACAAGTGGTACAAGTAGTTTGCTAGGTGGAGACCCTGGGAATCTTCTAGAAGTTTCTCATTTGACACTTGCCTCCCTGAATTCACCCAAGGATGAGTAAGAGATCATGAAATCTCCAAGTGGAAGCAAGAACTATTAGAGAGATGACACTAATCAAAATCCCAGAAGCTGACTCACTCCCTGCAAATATCTATAAATGGGTCCCTCATCCCAGAGATCCAAAGGTTGGAATTTGGTAATTTGCAAAGAGGTGCTGCTGGTTTCTCTTTGAAGACATTGTTGGGTGATCTTGATTTGTGTGAGGCGAAGAGGGCTTTCAAGCTGGGAGGATGGTGCTGGGTCAGACCAAGTGGTTGTAATCCTCTCTTCTATTACTGTTACTAATAAAGCTATTTTAGTTTTCCTCCATATTCTTGTGTATCTCTGAATATTGTGTTGATATATGCATTTGTATGGTCAATATACATCTGATCCTATATTGTTTACAGTGAAAGATCTCTATGCTTTGATGGTATTATGCTGCTATGAATCTATAGGTGCTCTTTGAAGCGGGACAATTAAGGAAGCAGTGGCGAGATTTTGTCAAAGGGGAAAGGAAACAAGCAAGGAGCCAAGCAGACAATTGAGGTTGGTACTCTCTGCTTCTTTCTCATCTCTCTCTCGTAAAGGAAAAACAAGTGACTTTAATCTATTTGTTTCTAAGATAGCTACCCGTCTTAGTGGGATTTGCAGCTCTGAATAGACATTAGATTTCCCGATAACATATGTAGGTATTAAAACACTATGAACAACAAGGAATAAACCTATGGAACAAGCGATCAAGATATTCAACAAAGGAGTGCATTATAGCATCAAAGTGAGGTATGTATCCTTCGTCTTCTCTTATTTCGATTGCAATATAGGAAAGTGTCTTATAGATTGTCTCATTTGTTGCTAGACCAAGTCATTGGGCTAGAGGGATTGTCTCTTTTAGTAGAGAGGATTTACCTACTCAACAAAATGGCGCCTCCACTGGGGATCAAACCCAGACCTCTGAGTGTCCAAACAACTTTTCAATTGAGTTCTCCTCCACATGAACAACATCAATCTCCAGCTAATATTAAATTTTACCCCTTACCTTCTTCACCTATTTCTTCACCCTGTTCTTCCTCTTTGCTTGGTGAAAGATTGGATTCTGGTAACCAAGGAGCCAAGAAGAAGAGGAAGAGGATGAATAAGAAGAAGCAAAATAAGCAAGGGGGAAAACAAGCAACCATTGCTATAGATGCAACTAATGTAGAAAAATCTTCCAATCAGCCCCGAAAAGTAAAATTCCCTTGCATGTTATGTAAGGGTGACCACCTTCTTCGAAATTATCCTGGTATCCCCAAGGTCTTAGAAGTGTGGTCCACCAATTCACATCAACGTTTTTCATCAACCTTTGGAGATCATTTTGGTGATAAACCTTCAACTAGTGACAGTAAAGATCATTGGAAAAAGGTAACAGTCAAATTTCCCTGTAAGTTGTGTGAAGGTAATCATCCCATTCACCTTTGTCCTCCTATGGATGAAGCTTCAAATGAGTTGGAAAAACTTAGAGCTTCTTAACATCATCTTCCAGCTGGGTATCAAAAGCTTTCCCCTGATCCTTCACTAGTTCATCTAGTGATTGATCAAAAGTAACCTTTGATCAACCCCACTATCTCTGAAAGTGAGTCTCATGTGTCCTTTCTCGACCAACCATTGGTTGACAAAATGATACACTTGGGTCCACCTTCAATTAACCATACCTCTCTATTAGGGAGTGAACCTTTCACTGCTCAAGGTCTTCTAGTTTCTTTAGTTTCAAATGAACTTGAGGGAAATCCTCCCATTCTGGAGGTGCACAAGAGTAGTTCTCTTATTCCCATAAAGCAAGATGGAATATCTCACGCTCCTACAACACCCCCTTCCAGTATTTTAGTCACTTCTTTTGATTAGAGTCGACTGGTAGGATATCCTCTTCTGTATTATATGCCTTTCTAGATTACAGTACAGGTTTACCATATGGTTGTACCTAGCACAATCATATACGAGTGCGCATATGTTAGTATTATGTCCTCAACTGCTTCGCAAGATTTAGGTTCTCTGCAGCTTGTCCCCTTCACCCAGAATCTGTTAGCTTTTAACACAAGAACCAGTAAAACATTAGGGATCCTTCCAAATTTACCTATTTCTTTGGGAGGAAAGAATGTCTATATAGACATGATGGTTGTCCAAGGATCGCTGGATTTTAATCTACTCCTTGGTCATGACTATGTCTATGTCATGGGAGCTCTTGTCTCTTCCCTCTTTCAAGTGATGTGTTTCACGCATGAAGGAAGAATTGTGATCATTGATCAGCTTACATTCATTGGTCCTCAATCAACTCCAAATCAACCATCATCCCTAAATGGCTCTTATATGCAAGCAAAATCTCCCCCGCCACAAGTTAATTATGTGGCCACCTGTTCCATTCCCACATCTACTGATGATCTAGTAGGTGATGTAGTACGCCTTGTACTGGGGACATTGGAGCTCAATTGTTCCTTTAGATCCTTGGACATGTATCCCTTCCAGAGTGTTGTTCTCCCATCTAATGAGATCCTCTTGGAAGTCGTGGCCTCTTTTGGTTTATGAGGACTTCGGAGCAAAGTTCCTTGTCTTGTGTCAAGCTCATTAAAAAATGAAACAAGGAAGATGAGGATAGTTCTTTTACTATGTCAACCTCATTAAAAAATGAAATAGGTTCCCATGAGGATAGTTCTTTTGCTATTTCAAACTCATTAAAAAATGAAATAGGTTCCCCTAAGGACAGTTCTTCTACTATGTCAACCTCATTAAAAAATGAAATAAGGTGTCATGAGCATGGTTCTTTTCCCGTGTCAAGCTCATTAAAAAAATTAAATAAATCCCCTTCCAATTCGAGTCTTTGATTAGATCTCGTAAAATCCTAGTTGAATCTTTCACTTGATCTCGTAAGTGAACCTTCATTCCATCCAAATGTTAGTAAGGAGTAGTCTACTTAGGTGAATCAAATGAATCTTGGGGGGGACATGTACCTCAAATTGAGTCATTATGTTGGGGGCATGCAAACTTATCTCAAGCATAGTTTATCTTTGTTTCAACCTTGTGTAAAAATAAAACTAAACCCAAGCATAGTTTGTTTTTATTTCAAGCTTGTGAAAAAATGAAACCATCTTCAAGTATACTCAAGCATAGTTTATCATGATTCAAGCTTGTGTAAACATGAAACCATTCCCACTTTACATCTTGTGATTACTGTTTTTATCAACCTGTTTGTGCTAGATGAGCCTTGGTTTTTTCATTCCATCGTCATCAGTATACGTCTACCCATTTTTTGGCTTCGGATTGATTATTTAAGTAAAAGGAACACCTTGGTCGACATGGTCAAGAGGTTCTCTCGAATACCTTTTCAGGCTCAAGAGACAAATTACGAAAAGAGGCTCAAGAGTCTCTTTTCCAAAATCTCTAAATATGAAAAAGACACCGAGTTAGTCTTATGTTGAACTCGTAAAAGTTAAACGATGAATGACTTTTCACCATGACGACATCGAGTTTCTCTTTCCTAGCACTTCCAAAACTTACTAGGATGGATTCATTTGAAGAATTAACTTATACGACAAGCATATACTATCCCCTTCAAGCTTGTGATTAAAAATAATTGGGGTACTCACTAGAAATAGTGGGGGAAAAGTGAAAGTGAAACATCTCTTGTATATGCAGCATGTCCCACTTGAACATGACACTCATCTGTTTCTCATGTCGAGTTTGAGATATCCTCACTGAGTCACTTGTCCTTCTGGGTTTGCCTCTCATCTAACTATGCCACTTCATCATCATGACCCTTAGTCCTATGTTGAGTAAAATGATGCCACACTATAGAGTTGTGTCGCTGATATGTTCAAGAGAAGTCCTATCTACAGTTTACTACCCATACATTGTCTAAGTTTTTTCCATAGTCCTGGATTATACTCGTTTATTCCACTTTATTCCTTGTTTCATGTCTATCATGAGGGAATCGTTATGGCCCTCCATCGATGGGTCATTTCCTATCGAATCCATCTCATTATCCAGGAAGATGAATTAGAAACTCCCTTTTAGTACCTTAGAGATTGCATGCCTTAATGGTGTGTTCTTTGCATTCAATGACAACTTTTCATCATTGGCCTTCGGTCAGATGATTCCATGAATGTTCAACTTCAGCTTCATTTTCACATTCATGGATTGTATTCTTGTACCTTGAGATCCATTGTCATTATTGGTGGTTTCTCTCATGCCTGTTAACGATTCACATCATTGGCCGATAATTAGGTGGTTTTCTAGCATGTTCGACTTCAACACATTCTTCGCATGTTAGAATTGATAATTTGATCGGGTGGAGATGGAGTACAAGACCCTGAGTTTTGTCTAATATAACTCAAGCTGCATGGAGTTATGTATTATTCATGATTGTATACATGTTTCCTCTATACAAATGGTTGTGACCATACAGTGGGAACTTATACATATGATGATGATGATCCTTCTATATCGTGTGGCTGTGTCCATACAGTGGACCTTAGACTTCCAGATGATCCTTTTTCATTCGGATTGTTGCGCCCATACCGTTGATCTTTTCACATGGTCCTTTCTATCTGGATGGATACATCCATACCATGGATTCATCTTTTGATATATATGATAGAGGTATCAGATATGTATATTTGTATACATACCTGATTTACAGGTCTCCTCGCAGAGTTTGTTATAGTCCTTGCAATAGCTCATAAAGAATCTCAACAATCACTCCTTGTTCTTCCTTCATGCTTTACGGAGCATATTTTACATAGTATTTTGTCACACCACCTGCACTTCCCTGTGTCATACCCCAGAGTGCCAAAAACTTGACAATTATGTAGTGTACCCATCTTGATATGTAGTCTAGATCCTCCCTGAAGAACTAATGAAAAATTTCCTTGATCCTTTCATGAGAAAAATGAGCTCAAAACCCTAATTTCTAGGTTAGCACGACTGTGACACTGCCCTCTCGTGTTGATGGTAGGTTGCACCATAAGAGCCTCACACTATCAGCATGATTTTTCCTTGGATAATCACACTGCTAGAGCAGTTTTTTCCTAGATAATCGTGCTGAGCCCTAAAAGGAAAGTTTTCCCAACGTGGAGGAGAAGCTTCGTGATCTAGAGGCTTCCAGAATGACGAGTTGGATGATGTTCATTGTGAATGTGTTCAAATTATCCCAATATTACCCTTTGATCTTATCGCTATGAGCTTCCTCCTTGAGATGAGGACCTTCCCCTATCTTTGGTGAGATCCTAACTCCATCTCCTTTCCTATAAATCCATCTTCCTCCATTCCCAAAGGGTTGGTCTCTGATTATTTTCACCCTTATGTTGAGATAGTGCCTACATGCTATTCACTTTGGCTTGGAGAAGGAGTGCTTAGAGAGCTTGAGCTTGAGCTTGGACTTGGAAATTCATTTATCTTAATGCTCCTTGATCTGTTAAGTGGATTACATTTGATTATGCGTGTTTCACTTTTATTCTTTGTTGTGTTTTTGGCCTCTTGTACATGTATTCAAATGCTGTGAGCAACAAGGACTGAGCCTAAGGAGAAAGTGATCAAGATCTTCAAAATAGGAGTGCATTATAATATCAGAGCGAGGTAGGTCTCCTTCTCTTCTCTTATTTCGTTTGTAATCTAGGAAAGTTTATTGTAGATGGTCTCGTTTTTTGCTAAACCCACTCATTGGGCTAGGGGGATTGTCTCTATCCACAGAGAGGATTTACCTAATTAAGAAAATGGCAACTCCACTAGGGAATATATAACCTTTCCATCCATTCCTTTAATATCATCCTTTGATTAGTTTGGCCAACCGTCTATTTCTCAGCTTGTGTGCATCAATCTAGGTTTATACAGTTACTAGTTTCTACCTTAGAGTGTTTAGTCTAGAGTGTTTGTGAAATATTTTTTGTTTTTTCACATATACCTTGCTTAGCGCGAGTTTTATTAGTGATATTCATGCTAGAAGTGCTTGTTTTTAGCTGTAAATTCATGCTAAAAACCCTATTTTCCACTTCTTTTTTGCGTTGAAAATCAGCACGAGTTTTGTTATATAAAGTAGTGCTGATGACCCCAACCAGCACAATTTTTGTTATGGAAAGTAGCGATGATGACCCTATCAGCATGGTTTTTTCTATCTAAGGTAGCATTGATCCTTGAATGTGAGAATTTTTAAGGTTTCTTCCTTAGAATCTAGTGTGTCTTGGCCCCTAAGGTCTTTTCCCATCCCGTATGTTTGGATTTGTAGGTTTTTGATTGATTATCTTGATTAATTTGCAAAATTTGTCTCATTAGCTTTGAAGTGAAATCTGATTGAGTTGTAAGGTTTCTAGTCAATTGGTCATCACTTGCTGCTTGTTGGTGTCACTGAGATGTTGGTTTTGCTGATTGATTGAGTGTTATTTTCTGTGGAAATCATTGAAAACATCGTTTTGCATTTATTTTAGCTTGTCTTTTGAAATTTAATTTTTGTGAAAATTCATTAGATTAGCTGCCATGAAACGTTATTTTTAAGACTCATCATTGAAAATATATCACCATTTTCAGTGATTGAAATCTAAAAATTGTATTAGGTGCATCAAATCATTCAAAACAAAAAGAAAAGCATAATTCATATAAGTGCATGTTTGTAGAGTAAAATCATTTTTCTTTTGGAAGAGTTGCATTTAGGATAGTGAAAAGTGGAAATCGTTTTTACTTTTGGAATTGCGTTTGGAAGACGAAAGTGAAATTTAGTGGAAGGCATGTTGTTTGATGCATTATTGATTGAAATTTCTTCCCTTGATTAGTCTAGCTTTCATTGAAGTGGAAAGTTTCCTTTTCTCATATAGTTGCATCTTAGGGATTCAGGTGACATCGTTTTGAGCCTTAAAACCAAAACTTAATTGAAGATAAACTTAAAATTTACCTCAATTAACCTAAGGAGAATTTGGAACTTAACACAAAAATTTAGAGGTCTAGGATAGAGACTTGTTCCAACGTCTATAAACCTAGCCGATGTTGTTAACTACCTGAATTGTAACTCAGGGGTGAAATCCCGTTCCAGTACGTAAGTATAGAGGATGTTCTCGAGTACTCTCGGGTATATTGGAGGCACTCCAGTATGGCAAGTATATGGAAATTCTCTCATAGAACAGTTATGAATTAGACAATACTAACATGGACTTGTGCTCCCCGTACCATCGAGTATATTTTGGGAGACCCGACTAGGTTGCTATATTTTAGCCATAGGCAACCGAGTCAGATGCCTTGTAGATGTGATACACCGAACACAAAATTCGGGGAGATCAACCATCATATGTTAAGTACTTGGTTTCGGCTAAGGTTTATATAGCAGTTAATGGATACTTGGTAAACCCTTTTTCCTAGTTACCCCTTTTTGATTTATTTGTTGTTAATTTCTAAAATTAATTGACTGCAAAAAAACATCCTTCTCGTGGAAATACTCCTTAGTATATCTTAGGTTGATACTAATGGAAACATTTCCTAAGTCTACCAATCAAGGAAACCCATCTTCCAGGAATCATAGTTCTTTTTCATCTTTTGGAAATATTAGTGCTCCTTATATGGAAACATTGTCCTATCCTGGATTGACCATTAGTCTGCCAGTTTGGTTATTTTCAACCTGGGTGATTCCAAGTGTCCAAACTAATTTTCAACCAAGTTCTTCTCCACCTGAACAACATCAACCTCTAGTTGATCTTAAAGTTGATCCCTTACCTTCTTCACCTATTTCTTCACCCTATTATTCCTCTTCGCCTGGTGAAAGTCTGGATTCTAGTAACTAGGGAGCTAAGAAGAAGAAGAAGAGGATGAATAAGAAGAAGAAAAATAATCAAGGGAGAACCAAGAAGCCATTGCTACGGATGCAACTAAGGTAGAAAAATCTTCCAATTAGCCTCGAAATGTAAACTTCCCTTGCATGTTATGTAAGGGTGACCACCTTCTTCTAAATTTCCCTCATATTCCTGAGATCTTATAAGTGTGGTCCACAGATTCACGTCAACCGTTTTCATCAGCCTTTGGAGATCATGTTGGTGATAAACCTTCCATTAGTGAAGTAAAGCTCATTGGAAAAAGGGAAAAGTCAAATTTCCCTGTAAGTTATGTGAAGGTAATCATCCCATTCACCTTTGTCCTCTTATGGATGAAGCTTCCAAAGATTTGGAAAACCTTACAGCTTTTCAACCTCATCTTCTTAATGGGTATCAAAAGCTTTCCCCTGATACTTCACTAGTTGATCTAGTGCTTGATCAAGATTGATCTTTCGTCAACCTCACTCTCTTTGAAAGTGAGTCTCGATAGTCCATTTTTTACCAACCCTTGGTTGATAAAATGGTAGACTTGGCTCCACCTTCAGTTAACCGTACCTCTCCAGTAGAGAGTGAACCTCGTACTTCTCAGGTTCTTCTAGTTTCTTCAGTTTCAAATGAACTAGAGGGAAATCATCTTTTTCTCGAGGTGCTTGAGAGCAATTGTCCTCTTCCCATAAAGCAAGAGGGAAACTCTCATGTTCCTAGGACACCCCCTCCAAGTAGTTTAGTCACTTCTTTTTATTGGATTCAACTGGAAGGATATCATATTCCTTATTATGTGCCTTTCCATATTACAGTACAGGCTTACCATATGGCCATACATAGAACAGTCATAGACGAGGGCACATCTGTTAGTATTCTGTCCTCCACTGCTTTGCAAGATTTAAGTTCTCTGCAACTTTTCTCCGTCACCCAAAATATGTTAGCTTTTAACAGAGGAACCAGTCAACCATTAGGGATCCTTCCTAAGTTAACTATTACTTTGGAGGAAATACTATCTATATAGACGTGATGGTTGTCCAAGGCTTGTTGGATTTTAATCTACTCTTTGGTCATGACTATGTCTATTTCATGGGAGCTCTTGTCTCTTCCCTCTTTTGAGTGTTGTGTTTCTCGCATGAAGGAAGCATTGTGATCATTAATGAGCTTACATGCATTGGTCCTAAATCAACTCCCAATCAACCATCATCTTGAAATGGTTCTCACATGCAAGCATTATCTTGCTTATCAGAAGTTTATTAGGTGGCCACCTATTCCATGGCCACATCTATTGATGATCTAGTAGGTGATGTATTACGCCATGTATTGGCGGCATTGGAGCTCGATTGTTCCTTTGGATCCCTGGAACCTCTTGGAAACCTTGATTGTGAAATAATGAAACCATATTAAACTATACTCAAGCCTAGCTTCTCATGTTTCAATATTGTGTAAAAATGAAACCATCTCAAACTATACTAAAGCATAGCTTCTCATGTTTCAAGCTTGTGTAAAAATGAAACCATTCCTACTTTACATCTCGTGATTGTCATTTTTATCAGCCTATTTTTTCCATATGAGTCTTGATTTTTTTCATTCCACCATCACCATCTCTTTGGACAATCATACAATTTCACTTGGTTGTTTTACATTTTCTTGACAAACATCTGCAATGATTGGTCTTATTAGCTAGCCTCTTGACCTTTCCATCATCACCAGAACCAATTGCTATCCCTTTATACCACTCGTTCCTCAAGGTGGAGTTATCTTTAAGCTCTTTTCAAACTCTCCAAAGATGAAAATATCACTAAGTACTTGCCTTTTCGAACTTGTTAAATTAAATGAATTGATGTTGTCTCAATATATGTTTACCCCTTTTTTAGGCTAAGATTAACTATTTAGAAAAAAGGAACACCTTGGTCGACATGTCAAGGGGTTCACTCAAATATTGTTTTCTACCATTTTGGGTTTGAGAGACTAATTACAAAAAGGGACCTAATGAAGTTTTCTTTTTCATCTCCTTTTAATCTCTCTAAATATGAAAAATATACTAAGTTACACTTTCGTCAGAATCATAAAAATTAAATGACGAAAGACTTGTCACTATGACGAGATCAAGTTTCTCCTTCCTAGTACTGGTAAAACTTACTAGGATGGATTCATTCGAAGAATGAACATATACGACAAGCATATGCCATCCCCTTCAAGATTGTGATTAAAATTAATTTTGGTACTCACTAGAAATAGTGGGGTAAAAATGAAAGTGAAACATCTCTTGTATAGGCAGCATGTCGCTCTTGAACATGACATTCATCTGTTTCTCGTGTTAAGTTTGGGATATCCTTACTAAGTCACTTGTACTTCCTAGTTTGGGTGATCCATGTTTCCTCTCATCTGACTATTGCACTTCATCGTCATGACCCTTGGTCTTATGTTGAGTCAAATGCTGCCACACTTCAGATTTGTGTTGCCGATATGTTCAAGAGAAGTCCTATCTATAGTTTACTAACTGTACATTGTTTGAAATTTTGCCACAGTCCTATATCACGATCATTTATTCCACTTTATTCATTTTTTCATGTCAATGATGAGGGAATCATTATGGCCCTCCCTCGATGGGTAATTTCCTATTGACTTCCGCTCATTATCGAGGAAGGTGACTTAGAAAATCTCTTTCAGTACCTTAGAGCTTGCATTCCTTAATGGAAAGTTTTTTGCATTCGACGACAGGTTTTCATCATTATCCTTCGATCAAATGATTCCACACGTGTTCGACATCAACCACAATTTCAAATTCAAGGATTGTACTATCATACCTTGAGAGCATCATCATTATTCATGGTTTCTCTCATGCCTGTTAACAATTCACATCATTGGCCAGTAATCAGGTAGTTTTCTAGCATGTTCGAATTCAACACATTCATTCGTATGTTAGAATTCATACTTTGATCGGGTTGTGATGGAGGGCAAGACCCTGATTTTTGTCTAATATAACTTAGGCTCCTTGGAGTTATGTATTATTCATGATTGTATACATGTTTCCTCTATACGGATCGATGTGACCATACCATGGGACCTTATATCTATGATGATGATGATCCTTCTATATCGGGTGGCTACATCCATACCATGGATCTTAGACTTCCAGACAGTCATTTTTCATTCGGATATTTGTGCTCATACCATGGATCTTTTCACATGGTCCTTTCTATCCGAATGGATGTGTCAATACCATGGATTCATAATTTGATCTATATGAAAGAGGTATCACATATGTATATGTATATACTTTCTTGATTTGTAGTTCTCTTGAAGGTGTTTGTTCTAGTCCTTCCAATAGATCGTAAATCATATCATTCATCACTCCCTATTCTACCTTCATGCTTTAGGGGGAATCTGTTACACAGTATTTTGTCACTCCTCCTACACTTCTCTGTCTCATACCCTGGAGTGCCAAAACCTTGACAATTGTGTAGTGTACCCATCTTGATATGCAGTCCAGATCCTCCCTTAAGAACTAAAGAAAATTTGCCTTGAGCCTCTCCTGAGAAAAATGAGCTCAAAACCCTAATTTCTAGATTAGCGCAACTGTGACACTAACCTCTCATGTTGATGGCAGGTTGCACCATATGAGCTTCGTGATGCCAACATGGTTTTTCCTTAGATACTCGCACTGAGCCCTAAAAGGAAAGTTTCCCCAAAGTGGAGGAGAAGCTTTGTGATTTAGAGGCTTTCAGAACAACAAACTGGATGATGTTCATTGTGGATGTGGTTGAATTCTCCCAATATTACCCTTTGATCTTATCCCTATGAGCTTCTTCCTTGATATGAGGACCTTCCCCTATCTTTTGTGAGATCCTAAATCCCTCTCCCTACCTATAAATTCATCCTCCACCATTCCCAAATGGTTGGTCTTGGATTATTTGCACCCTTATGTTGAGATAGTGCCCACTTGGTATTCACTTTGGTTTGGAGAAGGAGTGCTTGCAGAGCTTGAGCTTAGACTTGGAAATTCACTCAAGGAGGTCTACTAACATCAAGGCTTGGGTTCTATGCTTCCTCTTTTGTTTATTAATATATATAACTACGGGTTCACTTTATATAAATGCTTGTGTCAATGCTTCATTTATCTTAATGGTCCTTGATTTGTTAAGTGGATTACATTTGATTATGCTTGTTGCACTTTTATGATTTTTTGTTTTTTGGCTTCTTGTATAGGTATTCAAATGCTGTGAGCAGCAAGGAGTGAGCCTAAGGAGAAAGTGATCAAGATATTCAACAAATAAGTACATTATAGCATCAGAGCAAGGTAGGTCTCCTTCCTCTTCTCTTATTTCGTTTCTAATCTAGGAAAGTGTCTTGTAGATTCTCTTGTTTGTTGCTAGACCTAGTCATTGGGCTAAATGGATCATCTCTATCTACAGAGAGGATTTACCTACTCAACTACTAGTGGAATGAGTCAACTATCTCCTCCAATAGGTTGTTATCTCCTAGATTTATGTAGGAAAAGTGGCCCATTGTGAGCTTCGCTCTAAACAAAGGTACATATATTTCACCCTAGATTTTAATATATATCCTTTCACTGTATGGTTGTACAAACCATCATTTAATACTCCATATAGTTAGTCTCTTTTTTATTTTGGGATGTTTTTATCACTTTTATTTAATGTAATAATAGTTTGGAATTTTATATTTAATATTAAAATAGATTAATTTCATGAGTAATTTAATATGATGGACATCAAATAAATTACATATACAACTATATATCATAAAGAAAAACACACACATAAAATTCAATACCAAAATTTATTTCTTACATTTCATTACAAATATAATAATATAAATACATTTTATTCTAGAGAAACTCTCAAAAAATATATATAGAAGATATTTTCAGAACATGATTGTCTAATAATAGACATTCTAGATAACTAAGCTCTTCTAAACCTTTCTACAATAAAAGAACCTATATTTCTCTCTAGATATAACTAAAATAGCTTTAGAACTTTTTATAACTAAGGGGAATAATTCCAATATTCCAACACTCTGCCTTACTTATGACCATTGAAGTCTTCAAAATATTTAACGCCCTGAATTAAATACAAAAACATCTCTTTCCAATGGCTTAGCTAAATGCTCTTTTGACTTAAAAAACTATAAATATATATCATCATTGTTTACGAGTACCCTTATAAAATGATATCTTGTATATATGTGATTATTTTTTATATGAAAAAAAATGATTGTTGGATAAAGCTATATTGAATTGTTGTCACATTAACCTAGATTTGGCCTTTCCTTTTATGGTTGAATATCATCCAATACTCCTTGTAACCAAACTACCTTTACAAGTTATAAGTTAGTTTTATCAAGTTATGGGTTTAATGAGACATAGTTATTGGGTTACTTGTTTGTAGAGTTTATTAAAATACTTTATTTCATTAAATAAATGCAATTTTAAGTTTTAAATAATTATAATGTGACTATTATGGATCATCCACAACATATAAATCTTGTAATATAATATAATCCATTCATTAAGATCCCTATTCCAAAAAAAGTAAATATCAGAGTGGTTATTATAGTCCTATATTAGATTTTAATATATTCACATCCTTATACATAACTCTCTCTCTCTCTCTCTCTCTCTCTATATATATATATATATATATAGATAGATAATTTAATTATACTATTTTAAAATAACAAAATTACACTACGTTTAGAAATATCCTAACCTTCAAAGAAACCTCTTTTAAATAAACTTTTTTTTTATTATAAAAAAAATGTTAACATCAATTATCTACATTGGAAAACACTTTAACTATATATTTGGATTGTAAAATAAGTTATGATATTTGGGCATGTGGTATTGATAATCCATGGTATTGGCCATGTCATTGTAACAATGTTTATTTACAAGTTAATAATATCCATAGTAAAGTGGGGGTGAATATCCATGGCTAAAATTATCTTAAGTGTAAAATTTTTATGTGCTTGTTAATTAAATTTAAATATAGTTATGAAATCGTTATTTTAATTTAGAAGGTAAAACGAATTTTAATTTATAGCTACTAATTATATGTTATATTTTTTAATGTAATATGTAATATATTAATAAAAACAAAATCAAAATATGACAAATTAGATATTATTATTTTTAAACATTTTATTATTAAGTGAGCCAACATTTAAATGTTTACACTCATCAGATATTGCGCTCTATATTACTTTTAATTCATAAACTAACAATAAAAATATTTAAAATAAAATAAAAATAAAACTAATTATTATCTTTTCGTCAAACTTAAAGAATCAAAAGAATAAATCCAAATAATAAAATAAAAAAGAATGAGTAAATCAAGGTCGATACAAAAATTAATAACAACAACAGCAGCAACAACAACAACAACAATACAATCTAGGATTTATATTACTTTTACTTTATTATGCTTTAACTGAGTCGATTTTAAAAATGTTGATAAACTTTGTTACATTATATCTACACATTTCCCCTTTACTAGTATATAGAGTGTCTCTTAGCCCAATAATCTCTTTGGTACATCATGTCACCCAACACTCCTAATCTTTCATAGTGTCAATTCCAATAGCTACCACTATAATCCCCTTCGTGAACCATGCCACCCCTACCACACATAATCTCTCATAGGGTTGATTCTGACGGCTACCACTAGAATCTCCTATGTAAACCAGGCCACCCTAGTACTTGGCTTACACGTAGTGTCAGGGGATTTGAATCTAAAATGCCTTAGTAAATAATACTTAATTTTCACGTCCATCACTAATTAAGTTGCATTGAAGATATATATATCATATCCATCACTAATTAAGTTGCATTGAAGAGTATATATATATATATATATATATATATATATATATATATATATATATATATATTGAATTGATATGATTAAAAATGTATGGATTCTATAAACAAAATGTATTTTATATATACAAATGACTTGAAATGAATTGATGTGCTCTCCATTTTAGTATAGAAAATATGTTGTAATGTCTTACCTTGTTTTGTTAAACAAATTTACTTGGTCAAATTACATAAAAGAGATTCAAATTAATAATTAAAATAAATCGAGGTAAATTAGTCAATTTATAGTTTGTGGTTATGAAAAATCATGTTTTTCCTATGGTATTCTTAAGTCATGGTTTTTTCAACGGTAACCTCTAGCCTAATAAAAGGCATAGAATTCCTTATAATTTAGATTTTCTTGTGTAAGATGAAGCATGCACTTTACTTCAATGTGTGCTCATAATGTCCATCTTAAAAAATTGTTATTTTTAGAGTTTTATTTTGCATGTAATGTATATAAAATGGAAAACAAAATTTTAAAAGTATAAGAATTCCTTGAAACCTTTTCCATTGTTTAAATTTAATTGTAATATAAGATTTACTTCGATCAAATTTAAATTTTATAAAATTTTGAAATTTAAATTTTATGAAATCAAAATAGCAAGATAAGAAATTAAATTAAATTAAATTCTTTTATACTTTTTCTAATTGCTTTTATTCAAATTTATAAATATAAATTAATTTAAAACAAGTTGATTAAAATAATAAATAAAATTATATAACATGATACAGTGAAAATGACAATAAATAAAAATTAGAATAATGACCAGTGTCTATTCCAAAATCATCTCCAACAACATTTCCTTTTCTTGAGTTGAATTTTCTTTTTATAACTTTTTCCATTGTTTAAATTTATTTGCAATATGAGATTTAGTTTCATTCAAATTTTAATTTTATGAAATTAAAATCACATTCGGAGAAACTAAATTAAATTAAATTATTTTATATTTTTTCAAAATAAATTTTATTTAAATTTATAAATATTTAAATTTAAAATAATTTAATTAAAATTAATTAAATAATAAATAAATTATATTAATAAATAGTTTCATTTTAAAAATAAAACCAGCCTAGGAGTGGGAAATGGAGTTGTTGGCTAGGTTAGCAGGCGATCATGGCTAGCAGCATCGTGGACGCAACAGAAAGATGCAGATGTTGGTACCTGCAATGTACATATCCCCATCATTGCACGTGCAGACTTTATACCTTTTACCATGTGCTGTTTTGGGGTTTTTACTCCGTTTTCTTTTACCTGATCGCCCGTTCCCGCTCTTCGGCATCGCTGTTTGACCTCTGGCCTCTCTTGTCGGTTTCTGTCACTTTGCTGCTCCTCCCTCTGGCGGTTACCAAGGCAGCTAGCGTCTTATTTTTACCCGGATAGCAATGGACCTATATATGGTTGATTATTCGGAGGAAGAAATAGTGGAGGACACTATCTGGATGACCTCGAGACCTGCTAAGTTGGGGACCATCTCATTTGGCGAAGACTTGCACGAGACCATCTCTGGACTCCCTGCGCTCTCTGGACCACCGGACCACCAGCTCGTCTTGCCAGATGACCCTCCTGCCTAGTCGTCGCTCTCAACTCCCCCGCCGTCCCCGACATCCTTAGGGTTTGCTTCGGGTTGCCTTAACCCTAACCCTCCTTCCCTGACCCCTGGACAGTTTTCTCACCCCGGTTTTTCCGTAAACCCACCCTCCCCTCGTGCCCCTCCAACATCCTCGACTCCTCTGACCCTGCCGTGCACTTCCCCTCCCCCCTCTGGCAGTTTCACTGGTATCCCCCCCGCGGAATTTCTCCCCGTTGCTTCGTCCCCCCCCCCGGGTGAATCCCCCCATCCAGGAACACTCTTCATAAGGTCATGGGAATCCTACAATTGAGGAGAGGACTACAAAAAAGACTTGATGCTTCAGAACAAAGGAGGTGGACACATTCCTCAGGTTGGAGGAAGATATTCGGCTGGGAGAGACCATAGATTTTGTTGATAGGGTACTGGTTGGCAGAATAAGGGGACGCAACTACACAGTGGCTCATTTGAAATCTTGGGTTTCGGAGGTCTGGGGGAACCACCTGGCGGATCTGCCTACTGTGCAAACATTCGTAAAGGTTTGGTTTTTGTTTAGATTCTCCAGGCCTAACATCACAAATTGGGTACTCTCGTCGTATTTGCATTTTGAACATGCCCCGGTCCTGCTAAAGCGATGGTCCCCTCTTTTCGACCTGAACACGGAGCAACTTGGAGTCGGGCCGATCTGGGTAAGACTACCTAGCCTCCCCTTGCATTTTTGGTCGGAGGACATATTCAGATGAATAGGGAATTCCATTGGCTCTTATATGGAATCAGACAAGTCATATAGTCGACGGGAAAGATAGCCTTTGTGAGGATACTAGTTCATATGGATACTCAAGGAGGTCTGCAAGAATATATAATGATTCAATGGAGGTCCTTCACTCGGAAGCAGCCTCTGGATTATGAGGGCATCCCATACAGATGTCGACGCTGCCATAAAGTGGGGCACGTGTACAAAGATTGCCCTATGGTCAACAAGTGAGTGCAATTGTCGGTGGAAAACATGCAAGAAAATCGTTCTCCACGGGAGGAACCTCCATCTGCTATCGAAAAGGAAGCTCCGTGCCCTCCAGAACTGACCGATGCAGACAAGATTCACGAGAAAGACCAAAGGAAGAAGCGTGGGAAGGCTCCTCTCTGGCCTCCCTCTCCGCCTCTAACCAGAGCACGGGCGACCATAGGGGACGCTCACACCATGGGTATGTCTTCTCTCCCCCTCTCCTCTGATATTTCTGCCTTTGTTACTTCTGTTATGCCTTCTCAATCCAGGCACTTTTTTTCATTTGATCCCCCAGATCCTCCCTGTGCGCACCCCCTCTTCCCCCCCCTCGGCCTTCCTATCTGACCCCTATGGTCCAGCAATGCACCATTGCCCCCCCCCATTTTCTCCTTCCCTCAGCCTTCTCTCTCGGAGGCATCCCTTTCCCCTTTCCCAGACTCTGAGAATCCCGAACCCCGTTACCCCCTCCGCTCCCAGATGCGCTCTCAAGGTTTAGACTCTATAGGCTTTGAGGTCATTGCCTCCCCCCCCCCCTCCCAAGTCCAGAGGGCGACCCTCCCACCTCTCCAAAGCCATGCATCAGGCTGGGGAGGAGGTTGCCTCTGGCAAGCAGAAGACTTTAAACTGGGCCCTTAGAGCAGAGCAAGCCCCTCCCCCCCTCCATGAAGCTCCTCTCTTTTAATTGTCGTGGGGTGGCTAGCCCTGACAAGAAACTAGCCCTCAAGCGCTTATTTGCCTCTGAGCAGGTCAACATCATTTTCCTCCAAGAAACCCTTGGCTCTGCTTCTGTTGTATCCTCCCTTCTTGCTTCTTGGCTCCCAGGCTGGTCTTTTCACTCTCTCGATGCCTCGGGTAGATCAGGGGGTTTAACCCTTGGCATTTGTAATAGATCAATTAAAACTTTGAGTGTATGGGGAGGTCGAGGCTATCTGGGTGCAGACATATACTCCCCAACCCTAGAATCGGAATTCTGGATTCTCAACGTGTATGGGCCTTGTCAAGACAGGATGGCTTTTTGGAGACCTCTTCTCAACTCGTCCCTACTACTCCAAGATAATGTTATCATAGGGGGAGATCTCAATTTCTCTCTGGGATACTCAGAATCCTGGGGCAATCATGCCCAGGTGGATGCTATGACGGGTCTCTTTGAGAACCTCTTGGAGTCCCACAATTTCATCGATGTCCCTTCAGCAAAAAAGCAGCCTACATGGAGGAATAACAGGGTGGGGGAAGCAAGTTTGGCTAGAAGACTTGATCACTTTCTCACTAAAGAAGGCCTAATCAATGGAGGACACTGTATTAGACAATGGGTAAGCTCGGGTGGGCTGTCGGACCACTGCCCTATATACCTAGAGATTCAGGATGTCATTAGCAAGCCAAAGGCCCCTTATAAGTTCAATTCTACCTGGCTACAAGATCTGGAATATATCAAGCTTGTGATGGAATTCTAGAAGGCACACCCTCCTGGTGCATCAGGGGACATAACTCAGAATTTCCTCCTCAATATGAAGGAACTGAAGAGCCTATCTAAGTCTTGGGCTTGGAAGAAAAAGGAGGCGGCCGACTTAACCCTCCAGGAGGCGAAGAGGGCCATACTTTTGTCTGAGGAGGACTCAGGAGGAGTCTTGGGGACCCAAGAAAAAAAAGACTCCTATACTGCTTCACTTCAAAAGAGAACCCAAGTTCTAAAAAACAGAGAAGTGAATTGGAGGCTCTGTAGCAGGGCTATCTAGCTAAAGGAGGGGGACGATAATACTACATTCTTCCATAAACATGCGAATGGTAGAAAGGTCATAAAGACTATCTGGGAACTTAATGATTTGGAGGGTAGGTCGGTTCAATCCTTCAGAGAGTTGGCTGCGTTAGCTTGCTCACACTTTCATAATATTTATAAGGCACCTCCCTATGCCTCCCTGGCCAAAGTGATGAAAACCGTGCAACTTTTTCCAAGGTTTATTGAGCAAGAGATGGAACAGGAGCTAGAGGGAGAAGTATTTATGAGAGAGTTGGAAGATACTTTAAAAATTTTAAAGAAAGAAAAGAGCTCGGGGCCGTATGGCTAGACCATATAATTCTATGTGACCTTTTTTGAGGTATTGGGGGTGGACCTCCTACAAATCATCGAGAAAAGGAAAAAGAGAGGGAGGATCCCAGGCAGCTTGAAAACCACTTTCATTACCCTCATACCAAAATCTGACAAGCCCTCCTCTTTTGATGGCTTCAGACCCATATCCCTCTACAACTGCATTTACAAAATTATAGCCAAAATCATAGCAAATCACTTAAAGCCTGTCCTCTCGCTCCACATCTCCCAAGAGAAATTTTCCTTCTTGCACAATAGATAAATCCATGAGGCCATAGGGATGGCTTAGGAACTCCTCCATTTTGTCCAGTACTGGAAAACGAAAGGCATGATCCTGAAGATTGACCTCTCTAAAGCTTTTGACAGAGTCAATTGGCTCTACCTCTGCTTTCTCCTTACTCACATTGGCTAATCCTATTCTTTTATCAAATGGATCATGAGCTGCATAACCGATGTTCCCTTCTGTGCGTTAATAAATGGCTTGGCTTCCCCACTTTTCCATGCAGAAAGGGGACCCAGACAAGGATGTCCCATGTCTCTGCTTTTGTTCCTCCTGGTCATGGAGGGCCTCAGCAGATTTATCCATGAAGAACATAGGAATGGGTGCCTAAATGGTATCAAAGTCACTGATTCCCTTTCTTTGACTCACTTTTTTTTTGTGGTCGACATCCTCATCTTTTTTTAAGAATTCTTCGGTGAAAATCACATGGAGAAATTTTTGTCGATGCATTTCGAACCAACCAGTGTGGTTCATCGTCAGGACAAGTTGAATGAGCAGATTTGGCATATGCACTTTAAATAGACCAGGCAGAATATCCAATGACTCAACTAGAAAGACAAAGGCTAGTTTGACCATTATATTAATAGAAATTTTAGTTATAGAATAAATTAATCATAAAATGAATTAATTATAAAAAATTAATTTTAAATATATTAATAAACTTACATTAATGTATACTATAATAGGTAAAATTATAATAAGTAAATTACTAAAAATAAATAAATAATTAAAAATATTAGTTAGTTATAACAGCTAGTTTGACCATGATAAGGGCTAGTTTGATAAGGCGTACTTGTTTATTTATTTACTTATTTTATTTCAAAAAAGGAATAAATTAATAAATTATAATAGGTAAATCATAAAATATATTAAATTCAAATATATTAATAAACTTAAATTAATTTAAAATTGAATAATTTCAAATATGTTAACTAATGAGAATAAAATTAATTTTAAAATGTTAGATAAAAATATTAGTTAGTAAAAAATAATTCAAGGTCTATCTAAAGGTAAAAATAGTATTTTTAAATTAACTTTATGCAAATTAAGTTAAAAAAAAAAACAAAATAAAATAAAATAAATAAATAAATAAAATAAATAAATAAATAAATAAAAATAAAAATAAATAAATAAATAAAAATAAAAATAAAAATAAATAAATAAATAAATAAATATATATATATATATATATATATATATATATATATATATATATATATATATATATATATAAATGGATTTCGGGAATTGCTCTGCGAAGAAAACCAGGGTTTCGACAACCATGGCCGCCGTTCAAAATCCATCTGTTGCCATCGGCGCTGTAAGAGATGGCCAGGCGCTGCAGTACATGGGAACTCGAATGGAGGTAAATGTCAAGAGAAGCGAAAAAGCCCTGAAAAATTTCCCCAGCCCCAATCTTGCTGGTACAAGAAAAGAAGACCTGGAGGCGGTGATAAAAGATCCGGCTTGGCATTGTCGGGAGGAGAATGCAACGAGAAGCGGTGAAAAAACTGAAGAGAGGACGGCAGAATACCGGATGTGTATCGCAGTTGTGGGCCTAGCCTCTACGGCCAAGCCGCCTCGCAAATCTTATGGGTTTCTGATAACAGGTGGCAGCGAGGGCTCTGGAAGCCGGCAAATGCTGAAGGAAGCGGATCCTTTCGAGCCTACACACAGGGAAGCGGTTAGGAAGAACAGACAAGAGACCGGCCCAGACCCGCGTCTCCAAACCCATGATATGGCTGGTTTGAGGGAGAAAACCCTGAGCACAGATGAAGACAGAGCACGAAAATTACAAGGGTCAATGCAAAGAACTGGATCGGGCATTACATCCATGGCAGATTACCGTCTGCCCAGATCTGCCATCAAATCACCAGATCAGGCACCCAGAAGAACAGGGAGCCATAAAAGAACTCAGATCTGTGGACATGCAACCGTCATACAGCGACCTCAGCAAGGCTCGGACCCCAGAGAAGCGGATTTCACACAACTCTTTCTAAAAGCACCGGAAGGAAGAAGTTACTGCTTGAGATTATGGAAGGGCAGCAGTATCCTAGAGCTACGGAACAGAATACAAACCCTTCTTGGCATCCCAAAACAAGGGCAAAATTTGATCTACAAGGGGCGCAGTCTACAGGACCACTACACCCTACAGGAATACAATATAACCACAGATTCAACAATCATCATAAACCTCCGACTGAGAGGAGGAAGCGCTGGATCCAGTTCAAAAAATACAGGCTCCTTCAAGGACGCGGTGAAAGGGAAAGGGGAAAACTTTCAACCAAAACCAGGTCCAGCACCAGAACTACCAGGTCCCTACATTGTGGAACAAACACTGGAATCTCCAACGATCCAAGTAACTTTGCCAGAGGTAACTGATCTACACACTGATCTAGCCACACGTGCTGTTATATGTAGATTCAATGGCTTCTGGCCAAAATCAGATGCACTGCATCACTGGATCTACACAACATGGACACCTGACTGTGAAGTTCACCTATGCTCAAAGGGTTTCTTCATAGTTATTCTTACAACAGAACAAGAACGTGACAATATTATCAACCAGGGGCCTTGGTTCTGGGGCAAGGCTGGCCTCTTCACCACCCCCTGGTTCCCCGAATTTGATGCAAATACTATGAAAGTATCAACAGTTCCTGTTTGGGTGAAGCTACACAACCTCCCTCTCCACTTCTGGCACTACAAATTTTTATCAGCCATTGGAAATTCTTTGGGGAAATTCCTCAAAATAGATGGAGAAAGAGTAAACCAAGGAATATTCACCTATGCTAGAATCTGCGTAGAAGTGGATCTAAGTCTGGGGCCGTCGGATCACGTTACATTGAACTATAATAATACACAGAGGATACAATCGCTTGATTATGAAAACACAGCGTTCAGGTGCCTAAGATGCATGCAAACAGGACATCTCCAAAACACCTGCCCACTGGGAAAGAAGGACCCCAAAGAGAACAAGAAACAACAGAAAAAGCCGAAAGGATGGCAGCACACCGACTGGAGGGAAAAAGAGGACATGCAGACAGAACCTACAGGAAAACAAACAAAACCTGACACACCAATGGAACAGGAATACACACAGGAAGGAAATGGCCCAGACGCACAACTGGGACCGGACAATATGAAACAGCAACAAGACATAGAGTTGGAAGCAGGTGGCATCAAACGAACCCATGGATCTGAAGGCTCGAAATCCGACAAGGAACAACCAATAACTACAACAGAAAATCAGCTGGCTATCACTGCACCAAACTCTGATGGCTGGCGAAGGGTGGAGAAGAAGAAGGGCAGGAAAGCATAGACCTGCTGACATTCATTTTTTTTTGTATTTTTCTTATTATCTTGTAATCTCTGTTTCGCTTGCGAATACAGGAACAGTCATCTGCATATGCTTAAGCATCTACAAAATGTAATTTTTTCATATTATGAATAAAATTACGACTTTTTTCTACGGGAAAAAAAAAAATATATATATATAAATAAATAATAATACTAATTTTATAATATTAATAATAATTTTAACCTATTAAAATTAAATAATAGTTTAAATTAAATCGATTTAAAATTAATTTTCTTAGATAAATTAAGTTAAAAAAAAAATAATGAATAATGAATAAATAAATAAAAAATAAAAATAAAAAAAATAAAAATAATAAATAAAAATAATAAATAAATAAATAATTAAGTAAATAAAATAAATAAATAAAATAATTAAAATAAATTACTATATTAAAAATTAATTAATCGATGAAATAAGGGAGGAAAAGAAAGAAAAAAAGAGAACGACTAGGAGGAGAGGGCTGGGATCCAACAACTACTGATCTTCCAGCCATCCTCTCTATTGAGATTTTTTGGTCTTTTTTCAATCTCCAGGGCTTCCCTAAATTTCTGGTGATGGAATTGCGACACTCTAGCAATCACACTAGCCTCCTCGATGCAGACATGATGATTAGTTTTCTCCACATGTTCTGCTAAAGCGGACGACTTAGTTCTCATATGCTTGAGGTCAGCTGTGAGCTCACTAATCCTTTGATTAATGGAGCGACCAATCTCACGAATATAGGGGGTGCCACACGAACAAGGAATAATATAAACCCCTTTCATGTCCTTAGGGTCGATGGGATCCTTTACAGATCTGAGGGATTTACGAATGGTGTTGAGAGGTCTAAAAGATGCGGGGACATTATGCTTCTTAAGAACCCTCGCAATCTTATCCGTGGTCCCCTGAACATATGGAAGATGGACACTAGGAATCCGCTCTTTAGGCCCTCTTTTGGTTAACGAATTCTTAGCTGCTTTGAGGAAAGCCTTTTGTCCCAAGTGTCTACTATAACCATTTTCAACAAAGACATTAAGGAGGTGGGCTTTCTCCTCCTCGAAGCTCTTATCATCAGAGATCCTTAAGGCACGAGTTGCAAGGGTGTTGAGAACCCCCAACTTCTGGGCTGGGAAATGGTGGGAACTAGCATGAAGATACTGCTCCGTATGAGTTTTCTTGCGAAACACTCGGTGGGAGAGGGAACCATCCTCATTCTTAGAGATAAGAATATCAAGGAACGGGAGGCAACCATTAACCTCTTGTTCCATAGTGAACTTAATAGCTGAGGATTGATTATTGAGATGATCGAAGAAGAGATCTAACTCCTCTTGGCTGTGAGACCAGATGACATTAGTGTCATCTACAAACCTTTTCCAAAGTTTGGGAAGGAGACGGGCTGAGTTCAGAGCCTTAGACTCAAAATCCTCCATAAACAGATTAGCAACCACAGGGGATAGGGGTGAGCCCATGGCAACCCCACAGGTTTGCTCAAAGAACTCTCCTTCAAAACTGAAAAAGGTTGAGGTGAGGCAGATCTCAACTAATCGAGCGGTATCAGGATCAGTAAGACGGTTGATCACATCCAATGCCTCATTTATAGGGATGCAAGTGTAGAGGGAAACAACATCAAAACTGACCAGAATGTCTCCAGGGTCCAGTTTGATGTCCTTGATCTCTTCAATAAAGGAGGCCGACCGTCTTACTGATCCTGATACTGCTCGGTTAGTTGAGATCTGCCTCACCTCAACCTTTTTCAGTTTTGAAGGAGAGTTCTTTGAGCAAACCTGTGGGGTTGCCATGGGCTCACCCCTATCCCCTGTGGTTGCTAATCTGTTTAAGGAGGATTTTGAGTCTAAGGCTCTGAACTCAGCCCGTCTCCTTCCCAAACTTTGGAAAAGGTTTGTAGATGACACTAATGTCATCTGGTCTCACCGCCAAGAGGAGTTAGATCTCTTCTTCGATAATCTCAATAATCAATCCTCAGCTATTAAGTTCACTATGGAACAAGAGGTTAATGGTTACCTCCCGTTCCTTCATATTCTTATCTCTAAGAATGAGGATGGTTCCCTCTCCCACCGAGTGTTTCGCAAGAAAACTCATACGGAGCAGTATCTTCATGCTAGTTCCCACCATTTCCCCGCCCAGAAGTTGGGGGTTCTCAACACCCTTGAAACTCGTGCCTTAAGGATCTCTGATGATAAGAGCTTCGAGGAGGAGAAAACCCACCTCCTTAATGTCTTTGTTGAAAACGGTTATAGTAGACACTTGGGACAAAAGGCTTTCCTCAAAGCAGCTAAGAATTCATTAACCAAAAGAGGGCCTAAAGAGCGGATTCCTAGTGTCCATCTTCCATATGTTCAGGGGACCACGGATAAGATTGCGAGGGTTCTTAAGAAGCATAATGTCGCCTCATCTTTTAGACCTCTCAACACCATTCGTAAATCCCTCAGATCTGTAAAGGATCCCATCGACCCTAAGGACATGAAAGGGGTTTATATTATTCCTTGTTTGTGTGGCACCCCCTATATTCGTGAGACTGGTCGCTCCATTATTCAAAGGATTAGTGAGCTCGCAGCTGACCTCAAGCATATGAGAACTAAGTCGTCTGCTTTAGCAGAACATGTGGAGAAAACTAATCATCATGTCTGTATCGAGGAGGCTAGTGTGATTGCTAGAGTGTCGCAATTCCATCACCAGAAATTTAGGGAAGCCCTCGAGATTGAAAAAAGACCAAAAAATCTCAATAGAGAGGATGGCTGGAAGATCAGTAGTTGTTGGATCCCAGCCCTCTCCTCCTAGTCGTTTTCTTTTTCTTTCTTTTCCTCCCTTATTTCATCAATTAGTTAATTTTTAATATAGTAATTTATTTTATTTATTTACTTATTTACTTATTTATTTATTTATTTATTATTTTTATTTTTATCTTTATTTTTATTTTTTTATTTTTATTTATTATTTATTTATTTATTATTTATTATTATTTATTTATTTATTTATTTTTATCTTTTTAAACTTAATTTATCTAAGAAAATTAATTTTAAATCGATTTAATTTAAACTATTATTTAATTTTAATAGGTTAAAATTATTATTAATATTATTAATTTAGTATTATTATTATATATATATATATATATATATATATATATATCTATCTATCTATATATATATATATATATATATATATATATATATATATATATATATATATATATATTTATTTATTTATTTATTTTATTTATTTTTAACTTAATTTGCATAAAGTTAATTTAAAAATACTATTTTTACCTTTAGATAGACCTTGAATTAATTTTTACTAACTAATATTTTTATCTAACAATTTAAAATTAATTTTATTCTCATTAGTTAACATATTTGAAATTATTCAATTTTAAATTAATTTAAGTTTATTAATATATTAATATATTTGAATTTAATATATTTTATGATTTACCTATTATAATTTATTAATTTATTCGTTTTTTGAAATAAAATAAGTAAATAAATAAATAACTACGCCTTATCAAACTAGCCCTTATCATGGTCAAACTAGCCGTTATAACTAACTAATATTTTTAATTATTTATTTATTTTTAGTAATTTACTTATTATAATTTTACCTATTATAGTATACATTAATGTAAGTTTATTAATATATTTAAAATTAATTTTTTATAATTAATTCATTTTATGATTAATTTATTCTATAACTAAAATTTCTGTTAATATAATGGTCAAACTAGTCGTTGTCTTTCTAGCTGAGTCATTGGATATTCTGCCCGGTCTATTTAAAGTGCATATGCCAAATCTGCTCATTCAACTTGTCCTGACGATGAACCACACTGGTTGGTTCAAAACGCGTCGACAAAAATTTCTCCATGTGATTTTCGCCGAAGAATTCTTAAAAATTTGATATGGATCACAGAAGTCTCAATTCAATAATCCTCATCTTTCTCGATGGTAGTTTGAGTGACCTCACAGCTCTCCACCAAGTCATGGGGGTCTTTCAAAAGGCCACTAGAATGGTTTTAAATGAATCTAAATCAACCTTGTCCGCGCTCGGTTGTGCACAAAACGAGTTGTTGTTCGCGCTCAGGAGATTCCCCTTTGTCACCTTTCCGTTTGAAGAAGGCCTGAGATACCTGGGATATCGTCTGAAGCCATTTGGCTACAAAATTGCAGACTAGATCTGGCTTATCACAAAGGTGGAAAAGTGCCTGAACATTTGGTACCATAAATACTTATCCAGAGCTGATAGACTAATTCTGATCAAAGCGGTTTTAGAAGCAACCCCTGTCTATTGGATGACCCTAGCCTGGATTCCCAGAGGCATCCTGGATAGGCTTCAGAAAATATGTTGCAGATTTTTGTGGAAGGGGAACCAGATAGGCAGAATCTTTGCTTGGACAAGATGGGAGACTCTGGTGCTGCCTAAACGGTGGGGGGGTTGGGGGATCAAACGACTGGACTTTTTCTCAAAAGTGCTAGCGGCAAAACTGGGCTGGCAGCTCCTCAACAATGACAACCTCTGGATGAAGGTTGTAACTTCAAAATATATAACCCCCTTAAACCCTATGGATTGGATTCGACAAGATCATCGAACATATGGGAACATCTCCAACATCTGGAAAGTAGTAATCAAAGCAAAGGACCTGATAAGGAATGGTTTGACTTGGAGAATTCGTTTGGGCTCAAAAGTTCATTTGGGAGTGGACCCATGGGTGGGGTGTGGCAATGCTCACAAAATCCCCAAGGAGCTGAGACTCCATCTAGCAAAACAGGGGACTTTTCATCTCAGTCAAATTACAGACAATGAGCCATCCTCATTAGCACAGTAGGCCTGCAAATTGGGAGCAGTCTTAAATATTCCCATTCAGTGGCAGCAAGTTTGGAGCCTCTTCATTACAGCGCTAATGAAGGCTCACATCAGGATCACGGAAGGGGAAGATGAGCTCATATGGGCTTTTGCAAAACATGGCTACTATGCACCCAAGATTGGATACCTGGTACTAATGGAACCTTTCAAGCCACCAGACTCTGAGATAAGATGGAACCTTCTTTGGAAACTCAAAGTTGCCCCCAGAACAAAGCTGCTCTTGTGGTCCATCTTGAATAACAAGGTCCCTACAGGGGCAAATCTCATGAAGCGATCTTTTGCTGGACCGTTCTGGTGCCACCTCTGCAGAAGCAGCAACGAGGACACATAACACCTCTTCCTAGGATGTCCTTTGGCATAGGATCTTTGGAATGGTATCCTGTCAACACTCTCCATTAGGCCCAGATGGCATGGGACAATAGTAAAGGAGGCGTGGAACTATTGGTGGAGGGATACATATGGGAAGGAAAGGAACCTACCTCTGCTAATCAGCTGGGAGATTTGGATAACTAGGGATGAGATTATTTTCACGCAGAAGTTTCCTCACTGGCCCTCCATACAAAACAGAATCATAGCAGATTATCACATGATCCCCGAAGAGTCCCAAAAAAACCAAACAAGGACTATTGAGACAGAGGTCATCAACAAATCCATCCCTTGGGCTTTTTTTGATGGTTCAACTTAGGAGACAGGCTGTGGTAGGGGAGCGATTCTATATTTATCCGAAACCCATTCTTTCAAAATTCAAATGGGATTAGGCCGAGGAACCAACAACTATGCCGAGCTGATTATTGCAAAAAACATTATCCTTTTTGCTTTACAAAAACAATGCTCAAACCTGTAGCTTTATGGTGACTCAAAACTGGTTATAAACTGGATCAACAAAAAATACACATGTTCTTCTTACACATTGAGGCATATAATGGATGAGATTCATAGACTTGTCTTGCTTTTTGTCTCATTCACTTTTCATCACATTTACAGGGAGCAAAACACCTTTGCTGACTGCCTATCCAAAGAAGCAACGATCAAGGACGACAACTCTTGGAAGATCTACGAAGATTTGGAAGGGGTCGTGTATTAGCATTATCACAGGCCATTTGTAGACCCTAAAGCACTATAACATTAGCATGGAAATGAAATGGTTTTAACTCAGTTTTGATGATAAGCCTTATATTTTTTTGTTATATTTTTGTTATATTGTAAATAGTCATCGGTTACTCTTTATCCCTATGAGAAGAGGACAAAAAGTTTTAAGTTATAAATGTTTTTGAATTACATGAACTCCCTATGAGGAGGAATGCACAGTTTCTTTCATTTCTGGTTGGACAGGTAGTTCCATATCAAAGTAATGCTTATGCATATACAGAATGTAATTTTGATCTTTATTAATGGAAATTACGACCTTTTCCACGGGAAAAAAAAACCCAGCCTAGATCCACCATAAATTCGGATCTACTAAGCACTAAGAGGGATCAAATATCTTGAGGTACAAGCCTATTTTATAGTGAAAACAAATTTGATCCCCAATTTTTGGTAGATTTGGATTTATGATTTTAAAACTTAAAACCTATCTCGAGGGATATCATTTCATTTTGGGAAGGCGATGGATAGCTACCACTAATGCTACATCAACTATAGATCTAGGTGTATGACCATTCTCATGGTAATTCTACTAAAATGTTGACTCTCTACCCCCTTCCAAAACCATTCTTGATTATGTAACTTTGCTGTAGCCTGAAGACAATGAAGAAGGAGAACTTCAAACTCTCCTTACCCTTGACCAAGCCACATTTTTAAAGGAAAATAATAAATATAATTTGATTTGCACCTTTATGAATCAACCTCAAGTACCTAACCCCTTTCCTTTTACACACCTCCTTGGAAGGAAATCTCAAGAGAATTATTAACCTACTAAGTTAATTCAACATAGGGAAAACATCACACATTTGAATATTGTCTCTAAGGAACATTCCCTTCATGTTGCTATTTACCCTAGGAAAACTTTGAACACTAATAGTGGATTAGGACCTGCTGAGTAGGATCATATTATTGAAATGTTACAAAGAAATATCATTTCTTTTGCATGGGATTATAATTATATGAAATGGGTCCATCCAAATTTATATGCTCACCATATCTATAATAAGGATGATTCCTCACCTATCAAACAACCTGAGAAAATGATGAATTTTTCTATTAAGGATGTAATTAAGAACTTTAAAAATTAGTTAGCACGTGTTTCATCTACCCTATTCCTGATAATCAATGGGTTTCACCCCTAGTTATTGTGCCTAAGAAGAATGGAAAATGGTCGGCCCTATGTATTTTACCAAGAGTTAAACAAGGCTCTTGAAGGAATATTTCCCCTTGCCATACATTGATAAGGTCATTGATACCTTGGAAAGGAAAAATGTTTTCTCCTTTCTTGATGTATTTAGTGGCTATAACCAGATCCATGCTGCCCCTAAAGACAAAGAAACGATGACATTTACATGCACCTGAGGGACATATTACTATCAAGTTCTTCCCTTTTCTTTATAACTATTCCTACCACATTCCAATGGGCTGTTCTCCACATATTTACTGACCTTATCAATGAGTATGTTGAAATCTATATGGATGATTTCACCTTATATGGAAATACCTTTCAGGAGGCTATAAGAAATCTTGAAAAGTCTTTAGAATGGTGTAAGGAAACCAACCTTTCACTCAAAAAACAAAAAGGCCAAATGATTCTCACTAGGGGCATAGTATTGGGGCATCATGTGTCTTGTTAAGGGATAAAAGTAAACCCTACAGAAATAGAAGTCATTTGTAGTCCATGAACTCAAACCTGTCAAAAGTTTTTCTATAGTTTCCTAGGATAAGTTGGGTACTATCGTAGGTTTATAGAAAACTTTACTCAAGTAGAATCACAATTATTTTGTATATTAACCAAAGATGAAAAATTATACTAGACTAGTAAATTCCAATTAGCTTTTGGGAATTTAAAGGAGAATCTATCCACAACTCCTATTTTATGGTGACCTAATTGGTCCCCTCCTTTCCATATCTCTATTCATTCTTCAGACCAAACTATTGGAGCTATGTTAGGTAAAAAGGAAGAGCAATGACCTTATGCCATTTACTACTGTAGTAAAAACCTTAACTCGACTTAACATAATTATATTGTGGCTAAAAACGAATTTATTATTGTTGTACATGCCACTAACAAATTTTGTCATTATATCCCCATATACCAAGTATTTGTACACACTGATGACTTCCCATATGATTATTTATGAACAAACTTATTACCAATGGCCAAGTAATTAGGTGGCTTCGTCCTCTCTATGAATTCAATATCACCATTATAGATGGATTTGGAAAAGAGAATGCGGTAGCTAATTTTATCACTAGATTGAATAATGAGGAAAAACCTATTCTGGTGGAAGATGTCTTCCTAATAAGAATTTATTTTTACTATCTACTAATACACCTTGGTTTATGGATATTGCTAATTATTTAGCTGCATGGAATATTCCACAACATTTATCACCAAGAGAATTTCAAACATTATTAGACACAACGTTATGTATTCATGGGATCAGGGGTACTTATTCTACATAGGGCCAAATCTTATGATCTGGCGTTGTGTGGAGGAAGATGATATATATGACATCCTTAAGCCATGTCATGATGAGCCACATGGGGGAGATTTTGTAGAGAATAGGACTACAAATAATATTTTGTGATGGCGATACTATTGTCCAACCATTTTTATCTATGCCAAGAAGTATGTCTACAATTGATAAGTTTCAATAGATAGGAAGACTTGTACAGCATATGAGCTTCTATTACAATCGTAAGTCATGGTAAATCCTTTTGAAAAATAGGTCGTTGATTTGATAGGACCAGTAAACCCACCATCAATACAAAACATGTATATTTTAGTATGCACAGACAATGTAACGAAGTGGGTTGAAGAAAAGGCCTTGTCGAAAATAACAAAACAAGTAGTGGCTAACTTTTTATATGAAGAGATATTTGTTTGCTTTGGAATTCTATGAAAAAATATTACAGACGGGAACTCAATTCATTTCTTAAACCATTAATTCCATCACTGAATAGTTCAGGATCAAACACCGAATGTCCACCCCATACCATCCACATGAAAATGGATAGGTGCAGGTAACTAGTATGGTTTTAGAATCCCTATTGACAAAGCCAATCCTACAACATCATAATCACTAGGACAAAAAGCTTCTAGAAGCACTTTGGGCCAACAAATCACCTGGAGGATTACTACAACCCTTACTCCTTATAAGATTATGTATGGAAAATAAATGGTACTTCCATTTGAATTTGAGATCAAAACTTTGAAAACCACACTCCAGGTTGGGATGGATGTTGTAAAAGAACAACAGCAATTAGTATATCAACTTAATGAACTTAATGAACCCCACGAGGATGCCCTAAAATAAACAATTCATATGTATCAACAATGAGTAAAGTGATATGATAGATTCATCAAAGACAAAATGTTTAAAGAAAGAGACTAAGATATTTTGTTTGATTCAAGATACAAATAATTTAATGGTAACTTCTTCATGCATTGGCTTGGACCATACAAATTTGACATAATATATGACAAGGGTTCCACTAAATTATGTACCATTAAGAGTCGTTGAACTTCGTTAATGGAAAATGGACCACAACTAAGTGTATATGAAAAGCCTCAATTGAAGGAGGAATTTATCCAAGCTCTTGTGAACTAAGTTGATATAAATGTTGTAGATAAGGTGGCCTCCCCACTCAATTAGACAACCCCTTGATCGTTCCTTTCTCATGAAAAAAAATTATGGAAGTGAAAATCTAGTTCTGGGCACTTCCAGCACATAGTGATATAGAAAAACAGGTTTCTAGCCAAAATCACTAAGGAAAAGAAAACAAAACCCATATTGAAAACCTTTTCGGAAGGTGTAGTTGGAAAACTTATGTTAGAAAACTGGGTAATTGGTTATCAAAGTTTGGAAAAAATGGAGAAAAAAAGAGAGGAAAAAAGAAAGAAAAATAGAAATTTATATAATGAAATAAAGTTTTAACCAATTTATTTAATACCTTTATTGATATCTCTATGGATCGCCTAATGAGGATATGAAGTTTATTTCAAGATGACTGCAAAATGGCATAAAAAAACTATGCATGGGACACATCGACCAAATCATCACAATGTTGCATTTCCTCCTATGACCTAGGTGCTCTCTTTCAAATTTCCTTGATTTATTTTCTTTAGTAGGGATTCTAAACATATTTTAGCCTTAGCTAGCCATATCTTCCTACATTTCACCTTTCATTTGAAATTGCATCCTTTCCCATTTTTATTTCACATCTCATCTTGCCACTATAATTTTTAAAGAAAGGACCATTATTCATGTCATTTGACAATTTTATAGTCAAAATCCTTGAATAGGTTATATTATTTTGGCAGCTCACATTTCTATATATGGGGGCTTATCACTAAAAGTTTCATCTTCTTCTACTACTACCCATCTTGCAAACATCAAATAGATTATTTTAACTCCTTTAACAAAGGATCCAAAATTTCATATTGGAAAAAGAAAAGAAATAAAGAAAAGAGGAAATTTAATTTGGCCCACATACCACCACTGTATATACCTATGTTTTAATACACAAGTGTAAGGGGTGATATGTTTTGCATAAAATAATATGTGGTATGTAGCTTTTAAATAGACTTCTAAAAAGTTACCCCCAGTACGACATCGATCTTGATCAATTATCCCCAAGCCGACCAATATGTCAAGTCATTGATATCATGTATAAGTTACTAGATGAAACCGGGTCATGGGACATTAACTAAGATGCACTTCACATGTCGATGGCCGAACCAATACCTAGTTAGAAATGACATGATGTGTGATCATTTGATTAATAGGAAATATGGGAAACTCTCCTTCCCCACCTTATAATAATATCATTTCATAGCATGTGGAAAATGTTTTGCCAGCTCGAGGCCTGCACCATTAGTCCAAACTAGTTGTTCCCTAAACACCATCCTTCCATAATTCCATTCAACAATATAGGTGCATTCTAAGAATCAACGTGCTTTGATACCACTTAATTGAACAAAAACCAGATCATTGAAACTTTAATTGTAGAAGACAAGTTTAAATGCATTGTAATAATATATAAATTTTCATTAACCAGATGATGATTTACAAACCCTCGGGCAGTATGCCTAAATAGGATGGAAAGGTTATAGCATCAGAGCGTGGTAGGTCTCCTTCCTCTTCTATTATTTCGGTTGTGATCTAGGAAAGTTTCTTGTAGATGGTCTCATTCGTTGCTAAACCCACTCATCCATTCATTGGGCTAGAGGGATTGTCTTTATCCGCAGAGGATTTACCTAATAAAAAAAATGGTAACTCCACTAGGGAGGCTATAACCTTTCAACCCATGTCTTCAATCTCATCATTTGATTAGCTTGACCAACTGTCGATTTCTTGGCTTATGTGCATCATCATAGGTTTATACAGTTACTAGTTTCTACCTAAGAATGCTAAGTCTGGAGTGTTTGTGAAATATTTTTTGTTTTTTCACATATTCCCCGCTTAGCATGAGTTTTATCAGTGACAGTCACACTGGTAGTACTTGTTTTTACCTATACAGTCATGTTGAAAGCCCTATTTTCCACTTCTTTTTCGTGTTGAAAATTAGCACGATTTTTTCTATATAATGTAGTGCTGATGACTCGACTAGCACGGGCTTTTCTATGAAAAGTAGCACTGATGACCCTATTAGAACAATTTTTTCTATCTAAGGTAGCGTTGATCCTTGAATGTGAGAATTTTTAAGGTTTATTCCTTAGAATATAGTGTGTCTTGGCCCCCGAGGTCTTTTCCCATCCTATATGCTTGGATTTGTAGGTTTTTGATTTATTGCCTTGATTAATTTGCAAAATTTTTCTCATTGGATTTGAAGTGAAATATGATTGAGTTCTAGGGTTTCTAGTCAATTGGTAATCACTTGCTTCTTATTGGTGTCATTGAGATGCTAGTTTTGCTGATTGAATGAGTGTTGTTTTTTGTGGAAATAATTGAAAACATCATTTTGCATTTGTTTTAGCTTGTCTTTTGAAATTTAATTTTTGTGAAAATTCATTAGATTAGTTGCACTGAAAATTTATTTTTTAAGATTCATCATCGAAAATAGATCACCATTTTCAGTGATTGAAAGCTAAAAATTGTATTAGGTGCATCAAATCATTCAAAACAAAAATAAAAGCATAATTCATATAAGTGCATCCTTGTAGAGTAAAATCATTTTTCTTTTAGAGAAGTTTCATTTAGGATAGTGAAAAGTGGAAATCATTTTTACTTTTGGCATTGCATTTGGAAGACGAAAGTGAAAGATAGTGGAAGGCATGTTGTTTGATGCATTTTGTTTGATTCATTATTGATTGAAATTTCTTCCCTTAATTAGTATAGCTTTCATTGAGGTCGGAAGTTTCATTTTCTCATATAGTTTCATCTTAGGGATTCAAGTGACATCATTTTGAGCCTTAAAACCAAAACATAATTGAAGATAAACTTAAAATTTACCTCAATTAACCTAAGGAGAATTTGGAACTTAACACAAACATTTAGAGGTCTAGGCTAGGGACTTGTTCCAACATCTATAAACCTAGCAGTTGTCATTAACTTCCTGCATTGTATCCCAAGGGTGAAATCCCGTTCCACTACGGAAGTATATAGGAGGTTCTCCAGTACTCTCAGGTATATCAGACATACTCCAGTATGGAAAGTATATGGGAATTCTCTGACTGAATGGTTATGAATTAGACAGTATTACCACAGACTTATGCTCCCCATACCGTTGAGTATCTTTTGGGAGACCCCACTAGGTTTCTATATTTTAGCCGCAGGTAACTGAGTCAGCCGCCTTGTAAATGTGATACACCGAACACAGAATTCGGGCAGATCAGCCGCCACACATTAATTCCTTGGTTTCGGCTAAGGTTTATATAGTGGTTCATGGATACTTGGTAAACCCTTTTTCCTAGTTACCCCTTTTTGATTTATTTTTTGTTAATTTCTAAAATTAATTGACCACAGAAAAACATCCTTCCTGTGGAAATACTCCTTAATATATCTTAGTTTGATACTAATGGAAACATTTCTTGAGTCTACTAGTCAAGGAAACCCCTCTGCTGGGAATCCTAATTCTTTTCCTTCTTTTGGAAATATTGGTGTTCCTTATATGATAACGTTGTCCTGTCTTGGATTGACCATTAGTCTACCAGTTTGGTTATTTTCAGCCTCAGTGATTTCGAGTGTTCAAACTAATTTTCAACCAAGTTCTCCTCCACCTGAACAACATCAACCTCTAGTTGATCTTAAAGTTGACCCCTTAAATTATTCACCTATTTCTTCACCCCATTCTTCCTCTTTGCCAATTGAAAGTATAAATTCTAGTAACCAGGGAACTAAGAAGAAGAAGAAGAGGACAAATAAGAAGAAGAAAAATAAGCAAGGGGGAAACCAAGAAACCATTTCTACGGATGCAACCAATGTAGAAAAATATTCCAATCATGATCTAGGTGGATTTTGGTGGACACCCACCTATCCCACTTTGACCCCCACAACTATCTCTTTCAACTTTTCAGTTTCCTTACATGTAGCCCAGTTTACTATTTTTAGCAGTTTTTCAGATCTTAAACTTCTGGAGCTGTTTTGAGGCCCTAAATGATGTTTTTTGGGGAAAATGGGAGAAACATGGGTCCATGGACTATTGTTTCTCTGTCGAAATTTTTAGTTCTCAGATAGATATTTCTAACAAGATATTATGCGCGTCAAGCGGAGATCATATGCCAAAGTTACGACCCCTGGAAGTTGATGTACCAATTTACCCAAACGGGGCCCACAGTGTGGCATTTCATCTTCTAGGGTTAGGTTTTTGGATGTTTAGGGTTTTCCATTGTTTCTCAACAATAAATAGGCCTTCGAGCCTCATTGTAACATAGTTCAGAGGCATGTAGCCGCCACATCTCTTCTTAGAGATAAGCTACCATTGCCCTAACTGGTTTATTTCCATTTATGTTTGTAAGCATATTTCAGTATTTTACATTAATGAAATGAACTATTATTTCCACTGCATATCTATGTATATGGGTATTTCTGTATTTTTTTTTGTTCCTATTTAAATTGGGATCAGTGGTATCAAAGCGGTCTACTCTTTCTCTGTTTTTCTTTGCATGTACCCAACGAAGTCAGGATATAAGGAGTTAGGGCTTGAACTGGTCGAACCTTTGCAAGACTAGCCTCGCAAATCCTGATGGCCTCCCATGGCGGATGAAAAGAAAGATGAGGGGGAAGTGGATCCTATCAAAATCTTGCTCTAAGAAGCCCTCGAGTGACAAAGGAACGCGATGATGGACAACTTTTCCTAGATCCTTCAGTGGCCACCTAGAGGTGACGCATCGGATTCCAATAGCTACTCTGGAAATGCCACACCCTTTAAGGTACAAGTTAATTTTAAAATCCCCATATTCGAGGGTCAATTAGACGCAGGTGTCGTAGATAAAGGGTTAAATGTGCTAGAAGGGTATTTTTCCATTCACAATTTTTCTAGTCGGGAAAAGATTATTTTCGCTCTTCTCAAAGAAGCCCCGAATGTTAAGGACTGGTCGGAAACCTACTACGAGTAGAAGGATGAAAGTATGGGCTCACTATTTTCAGTTGCACCCACTTGGAATTCATTCCAGGATGCAATCAATGAGTAGTACTACCTTATCAAAAGCTACGAGGACAAATACGTAAAGTGGACCACGCTGCATCATGGAAGGGACCAAGATGTGTTGGAGTTAACAAACATTTTCCATACCCTTCGCACATTGTTGGGTATCAAGGATTTTGAGGTACATTTGGTACTCAAATACTACGACTACCTACATAGGAACATCTAGGAAGAGATGGAGTTCCTAGACATCTCCTCACTCGGCAAGGTGTACCGATACACTATCAAGATCGAGCAAAAGTTTAAATAGAAGAAGCGACACTTTGGATTTGCGAATCCAAAGCAAGGGAAAGGTTTCCCTGAACCACAGAACCAAGGACAAAGCCAAGACGGGGTAACCCAAGACAACCCGTCGAAGCCACTAGAAAATAACAATACCACGAAGTCAAACAAGGACACAGGAAAGTGGTGTGATTTCCATAAGAGCCCCACTCACAACACAAGTGAGTGTCAGACCAAGCAGCCGCTGGTGGCCGAGTTGAAGGCTTCAAAATTAGATACATGTTTCGACCCTGAGTCAGAACTCAACAAGGGGAATGGCAAAGGGAAGTAGATCATTGATGCAGAGCCCATCACCACTGTTGTCACCACCAAGATCAAGAAGAATGAGCCCAAAGATCCAAAGGAGGGTGAGCATCTTTTCCACTCACAAATGTGGGTGAAGGGTTCACCGCTGCAATTCATTGTTGATAGTGGGAGCCAGAAGAACCTCATTTCAGCAGAGGTCATGAAGCAGTTGGGCCTAACGACTACGCGACACCTGCAACCGTACAATATCGGGTGGCTTCACCAAGGACGAGATCTCTGAGTCCGCCAGCATTGTCACCTTCCCTACAGCGTCAAGCCCTTCACAGATGAGGAATTGTGTGATGTTGCACCTCTGGATGTTTGTGATGTACTATTAGGCCAACCATACTTGTGGAGGTGACATTTTGTGTATGAGTCAAGGCCTCGTGCTGTTATTATTACTTTGGGTAATTCATTATACAGGATACCGGATGTAGCCCCACCTACTGCCACCTCTTTAATCTCTGCTAAGAAAGGTAGCAAGCTCATCTCCAAGACTAGGAAATTCATTTTCTGTTTGGTTCGCTCCCAAAGTAAGGGGAATATCGTCACCACATCCATGACACCCTCGAAGGGTTCCTCCATGCAACAGCAACAACAGAGGGATACGGTCATGAAAGAACACAGGGACATCTTCTCCTCACCCACAAGGGTACCATTGCATTGTCAGGTCAAAAATTCATTTGATATGACTCCTAGAGCACCTCTACCCAATGGGCCAATATATCACTACTCCATTCTGAAAAACGACAAGTACAAGAAGCGACATGGTCCTTACACTAGTACCAAGGCTATGGGGAATAATTATTTGGAGCACGAAATTCCCCCACTCCTTTGCTTGCACTGAGTTTTCAATGTGGACCACCCTCTACCATGCTTCCCACCATTACTGGACACATTAGAGATTACAGAACAACTCACCGGGGACCAATTTCATCAGATGGCGGAACTCAACGCAATGGGGACCATTGCTTCCTAAGGGGGGAGGAATGATCGAGGTGGATGTTGGTGGACACCCACCTATCCCACTTGGACCCCCACAACTGTCTCTTTCGACTTTTCAGTTTCCTTAATTGTAGCCCAGTTTACTATTTTTAGCTGTTTTTTGGGTCAGCAACTTCCGGAGCCGTTTTGAGGCCCTAAACGACGTTTTTTCAAAAAACTAGGAGCAACATGGGTCCGTGGACTTATTTTTCTCTTCCCAAAGTTGTATTTCTCGAATGGAACTTTGTAACAAGATATTGTGCGTGTCAGACAGAGATCGTATGCCAAAGTTACGACCCTGGGAAGTTGATGTACCAATTTACCCAAACGGGGCCCAAAATTTGGCATTTGATATTCTAGGGTTAGGTTTTTGGATGTTTAGGGTTTTCCATTATTTCTCAACCATAAATAGGCATTTGAGCCTCATTGTAACATAGTTTGGAGGCATGTAGCCACCACATCTCTTCTTAGAGATAAGCTACCATCACCTTAGGTGGTTTATTTCTTCTGTTTGTAAGCATATTTTAGTATTTTACATTAATGAAATGAAGTATTATTTCCACTGCATCTCTGTGTATATGGGTATTTCTGTATTTTGTTGCATTCCTATTTAAATCCGGATCAAATCAGCCCTGAAAAGTAAAATTCCCTTGCATGTTATGTCAGGGTGACCACCTTCTTCTAAATTTCCCTCGTATTCCCAAGATCTTAGAAGTGTGGTCCACAGATTCACGTCAACTTTTGTCATCAACCTCTGGAGATCATGCCGGTGACAAACCTATAACTAGTGAATTAAAGCTCATTGGAAAAAGGGAAAAGTCAAATGTCCCTATAAGTTGTGTGAAGGTAATCATCCCATTCACCTTTGTCCTCTTACGGATGAAGCTGCCAAAGATTTGGAAAACGTTATGGCTTCTCAACCTTGCCTTCTGGCTGGGTATCGAAAGATTTCCTCTGATCCTTCACTAGTTGATCTAGTGCTTGATCAAGATTCATCTTTCGTCAACTCCACTCTCTCTGAAAGTGAGTCTTGAGAGTCTGTTCTTGACAAACCATTGGTTGATAAAATGGTAGACTTGGCTCTACCTTCAGTTAACCATACCCCTCCGAGAGAGAGTGAACCTCATATTGCTTAGGTTCTTCTAGTTTCTTCAGTTTCAAATGAAGTAGAGAGAAATCCTCTCATTCTCGAGGTGCACGAGAGTAGTTTTCCTATTCCCATAGAGCAAGAGGGAAACTCTCACATTCCTAGGACACCCCCTCCAAGTAGTTTAGTCACTTCTTTTGATTGCAGTCGACTGGCAGGATATCATCTTCCACCTTATGTGCCTTTCTAGATTATAGTACAAGCTTACCATATGGTCATAGATAGCACAATCATGGACGAGGGCGCATCTGTTAGTATTCGGTCCTCAACTGCTTTTCAAGCTTTAAGTTCTTTGCAACTTGTCCCCATCACCCAAAATCTGTTAGCTTTTAACAGAGGAACCTGTCAACCGTTAGGGATCCTTCCTAAGTTAACTATTACTTGGGGAGGAAAGATTGTCTATATAGACGTGATGGTTGTGCAAGGCCTATTGGATTTTAATCTACTCCTTGGTCATGACTATTTTTATGTCATGGGAGCTCTTGCCTCTTCTCTCTTTCGAGTATTATGTTTCCCACATGAAGGAAGCATTGTGATCATTGATGAGCTTACATTCATTGGTCCTGAATCAACTCCCAATCAACCATCATCCTGAAATGGTTCTTATATGCACGCAGTATCTCCTTGTCACAGGTTAATTATGTGGCCACCTATTCCATGCCCACATATATTAATGATCCAGTAGGTAATGTAGCATGCCATGTACTGGGGGAATTGGAGCTTCATTGTTCCTTTGGATCCCTAGACATGTATCCCTACTAGAGTGATGTTCTCCCATCTGATGAGAACCTCTTGGAAGCCAGGGCCTCTTTTGGTTTATGATCAGGTCTTTGGAGCAGAGTTCCTTGTCTTGTGTCAAGCTTGTTAAAAAATGAAACAAGGACCATGAGGATAGTTCTTTTACTATGTCAACCTCATTAAAAAGTGAAATAGGTTCCCATTAGGATAGTTCTTTTTCTATGTCATCCTCATTAAAAAATGAAATAGCTTTCCCTTAGGATAGTTCTTTTACTATTTCAATCTCGTTAAAAAATGAAATAAGCTATCATGACCATTGTTATTTTCCTCTCTTAAGCTCGTTAAAAAAATAAACAAATCCCCTTCCAATTTGAGTCTTTTATTAGATCTCGTAAAATCCTAGTCGAGTCTTTCACTTGATCTTGTAAGTGAACCTTCATTCCATCCACCTATTAGTAACCAGTAGTCTACTTAGGTGAATGAAATGAAGCTTGGGGGGGTAGTTACCTCAAATTGAGTCATTGTGTTGGGGGCATGCCAACTTATCTCAAGCATAGTTTACCTTTGTTTAAAGCTTGTGTAAAAATAAAACCAAAACCAAGCATAGTTTGTTTCCATTTCAAGCTTGTGAAAAAATGAGACCATATTAAAGTATACTTAAGCATAGTTTCTCATGTTTCAAGCTTGTTTAAAAATGAAACCATTCCTACTTTACATCTCGTGATTGTCGTTTTTATGAGCATATTTTTCTATATCAGCCTTGATTTTTTCATTCCACCGTCATCATCTCTTTGGACGATCATACGATTTCGCTTGGTTGTTTTACCTTTTCCTGAGGATGATCTGAACTTAAACAGGAATGCAACAACTTACAGATATAATCATAAACATAGAGATGCGACAGAAAAACACTTCATTTCATTAATAGAAAAATATTGAACTATCCTTACAAACAAAATGAAAATAAGATAGCTCGGGTGATGGTAGCTTATCTCTAAGGAGAGATGTGGTGGCTACATGCCTCTGAACTGTGTCACAATGAGGCTCAAAGGCCTATTTATTATTTAGAAACAATGGAAAACCCTAAACATCCAAAAACCTAAACCTAGGAGATGAAGTGCCAAAACTGTGGGCCCCGTTTGGGTAAGCTGGTACATCAACTTCCTGAGGTCGTAAATTTGGCATACAATCTTCGTTTGTTTATCATAATACCTCGTTTCGAAGATCTCGAAGAGAAGACTAAAGCTAAAATTACAGACCAATCTGGGACATTTTCAGTCTCTCCGTTTTCCCTAAAAACATCGTTTAAGGCCTTAAAATGGCTCCAGAAGTTTAGGGCCCAAAAAACTTCCAAAATTGTAAACTTTGCTACAATTAAGCAAATCAAAAAACTGAAAGAGACAACGTTGGGGGTCCAGGTGGAATATGCGGGTGGGCACACATATCCACCTGGATCAGAGGTACATCTGCAATGAGTGGTCTTATTAGCCAGCCTCTTGACCTTTCCATCATCACTAGAACTAGTTGCTATCATTTTATACCACTCATTCCTCCAAGTGGAGCCATCTTTAAGCTCTATTCAGACTCTCAGAAGATGAAAATATCGCTGAGTACTTGTTTTTTAGAACTCGTTAAATTAAATGAATTGACATTGTCTCAGTGTACGTTTACCCCTTTTTCAAGTTGGGATTGACTGTTTAGAAAAAAGGAACACCTTGGTTGACATGGTCAAGAGGTTCTCTCAAGTATTATTTTTTACCTTTTTGGGGTTGAGAGACAAATTACGAAAAGGGACCTGATGGAGTTTTCTTTTTTGTCTCTTTTTAATCTCTCTAAATATGAAAAAGATATGGAGTTACACTTCTGTCAGACTCATAAAAATTAAACATTGAAAGACTTGTCACTATGACGAGACCGAGTTTCTCCTTCCTAGGACTGGTAAAACTTACTAGGATGGATTCATTTGAAAAATGAACTTATACGACAAGCATATGACATCCCCTTCAAGCTTGTGATTAAAAATAATTTGGGTAATCACTAGAAATAGTGGGGAAAAAGTGAAAGTGAAACATCTCTTGTATAGGGCACATGTCGCTCTTGAACATGAAATTCATCTATTTCTTGTGTCGAGTTTGGGATATCCTCACTCAGTCACTTGTCCTTCTGGGTTTGGGTGATCCATTTTTCCTCTCATCTTACTATTCCACTTCATTGTCATGACCCTTGGTACTATGTTGAGTCAAATGCTACCACACTTCGGATTCGTGTTGCCGATATGTTCAAGAGAAGTCCTATCTGCAGTTTACTACCTATACATTGTTTGACCTTTTGCCACAGTCCTAGATCATGCTTTATTCCACTTTATTCCTTGTTTCATGTTGATGACGAGGGAATCATTATGGCCCTCCCTTGATGGGTCATTTCCTATCAACTTCATCTCATTATCTAGGAAGATGACTTAGAAAATCTCTTTTAGTACCTTAGACCTTGCATTCCTTAATGGAAATTTCTTTGCATTCGATAATAGGTTTCCATCATTTTCCTTCAATCAAATGATTCCATGAGTGTTTGATTTCAATCAAATTTTCATATTCGAGGATTGTACTATCGTACCTTGAGAGCATCGTTATTATTGGTGGTTTCTCTCATGCCTATTAACAGTTCACATCATTGGACAATAATCAGGTGGTTTTCTAGCATGTTCGAATTCAACATATTCATTCATATGTTAGAATTTGTACCTTGATCGGGTTGTGATAGAGCGCAAGACCCGAGTTTTATCTGATATAACTCAGGATGCATAGAGTTATGTATTATTCATGATTGTATACATGTTTCCTCTATACGGATCGATGTGACGATACCGTGGGACCTTATATCTATGATGATGATGATCCTTCTATATCGGGTCGTTGCGTCTATACCGTGGATCTTAGACTTCTAGACGATCCTTTTTCATTCGGATGGTTGCACTCATACCTTGAATCTTTTCACATGGTCCTTTCTATATGGATGGCTATGTCCATACCATGGATTCATATTTTGATATATATGGTAGAGGTATCTGATATGTATATGTATATACTTCCTTGATTTGCAGGTCTCTTGAAGGTGTTCATTCTAGTCCTTGCAATAGATTGTAAATCATCTCATTCATCACTCCCTGTTCTGCCTTCATGCTTTAGGGGGCATCTGTTACATAGTATTTTGTCACACCTCCTACACTTCCCTGTGTCATACCCTGGAGTGCCAAAAACTTGACAACTGTGCAGTGTACCCATCTTGATATGCAGTCCAGATCCTCCCTGAAGAACTAATGAAAAGTTGCCTTGAGCCTTTCCTGAGAAAAATGAGCTCAAAACCCTAATTTATGGGTCAGCGTGACTATTACACTGGCCTCTCGTGTTGATAACAAGTTGCACCATATGAGTCTCATGATGCCAACGCGGTTTTTGCCTGTATACTCGCACTGAGCCCTAAAAGGAAAGTTTTCCCAAAGTGGAGGAGAAGCTTTGTGATCTAGAGGCTTCCAGAACGACAAGTTGGATGATGTTCGTTGTGGATGTGGTCAAATTCTCCCAATATTACCCTTTGATCTTATCCCTATGAGCTTCCTCCTTGATATGAGGACCTTCCCCTATCTTTTTTGAGATCCTAATTCCCTCTCCCTGCCTATAAATTCATCCTCCTCTATTCCCAAATGGTTGATCTTTGATTATGTGCACCCTTATGCTGAGATAATGCCTACATGGTATTCACTTTGGCTTGGAGAAGGAGTGGTTGGAGAGCTTGAGCTTAGACTCGGCCATTCACTCAAGGAGGGCTACTAAATTCAAGGCCTGGGTTGTATGCTTCCTCTTTTATTTATTAATATATACAATTGCTAGTTCACTTTCCATAAATGCTTGTGTCAATGCTTCATTTATCTTACTGGTCCTTCATGTGTTAAGTGGATTACATTTTATTATGCTTGTTGCACTTTTATGCTTTGTTGTGTTGTTGGCCTCTTGTACAAGTATTCAAACGCTGTGAGCAGCAAGGACTGAGCCTAAGGAGCAAGTGATCAAGATATTCAACAAATGAGTGCATTGTAGCATTAGAGCGAGGTAGGTCTCCTTCCTCTTCTCTTATTTCGTTTGTAATCTAGGAAAGTGTCTTGTAGACTATCTTGTCTATTGCTAGACCCACTCATTAGGCTAAAGGGATCGTCTCTGTCTGCAGAGAAGATTTACCTTCAGACTACTAGTGGAATGAGTCAACTATATCCTCCAATAGGTTGTTATCTCCTAGCTTTATGCAGGAAAAGTGGCCCATTATGAGCTCCTCTCTAAACAATGATGCATATATTTCACCCTAGATTTTAATTTACATCCCTTCACTTTGTGGGTGTACAAACCTTCATTTAATACTCCATATAGTTACTCCCTTTTTTATTTTGCAATGTTTTTATCACTTTTATTTAATGTAATAATAGTTTGGAATTTTATATTTAATATTAAAATAGATTAATTTCATGAGTAATTTAATATGATGGACATCAAATTAGCTACATCTATAACTATATATCATAAGGAGAAACACACCCATAGAATTCAATACCAAAATTTATTTCTTACATTTTATTACATATATAATAATATAAATATGTTTTATTCTAGAGAAACTCTAAAAGAATATCTACAGAAGATACTTCTAGAACATGATTTTCTAATAATAGGCACTCTAGATAACTAAGTTCTTCTAAAGCTTTCTACCATAAAAGAACCTATATTTCACTCTAGATATAACTAAGATAACTTTAAAACTTTTTATAACTAAGGGAAATAATTCCAAAATTCCAACACTCTCCCTTACTTATGAGCATTGAAGTCTTCAAAATATTTAACACCATGAAATAAATAAAAAAACATCTCTTTCCAATGACTTAGCTAAATGCTCTTTTAACTTAAAAAAATTATAAATATGTATCGTCATTGTTTACGAGTACCCTTATAAAATGATATCTTGTATATATGTGATTATTTTTTATATGAAAAAATGATTGTTGGATAAAGCTATACTTGAATTGTTGTCACAATAATCTAGATTCGGCCTTTCATTTTCTGGTTGAATATCATCCAATACGCCTTGTAACCAAACTACTTTGACAAGTTATAAGTTAGTTTTATTAAGTTATGCATTTATTGAGACATAGTTATTGGGTTAATTTTTTGTAGGGTTTATTAAAATACTTTATTTCATTAAATAAATGCAATTTTATGTTTTAAATAATTATAATGTGACTATTATGGATCACCCACAACATTTAAATCGTGTACTATAATATAATCCATTAATTAAGATCCCTATTCCTAAAAGGTAAAGATTAGAGTGGTTATTATATTCATATATTAGACTTTAATATATTCATATCCTTATACATAACTAAACTTATATATATGGATAACTTAATTATATTATTTTAAAATAACAAAATTACACTATTTTTAGAAATTTCCTAACCTTCAAAGAAACCTTTTTTAAAGAAATTTTCCTTTTATTATAAAAAAAATGTTAACATTAATTATCTACATTGGAAAACATTTTAACTATATATTTGGATTGTAAAATAAGTTATGATTTTTGGGCATGTGGTATTGATAATTCATGGTATTTTCCCATGGCATTGTAACAATGTTTATTTACAAGTTAATAATATCCACAGTAAATTGGGGATGAATATCCATGGTTAAACTTATCGTAAGTGTAAAGTTTTTATGTGCTTATTAATTAAATTTAAATATAAATATGAAATCGTTATTTTAATTTAGAAGGTAAAATGAATTTTAATTTATAGCTACTAATTATATGTTATATTTTTTAATGTAATATGTAATTTATTAATAAAAACAAAATCAAAATATGACAAATTAAATATTATTATTCTTAACATTTTATTATTAAGTGAGCCAACATTTAAATGTTTACACTCATCGGATACTACGCTCTATATTACTTTTAACTTCAGAATTCATAAACTAACAATAAAAATATTTAAAATAAAATAAAAATAAAACTAATTATTATCTTTTAGTCAAACTTAAAGAATCAAAATAATAAATCCAAATAATAAAATAAGAAAGAATGAGTAAATCAAGGTCAATACCAAAATTAATAATAATAATAATAACAACAACAACAACAACAACAACAACAACAACAACAACAACAACAACAACAATAATAATAACAATAACAACAAAACCGAGTTGTATTTAGTGCGACTTTTTGGAAGGTTTTCAGGCGGGTTTTTTTGCTCTAATTTCTCCAAAATCCGGCAAGAATTTATTGAAATAACAAGTTTGATCGGTGACCCCTACACAATTGAAGTTCCCTAGGGGTTTTCAGGGTGTTGAATCCATATATAGAGTCAAAAAACCAGTTTAAATACCACAAATCAAGATTTCACCTCAACTTTTTCTGTCAGATTTCGACACTGGAATGTCCAAAAATCCACACTATAGACAACTCCCAAAAAAACAATCTAGGCTTTGTATTACTTTTAATTTTTTATTATTCTTTAACTAAGTCGATTTTAAAAATGTTGATAAACTTTCTTACATTACATCTACACATTTCCCCTATACTGGTTTATAGAGTGCCTCTCAGCCCAATAATCTCTTTGGTGCATCATGTCACCCAACACTCCTAATTTTTCATAGTGTCAATTCCAATAGCTACCACTATAATCCCCTAGGTGAACCATGCCACCCCTACCACACATAATCTCTCGTAGGGTTGATTCTAACGGCTACCACTAGAATCTCCTATGTAAACCATGCCACCCTAGCACTTGGCTTATAGGTAGTGACAGGGGATTTGAATCTAAAATGCCTTAGTACATAATACTTAATTTTCACATTCATCACTAATTAAGTTGCATTGAAGAGATTATATATATATATATATATATATATATATATATATATATATATATAATTTGAAACTAAAATATCTTGGTACATAATACTTGATTTTCACATCCATCACTAATTAAGTTGCATTGAAGAGCTCTTATATATATATATATATATATATATAGATATTGAATTGATATGATTAAAAATGTGTGGATTTTATAAACAAAATAAATTATATATATATGAATTGAAATGAATGGTTGTGCTCTCTGCTTTCGTATGGAAAATATGTTGTAATGTCTTATCTTGTTTTGTTAAACAATTTGAATTAGTCAAATTACATAAACAAATTTGAAATTATTAATTAAAATAAATTGAGGTAAATTAGTCAATTTACAGTTTGTGGTTTTGACAAACCATGTATTTTCTCATGGTATTCTTAAGTCATGGTTTTTTTCCATGGTAACCTCTAGCCTAATTAAAATCAAACAATTCCATATAATTTAGAGTTTCCTGTGTAAGATGAAGCATGCAATTTATTTCAATGTGTGCTCATAATGTCCATCTTAAATATTTGTTATTTTTAAAGTTTTATTTTGCATGTAATGTATATAAAATGAAAAACAAAATTTAAGAATATAAGAATTCTTTGAAACATTTTGCATTGTTCAAATTTAATTGTAATATAGGATTTACTTCCAATCAAATTTAAATTTTATAAAATTTTGAAATTTAAATTTTATGAAATCAAAATAAAAAGAGGAGAAATTAAATTAAATTAAATTATTTTATATCTTTTCTAATTACTTTTATTCAAATTTATAAATATAAATTAATTTAAAACAATTTGATTAAAATAATAAATAAAATTATATAACATGATACAATGAAAATGACAATAAATAAAAATTAGAATAATGACCAATGTCTATTCCAAAATCATCTCCAACAACATTTCATTTTCTTGAATTGAATTTATTTTTTATAATTTTTTCCATTGTTTAAATTTATTTTCAATATGAGATTTAGTTTCATTCAAATTTTAATTTTATGAAATTAAAATCACAATCAAAGAAGTTAAATTAAATTAAATTAAATTATTTTATATGTTTTTCAAAATAACTCTTATTTAAATTTATAAATATTTAAATTTAAAATAATTTAATTAAAATTAATTAAATAATGAACAAATTTATATTAATAAATAGTTTCATTTTAAAAATAAAACCATCCTAGATCCATCATAAATTCGGATCTACTAAGCATTAAGAGGGATCAAATCTCTTGGGGTACAAGCCTATTTTATAGTGAAAACGGATTTGATCCCCAATGTTTGGTACATTCAGATTTATGGATTTAAGATATCCTTTCATTTTGGGAAGGCCATGGATAGCTACCACTAATGCATACATCAACTATAGATCCAGGTGTATGACCATTCTCATGGTAATTCTACTGAAATGTTGACACTCTACCCCCTGCCAAAGCCATTCTTGATTATGCAACTTTTCTCTAGCCTGAAGATAATGAAGAAGGAGAACTTCAAACTCTCCTTACCCTTGACCAAGCCTCATTTTTTAAGGAAAATAATAAATATAATTTGATTTTCACCTTTATGAATCAACATAAAGTACCTAACCCCTTTCCTTTTGCACACCTCCTTGAAAGGAAATCTCAAGAGAACTATTAACCTACTAAGTTAATTCAACATAGGGAAAAAATGACACATTTGGATATTGTCTCTGAGGAACATTCCCTTCCTGTTGCTATTTACCCTAGGAAAACTTTGAAAACTAATAGTGGATTAGAACCTACTCAATAGGAGCATCTTATTGAAATATTACAAAGACATATCATTGCTTTTTCATGGGATTATAATGATATGAAATGGGTCCATCCAAATTTATGTGCTCACCATCTCTATAATAAGGAGGATTCCTCACCTATCCAACAACCTGAGAAAAGGATGAATTTTCCTACTAAGGATGTAATGAAGAACTTTAGAAATTAGTTAGCACAGGTTTCATCTACCCTATTTCTGATAATCAATGGGTTTCACCCCTAGTTATTGTGCCTAAGAATAATGGTAAATGGTGGGCCCTATGTATATTATCGAGAGTTAAACAAGGCTCTTGAAGGAATATTTCTCCTTGCCATACATTTATAAGGCCATTGTTACCTTGGAAAGGCAGAATGTTCTCTCCTTTCTTGATGTATTTAGTGGCTATAACCAGATCCATGTTGCCCCTAAAGACCAAGAAAAGATGACATTTACATGCACCTTAGGGACATATGACATCAAGTTCTTCCATTTTCTGTATAACTGTTCCTACCACATTCCAACGGGTTGTTCTCCACATATTTACTGACCTTATCAACGAGTATGTTGAAATCAATATGGATGACTTCACCTTATATGGAAATACCTTTCAGGAGGTTATAAGCAATCTTGAAAAGTTTTTAGCATGGTGTAAGGAAACCAACCTTTCCCTCAAAAAAAAAATAACGGTCAAATGATTCTCACTAGTGGCATATTATTGGGGCATCATTTGTCTTGTTAAGTGATAAAAGTAAACCCTACAAAAATAGAAGTAATTTGTAATCCCTCAACTCAAACCTGTCAAAAATATGTCTATAGTTTCCTAGGATAAGTCGGGTACTATCGTAGGTTTATAGAAAACTACACTTAGGTAGAATCACCATTATTTTGTACATTAACCAAAGATGCAAAAATATACTAGACTAGTAAATTCCAATTAGCTTTTGGGAATTTAAAGGAGAAACTATCCACAAATCCTATTTTATGGTGACCAAATTGGTCCCTTCCTTTCCATATCTCTATTCATTCTTCAGACCAAACTATTGGAGCTATGTTAGGTAAAAAGGAAGAGAAATGACCTTATGCCATTTCCTACTATAGTAAAAACCTTAACTTGACTGAGCATAATTATACTGTGGATGAAAAATAATTTATTGTTGTTGTACATGCCGCCAAAATTTTTTGTCATTATATCCCCATACCGAGTATTTGTACACACTGATGACTCCCCATACGATTCTTTATGAACAAACATATTACCAATGGTCAAGTAACTATGTGGCTTCGTCCTCTCTAGGAATTCAATATCACCATTCTAGATAGACTTGGAAAAGAGAATGTTGTAGCTAATTTTATAACTAGATTGAATAATGAGGAAAAAACTATTATGGTAGAAGATGTATTTCATAATGAGCATTTATTTGCACTATCTACTAATACACCTTGGTTTGCTGATATTGCTAACTATTTAGTTGCATGGAATATTCCACAACATTTATCACCAAGAGAATGTCAAAACATCATTAGACACAGTGTTATGTATTCATGGGATCACGGGTACCTATTCTACATAGGTCCAAATCTTATGATTTGGTATTGTGTGGAGGAAGATGATATATATGACATCCTTAAGCCATGTCATGATGAGCCATGTGGGGGATATTTTCCAAAAAATAGGACTACAAATAATATTTTGTGATGGGATACTATTGTCCAACCATTTTTATGGATGGCAAGAAGTTTGTCTACAATTGATAAGTTTAAACAGATAGGAAGATTTGTAGAACATATGAGCTTCTATTACAATAGTAAGTCATGGTAAATCCTTTTGAAAAATAGGCCCTCGATTTTATAGTACCAATCAACCCACCATCAAGACAAAACATGTATATTTTAGTATGCACAGACAATGTAACGAAGTGGGTTGAAGAAAAGGCCTTGTCGAAAACAACAAAACAAGTAGTGGCTAATTTTTTATATGAAGAGATCTTTGTCTGCTTTGGAATTCGATGAAAAAATATTATAGACCAAGGAACTCAATTCATTTCTTAAATTATTAATTCCATTACTGAATACTTCAGGATCAAACACCGAATGTCCACCCCATACCATCCACATGAAAATAGGTAGGTGGTGGCAACTAATAAGGTTTTAGAATCCAATTGACAAAGACAATCCTACAACATCATAAGGACTAGGATGAAAAGCTTCTAGAAGCCCTTTGGGCCAAGAAATCACATGGAGTATTACTACAACCCTTACTCCTTATAAGATTATGTATGGAAAATAAATGGTACTTCCATTTGAATTTGAGATCAAAATTTTGAACACCACACTCCAAGTTGGGATGGATCTTGTAGAAGCACAACAACAATGAGTATATCAACTTACTGAACTTAATTAACCTAATGAGGATGCTCTGAAATAAACACTTCTTATTTATCAACAACAGGAAAAGTGGTATGATAGATTCATCAAAGAAAAATGTTTAAAGAAAGGGACTGAGATATTTTGTTTGATTCAAAATACAAATACTTTAAGAGTAACTTCTTCATTCATTGGCTTGGACCATACAAAGTTGACATAATATATGACAATGGTTCCACTAAATTATGTACCATTGCTAGTAGTTGAACTTCGTTAATGGAAAATGGACCACAACTAAGGCTGTATCAAAAACCTCAATTGAAGGAGGAATTTATCCAAGGTCTTGTTGTTATGAAACCAGCTCAAGAAAAGATAGAAAAGAAAGATCAACGCCTTAGAATTCAGCCTCTTCGAGGGGGAAACCTCCTTTACATTACATAAATGAACAATTCTTGGATGATACAAATGACAAAACCTCCTTTCTATATATAGGAGTCTAAGGAGTCACAATATAATCCAGCCGACCTAACAATAATAATATAAAGCCACAAAAATAACAATAGAGGGATTCTATGGGGCACAAAAATAACAATATGGGGGTAATAGGGGCACAACAATATAAATAAGGGGTATAACTACAATAGTAATGGGGTAATCACTAGTATTATAGGGACCCAACATGCCCCTCTCCTTCAAAAAAGTGTTGTCCTCAACGCTTGAGTAGTTCTGGATACTTCTGCATAAAATTCTCATCCTCCCATGTGGAATCTTCAGCGGATAAGTTCTTCCACTTGATAAGATACTCTGAAATTGATCGATTTCGTAGCTGTCGAGTTCTTGTTTCTGTGACTGCTTCCGGTTCCAATATAATTTTTCCTTCCTCGTCAAGTTCTGGCAATATTGTTTGAACTGGGAGCTTGTCGCCTATAACCTTCTTTAAACATGAAACATGGAAAACTGGGTGCAATCGAGAAGCTGCAGGAAGCTCCAATTTGTATGCCATAGTACCAATCTTTTGCAACACCTTGTACGGACCATAATACTTTGGTGATAATTTATTATCCTTCTTAGCTTGCTTTAGGGACATTTGCTTATATGGTTGTAGCCGTAGGAATACCCAATCACCTACATCAAAACTTCTTTCACTGCGATGTTGATCTGCCTGTTGTTTCATTCTATTTTGTGCCAACACGAGGTTATCCTTTAAGAGTTGGAGGACTTGTTGTTGATGTTCGATGTGATGTTCCACTGCCTGAACCTTAGAATTTTCTCTTAAATATGATGTGATGGATGGTGGTTGATACCCATAAAGTGCCATAAATGGGGTCATTTTTGTTGCTGTATGGAAGGAAGTGTTATACCACCATTCAGCCAGAGGCAACCATTTGACCCATTGTGTCTGTTTATCAGATACAAAGCAACGAAGATATCCTTCCAAACATTTGTTTACTATCTCAGTTTGCCCATCAGATTGAGGATGATAAGATGAGCTATGAGCTAACTGAGTACCAAGACAAGAAAATAATTCTGTCCAAAAATTTCCAGTGAAAATGGGATCTCTGTCACTTACAATAATCTTTGGGTTTCCATGTAGCTTTTGAACTGTTTCCATAAATGCAGTAGAAACTGTACTGGCTTTAAATGGATGTGATAATGCACAAAAGTGTGCATACTTGGTAAGTCTGTCAACTACCACCATGATGACACTCTTTCCCTCAGACTTGGGTAAACCTGTGATAAAATCCATTGAAACCTCCTCCCAACGTTGGCTTGGAATGGATAAAGGTTGTAATAGACCCGGTGTCTTAATTGTTTCAACTTTATTTTGTTGGCAAACCAAACATTCCGCCACAAACTTTTGAATATCTGATTTAAGGCCATCCCAAAAAAATTCCTTCTTAACCCTGTGGTAAGTTTTTAAAAATCCTGAGTGCCCTCCTAAGGGAGAAGTGTGCAATTCCATAAGAATCTTTTGTTTTAGCTGGGAATTCTTACAGAGGTATAAGCGATCTTTGTACCATAACGAATCATTTTTCCAGCTAAATGTATCAGAAGTACTGGAATCTTGTTGTAGCTTTCGAATAAGTGCCCACACTTCTTCGTCATTCTTCCATTCCTCCTTTGCTTCGTTTATCCAATCTGGTTGGATAATAGAAATGGCACACAACAATGCTTCCACATCCTCATCCTTTCTTGAGAGTGCATCTGCCACCACATTTTGCTTCCCTTTTTTGTAGATGATTTCAAAGTCATAACCCAACATCTTTGTGACCCACTTTTGTTGCTCTTCAGAGGATAATCTTTGTTCTAAAAAGTATTTAAGGCTATCATGATCCGTTTTTACCTTGAAGTGTCTTCCCATTAGGTAGGGTCGCCATTTCTTAAGTGCATGGAGTATTGCCAACATTTCCTTCTCATAAATAGCTTTGCTTAAAAACTTTCCCTTGATTGGACGACTTTCAAAAGCAATGGGTCTTTCATCTTGCATTAGAACAGCACCAATTCCATTTCCTGAAGCATCACATTCCACAATAAAGGTTTTTGTGAAGTCCGGTGTAGCTAAGACCGGTGCTTGGCACATTGCCTCTTTAAGATGTTCAAAGGCCTTTGTTGCTTCCGGAGTCCATGAAAATGAATCTTTCTTCAATAATGTTGTTAGAGGTGCTGCTATTCTCCCATAATTCTTAACAAACTTGCGATAATACCCTGTCAACCCAAGAAATCCTCGCAGATGCTTTATGGATGTGGGGATTTTCCATTCCTTAATGGCTTTAATTTTGCTAGGGTCTACCTTAACTCCTTCATGAGATACAATATGACCCAAATATTCCACCTCCTGGACTCCAAAGAAACATTTGGATCTTTTTGCATATAATTGTTTCTCCTCCAATAGTTGTAGCACCTTGTCAACATGTTCAACATGATCCTTCCAAGACTTGCTGTAGATTAGTATATCATCAAAAAATACTAACACAAATTTTCTAAGGAATGGTTTGAAAATTGAATTCATCAAACCTTGAAATGTTGAAGGTGCATTGGTAAGGCCAAAAGGCATGACCAAAAATTCATAATGACCCTCATGAGTTCTAAATGCCGTTTTCGGAATGTCTTCAATCTTCATTCTGATTTGATGATATCCCGAACGAAGATCCAACTTGGTGAAGTAAATTGATCCATGCAATTCATCCAGTAATTCATCAATGACAGGAATGGGGAACTTATCTTTAATAGTGAGCTTGTTGAGCTCCCTATAATCTGGACACATGCGCCATGATCCATCCTTCTTGTGCACCAATACTACTGGAGCTGAGAAAGAACTTTGACTCGGTTGAATTATACCAGCCTCTAGCATTTCTGCAACCATACGTTCAATTTCACTTTTTTGGACATAGGGATATCTGTACGGCCTGATGTTTGGAGGAACACTTCCTGGAATCAGATGAATAGCATGATCATGATCACGCATAGGTGGGAGACCTTTGGGAGTCTCAAATACCTTGGAATGATTGTCCAGGACTTTTTGGAGATCTGGAGAAATAGATGATTCCAATGTGGAAACATCTAGCGAACATAATTGTGCAATTACACCTCTTTGCTCCTTTTTTAGAAGCTTTGTCATGCCATTAGAGCTGATTATCTTTCCTGGTTTCCCTGCAATACCCCTTAATTCAACTTCCTTTCCTTCCACAGAAAATTTCATGAAAAGTTCTTGAAAATTAAAAGCTATTGTACCCAAGGATTGTAGCCATTGGACTCCTAGTACAACATCAGCACCTCCCATTGGAATGGAAAGCATTGGGCTAGTCAATACATATTCTCCCATGGATAGCTTGATATTATGGCACTTTCCAGAACAATTTATTGTTCCTCCATTTGCAATCATCACTTGACACTCTGGTGCTGGATATAGGAAGCAATTCAATTCTTTTGCTACCCTACAATGAATAAAATTGTGGGTGCTTCCTGAATCAATCAACACTATTACCTTTTTCTTCTTGATTTGTCCTTCTATCTTGATGGTTTGAGGAGTGGTAATTCCCGCCAATGCATTACAAGATATGGTCGGATTTATTTGTTCTTCATCTAGGCTTTGTTCCTGGAATATATCCTCTTCTTTTGACCTTTCTTGCTCCTTTTCTTCTTCCTCTTCACAATCTATGTAGAATAATTTCTTCTCAGCACACTTATGACCTTTTGTGTATTTGCTATCACAATTGTAACAAAGCCCTTTTGCTCTTTTTTCTTCCAATTGTTGTGGTGTCAACCTTGTAGGTTGTGGAAGACTATGGGCAACAACACTTCCGTCTTTATAGTTGTGAATGGTATGCTTCCTAGTTGCCATAATTTTGCTTTCCATTTTTCTTGCTAACCTGAATGCCTTCTCTAATGAATCAGGTTCCCAAAGGCGCACATCATGTTGGATATTATCCTTTAAAGACCCTATGAACACATCAATCCTATGCTCCTCTGGAATATCTTTTACCCTTATGTTCAATTTTTGGAACTCCTCAATGTGCTCCATTATTGAACCCTTTTGTTTGAGACTTATCAATTGGCTAAAAAAAGTGTTGCTTTTTGTATCCTCATAATGTGCTATCAATTCTTCCGTAAAAATTGCCCAAGTGATAAATTGTTTACGAGAACAAAGCCATTGATACCATACAAACTGATTTGGTTCCAAATATAAAGTTGCCATACGTACCTTTTGTGTGTTTTGCACATTATTGAGATCGAAGAATTGCTCCATCTGTAATATCCATGTGGCGGGATCCTTGCCATCAAACTTCCTCATATCGATTTTTGGAACATGGTGAGTCTTCGATCCAACATTAGAGTCTATGGAATCATGATTAACATTTCTTTTGTTCTCATCATGAGTTTCCTTTAGTACTCTTTCACCATTAGTGACCATTTCTTGTAGCAACTTATTCATATTTATCTTCAATTCTTCCATCTTATCATCCATGCCATCAATTTTAGCGTCCATGCCATTCACCTTAGCTTCCATGCCATCCATCTTAGCTTCTACGCCTTTCCTTAAATAGCCCATCTTAGCTTCTACACCTTTCTTTAAACCATCCATCTTAGCTTCTAGATATTTCTTTAAACCATCCATCTTAGATTCTGTTCCTTTTTGTGCAAGGGACAGTTGTTGCACTTGGTCTTGTAATTTTGATATATCATGTTGCATTTCTTCCTCTTCTTCATGAGTCATGCTAGAGCTTTCAGGTTCCTTACTAGGTGTTTGCATTTTCTTTCCTCGGGGCATCAGTTACCGATAATAATGCTCTACTATGCCCTTTGAATTCCTTCAAAATAAATTTTCAAACCAAGCTTAAGCAAAAATTTAAAAAAAAATCTACACACCTTTTTTCACTTTGTAGGAGCTTGATATTGCCTCTGATGTATCTCTGTACTTTCCAATCATCTAGTTCTGAAATTGTGACCTGTAGTAGCTCTCTGTGTCCTCTTTCCAATGCCACCAGTCTGATCCAAATTGGATTCTCCAAGAAAGAGTTATGCACAATCTCCCAAGTGACTTGATTATAGACTTTCAGTAGAGCGAACTTGTATGAAGTGCCACGTGTCCAATTTTCGACCTTTGGCTCTGAAAAGGATATACAAGAAACTACAGTCCGTCCTCTTTCTGTACCTTCTTACGAAATTTCAATCCGATCCCCAGAGAGAAAGTTATGACGATTTTCCCCAGGTCACCTGTTTTGAATGTAATTCAGGAGTCTGCAAAAAGACCAACTTCCTCAGATCATATCTCCGCAAATATCGCGTGAAAAGCTCTGAAATTTGGACCCAAGGTTCAGCGCGATTTCTTCTCAAATGGTTTTTTTTGCGACTTCTGAAACGTCACAGAAAAAAAGTTATAGCGAAAATGCCACGATGACCTGTTTGGAGCAGCGAAACCCTAGAATCCAAAGCTCTGATACCAAATGTTATGAAACCAGCTCAAGAAAAGATAGAAAAGAAAGATCAACGCCTTAGAATTCAGCCTCTTCGAGGGGGCAACCTCCTTTACATTACATAAATGAACAATTCTTGGATGATATAAATGACAAAACCTCCTTTCTATATATAGGAGTCTAAGGAGTCACAATATAATCCAGCCGACCTAACAATAATAATATAAAGCCACAAAAATAACAATAGAGGGATTCTATGGGGCACATAAATAACAATATGGGGGTAATAGGGGCACAACAATATAAATAAGGGGTATAACTACAATAGTAATGGGGTAATCACTAGTATTATAGGGACCCAACACTTGTGCAACAAGTTGTTATAAAGGTTGTAGGTAAGGTGGCCTCCCCTCCCAATTAGACAACCCCTTGATCCTTCCTTTCTCATGAAAAAAAGTATGGCAGTGAAAATCTAGTTCTGGGAACTTCCAGCACTTAGTGATATTGAAAAACAAGTTTCTTGACAAAATCACTAAGGAAAAGAAAACAAAATCCATAATGAAAACCTTTTTGGAAGGTGTAGCTGGGAAAACTTATGTTAGAGAACTGGGTAATCAGTTGTCAAATTTTGGAAACAATGGAGAAAAAACGAGAGGAAAAAAGAAAGAAAAATAGAAAATATATAATGAAATAAAGTTTTAACCAAGTTACTTAATACCTTTATTGATATCTCTATGGATCATTGTAGGTTTTAACCCCGTATAGAAATTACCTGCATACAAATTTTAAAACACAAAAAATAAACAATGTGAAAGCATAACACATAAAACACATATACACAGAGATTTTCCCCTCGATCCCAATACTAGGACTACTAACTTGATTTTTCATTATGTTCCTTTCAATGTTACAGTACATATGTATACCTGACGAAGCATCCAATACCATGGACCGAAAACCATCCCGTCCAAAACCATGGACTGAAAACCATCGTGTCCAAAACCATGGACCGAAAACCATTGCCTCCAAAACCATGTGCGAAAATAATGCACAAAACCATAGGTAGGTCTGCCCAACCTAACATAGGGTCCAAAAACAAACTTTTCTGGGGTGCTGCCCCGAACCCCTTAGAGTGGGGTTACCTGCACCCCTCAAACCCCTTGTGACTCCCCCCGTTATGCAATCGGTGCAACGAAGGGGGGGCTCCACCCCCTTTCCAACCCCCCCCCATTAACTATGTGGGCTAGTCGTGGAAAGAATATAAGACAACCCAACATTCTCCCACTTGTTGATTTCTTTCCATAGGGGACCATAAGAGATCTTAGTCATTTATCTAGCCCTGCAACGCCCATTGTTTCTCTACACCAAGAGAACTTCTCAGAGCTCATAGATTTTGTCAATGCATCTACAATATTCTTTAAAGTGTCCACCTTTACCAGCAACACCTTTTTGTCTTCTACCATATCCCTCACAAAGTGATACTGAACATCTATGTGCTTATTCTTTGAATGATATGTAGGGTCCTTTGCCAAGAAAATTGCACTTTGGCTATCACAGTCTATCCTTATAGCTCCCTGTACTAACCCCACACTTGAACACAATCTCTACAACCAAACTACTTCCTTGCTTGCATGAGTGGCTGCCATGTATTCCGCCTCCGTAGTTGATAGTGCCACTACAGATTATTTCTTACTCATCCAACTGACTACACCTCCAAATAGGTTAAATACATACCCACTTGCATATCTTCTCTGATCCAAATCTCTAGCCCAATCTACATCAACAAGGACACGAATATCCAACACTCTGTCTAATCCTGGTCTTCCTTGGTAGCACAAACCATAATCACTAGTGCCACGCAAATACCTAAACACCTGCTTCACTGCTGTCCAATGCTCCTTCCCTGGTTTTGACATAAACCTGCTCAATACTCCCACTACATGTGAAATGTCTGGTCTAATATAGACCATTGCATACATCAGGCTACCAACTGCACTTTCATATGGAACACGTGACCTGTCCTCTTCCTCTTCTTGTGTCTTGGGACATTGTTCAGCAGATAACCTTACACCTACAGGAATATGAACCTTCACCAGTTTACTATCCTGCATATTAAACCTCTACAATATTGTCTCGACATACTTCCTCTAGTTTAACAAGAGCTTCCTCTTTGTCTGATCTCTTTTAATTTCCATGCCCAAAATATAGTTTGCAGCACCAAGATCTTTCATGTCGAATTTGAAGGACAAATGTGTCTTCAAATCCTGGATAATTTCTTTGTCATTTCCAACCAACAACATATCATCCACATACAAGACCAGATAAATAACACGGTCACCAATTAATTTAAACTACACACAGTGATCTGCTTTGCTTCTGGTGAAGCCAAGTCCCCGTATAAATGTATCAAATTTCTGATACCACATCCTTAGTGACTTTTGAACCCATACAAAGACTTATTTAACTTGCATACCAGTTATTTCTTACCCTTCACTGCAAAGCCTTTAGGTTGCTTCATGTAGATATCCTCTTCCCAATCCCCATGAAGAAATGTTGTCTTCACATCCATTTGTTCTACCTCAAAATCAAAAGCAGTAGCAATAGATAAAAGTAATATAATAGAAGTTACCTTGGCAATAGGAGAAAAAATATCACCAAAATCAATTCCTGACACCTAGGAATGACCTTTTGCTACCTTGTGCACAAGATCTAATATATGTTTCGCCCTCTTACCACCAGAGGGGAAACGCACCCAATCCTGCTTCCCATATACACAATTTTCACATAAATCAAAATCCAGAGAGCTATTACTCATACCTTCTACCATACCTTTACCATGAAGTATTCAAAGGCCATTCTCTCCAATATGTCCAAGCCTTTGATGCCACAACATGGTCTTCTCTCTAGAGACCACTAGATTTTCTGCTCCACTTTCAGGAACCACAGAACTTTTGCACCCATCAACAACAATGCTATCTTGCAGCTTGTATAGAGTTCCAATTCGAACTCCCCACATCAATACCAGTGCCCCCTAGACCATCTTGTAGGTATCCTTCTCGAACATTATTTTTACAGCTGAATCATCCAGCTTTCTTACAGAAATCAGATTTCTGGCTAATATAAGAATATGCAGAACACCCAAAAGTGTTCTAACCCTTCCACCTTACAACTTCAACTTTACTTTTCCACGACCAATGATTCTAGCCTTCTTGTCATCCCCCAAGAAGACATCACCACCATCATATTTCTCATACTCGCAGAACCACGCTCTATGGGGAGTGAAGTGAAATGATGCACCTGAGTCAATCAACCATGCCTCGTGATCTACATGTGTACTTGAAGAAGGAAAGTACACATCCCCACCTTCATCTGAGGTGGTTTTTGCCTCTGCAGAAGGAGCATCATCATATCCCTTTCCCTTATCAGGAGCTTTAGATTTACAGTCCCTTTTGTATTCCCTTCCTTTCCGCATTTCCAGCACACCATGTTTACAGGTTTTCTTGGAGATTTAGATCTATCTCCAGATTTACATCTCCCACTCGATGACTTCTTTTTTTTTTTGTTCTGGGACCGTCCTTGGACAACCAAGGCACCACCATTCTGGCTCTCCATATTTTTCCATCTCATCTCCTCCGTCAGCAAGGATGAGACTATTTCATCAAACTTCAAGGCAGTTGCATTGCTACCTATTGCAATAACCAGACTATCCCACGAATCTAGTAGAGAACACAAAAAACTGATGCACTTATCTTCATTTGAAATTTTAATATCAATAGATAATAACTAACTTACCACAGTATTAAATGCGTTCAGATGTTCTGTCACCAAGTCTCCATCTTTCATCCTCAGGTTATACAACTTTTTTCGTAGGAACAATTTATTCACCAGAGACTTAGATTGGTACAAAATCCCTAACTTGTCCCACAAAGCCTTCCCCGTAGCTTCCCCTGGTACATTCAACAATACTAAATCTGAGACACACAATCATATTGTGCTCTTAGCCTTATGATCCAACTTCTTCCATTCTTCATCAGACACTCCCATTGGTTTAGTACCCAGATCTACCATGATCGACTGATATTTATCCACCAACAGATCCTCCATCTTGAGTTTCCATAACTCAAAACTCTAACCATTAAATTTCTTGATCTCTATCTTTCTACTGCTCGCCATCTTCTTTCACCACCAGAATCGATCCCACAAATCTCCCACTAAACAGGGTCTACCATAGGCCCAAGCAAAACCCCTCAACAATAAAGGCATCCCCTTGAAGCCAAAACAGCTCTGATACCAAATGTAGGTTTTAACCCCATACAGAAATTACCTACATACGAATTCTAAAACACAAAAAATAAACAATGCGAGAGAATTACACGTAACACACATATACACAGAGATTTTCCCCTAGATCCTAAAATCAAGACTACCAACTTGATTTTTCATTATGTTCATTTCAATGTTATAATACATATTTATCAATGTCGAAGCATATAATCCCCGGATGTGGGTGTTTAAATAGCTATCAATTTGGATGGGACAGAGGTGGCGCGAGGAGGCACGACACCTGCCCACCCAGTACAGCATGATAACTCGGTTCATAAATGAAGGCTCTCGGAATTTGGTTTACGCAGAGTTCATTTGCTCGCTGTTAAACGGCTCTGAAACTCCCTCCCTGTCCGGCACCCTGGTTTATGTGCTCGCACGCTCCGGCTCAACTCAGACCTCGGCTCCATTCATTGCTGCAGTTATGATGGATGTATCTCGAGGCCTGAAGGAGATTGATATTTTAAGGCTCAGTTATGAGCTGGCGGGGGAGCAAATTCCGTCGATTCACTCGCAGAATTATCCAAAGTCTGGACGGAGCTCTGATTTTGGCATTACTTATGTGGGTCTCATCCTCACTGCTGCTTCTGGTGGATTGAACAGGGAGGCGACTCTGAATCCTGGCTCTAGTCTTACAGTAGAGCTGCCTCCATCTTCCTTCTGGTTTTTATCCCAGGCACCAGGCCTGCGAACTGTCGTTTTCCTGAATTCTGTTGGCCTAGTCTTTGTTGTCTCGACTTCCGCTAGCTTGGTCATCATTGTCGCCCTGCCTCGCTCTCATACTACTGTGTCGGTCATCCCGATGCCTCACCGTTGCCATCGAATGAGGTCTCGACGAGGTCAACTTAGGTGGGTGCCTATAGAAATTTTGAATAATTTTACACATATTCACAGAGATTATCCTGATCATACAATTATAAGTGGAACATGTATAATACATAATCTCTTCTACGTTGATCATCAATTTACAGAAGCAAAAACATTCACAGGCACACATAGAAGCATCAATCAAACTCATTAACACAGTATGTATCCCGGGGAAAGCATCTCGCTAAAAACCCCACACTATCTGTATATTATATTGATTGAATCATGTAGCATTACAAAGTACAATGCTTATCACAAGAAATCCAGTACCAGCTCCACCTGTTACACACAATACAGCTCAGATCTGATCTCCAAATCTATTCCACTGCTTGCCTGCCTCTCCAGCTCAATACCTGCTCAAGAATTGATGAGAATGGCTCACCAAACTCGTATTTCACCTCAAAATAATCACTCACACTTTGTTGGACGTGAGAAAAGGCTACAATACTGGGAAAATACGTGAGCAAACTCATTGGCATACTTAATCCCTTGACTGTGCAAGATCTGGTGCACAACTATAGTCACAACTGATAGCAATCTGATTCTCTACCACTTGTCCCTGTTGAACTGAACATGCACTGACATGCAACTAAGTTAACTGATGTATTCTATAGTTGCATTATGAGTTAATAACTTTTTAATTAATTAATAACTAATTCACCCAACTCATCTCTAGTCTATTGATCAGTTAGACTAAATACAACTAGTTTAACAAAGCTAAATTGAACACAACTCCATCAACTCCACAATCAACTCCACCAAACTCAACTGATTGAGTTCTAACTGAAGTCATGCATGGAAATATTAGTCATCCCATAAGTAACCACGTATTTCCCTCTGGGATCTGCATGTACCACATCCGTAGCTCATCCTGAAGTGCTCCAAGAGAATAAGATCAAGTTTATAGTCCAAATATTATTATGAGACAATAATATTTGACTTTTCTATTTTTGACAGCCAGTCTAAAAATAGACTTTGATCACTCACACTGTGATCACTCACACTGTGGTCACCCACACTGTGGTCACCCACACTGTGATCACCCACACTGTGATCACTCATACTGTTGTCAAAAATAGAACTTGCGCCATAATTTGCCTAGGGCCCACTTAGTGAAGGCGATTATTTTCACTAAGCTCCATCATCTTGTTGCATTCTCAACAAGCATTTCTTGTTGCACACTTTTTAACACTCCCTCTCAACAAGAAAGGCTTCCTCTCAAACCCGATCCTGTAACTCTGGAATGTTCTCCATGCAACACATCTGCCCGGTCCACTTGCTCTATCATCAAAGTCTCTGACTGCTATTGCCTCTGTCGACTGAAAACTATGCATCTCTGTGCTCTTTAGTATCTGACTGCTCTAGCCTCTGTCACTTTGATCTCTGACTGCATCCGTGCTGCTGCTGGTTCTATCTCCCAGCATTGCATCCGCATTGCACCTCCCAACTGACCTCCCTATTGGGATAGAAACATCCTCTGATGCTGAAGCTCTACCTGCTGCTGACAAGTGCTCCCTCTCTGACATCTACGCTACTGCAACATCTCCATGCATCTCGCACCATTGCACACCTCTCTGTGCCACCTAGCACTGTGCAAAACACTTGTGCCTCTCGCATTGCTACAGCCTGCTAGCTATGCGTTGTCCTGGGATTCCCTGCATTGTCGCTCTCTCTGCCGCTCCATCCGCATCTGTCTCTACCCAATCAGTCAGTTCCTGCTACTACACATCGGGGCTCCCGTAGCAAGGTCTCATCCAAGAGGTTGGGTACCTCAAGGATCCTGCCCCTCGTCCTTGGGACAATCAATCCACATCACCCCACCTCCTACCTAGAGGTATGCCTGCATGCGATCCTTCAGCCCATCTGGCTCGAAGTTTCCCCCTACTGGAGGTCTTTGGATGAGTAGATGTCTCTACTCTATCTCCTCTCAGCTTCCCTTGTTGTGGCTCCTCCACAACCTCCTGAAGCTGCTGCACCAATCGTGGCTCCTCCACAATCCTCTGAGACTTCTTCTAGCTCTGCATGTTGAAAGGTAACATACCTTCCCTCTCAACCACCAAGTTTACATCAATTGCCTCGCTGCTCAAGGCTTTGCATGCATCTTGAACCTCAAGAGCATACAGGTTCTTGACCCGTAAACCCTCCTCATGACAACGAAAGCATCGCACTTTCGATTTGTCAACCTTCTTCTCATCATTGGAAGAACTGGATTCGAAAAGAGAAACCTTCTCCTTCCCCTTCCTCGCCTTACTCACTAAGGCACAGTTCTCCTCATCATGCATAGATGAAGAACTGTCTCTGGTGCACCGTCTAATCTCCTCCTGCATCAAATCTGACCATGGTCGTTCCCAATTTGGCAGTTTCTCCCTTCCATTCACCGAGTCCTGGTAGCTATGCCAACTCTTAGGAAGGTCAAGGAGTGCTAGACTCACCACCCTCATTCGACAATCACCCCCACACTTCCTAGCTCATCCCAGCATTGGGTGAACTTTGTGAGATACCGGGGCATACTGTCTCCATTCTCACACTGAATGTTTCTGATTTTTATCTCTTGCTTTGGAATTAAATTCGAATTCCACCAGCTCAAAACTCAACCGCTTCCGATCTAGAATTCGTGAGAACACAATATTTCTCGTACAGAGATTGACTGTATGGGCATTCACCGGATATCTCACCTTCCAAAGGAAGGATGAATCCAGAGGCTACTTAGCCTGATTACAGACTCTGCCTAAAGAAATAGAATGTAAACACTTCTTGAATAGTAGATCTGATGATCAATCCTCGCTTGATATCATGTAAAAATCTCTTCTACAAATCAAGCAGCTCTGATACCATGTAGAAATTTTGAATAATTTTACACATATTCACAGAGATTATCCTGATCATACAATTATAAGTGGAACATGTATAATACATAATCTCTTCTACGTTGATCATCAATTTACAGAAGCAGAAACATTCACAGGCACACATAGAAGCATCAGTCAAACTCATTAACACAGTATGTATCTCGGGGAAAGCAGCTCGCTAAAAACCCCACACTATCTATATATTATATTGATTGAATCATGTAACATTACAAAGTACAATGCTTATCACAAGCAATCCAGTACCAGCTCCACCTGTTACACACAATACAACTCAGATTTGATCTCCAAATCTATTCCACTGCTTGCCTGCCTCTCCAGCTCAATACCTGCTCAAGAATTGATGAGAATGGCTCACCAAACTCGTATTTCACCTCAAAATAATCACTCACACTTTGTTGGACGTGAGCAAAGGCTACAATACTGGGAAAATACGTGAGCAAACTCATTGGCATACTCAATCCCTTGATTGTGCAAGATCTGGTGCACAACTATAGTCACAACTGATAGCAATCTGATTCTCTACCACTTGTCCCTGTTGAACTGAACATGCACTGACATGCAACTGAGTTAAATGATGTATTCTATAGTTGCATTATGAGTTAATAACTTGTGAATTAATTAATAACTAATTCACCCAACTCATCTCTAGTCTATTGATCAATTAGACTAAATACAACTAGTTTAACAAAGCTAAACTGAACACAACTCCATCAACTCCACAATCAACTCCACCAAACTCAACTGATTGAGTTCTAACTGAAGTCATGCATGCAAATATTAGTCATGCCATAGGTAACCACGTATTTCCCTCTGGGATCTGCATGTACCACATCCGTAGCTCATCCTGAAGTGCTCCAAGAGAATAAGATCAAGTTTATAGTCCAAATATTATTATGAGACAATAATATTTGACTTTTCTATTTTTGACAGCCAGTCTAAAAATAGACTTTGATCACTCACACTGTGATCACTCACACTGTGGTCACCCACACTGTGGTCACCCACACTGTGATCACCCACATTGTGATCACTCATACTGTGGTAAAAAATAGAACTTGCGCCATAATTTTCCTGCGGGCCCACTTAGTGAAGGCGATTCTTTTCAATAAGCTCCATCATCTTGTTGCATTCTCAACAAGCATTTCTTGTTGCACACTTTTCAACACTCCCTCTCAACAAGAAAGGCTTCCTCTCAAACCCGATCCTATAACTCTGGAATGTTCTCCATGCAACACATCTGGCCGGTCCACTTGCTCTGTAATCAAAGTCTCTGACTGCTATTGCCTCTGTCGACTGAAAACTCTGCATCTCTGTGCTCTTCAGTATTTGACTGCCCTAGCCTCTGTCACTTTGATCTCTGACTGCATCCGTGCTGCTGCTGGTTCTATCTCCCAGCATTGCATCCGCACTGCACCTCCCAACTGACCTCCCTGTTGGGATAGAAACATCCTCTGATGTTGAAGCTCTACCTGCTGCTGACAAGTGCTCCCTCTCTGACATCTATGCTACTGCAACATCTCCATGCATCTCGCACCATTGCACACCTCTTTGTGCCACCTAGCACTGTGCAAAACACTTGTGCCTCTCGCATTGCTACAGCCTGCTAGCTATGCGCTGTCCTGGGATTCCTTGCACTGTCGCTCTCTCTGCCGCTCCATCCGCATCTGTCTCTACCCAATCAATCAGTTCCTGCTACTACACATCGGGGCTCCCGTAGCAAGGTCTCATCCAAGAGGTTGGGTACCTCAAGGATCCTGCCCCTCCTCCTTGGGACAATCAATCCAAATCACCCCACCTCCTACCTGGAGGTATGTTTGCATGCGATCCTTCAGCCCATCTGGCTCGAAGTTTCCCCCTACTGGAGGTCTCTGGATGAGTAGATGTCTCTACTCTATCTCCTCTTAGCTTCCCTTGTTGTGGCTCCTCCACAACCTCCTGAAGCTGCTGCACCAATCGTGGCTCCTCCACAATCCTCTGAGACTTCTTCTGGCTCTGCATGTTGAAACGTAACATACCTTCCCTCTCAACCACCAAGTCTCCATCAATTGCCTCACTGCTCAAGACTTTGCATGCATCTTGAACCTCAACAGCATACAGGTTCTTGACCCGTGAACCCTCCTCATGACAACGAAATCATCGCACTTTCGATTTGTCAACCTTCTTCTCATCATTGGAAGAACTGGATTCAAAAAGAGAAACCTTCTCCTTCCCCTTCCTCGCCTTACTCGCTAAGGCACAGTTCTCCTCATCATGCATAGATGAAGAACTGTCTCTGGTGCGCCGTCTAATCTCCTCCTGCATCAAATCCGACCATGGTCGTTCCCAATTTGGCAGTTTCTCCCTTCCATTCACTGAGTCCTGGTAGCTATGCCAACTCTTAGGAAGGTCAAGGAGTGCTAGACTCACCATCCTCATCCGACAGTCACCCCCACACTTCCCAGCTCATCCCAGCATTGGGTGAACTTCGTGAGATACTGGGGCATACTGTCTCCATTCTCACACTGAATGTTTCTGAGTTTTATCTCTTGCTTTGGAATTAAATTCGAATTCCACCAGCTCAAAACTCAACTGCTTCCGATCTAGAATTCGTGAGAACAAAATATTTCTCGTACAGAGATTGACTGTATGGGCATTCACCGGATATCTCACCTTCCAAAGGAAGGATGAATCCAGAGGCTACCTAGCCCGATTACAGACTCTGCCTAAAGAAATAGAATGTAAACACTGTTATAGCTCCAAATCTCACTCTTATGGTTTGTGATGCTGCACTTATGGCCTAGGGCAACCCCTCCTTCCAGACCTGGTCCAAAAATTTAAAAAACAGTGTTTTATTCCCTGTACGCGACTTTGCCCTGTGTTAAACGCGTGTACACGCGGGTCTGTCATACCCAACCCGCGTGTATCTATTAAAACACTTAAAAAAATATAATTTCCTCTTTTTCGGGCGGTGATCGCGGGTTTACCTGCTGGATCACCTGTTAGTGCCCGTGGCCCAACTGTTCCCAACCAACTCCTAACTAAAAAACTACTTTGGAGAGGGTATAAAAAGACATCAAAGGGAAGGCCAAGGGAGAGAGAAAGGAGAGCAAGATTATTATGCTGAGATTTTTCCCTTAGACCAGGTCTGAAGTCCTTGGTGCATCCTGCACTTCCCCCATTTTGCATAGGAAACCCTTGTTTCCATGTGTATTGGTGATCATTCATCCTTGACATCATCATTGAGTAAGACTTGGAAGGAGCTCTTGTTGAAGGCTGGAGGCTGGAACGAATCCGGGAGGAAGCTTGCTTGGAGCCTGCTGAAGGTGTTCAGGTGATATCTTTCCGATATATGTACTTTATTTGCCTTTATATATAAAGAAACACGTCTTTGTTCCCGAATAATCTTTCTTTATGCTTATGAGATTCTTGTGTTGAATTCTTATGAAAGTAGTTACTTAAAGATTATTTATAACTAACTTTATAGCATAAAGATGATTTATACATAAACTTCTATACATGTACTGTTGATTTCTTTGATTTGTTTGTCTTGCAGGTCAGAGAAAGAAGAAGGGAACTCCAAGAAGGGTTTGCACCCTAACGGTCTTCTCGGACGTAGGACCTTAGGTATGTACCCTAAAACATTAGAATTTGCTTAAAAGTTAAAAAGATGGCTGTGTGTGTGTGTTTCTTTGTATAAGCAATTTTCAGTCTGGTAGAGTCTCAGCCCAAAGGACTCTAGGGGTACTTTCCCTTCAACCAAACACTTCTTGAATAGTAGATCTGATGATCAATCCTTGCTTGATATCATGTAAAAATCTCTTCTACAAATCAAGCAGCTCTGATACCATGTAGAAATTTTGAATAATTTTACACATATTCACAAAGATTATCCTGATCATACAATTATAAGCGGAACATGTATAATAAATAATCTCTTCTACGTTGATCATCAATTTACAGAAGCAGAAACATTCACAGGCACACATAGAAGCATCAATCAAACTCATTAACACAGTATGTATCCCGGGGAAAGCATCTCGCTAAAAACCCCACACTATCTGTCTATTATATTGATTGAATCATGTAACATTACAAAGTACAATGCTTATCACAAGCAATCCAGTACCAGCTCCACCTGTTACACATAATACAACTCAGATCTGATCTCCAAATCTATTCCATTGCTTGCCTACCTCTCCAGCTCAATACCTGCTCAAGAATTGATGAGAATGGCTCACCAAACTCGTATTTCACCTCAAAATAATCACTCACACTTTGTTGGACGTGCGAAAAGGCTACAATACTGGGCAAATACGTGAGCAAACTCATTGGCATACTCAATCCCTTGATTGTGCAAGATCTGGTGCACAACTATAGTCACAACTGATAGCAATCTGATTCTCTACCACTTGTCCCTGTTGAACTGAACATGCACTGACATGCAACTGAGTTAAATGATGTATTCTATAGTTGCATTATGAGTTAATAACTTGTGAATTAATTAATAACTTGTGTATACTATAGTCACCCACACTATGATCACCCACACTGTGATCACTCATACTGTGGTCAAAAATAGAACTTGCGCCATAATTTTCCTGCGGGCCCACTTAGTGAAGGCGATTCTTTTCACTAAGCTCCATCATCTTGTTGCATTCTCAACAAGCATTTCTTGTTGCACACTTTTCAACAGTGCCTTCCAGCGCATCCACTGAGTCGCCCTCCCCTTCAAGCGATTTCTTTGTTTGGGACTATCCTCGCACTCGAAGTGGAAGAGGGCGTCCCTCGTATGGCTCTGCGCTCTTCACCTTTTGCAGCGCTTTGAACCATCCAAGGATCACTGCGCACATTTCGGTGGTCTTCCATGAGGAAGCCCAAGAGGGAGAGCCTAGTTCTCATCAAGAGGGCCTGGGATCTGTTTCTGTTCCGGCTTCGAGCATCCAGTTGGGGATTGGTAGAGAGTCTTTGTAGGTTCCTGTGGCTCCAGCTAGCAGTGCTCCGAATGTGGTTATGGCACCGGCCGACCCTGGTCCATCCAACTCAACAGCTGCTCCTGAAGGGGACATGCATGATACAGGTTGGTGCCGGATTATTGAAGAACCTGTTGGTGTTTAGCTTGCTTATTGTTGTCATGATAGCTTGACAGGTGGCCGATACTTTTGGGCAAGCTTTTGTTTAGACGGATATATGGAATTTCAAATCTTTTTGAATTTTGTAAACTTAGTAAACGGTTCAAGACTGAGCTCCCTGAAATGGGGCAGTCTCATTCCAAGTTTATCTTGACACCTTTGCCTCTCTTCAGGGCAATGTTTTTGACTTCGGTCTCGCTGTAATTTTACTCCCTTTATGTTAATAGATTAATCTTAGTTAGAAAAAAAATGTTGAAGCATCCAATACCATGGACCAAAAACCATCGCGTCCAAAACCATGGATCAAAAACCATCGCGTCCAAAACCATGTGCGAAAATCATGCACAAAACCATAGGTAGGTCTGCACCCTTCAAACCCCTTGTGACTTCCCCCGCTACATAATCGGTGCAATGAAGGGGGGCTCTACCCCCCTTCTAACACCCCAGTTAACTACGTGGGCTAGTCTTGGAAAGAATATAACACAACCCAACAATCACCTAATCAGGATATGAAGTTTATTTCAAGATGGCTACAAAATCGAATAAAAATACTATGCATGGGACACATCAACCAGATCATCACAATGTTGCATTTCCTCCTATGACTTAGGTGCTCCCTTTCACATTTCGTTGATTTATTTTCTTTAGTAGGGATTCTAAACATATTTTAGCCTCAGCTAGCCATATCTTCCTACATTTCGCCTTTCATTTGAAATTGCTTCCTTTCCCATTTTTATTTCACATCTCATCTTACCATTATAATTTTTAAAGAAAGGAACATTATTCATGCCATTTGACAATGTTATAGCCAAAATCCTTGAATAGGTTATATTATTTTGACAGTTCACATTTCTAAATATGGGGGCTTATCACTTAAAGGTTCATCTTCTTCTACCACTACCCATCTTGCAAACAACAAATAGATTATTTTAACTCCTTTAACAAAGGATCCCAAAGTTCATATTGGAAAAAGAAAAGAAATAAATAAAAGAGGAAGTTTAATTTGACCCACATACCACCACTGTATATACTTATGCTTTAATACACATGTGTAAGGGGTGATATGTTTTGCATAAAATAATATGTGGTATGTAGCTTTTAAATAGACTTCTAAAAGGTTATCCCCACTACGACATCGATCTTGATCAATTATTCCCAAGCTGACCCATACATCAATTCATTGATATCATGTATAAGTTACTAGGTGAAAGTGGGTCATGGGACGTTAACTAAGATGCACTTCGCATGTTGATGGCCAAACCAACACCTAGTGAGAAATGACATGATACATGATCATGCGATTAATAGGAAATATGGGAAACTCTCCTTCCCCGCATTATAGTAATATCATTTCATAGCATGTGAAAATTGTTTTGACAGCTCGAGGCTTGCACCATTACTCCAAACTGATTTTTCTCGAAACACCATCCTTCCATAATTCCATTCAACAAGCCTGGAGCCAAGTCTATTATGGTAATTGTTCATCATGAGAGAAATGATTAATATGGTTGAGTTAATTAATGTGGAGGTTGTGAAAATGAATCTGTAGGTATGAAATCTCTTCATTAAGGATGGATGGGCTGAGTTCCACTCACTTTTAGGGTCATGATACCACCATCACACTAGAATTCATGCAACCCTTTAATGGAGCTGAAGCCCTAGTGAAACAACTTACAATAATGGTGAATGAAGAGATGATCATAGTTGTTACTAAATTTTCACAAGAGGGCGAGGCATGGTTAAAGAACATAAATATTTATACTGAATGTTGGTGCCCCATTTTGTAGGAGTCATCACCATTACCAGACATAGGGCAACGCATTCATCTTAAGGCTCTCCTTCTTTTCTACCAAGAAGTGGTGTACATAGTGCAAAAAATCATGACCTATGAAATTCAATATAGCATGGTGTATCACTACCATATGAGACTTCTCATGCACCTAGTAGGGCATAATCCATTGAAAATGTTGTATTATCTGCTGAAGTTCTTAACTAAAATTGGAAACCCTTGTAAGGTAGAAGAAGAACAACCTAGAGATTAGGATATGGCACCAAGGATTAATTAAAATGTTATTCATGTTAAATTACACCACTTAGATATACCATTGGATTCCTTAATTCAAAAGATTCAAAGTACATAAGCCCCGAGCCATGATTTTACTATATAAGAAATAGATTAAATAGGAAACTCCTTCCTCATCAAGACCTCAAAACCTTACTAGGGGCTCATTGATGTTACATTCGTAGAAGGGAAAATGGTTGGCACAGAGTATCAGAGCCTTTGAGTCTGTCCAGGAATTAGACACCATACTACCATGTGGACCATATTATAATGCACTTAAGTTCGCTAGAGGGTTTTGAATTTTTTATGCATGACGAAGTTGCCAAGGAAATGAATCCACCATAGATAAGGGATATTGTATAGAATGTTACAAACAAATAAAAATGAACCTCTACAAGTGTGACTGATGAAGCAAAGCTAAGAGAGACAAAGTGAAGCCGAGGTAAGGTTTTGGATATGGTAGTTTCCCGAAACTATAGCCCGATATCTAACTCTATTAAAACAAAACAAGAAATTAATTATATAGAATTAGAAACATAGGGCTAGGTTACACTCGAACAAACCAAAAGTAAATCATTTAAGAATTATAGTTGATATTATATATCATGAAGAGAACCCAGAATATAGGGCTAAGGAATTTTTAGAGGGATGCATATATGATGCCCAACAAATTATTAATATCATCTTAGAGGACATCCTCACTAACACCTATGCATTCCTTCAATTGAAACTAGACATGCCTCAATCACAAATGAAGGATGATATTTTTAATCTAGGCACTACTAAAAAGGAAATACAATAAGATGCCATTGAAAGAATTAAATAGAGATGGTTCTCTATGTATATGACACAATATGAAAGTGGAAAAACCAAATCAAAAAATTGAAAGATCTCTATTTAAAGGAAATTAAACTTAAGAAGGAAGAATGTGAATTGGGGATGCAGGCTTCCCTTACAAAGTGCCTTCTGGTGTATATCCAAATTATCTACATGAGAAATGGATTGCTTTCGGGCTTAGATAGCTCAAAGATGAGAAACCTCATGAGATTGAACAACCTAATACTTTCATTCAAGTTTACTATAATGCAGACATTGTTGGAAATAATACTGAGACGGGGGGTGAATCAGTATTTACAATTAAATAATCTTTTATTTCCCAAACATATTTGTATATGCTACTTCAATGAATGGAACTCACTTGTGCATGCAACTGTTCTAAAGGAAACCAATGTATATCTAGTGAACTTATGATTCAGTTAATTCATCATCTGTTAATCTTTAATCAGTGCATCAATACTTAATTAACCATTTAAACAATAACATGTGCAGTAAAAACAAAATAATAAATCACACATAAGCAACACAAATGAACACCAAGATTTAAGGTGGAAACCCAATGCGGGAGAAAAACCATCTGCTACTGTCATCTCTGTCTTCTTTTAATATATGAAAAACCAGTTAACAATCTTGTACTGGTGCAAACTCATACTAGTAAAGCACCCTCCTGCAGAAGGCTACAACCTTCTGTCATTATCCATCTTCCACTGGAAGGGAGCTACAACCGCCTAGCTCTTGTACTAGTTGATATGTTTACTAGTATGTAGGTGTTGGCATACATAAGGCTTTAACCTCCACGTGTTTTCCAGCTGCTACTGGAAGGGAGGTCCAACCCACTAGCTCTTATACCGGCCGATATGTTACCAATTCGTAGGTGCCAACCTACATAAGGCTACAAACTTCTCTCTTCCTCCAGGGACCATGTTTCATAAATTTTCAGACTGGACCCATCAGCAACATTGAAGCTCAAAATCAATCACCACTGCAATACAAACAATCATTGAAAACCCATCATCACAAGAAAATCACAATCTGAACATTCAGAACACTGTCACCAAAACACAATCACCAGAGCATAGAGCAGAACCCAAAGCTCTACATTAACATCCAGAACCAAATGCAACTTCAAACATCATATTTCATAATGTATACGCTACTTCAAAGTATCAAACCAGCATGTATACGCACCTTCACCAAGGTGAACTAGCATATAGATATGCAATTACTAACTTAAAACTTCATTGCTATTCCAGACTTCAGTCATACCTAGATCATAATGTTAGACTCCGTCTTGCCAATTTGCTGTCAATGTCAAATTATCAAAGTTCATTTCTCGTTATGTACATTCCTGTTTGATGTTTAGATCAGCAAGGAGTTAATTTGGTATTTAGGGCTAAGTGCAAGTTATTGTTCTCAAGGTGCTTCATAATACTTGCGCGCCAACACCGGGAGTTTTCTTTTCAGCAGCTTCTTGATGTATCTCTTCCATTTGCAAACGTAAGCTTTGATGGAGAAGTCTATTGGGCCAAAGCTGAGAACAGTGGAGGAGAAATCAGTTTTAGAACTTGTGCTCAACAACTTCTTTACGAGCTTGGAGATCCTAGTGCATATATAACTCCTGATGTTTCAAAATGTATCATTTCTCCCTTTGTCTAAAGATATGGTTTTTGCCAAAGGAGCAGAACTAAGCCTCCAAAAACGTCCTGAGACACTTCTTCAGTTGGTGCCAAAGGAATGCGGCTGGAAAGGTTGGGGAGAAATATCATATGGGGATTGGGGTGCGTGAAGCGTGCATCAGCAGCGGATTATTTGGTTCGGTCATGGATGGAAGGGCGAGCACCTGGAACTCAAGAGTATATAGTTTCATATATTATCAGATTAGAAAGCTTGCAGGCACATTCTTCTGATGTACATCCTTTGTCTTCCATGGAGCCTATAGACCTAAAATTGCGAATGGATGGTCTATTTAATCTGAAGGATCATGCAGTTCATTTTACACAGGAATTGGAATCTCTTTATACCAATGGACCTGCAGGTGGCAGTGGCATCAGGATATAATATTTCTTCAGAAAATATTGGTACCACGAGAGTGCATATTCTGGAGGTTCAACATAAAATATAGGAATCCAGTAGAAACTCAACATGTTATAGGCTCAACGGACTTGGGGATGCTACCTCATAAGCATACTTATAGAGGTGGTCTTGAGCCACTGAAGGGTGGTGCAGCATCCAGAGTTTATTCGGATCCACTGAGGAAACATTTCCATGCAGCCAGCCCAGGTGGCATAATAATTCCTCTTTACCGTGCAACCCATAGTCGAGCAGGAGACAAAGGAAATGATTTGAACTTCTCTATCATACCGCATCTCCCTGCAGACATTGAAAGGTTGAAGGTGGTCATAACACCAGAATGGGTCACTAATGTGACCAAGGCTCTTATTGGCCCCGCAAGTGCTCTTACAATTCTACAGCATGCTCAAGGCCTGCATTTCAATCAGGCAAAAGCATTCAAGCATAATGATGATGAACAACAGTTAGTGGTAGAAATCTATGAAGCCGCAGGTGTTCACTCTCTGAACGTTATGGTGAGGAATGTTTTAGATAGAGGTGTGAATTGTTCGAGAAGGATTGACCGACATGGAAAGACAACCTCAGACTTAATTATTTGTCAAGAAATTGTGTTACCATCATGACTGTGAAAGACAGCTAAACCTAAATTCAATACTTTCTGGAGCAAAATCAGTGATTAGGGGTAAACTGGGCAAAAATTGTGCTTGAGTTTGCCGGCGCGGCGCATCAGTGGCGCGCGGCGCATCAGGCGACAAATTCCAGTGCTATCTTACAGGTGCGCGGCGCGTTGGGTGAGGCGCACTACGCACTCAGTCTCAGAGCTCAGAAAAATTTGTCTTGCGCCCAGTTTCGTGTCAAATCAGCTTGATCAGCTTGCAAATGTGTTTTTTATTGTAAACCATGGCGTGGACATTGCCAGAGAATTTTTCGAAATGCCCGTGGAAGACCGCTCGAAATTTTTCTCAAATGATATAAACAAGCCAGTTCGATTGTCGACAGGGTTCAATCCAAAGATGCGTAGCTGGAGAGATTATCTGGCCCACTCTTGTCATCCTCTAGAGGAAGTCATTAACTGTTGGCCTGAAAAACCTGCAGGATATAGAGAGATTGCAGGGAATTATGCCATCGATATGCAAGCATTGATTTTAAGGCTTCTGGCTGCCATTTCTGAAGCCCTGGAGCTCTCATCTCATTACCTGAACACACTTTTTGGAAAACCCGACCACACCATGTTTCTAAATTACTATCCTGCATGCCCCAACCCAGATCTCACCCTTGGTTTACAACCTCATTGTGACCTACGTGGCATCACTGTTTTAATGCAAGGCGATGTCAGCGGCCTGCAAGTAATGAAAGATGAAACGTGGGTGACTGTAGAACCCATGCCTAATGCTTTCGTCGTCAATTTGGGAATTCAACTGGAGGCTGTGAGCATTAAAGAGGTTCCAATGAAAGGGAAAATACCACAGCTGGAGATGACGGAACTTTGTTTCCATTTATCAAAGGGCGGAAGTTTTGTTCAAAACTATTTTTTATTAAAATCGGTTTTATTCAAATGGAAAATGTAACTTGGCAATGAAAGGTGAAAAGTAAAAGACCGAATGCCACGAAGACATCGACCACAACAGAAAAATAGGAACCGATCTCCTACTAATGGCTTCAGTTAAATCTCCAAGTGGATCTACGCTCCAGTATTTATCTCTTAATTGGCCATCAGAGGAATTCAAGGGAAACGATGCTCTGTTTTTAGAAAAAATGGATGACTCTTTCTATTCTTGCAATGATAGTCGAAACAGCTCATTATTTTTCATCGACCTGTAGGGGAAAGGTTTTTGGTCTATTTATTGTATGAAAAAATGGTTTTGCTTCAAATGGCAACGTGGCTTGATTTGCAATGCGCTTGTCAAAAGGCGGCCTCCACATTCCAAATGCTATTTTGCTCTAACAACAAAAGGAAATGGAAAGTATAACGTGGCAGTCCAGGTCAAAAACAACATTAGAACAAAGACATCGATCATGAGCAGAAAAATAGGGACAGATTGCTTATCCTAGTCTTTAGTTATGATTTGGAGGGTTCACACTACAACTTCCACCTTTGTATTGGTCACAGAAAATGTAGCGCTGTTCTTTAGGAACCGATGAGTGACTTTTTACTATTTTTCATAATGTCAGTTGAAACAGTTCCATCCTTTTATGGATCGGTTTTCTCCTGAGCTTTTGATTGTATTAAAAAACATTTGTAAAAGGAGAGAAAAAGTTCTGAAAGGTGCGTGGAGGAGAACAGAGAGCTTTCTTGTACAGTTTTTGACAGAGAGTTTAATGAAAAATACAGCTCTGACCCCTGAGATACCTGTGGTATGACATTTGACATATGTTTCTTCTCTGTCTCATATGTATCTTGTAATGTTTCTCATTTCATTCCTAACTCATTTCTGTTGAATACTTTTAAGTGAGAAAGGCAGAATTCAATTTATTTGCTCTGTCTTGAGGAAGTATTCATAGTTAATGTTTTCTTCTGTTTGACAAGGATCCATCTTCTATGCCCTTGTCAACTTCTCAGCAGTCTTGCCATTCCGTTTATCTCAATTTAATTGTTAAATTTCTTGCCTACCTTGCCTCAGGAGATAATCTGTGTTTTTGATTATATTTCTCTGTTCAAAGCTGTTTCTTTGCCCCATGCAGCCCAGAAAACCCCATCATCCATTAAAATCCCTTTTCCTATCAATTTACTAGCCTAAAATCGCGTATTCCTTATTGGTCATCTCAGCTCCTTTGAAGACTTTTCTGCCGAGATAGACCCAGAGAGAGCCCTCTCCTGTCCTCGTAGGGCTAGCTACGAGGCTGAGCGTGGTATGATGTTGCCTTGAGTTTTGCCTTCCTCAGCCTTAGGTGAATTCAAACGCTAACACATAACATTTACAGAATAAAACATGAGTTAGCAATCAAATCTAGCCCAACCAATATCAGATAATTCAATGACAAGTCATTTCAGGTCTCATGATCCTAATCCAACATTGAATTCAAGGTGCACAAAATATTTCATATCATTTCATAATCATAGCCCCTGCAACATAAAATATACTTCAGATAGAAGTATTCTTGAGAAACCCTTACACTTGTGCACTTGGCCTTTTGATCTTCTCCTCCTTATATAGTTTTTGGCCTTTCTCAATACCTCGTACGAAAACCTTGGACCAATACCTCGGACCAAAAACCTCGGACCAGTACCTCAGACAAAAACCTTGATTTTCCATCCCATATGCGATTTTCCTTATGTGAAAGTGTGTGCATACATATACGATCGTTTTGTTCTATTAACCCACGTGTGTACATTGTTCGTACAAAGTGAACCAGCGTATACTTCTTAAACCATTCTCTTTATTCAATTTCTGGAGTCTGATTTGTAATCATTGTTAACCTGTTGCACTGTGAACTACTATCATTCATTATATATGTGAGTTTCCATCAAGGACAATATCTGTATCATAATGTCAACAATCTCCCCCTTTGGACTTGATGGCAACCATATTAGTGTTTATTACATCAAGCTGTAGAACTTGATAGATATATCAAACAGAACCAAGATACTCTACCCATTTGACATCAATGGCAAAGGGTGGACCAAGATATTCCACCCCTTTGAGATACACTATGTTGTCCATGCTCCCCCTGAGTACATGCAGAGTCTGCAGAGATATGGTTCAAAAGAATAACATGACTCTATAACTCAACTAAGTGAATATGACCTCCCTAAGACCAATGACTCATAAATACATCAATCACCCAACCAAGTGGGGATACACCAAATTCGACTCATCCACCCAACCAAGTGGGGATATACCAAATGTTTATACATGACTGAAATAACAATTATTACATCATCCTTCCCATGCATAGTGGGGTTACAAATTAGTTCTTTACATGACCTTTACATCAAATGACATTTATAACAAGGACCAATGATCTAAACAAGACCATGATAGTCATCATCAACTATCATACACCATATATGATATGTACCATAAGCATATGTCAGTAGCATCAAGATCAACAACCTGTATATGTCCATCATCAAAAGAGTGATCTGAATCAAAGAAACTATGTGAATCAAGAAGTATAAGTATCATCATGTATTAACACAATAATGCATTATTAGAAGCATATGCTCCCCCTGAACTTGTGCCATATGTTCACTGTCAGATCTGATGATTGCATCTGTCAGTAAGAATCATCAAGGCATCATCATCAACCAGTTGTTCATCCAATTATTAACTACTTATGAGGGCCAAAAGCACTTGTACATATCATGAGTAGACTGTAATCATCATCAATCAGAATAGAACATATAATTGATAATTGAATGAACCATATCAGACCCCTTTTCCTGAGTCTGTCCCACTTCTTTTTCCTCAAAACACCATATACACAACTATGTAGCTTCTAACTCGCATATATACGGGACTTGTATTCATAATAACTACGTATGAGAATTAGAATACTAAAGTTTTACACTTTCATTGACCCCTGGGTCTGTTATGTCTGTATACTGAGTTATGCCACATCTTTCTGAAAACAATTCCTTCTTCTTCAATACCTTGGATTGTGATGGTGTTTGCTCCTTTTGGTATGGTGGCCGAAATTTTCTCCTGCATTCCTTTGCTATATGTCCAAACTTGTTACATTTATAACATCTTACATGTTTCATATTCCTTCTATTGTAAACAATAGCTTTGTGACCAAACATATTGCAAGAAAAAAAATCCCTTAAAGTACCTGGAAACTGATGATCTTTCTGTATGATGGTCTTGAACCATTCTACTTCGGCATCTGGCTGCAACATGTCCAAAATTATGACATATAAAACATTCAACATTATTTTTTAGATTAAAGAAATGATTATCCCTTCCATAGTTAGGAGGAAATGATTTTCTTTGACGTCTTTCTTTCCTTGGTTGTTCATGGGGTTGACCTCTTATCTCCTTATTGAGCATTTTATATTTTTCATTAAAGTTCCTTAGCTCATCTTATGAGCTAGACTCACCTTCAACAATTTCATGAAAACCAAGACCAGACTTTATAAGAGGAGAATGCTGAACTTTGATAATTTAATCTAATGTTTCCAATCCTTTAGCAAATATAAGATTCAACTTTTTTGTTTTCTCAAGTTCTTTTCTTGGACTTACTACTTCACATTCTAACACTTCATTGTGCTTGTCCTTTTCAATGAGTTGATGTGTCACTGTACCTATGATTGTATCCTTTTATGCCAAACATATTTTGAGTTGAGTGATTTCTTTAAGGAAATATTCCCTTTCTAAGGTATCATTTTCATATGCCATGAGTAGTTTAATTTCTTGATTATCTTCATCACTATTAGACATACCATCACTATCTTCATGAGTATAATAAATTCTATTACCTTTTGCAGAAATATTTCCTTTGTCATGAGGGCATTTAGCACCATAATGACCAACTCTTCCACAAGAAAAACATTTGAATGGAAGCTTACCTCTAAATCTTCTAGAACCCCATTGAAGTTTCTTCAAAAAGTTTACCTCTTCTTCTTCTTATATATATCCTGATTCTTTGAGATTTCCCTTTTGTTTTCCTTTTGAAGAATCTTTGAAAGTGGCTTCTATGGTGTTTGATGGACCTCCTCTCCTCATTTCAAAGGCAGTTAAAATTCCATGAAGTTGAAAAATAGTAACAGATTGTAGATATTTCTTTTCTTCAATGGCAGATACTTTTGACTCAAATTTAGAAGACAAAGATCTCAAAATTTTCTTAACTATAGTAGCCTCCTTTATTTCTTCACCCAAATTTCTCATATGATTTACAATCCCATCTACTCGCAAGAAATAACTAGAAATACTTTCATCACTATGCATCTTGAAAGTTTCATATTGGATTCTAAGAGTTTGGAGTTTAGCACGTTTTACCTAGGAGTCTCCTTCGTAGCTCTGAATGATTATATCCCATATTTCCTTGGTTGTGTTGAACTGCATGACTTTGACAAATTTTGATTCTGATAGACTTCCCAATAAAGCATTGACAACTTTGGCATTGATTTCATATGATTTCTTTTCTGCTGGATCCGTGGGGACTGCTGTTGGATATTGGTATCCTCTTTCCACAATTTCCCAAACATCAGCTCCAAGTGACTGAAGATAAGCTCTAGTTCGTGTTTTCCAATATACCAAGTTGTTCCCATTGAATATTGGTGGTATGATCGATCCCATGCCTTTGTGATTGTTCATATTGAAAGATCTTCCTTCAAGCAATCAAGTTTCTTCTGAAGGACCTGCTCTGATACCAATTGTTGGAAATAATACCGAGAGGGGGGGGGGGTTGAATCAATATTTACAATTCAATAATCTTTTATTTCCCAAACAGATTTATATATGCTACTTCAATGAATGGAACTTGCATGTGCATGCAACTGCTCTAAAGGCAACCAACGTATATCCAGTGAACATATGATTCTGTTAATTCATCATTTGTTGATCTTTAATCAATACATAAATACTTAATTAACCATTTAAATAGTAACCATGTGCAGTAATAACAAAATAAGCAATCACACATAAGCAACACAAATGAACAACAAGATTTAAATTGGAAACCCAATGCGAGATAGAAACCACCTGATGTTGTCATCTCCGTCTTCCTTTAATATAAGAAAAACTTGTTAACAATCTTGTACTAGTGCAGAATCATACCGGTACACAGGCACCCACCTGCAGAAGGCTACAACCTTCTCTCATTCTCCAGGTTCTACTTGAAGGGAGCTACAACCCCTAGCTCTTGTATGAGCTGATATGTTTACTAGTATGTAGGCGTCGGCCTACAGAAGGCTCCAACCTTCACTCATTTTCCAACTGCTACTGGAAGGGAGCTCTAACCCCCTGGATCTTGTATTGGCCAATACGTTTACCATTATGTAGGCACCAGCTTACAAAAGGCTATGACCTTCTCTTTTACTTAGGGGACCACGTTTCATAAATTTTCAGACTGGATACTCTTGGTACACAAAAACACAATATGAAGGCCATGTTTCATCCAATTTTCATACTGGACCTATCACCAACATTGAAGCTCAAAATCAATCACCACTGCAATACAACCAATCACTAAAAACCCATCATCATTGAAGCAAATCAAAATCTGAACATTCAGAATACAGTCACCAGAACATAGAGCAAAACCCATAACTCTGCATCAACAACCATAACCAACTGCAACTTCAAACATCTTATTTCGTAATGTATACGTTACTTCGAAGTATCGAACCAGTGTGTATACACGCCTTCACCAAGGTGAACTAGCGTATAGATATGCAATTACTAACTTAAAACTTCATAGCTATTCTAGACTTCATTCATACCCAGATCATAACATTTACAGAATAAAACATGCGTTAGCAATCAAATCTAGCCCAACCAATATCAGATCATTCAATGACAATTCATTTCAGGTCTCATGATCCTGATCCAACATTGAATTCAAGTTGCACAAAATATTTCAGATCATATCATAATCATAGCCCCTGCAACATAAAATATACTCCAAATAGAAGTATTCCTGGGAAACCCTTATGCTTGCGCACTTGGGCTTTTGATCTTCTCCTCCTTATATAGTTTTTGGCCTTTCTCAATACCTCGGACCAAAAATTCGGACCAATACCTCGAACCAAAAGCCTCGGACCAATACCTCGGACCAAAACCTTCATTTTCCATCCCATACACACTTTTCCTTTTGTGAAAGTGTGTGCATACATATATGCTCCCTTTGTTCTATTAATCTGCATGTGTATGCTTCTTGGAAAAAGTGAACCAGTGTATACTTCTTAAACCATTATCTTTATTCAATCTCTAGAGTATGATCTGTAAACCTTGTTAACTTGTTGCACTGTGAACTACTATCATTCATCATATATCTAAGTTTCCATCAAGGACAACACCTGTATCATAACGCCAACATACATTACAGAACAAAACTTTCTTTGTGAACTCTATTTGTGTAATTTTGTTTTATAATAGAATTCTCAATGGAACCTTATTCCTTTCATTGGGGATCTACAATTTTCATTTCTTACATAACTAATCAAGTAAAGTGGAAGAAGGCATCAAAATTTTTATGCTTATAAAAAAACTAAAGCCAGACTCCTGGTCAAGGAAGAGTAGCCACTCACATGGCTAGTTGTTAATGATCTATGGAGGTTGAGGGAGGATCCACATGATTCAATTACCATTCAAAATAATCAACAATATGCTATTATAAAATGCCATGTACTAGCCATAACATATTCACTAGAGGATCTCCTAGTTTCTCATGATATTTGGGAGCAGTTTCCACCATTTATGTGGGATAGGCATCCTATGGGATATCATTATCTTAGTCTTTCCCTCAAAATGGAAATGTTTTATACCTATTCAATACTTAAGAATTTTCCACGTTGGGTGGGATGTTCCTTTCATTATCAATTTGTTTGGTGTCGTAAAATGTTTTATAGAATTCCTATCCAACGCGATAAAGAGTAAGAATGGTCAAACTAGACAAAAATGGAAAAGGCATTGGGACTTTACAACTCGGGAGCATTTGGACACCCCACCTAGGGTGATTTACATGTTGAAATACCCAAAGAAAATTGAGTTGTATGGGGACATGAAACCAAATCAATCAAAGGGAGATGATGAGCTACCAGATTGACATTATTTTAGTCTATTAAACTACCTATTTCTACACAAATTTCTCTCTCTCTCTCTCTCTCTCTCTCTCTCTCTCTCTCCACATTTAAGAATTGCATATGCTCTTTATTACTCAAAATCTCAAAGGGATATATATATATATATATATATATATATATATATATGTGTGTGTGTGTGTGTGTATATATATCTATATAGATATATAGATATATAGATATATATATATATCTATAGATATGTATTATGTTCTTTATTTTCTTGTTTTATTCTCGAATTGAGGAATGTTGGAGAAAGTATCAAGTCTAGGAGCCTTGTAACTTTGTATGCATATGTTTGTTTAATTTTGGTGTGGGACTTTCCTTTCATTATCCATTTGTTTGGTGTCATAAAATGTTTTATAGAATTCCTATCCAACGTGATAAAGAATAAGAATGGTAAAACTAGACAAAAATGGAAAAGACATTGGGACTTTACAACTCAGGAGCATTTTGACACCCCACCTAGGGTGATTTACATGTTGAAATACCCAAAGAAAAATGAGTTGTATGAGGATATGAAACCCAATCAATCAAAGGGAGATGATGAGCTACAAGATTGACATTATTTTAGTCTATTAAACTACCTCTTTCTACACAAATTTCTCTCACTCTCTCTCTCTCTCTCTCTCTCTCACACACACACACACACACACACACAGGGAGATGATGAGCTCTCTCTCTCTCTCTCTCTCTCTCTCTCTCACACACACACACAGAGGGAGATGATGAGCTCTCTGAGCGAGATGATGAGCTATATGTATTATGTTCTTTATTTTCTTGTTTGATTCTTGAATTGAGGAATGTTGGAGGAAGTATCAAGTCTGTAACTTTGTATGCATATGTTTGTTTAATTTGGTGTCTCCACATTTAAGAATTACATATGGTCTTTATTACTTAAAATCTCAAAGGGATATATCTATATATATATATATATATATATATATATATATATATATATATATATATATATATATATATATAGATATATATATATATATATTATGTTCTTTATTTTCTTGTTTTATTTTCGAATTGAGGAATGTTGGAGAAAGTATCAAGTCTAGGAGCCTTGTAACTTTGTATGCATATGTTTGTTTAATTTTGGTGTGGGACTTTCCTTTCATTATCCAGTTTTTTGGTGTCATAAAATGTTTTATAGAATTCCTATCCAACGTGATAAAGAATAAGAATGGTAAAACTATACAAAAATTGAAAAGACATTGGGACTTTACAACTCAGGAGCATTTGGACACCCCACCTAGGGTGATTTACATGTTGAAATACCCAAAGAAAAATGAGTTGTATTGGGATATGAAACCAAATCAATCAAAGGGAGATGATGAGCTACCAGATTGACATTATTTTAGTCTATTAAACTACCTCTTTCTACACAAATCTCTCTCTCTCTCTCTCTCTCTCTCTCTCTCACACACACACACACACACACACACACACACACACACACACACACACACACACACACAGGGAGATGATGAGCTATATACTCTCTCTCTCTCTCTCTCTCTCACACACACACACACACACACACATAGAGGGAGATGATGAGCTATATAATCTCTCTCTCTCTCTCTCTCACACACACACACACACACACACACACAGAGGGAGATGATGAACTCTCTGAGGGAGATGATGAGCTATATGTATTATGTTCTTTATTTTCTTGTTTTATTCTCGAATTGAGGAATGTTGGAGAAAGTATCAAGTCTATAACTTTGTATGCATATGTTTGTTTAATTTGGTGTCTCCACATTTAAGAATTACATATGCTCTTTATTACTTAAAATCTCAAAGGGATATATATATATATATATATATATATATATATATATATATATATATATATATATATATTTATTATGTTCTTTATTTTCTTGTTTTATTCTTGAATTGAGGAATGTTGGAGAAAGTATCAAGTCTAGGAGCCTTGTAACTTTGTATGCATATGTTTGTTTAATCTTGGTGTGTGGATAATAAAGTGGAGGATTGACTATGGTGTAAAAATATTTTCTTAATTGTTTTTGGAAGCATAAATCTACCAAGTTGACTATTGGGCTATACACATCTAAGTGAATGATGACAGTTTTGATCAAATACAAAGGATCTTATTGTTATCTTATGAATGAGAACCTTAATATTTAAAATCCATGGGGATAACCTTCATGAATACAGTGGAAGTAGGTCATATTTGCATGTTGGCATAGATCATCACAGGCCAATATCCCAACTTCTGTAGCTCATATTTGATTGAAAAATTGTAGGTAACAATAAATAATTGCAGGGATAATATGCCACAGATGTGGTATTTCTCAACACCCTACCAAGCATTAGCATCTTGGAGGTAATAAAAAAAATGTGATTCAAAGTTGAATGAGCACTTGAATAAAAATAGTTAGCTCAACTCAGCATGTAGGCTTGCATAGCCACATACAATTTTCATATTGATCATGAGTCTAGAATCTACAACTGTCATTTTCTTTTACTGTAATCAAAACCATGGAAAATTTTAGGGGCTAATATTCATAGGTGGGCTAACTTTCCAAGATTTTTCCAGAAAAAATATTCGCCAATTTCCATTTTTTATAAAAATGGTTCGCCCAAATTTTACAATATAAAAACATTTTACCTTAAAAATCGCCAACATTATATAGAGTCTATATGTAAAATCATTATAAATTTGAATAATTTTACAAATATATCAATAAACATTTTGTAGTTTTCATATTAGGAACTAGTGAGATTCACCAATGCTTTTAAACTTCCAGATAATTTTCCATCCTTAAAATTTTCCCTAATGAGAACTATTAGTTTTCTATTTTTGTTGTTGTGTGGTCCACTAAGATGAATCATTCTATTATCTAAGTTTGATCAAAGAATCAGGTGACACACACACACACACACACACACACACACACACATGCACTTTGCAACAGAAGAGAGTTATCAGTGTAAATCTCTATAATAGTATTTACTCTTAATATAATACAAAGCTTGTGTGTGAATTTCTTGGTGTTTCACGACTATGATTTGATATGATTGATGTCGATGAATTTGAGATTACATTCAATCATGTGTTAGTATTCTAATAGCATGAAGGCATAGGTCAACCTTTGAGAGGGGCCCACTCAAGATACAATATTGTTCTAGTCGATTTTATTTTTGTTCTATAAGTATGTTAATAGTTTGGTAATGTTTGTAGCAACTTTAATGTATTTAATTACTTTGTCATTCAATTTATTTTTATTTGTTTCATCATATTTCATAGAATAATAGTTATCATAGTAGTCAATGTGTGGTTTTGTGTTCTTTACTTTGAATTTGTAGATTAATAACACTAGGAGTTATTTCAGATTAGGTTGATTGGGGGGAGAGACATCTAGTTATTCACTATAGAGCCAACCTCTTCTAAAGTGTATGTTTCATAATCAAGTGGTACAAAATTGGTAAGATTTGAGTTCACATAGTAACACAGAACTAGTCACCCTATAATGCGAATTGGGTGGATGAGGTGCCATTTGACTAAGTAGTAGACCATCCTCAAGCCAATTTGTCTATCCAAGACTGCATCCCCTTGAAATTCTTATTTTTTAATATGTTTGTATCATTAAGGATAACATGAGAAGATTTCCTCTTGTGTTTACAAGACAAAGTGACTCACAATATTATTAACCTACTTTGAAAAAACAAAACGAACAAGACACATCAAAATAAGAGGATACACACCACGAACAAAGCCTAGAGAAAGAAGAAATGAATCTAGCCATATCTTGTAATGTTAGAAAATTATATATTATGGAGCAATGGAACACATAAAATATTGCAGAAATATAAACACAGAAAACACATAAAACAAGAGAGACACAGATATAAATGGTTCACCCAGTTTGGGCTATGTCCACGGAGAAACAGCCAGTCCTTCCTTTTATATTATCTAGCAAACTGAAGAGATACAACCTATAGTAGATCCACTGTAACACCCTCTTCGCTCTCAATATCCTCTCTCTTTCTCACTCAGAATACAGATCTACATAGACACAATACAATTCCCTCATATATAGTGAGGGGTTGCCTTCTAGGGAAAAAAACCCTAAATTAAACATAACTTCTACCGTCAGATCTCCGCCTAATGAACGGCCCAGATTGACTAGAAATTACTATACTTTTACAAGGCAATTTTACATCTATTCTTAGCTTCGGGGGCGCTACCCCCGAAACCCCCCGCCAGGGGGGGGCTCCCCAAATGTCGTAGCTGGCCCCCCCTAGACCCCCCCTGCAGCGAATATTTTATGGGCGGCGTTACCAGCCCATTTCGAACTAGGGTCCAATGTGGCAATGCCTTTGAATACAGAAGATAATCAGGCTCTACACCCAACAATCTCCCACTTGGAGACTGATTATAACAACTCCACTGCTGCTTCATTTGTTGGACAATGACTCCTCTTTAGACCTGGTGTTACCGGTAATAGTGTCTATGCAGAACTGCTAATCCCACTAAGGCTGGTAGCTACCTTAGAAACAAACAAAGTAAAACTACTTTCGTTTTCCTTTATGAAAGATAGATGAGAGAAGAATAAAAGAGACCAACCTCTACCTTGCGTTTGGTTCTTTGCTCGATTCCTCTCTCTTCTGATAGTCCTTTGCTACTTGCTTTCTTGTATACCCAGCTTCACAGAGTACCTATAGAATAAAAGCAGCATAACACTATACGAGAACATGGATCTATTATCATAAGAAATATAGGATCAGATGTATATTAACCACACAAATTCATAAAACATCAATCACACAAGTGTATGGAGGAAAAATAGAATAGTTTTATTGATAATCAAGAAAGAGCCAAGAGAATTACAACCAATTGTTCTGACCCAGCATCATCCTCTCAGCAAGTAAGCCCTTCTTCACCTCATGAAAAGCTTAGATCACCCAACACTATGATGTTGCCTCAAGAAACCAACAACAATTCCTTACAAGATGCAAAATTCTAGCCTCTGGATCTCTGGGATGAGGGATCCATATATAGATGTCTGCAAGGGAGATGAGTCAGCTTGTGATTTGATTAGTGTCTTCCCTCTGATAGTTCTTGATTCCACTTGGAGATTAATGATCTCTTACTCATCCCTGGTCGAATTCAGATAGGCAAGTGTCACTGGAGAAGTTTCTGGAAGATTCTATGCTTCTCCACCTTGCGGATTGACCCTGCGATTTGTCCCTTCTCACCCATCGCACCCCATAGAAGGGCTTTTTGAAATGCAACGCACCTACTGTGTGTATTTAGGTGGGATGCAATGCACTTTGCCTATGGAGCAGGTGAAATGGTCCAGTTTTGACCAGTTCTGAGTACTTTTTTATGGAGAACTTCTGGGAGATACTGTAATCAGTTGACCTTGTTCTTTTAGGGGTTGGAACAACACCTTTAGGGACTTAGGAGCCCTTGGTTTATGGACATTTTATGCTTTGGGTTGCAGTGCCCAAAAATGTCTATAACAGTTGCACCCTAAAGCATGAGGTCATTAATTTTTTGATGTCGGGTGAAATGCTTTATCATGAGGATCCGAAGTTCTTTCAAGCTGGAAGGAGACCTATAATAAGATACAATACAATACTTATCTTCATAATTTTTTCATGATCTAGCTGAGGCGGGCATTCCCATGCTCATCTTTATAAATTCATTTTTCATGTACATGAGACAGACAATCGTCTGAGTGTAGACTGATGATTCTGGTAGAGCCATCATCCCTTAGATTGGATGATTATCTGTGCAGCAATGATGTACATTTGATGTCTTTATTTTCCTAAATATATATCGCAACCCAGATGGATGAAACTGGATCTGGGGTCTTCAATATCATTCAATCTTCACTCAAAATACAAGTCGATCCATGTGAGAGATGTTCTGGAGTCGAACATGGAAAGAGATCGCCTGATTACCAACCAATGATGTAAGTTGTTAACAGGCGCGAGAGGAATCACCGATAATGATAATGATCCTCAAGGTACTGCAGTACAATTCACGTGGTGTGAATAAGGGACTTGGCGTCGAACACCACGCAAAATCTTTCGGTCGAAGGCCATTGATGTAAACTTGTTGCCGGAAGTGAGAAACTTGCCATTGAGGCATGCAAGCTTCAAAGTACTGAAAGGGTTGTTCCTAGATCACCTTCTTGGATAATGAGCTGATGTCGACAAGAAGCGATCCGTCATAGGAGGGCATTAATGAATCCAAAATCAATGACACGGAATGGAGCAAATGATTTTAATGGAGGTGAAAACAATCTGGTGATATATGGTTTAGGGTGGCGGTCATGAAAGAATGGAGCGAAAATGTATTATAGTGCGTGAGACACAGGTGAATTCTCTGAATGACTTATCTTGAACATATCGACGAAACTGACATGATGGATTGGTAGCATTAACCCCAAATGTGGATGGTGTGACGGAACCATAGTGATATGACTAGTGAATGGAACAACCCAACCCGACTAGGATGTGGAGTGAAAGTGTCATGTTCAAGAGCGACTTGCTACCAACAAAGTTTCTTCAAGTTTTCTTCCCAATTTTTCCCCAGTCATTGCTGACCAGTACCTCTTTATTTTTGTCAAGCTTGAGGAGGATAACATATGCTTGTTCTATAATTTTCCCTTCGGGAAAACCCATCGCTATGTTTTAACGAGCCTAGCGATAGTGAAACTCGTTCTTGTCTGTTATGGACAAGTTTGTCGCTATTATGTTTTAACGAGTTTAATGACAAAGATAACTCGGTCCTTTTCAATTTTAGAGAGTCTGAAAAAGAACGTAAAGGAAACTCCAAATATCCCTTTTTGTCATCAAATCCCTTAAGTCCGAAAAATTATAAAATAATACGAAAGGGATGAATTTTCAGTAATTTTAACAAGTCGAACAAGACAAGCGCTCGATCTTTTTGTGTAATAATCCCTCAGGTCCAAAAAGATTAAAATTTAAAGGAGGGATAGCACTTCCGGTCACTTTAACGAGCTGGAGAGGCCAATGGCTCGGCAATCTTTTTATATTTTACAAGTCAGTTGAAAAGAGCTTAAAGGAGACTCGTTTCTTAGGAACGAGTGATAAATTTGGGTAGCAGCTAATTTCAGGTAAGGTTTGGAATTTTCCAATCACTGCAGTGTCACAAGGATGGCTAACAAGATCACTCTTCGCAACTGTTCCTCAAAAGGGGTAAATAATCAAGTGGAGGTGAATGATCGGCCAATACAGAGTGGAGGTGATGATGAGAACACGACCAAGGCTTTAAAGGCTAAAGTACTACATTGACGATGGTTATTTACCGGAAATTAGTTCATTTTTTAATGAGCTTAAAATTGGGGGGAAACACTTGCTCATTGCTTATGTTTATTTTTTAACGAGCTTGAATTCCGCAATAAAACTGCTCGATCCAGTCGTATAATAAGGATGTCTCATCTAAGATGCCATTTTTGTGGAGCTTGCACCTTACAAAGCTTTGCTCTGGATCCTTTCTTTATGCAAGTTAGGAAGCGACTAATCCTACGAGTTTAAAGGGTTAGAGGACCTGAAAATTTAAAAAATAAATAGTCGCTCTTCGCTTGCACGCCAAAAGGTTTGCATGCCCCCAAGTATAGAGAAAAATTTCCAGGTTACCAAGAAAGTTTCATTCGTGTAGCGGATAAAATTCTTTCTCGGCGATGCCTATTGAAATAGGAAAAGAGGAGTGGTGTCACCCGACATAACCTTAACGAAGGTATCTTATTCCAGTCTGTTCCCATTTTCCTGTAAGGACGGGTTCACCAGATTAGTCATATATCCCTTGCGGAAATCAACCCTATACCCAAGGTTCTTCTGCCGAAGCAGACCAGGATGCATGCACCCTGGGTTTCAGTCATGTCCCCCGAATCACTCGCGCTCATCATGTGGACGGACTGGGGATTGATGAGACATTCATTGTGTGAAAAGACCATTCAGGGATGGTATATGACTACTTGCCATGCATGAACCGGGGAATGAAAGCTGGTCTACGAGCTTGACCACTCTTCCTTCGTGCGGAAAACACATTACTCTAAAGAGTGAGGAGACAATGGCTCCCATGCAATAAATATAGTCTCATCCAAGGAGTAGATTATAATCCAGGGGTCCTTGGACTACCATTACGTTCATGTGAATGGTTTTCCCTCTCAATGTAATGGGCACATTGGGAAGGATCCCTAACGGTCGACTGGTTCCTTTGTCAAAGCCTGTTAGATTTCTCATTTCAGGCAAAAGCGATGGCAAACCAAGCGCTTTCCAAGCAGTTGAGGAAAGGATACTCACAGAAGCCCCTTCATCTATGATGGTATCGGCCATAACCATTCTATATACTTGAGTGATGATTCAGAATGGTATACTAGCTGGTAAACGGGGTCTGCCTAGTAGATTCCAGTCAAAGGAAACGACCAGGTTGCTTGGAGGTGGGACCGAATAGACGGCCGGGTATGACTCTGATGAACTTCCTTCCTGCGGTAAAGGAACGGGTAAACTGCCCCCATGTTCATCGAAGTCTGTGTTTACGAAGAGAATTTGGATGGTGTCATCTTTGTTCTCTTCGGTGACTGTATCATCTGAAGACGGAACCTCTGAAGGCAAGACTGGGTCAACTGCCACCTCGACCTTTTGACTTTCGTCTGGTATGGATTCATATGGTTTATCTTCAATGATAGACGCTTCGGCCAACCACAAGGGCATGTCAGCCGGATTTTCAACTAGTGACGGACTCGGCAAGAGTTTCTTATATCCAGGAGGGAGCCATAACGGTGAAACCGGACGGTCGTCCAAAACTCTTTTAGCCTCATCTAAGAAGGGACAATGGTGAACGGCATGATCGCCTTCACACAGTCTACAAGGAAGTTTACTTTTTCCTTTTTGTCCAGGGGCTTCACTTTCACTAGTTGACGGTGTACTTTCAACATGATCACCAGAGGTTGACGACACCGGGTTGTGCAAACGAGGAGACCAGTCCCTTAGGATCCGAGGGATGCAAGGAAAATCTCTATGATAGTGGTCCCCTTTGCAAATGACACATGGCGATTTAGGCCTGGTCGGTGTAGTGTGTGGATTTTCGCTAGACGACGTTTGGTTGCCCCTTTTCACCTTTGGCTCCTTCTTCTTCTTCTCTTTCTTCTTCTTTTCCTTCTTCTTCTCAGGAACTTAATTTATGGCTTTACCAGCTTCATCAAGCGAAGAGGAAGGAGGAGAGGAATAATTGGACGAGGTAGAGGGTTGGGGGGTAACTCCGGTATAGTTTAGCTGCTGACTCGATTGTTCAGGAATCGCAGTGTTCTGAACGACGGAGGTTGAGAAGAGCCATACAGGCAAACCAATTGTCAATCCTGGAAGTGACAACGTGGCCATGTGGGGTGCACCAACATCTCCCCAAGAGGAGAAGGGACTAGGATTTCCTCCAAGAGGAATTCCTTGGTTGGTGGACTCCATTTTCCTCAACCCAAGACCAACATAGGAAAGGTGATAATTATTCCGTTTAAAATAAATTTTAGACGCTTTGACACAACTTGTTTTTTCAATTTTAAAGAGTCGAGAAAAAACAAAAGATGACTCTAGTCGCCTTCGATTTTTAATGAGCTTAAAGTGACAAGTGCTCAGATGGACCTTTTCCATTAAGGAGTCTGAAAAGGAACGAAAGGGACTGCTCTGGAAATATAGACAGAGGGATTACCAAACCAATTGCAAAACTGCAGAATACTTTTTACTGTACGGAAGTCAATCTTCCCGAATGCTGTGTTCAGTGCATTGCGATCGGTAGGGCGGCAGACACGGCTTCTTATGGATAAAGGATTAAGCCTATTGTGGTCTCCCAAAATATACTCGACGGTACGTGGGAGCACAAGTCTGTACTGGCACTTATCATCTCAAAGTGGAGGAATCACCCAACCAATAGTTGAAACAATAGTTACCAGGCTTTACGACGCCGGAATACGTCTCTAGCCTAGACTTCTAGATGTTGTGCGTTAGGTTCCAAAGCGTTGTTAGATTCATTAAATTTATTTTATAGTTGATTTTGCTTAAGAAATTTTCCTTTCACGTTCACCGCGTGATGTAGATGTACAATTCCTAAAATGCAATCTAAGATGATAAACAATCGTTTTGTCTTCTTTGTGCAATGAAAATCCTAGCTACTAAGGAAAGAGAGATGGCGTTCTTTCAACAAAGAGCAAAGAGCACACACTATATGCATTGTCCTAAATCAAACCAACAAACAGTCTAAATTCAAATGCACATGCATGTATTTGTTTTCAGCCTTCTTAATGTGTAAATGATAAAAAGAAATCTATTGCGCAAATCTGAATTATTTTTCAAAACGACAATTACTAACAAGTTTCTTTTCAAAACAAAATGAGGACAATGACACCACTTTGCGATTTGGAATTGAAAACTTGCTTTCGACACTAGAAAAACTACTAATTCAGATCAAATACAATAGTAACAGGGTAATCGACTATCAAGAGCAATCAGACTCTCTTCTATGACTGAAAACGACACTTGCGACACTTTCAAATCAAGAAACGACAGTACAATTACATTACTTCTTTGTAAAGGAGAACTGAGAATGACTCAAAAAATACATAAAAACATTTATAGTTCTTTGCACAATGGACGCGGAATAACAACAAGGAAAGGGGTTTCAAACAGAGGTGTATTGACTACAGGTAGCAAAACTCTTGAATAGATCTGAAAGGAGTGAACATAGAAACCAAAATTTAGGAACAATGCCTAGTCCGATCAGTGCACCTGTAACACAGTGAAACTGAAATGCAACGCACCTACTACACTCGGGAAGTGCACTGAATTTGAGATTCACAGAACAGACAGTGCGCTGGACCATGGACGAGACTTTGATTGGGTTCCGGGTCACAGTTTGCAGTTCAGTTCAGGGATTTTGGCCGAGCAATTGGTAATCAGTAAATCAATGACAGGGGTAGATCTAAGGAGGTTACTAGAGCCACCACAAGGGCAATTAGAGAGCTTGTAAATCAATTGTTTAAATCATAAACAAAACCCAGAGATTGACTGAAGCAGCGTTGTTCTACTTTACACTTGCATAGAAAATGCAGTTCGAAGGCTAGCTGGCTTAACTTCAGGCTCCGTCTGTAAGTTTATAAAGTAAACAAATGTAGATGAACAAACAATCTACTCGCTCCCCAGTGGAGTCGCCATTTTGTTACTGGGAATAGTGTCTATGCAGAACTGCTAATCCCACTAAGGCTGGTAGCTACCTTAGAAACAAACAAAGTAAAACTACTTTCTTTTTCCTTTATGAAAGATAGATGAGAGAAGAATAAAAGAGACCAACTTCTATCTTGCATTTGGTTCTTTGCTCGATTCCACTCTCTTCTGATAGTCCTTTGCTACTTGCTTTCTTGTATACCCAGCTTCACAGAGTACCTGTAGAATCAAAGCAACATAACACTATACGAGAACATGGATCTATTATCATAAGCAATATAGGATCAGATGTATATTAACCACACAAATGCATAAAACATCAATCACACAAGTGTATGGAGGAAAACTAGAATAGTTTTATTGATAATCAAGAAAGAGCCAAGAGAATTACAACCAATTGTTCTGACCCAGCATCATCCTCTCAGCAAGTAAGCCCTTCTTCACCTCATGAAAAGCTTAGATCACCCAACACTATGATGTTGCCTCAAGAAACCAACAACAATTCCTTACAAGATGCAAAATTCCAGCCTTTGGATCTCTGGGATGAGGGATCCATATATAGATGTCTGCAAGGAAGATGAGTCAGCTTGTGATTTGATTAGTGTCTTCCCTCTGATAGTTCTTGATTCCACTTGGAGATTGATGATCTCTTACTCATCCCTGGTCGAATTCAGATAGGCAAGTGTCACTGGAGAAGTTTCTGGAAGATTCCATGCTTCTCCAACTTGCGGATTGACCCTGCCATTTGTCCCTTCTCGCCCATCGCACCCGATAGAAGGGCTTTTTGAAATGCAACGCACCTACTATGTGTATTTGGGTGGGATGCAATGCACTTTGCCTATGGAGCAGGTGAAATGGTCCAGTTTTGACCAGTTCTGAGTAGTTTTTTATGGAGAACTTCTGGGAGATGTTGTAATCAGTTGACCTTGTTCTTTTAGGGGTTGGAACAACACCTTTAGGGACTTAGGAGCCCTTGGTTTATGGACATTTTAGGCTTGGGGTTGCAGTGCCCAAAAATGTCTATAACACCTGGTTGTTTCTTATCTTCTTCATCATACTTGAAGACCAATTGAAACTGAGCATATTCTCAGTTTCTCCCTGGTTACAACTTTTGTTAGCATATCTGCAGGATATTGGCTAGTGTGTATCTTTTCCAGCTTCAACTCTCCATCTTCCAACATTGATCATATGAAATGGTACTTGAGCTATATGTGTTTAGTCCTAGAATGAAATGCTGAGTTCTTTGCAAGATGAAATGCACTTTGGCTATCACTGTATAACGTGCCCATATCATGCTCCTTACCCAATTCACCCATAAACCTTTGTAACCAAATCATTTATTTACTAGCCTCTATAGTAGCAACATACTCTGCTTCTGTTGTTGAAAGTGTAACAATGCTTTGGATTTTTGAAACCCAACTGACAGTTGTTCCACCTACAGTAAATACATATCTTGTAGTGCTCCTCCTATTATCTCTTTCACCTGCCATATCTACATCAACATATCCCTCTATAGAAATGTTTGAACCACCAAAGCATAATGCTTGATTTGTGGTACCTTTCAAATATCTGAGAATCCATTTTACTTCCATCCAATGCTCATTTCCTGGATTGTTCATGTACCTGCTTACAACTCGCACTACATGTGCAATATCAGGCCTTGTGCAGACCATTGCATACACTAAGCTTCCAATTGCTGATGCATATGGAACTTTAGACATATAATCCATGTCTTCCTGGGTCTTTGGGCACATTTTCTTACTAAGTTTAAAATGGCTAGCAAAAGGTGTACTAACTGGTTTTGCATTGTGCATATTAAATCTTTTCAACACCTTTTGTATGTACTCATTCTGAGATAGTGTTAGTTTGCGATTTTTCCTGTCTCTAGTTATTCTCATTCCAAGTATTTGTTTTGCAACTCCCAATTCCTTCATTGCAAATGAATTTTCCAATTTTCTTTTGAGCACATTTTTTCCTGCATGTTAGACCCTGCAACAAGCATGTCATCTACATACAATAACAATATATTATAGCTGCCATCATTTTTATTTTTTAGATAAACACAATGATCAAAGTGACATCTAGTATAACCTTGTTCAGACATAAACTTGTCAAATTTTAGATACCACTGCCTTGGAGCCTGTTTTAAGCCATACAAGCTCTTCTTCAACCTGCACACTAGTTTCTCCTTCCCTTTTACCTCATATCCTTGTGGCTACTGCATATATATCTCTTCCTCCAAATCCCCATGGAGAAATGTTGTCTTTACATCTAACTGCTCAAGATGCAAATATTTAGCTACTATTAGACTTAGAATAGTTCTGATTGAAGTCATTTTAACAACAGGAGAAAATATTTCATCAAAATCAATACCTTTCTTCTATGTAAACCCCTTCACCACAAGTCTAGCTTTGTACCTCTGTTTTCCTCCATCTTCTTCCTTCAGCTTGTAAACCCATTTATTCTGCAATGTAGTTTTACCTGTACGAAACCTGACTAAGTCCCAAGTCTGGTTATGCATTAAGGAGTCCATCTCTTCTTCCATGGCTAGCTCCCACTTCTTCCTACTTTCAACCTACATTGCTTCTTCATAACATTCGGGTTCACCATAATTAGTCAACAATAAATAATATAATGAAGGAGAGTATCGTTCAGGGGGTCTACTTATTCTAGTAGATCTTCTAACACCACTTTCAGGTGTTTGGGGTGCCTATTGCTTTTGTGGTGGTTGCTGTTGTTGTGGTTGTTGATTATTATTATTTTCAAGCACCTTTACTTGTTCAATGATCTCATCAAGAACTGTGTATTCCTTGTTTTCTTTTTCCTGTTTCTTTTCTTGCTATTGATTCTTATACAAGACCTTTTCATTGAATACTACATCTCTACTCCTCATGATTTTGCGATTTTCATAATCATATAAGCGATAACCAAAATCATTAACACCATATCCAATAAAGGTACATTTCTTTGATTTTTCCTCAATCTTTGTTCTATTTTCTTTATTAATATGGACAAAGGCCTCACAACCAAAAGGCTTTAAAAAAGAGTAGTTTACCTTTTTACCTATCCATGCTTCCTCTGGAACAACAACATCCAAGGAAGTTGAAGGCCATCTGTTTATTAGATAAACAACAGTATCTATAGCATCTGCCCAAAATTGTAAAGGAAATCCTGCATGCAATCTCATGCACCTTGCACGCTCCATGATTGTTCTGTTCATCCTTTTTGACACACCATTTTCTTGTGGTGTTCTTGGAATTGTCTTCTCTCTGTGAATTCCATGCTCTGAACAGTACCTATCAAACTCGTTGCTGCAATATTCACCTCCATTGTCTGATCTGAGACACTTCAATTTCTTTCCTGTCTCAATCTCAACAAAAGCTTTCCATTTCTTCAAAGTATCAAATACATAAGATTTATTCTTAATACAATAAATCCAAGTTTTTCTAGTTGCATCATCAATAAAAGTAAGATAATAATGAGAGCCACCGAGAGATGATACCTGAGCAGGTCCCCATACATCTATATGCACAAGCTCTAATTTTTCACTCTTCTTTTCTTTCCCAACTCTGAGAAATTTGACTCTCTTCTGTTTTCCATAAATGCAATTCTCACAGAAGTCCAAATCAACATTCTTCAAACCTGGCAAGAAATTGCTTGGGTGAAGGATCTTCATCCCCTTATCACTCATGTGTCCGAGCCTATGATGCCATAATGCTGCATCTGCTCCTTTGGAAGTTAAAGCATTAACAAAGTTAGAAATACCATTGCATCAATACAATGTACCAACCTTTTCACCTTTTGCTATTACCAGGGCTCCTTTGGTGACCTTCCAAGATTTATCTATGAAATTTGTCACACAACCTTCACCGCCTAACTGCCCTATTGAAATCAGATTTTTCTTCAGATATGGAACATTCCTTACCTCCTTTAGTAGCCATTGGTTTCCATTTTGCTGTTTTACAAGAACCTTACCCATTCCAACAATTTTACAGGGTTTATCATCACCCAAATGGACTTGTCCAAAATCTCTGTGAACATAGTCATGAAAGTATTTCTTATCAGGTGTGGCATGGAATGAGGCCCCTGAATCTACCACCCAAGAATTAGTAATATTTTCGAAAGAAAGAATCAAAGCATCTTGTAACACCTCACCTGTCACATTTGCTTCATGATTTTTTTCTTGTTGTGCATCTCCTTCTTTTCCCTTCCGAGATCTACAGTCTTTCTTTATGTGTCCTTTCTTTCAGCATTTCTAGTAGACTATCCCTGATCTAGACTTGGATCTATGTTTCCTTGATTTACTGCGATATCCTGAGCTCTTTCCTCTTTCCATTTTTCTTCCCCTAGACTCTGCACTCAAAGCATTACCCGATGTCTCACTGGAGCTTTTCCATCGCATTTCCTTGCTAAGGATAGCACCGACAACATCATCAAACTTTAAAGTACTAGATCCAGAAACAGAGTTACTAATGGCCATTGCTAAACCATTCCAACTTTCTGGTAAGAAGCACAAGAATAACAAAGCTCTAACTTTATCATCAAAGTTTACCCCTACAGAACTTAACTAACTTGTAACAGTATTAAAATCATTTAAATGGTCTACAATAGATCCACCTTCCGACATCTTCATATTAAATAAACGCTTCATAAGAAATACCTTATTTGAGGCCGAGGTTTTTTCATATAGTTTCGCCAACGCCTTAATCAAACCCTCCATCGTTGTTTCCTTCGAAATGTTGAAGGCGATCGACGCTGCGAGGCACAACCATACTGCTCTGAGTGCCTTTCTATTGAGAAGGTTCCATTCTTCATCTATCATACCCGTTGGCATCTTTGTTTTTCCACCCAATGGTGGGTACAGATCTTTCTGATATAGATAATCTTCCATCTGCATCTTCCACAACAAGAAGTTTTGGCTGTTAAATTTCTCGACCCTAAACTTACCATCTTTCACCATTGCTCCCACTCGAACCAAGAATCCTTCTCTCCCGCGAGTTTGTTAGCCAAAAAGACCTTCGGCTCTGATACCAGTTGTTAGAAAATTATATATTATGGAACAATGGAACATATAAAATATTGCAAAAATATAAACATAGAAAACGCATAAAACAAGAAAGACACAGATATATGTGGTTCACCCAGTTTGGGCTATGTCCACGGAGAAACAGCCAGTCCTTCCTTTTATATTATCCAGCAAACTGAAGAGATACAACCTACAATAGATCCACTGTAACATCCTCTTCGCTCTCAATCTCCTCTCTCTTTCTCACTTAGAATACAGATATACATAGATGCAATACAATTCCCTCATATATAGTGAGGGGTCGCCTTTCAGGGCAAAAAACCCTAAATTAAACATAACTTCTACCGTCAGATCTCCGCCTAATGAACGGCCCAGATTGACTAGAAATTACTATACTTTTACAAGGCAATTTAACATCTATTCTTAGCTTTGGGGGCGCTACCCCTGAAACCCCCCGCGAGGTGGGGGGCTCCCCAAAGGTCGCAGTCACCCACCCCTGGACCCCTCCTGCAGCGAATATTTGACAGGCGGCGTTGCCGCCCCATTTTGAATTGGGATCCAATGTGGCAATACCTTTAAATACAGAAGATAATCAGGCTCCACACACAACATGTAATGCATTGGCTGGAATAACCACTCCTACAACTATCAAGATAAGAAATATCATGAAGAAAAAGGTAACAATGTTGATTGATTTAGGCAGTACCCATAATTTTATTCATTGTAAGATAGCGAAGGAATTGAATTTCTTCCGATATCTAGCACCAGAATGTCAAGTGATAGTTGAAAATGGAAGAACCATAAATTGCTCTCGAAAGTTCCATGATATCAGGCTATCCATGGGAGAATATGTGTTGAATATCCCAATTCATTCCATTCCAATGGTTGTTGTTGATGTTACTATATGAGTCCTGTTAGAGTCGGTCTGGTCATCCCTCCGTCAGAGATCAAAACTCTTTTTGCATTTCATGTTTAGGTGTCCAATCTTGCTCGATCAGTTGCATTCCGTTAGGAGCATGCCATAAATATGTCGGAAGTGCTTTTGTCATTCATCTCCCTCATGCTTTGCACTGCTGGTTCAAGTCTGTTCATCAAAATTAAGTCTTAAAAGTCATTTGCAGTCCTGTTTCAGTTTCTAGGTCATAACAGTCATTTTAGTCATTAGGTCTAGGGTTAGTCAATTTGGTCTGCAAACAGGGTCTAATAAAGCCAGTAGGCCAGAGGGAGGTTCTTAATAAGTTGTTATTTCTAAGATTTTTATCGTCATATGGATGGATTATGAATTTTCTTCAAAACTCTGTTTTGAAGACAAGTCGACATTTCGTTTTTTGTAATAATTTTCCAAAATTTTCAGTTCTTGAATTCTTCAGGCGCAACCCTAGACACCTTTGCCAAATCACATGTCAGCTATTCCTCCAAAAATTTGCCAAGAAATTCATCATTTCAACCAAAAAGTCAAGGAGGAAACAAAAAGTCAGAGTTGTATTAATTGTGAAAAAGTGCCAATTTCAAAACATTACAAAAATGGGTTTTGAGGAACCAAAAATCAAATCAATGTCTTTATAAGCTTTTGCCATGAAGATCAATGTCATTTTTCATGCCAAGGTCAAAGAAAAGAATTTCAAACTGAATTGGGTGAGCAAGTGCGTGTTTTGGGGCGAAATAGCTTGCAGCTAGCCGGCGCGGTGCATTGAAAGTGTGCAGCACACTGGGAGTTTTTGTCTAGTGTTATTCTGAACGGGCGCGGTGCACTAGAAGCACGTGGCGTACTGGGTCCTTGGCACAGTGCATGTTGAGTCCCAAACCTGCACTTCCCTATATACCCTTTCAGCCTTCTTTTTCCATTTACTTCGTCCACCAAGCTGTCAAATCGTTGCATAATAGTTTAAAAAGAACTTATGGAATGGTTTCCTAACTATGCTTATGACTGTTGTTTGATTTAGATTTTTGTTCAAGTAGCTGCGGAAACTTGTCACTTTCCGCAGCCAGCCCAAGTTTCCGCAGCCATTTTGTTAAAGGCTATGCTACAGGTGTCCAATGGAGAAACCAGCCACATGGGTAAGCTGCACGTGACGTGTACATGGGGTGTGTCCCCTCAGATCAGCCAAGTCATTCATAAATAGTCGCGGTCAATGATGGTCAAAGGAAGGGCCAAATGAAGAATTTCGCGATGGCACGGCTCTGTTTTTCCCACGTGAAGGTTTGCAGGGCACGATCCTTAGTTTTCGGAGGTATTGGCACACCTGGAGAACAGCCCGTGAACTAAACCAAGTAGCCACCACTCCATGAATTCATGACCACCACGGTAGATCTCGGCTCAAGGGATTTACGTGTCTTTTAGCAGCATAAATCTAGGAATTAGTTGCAGCATCTTTTTCTTATAAATAACGCGTTGATATACACTGAAGGATTAGCTTTCATATTGTAATTTCGACTGTTGTCACCCACTGTACTGCATTTCACTTTAAATACATGAGAAGACACTTTTTCTTAATCGGATTTGTGACCAAGTGATTCACTGGCCGAGGTTGCAGAGGGCCCCTGTACACCAGAGCCTTGTATAGTTTCTACTTGCTTTCATTTACTGTTTTCTTTCAATCATTGCTTGTATATATAGTGTGTTGTTCTAATGATCATTGCTGTCTATATTTCCTTTATGTTTCTTTTCTAACTGTTAGCTGATCAGTGCTTCTTTTACAGGTTTTGTTGTAGGTAGCCCGGGCAGATTTACATATTTTTTTTATAACTACTGACATATGAGATCATCTTGTCCTTCCTGCTAATTTTCATTTTCTGAAGTTTAATTCCAGCACTTTCATTTTTCAAATTGTGTTTTGCTTATTTATTTTTCTGCTATTTAGACATCATACTACTCATTTGTTTATGGTTTCTTTCTATAGTCAAGTGACTCTATTAGTAAGGAATCAGAATATTACTTATTGTAGTGTGATTTAGTTTGCTTTCTTGCAATTTAGATATCATATTGCTTAACTTGTTCATGATTGCTTCCCATAGGGCAGATTGAGTTGAAGGGTAAAGGATCAGAAGAGTTGAAGTAGTGTGATTAGTTTCGTTTATGCAATTTAATTTCCTGCAATTTAGATATCATATTGCTTAACTTGTTCATGATTGCTTCCCATAAGGCAGATTGAGTTGAAGGGTAAAGGATCAGAAGAGTTGAAGTAATGTGATTAGTTTCCTTTATGCAATTTAATTTCCTGCAATTTAGATATCATATTGCTTAACTTGTTCATGATTGCTTCCCATAAGGCAGATTGAGTTGAAGGGTAAAGGATCAGAAGAGTTGAAGTAGTGTGATTAGTTTCCTTTATGCAATTTAATTTCCTGCAATTTAGATATCATATTGCTTAACTTGTTCATGATTGCTTCCCATAAGTGTTGTGGGGAAAAGTATCCGATGCGGATGACCCTATCCCTACTCTAAAGGTGACAGTCTTTAGCAACAACTGAAAGTAAAGCTTTGATGTTTTCCTTTATGAAAGTACAGAGAGGGGGAAGAAATGATCAACCAACCTGGTATCCTTCGCTTAGTCGATCTTGATCCTCTCTCTTTGTCTCTTGTTCCCAGCTCCTTGCTCTCTTTGCCGGTCCAGCTACACACAAGCCCTGCACAAAACGAGAGAGGAAACTACAAGATACAAGTACTCATAACTGATGCATGGATTAGAGTGAATCAAATATACATGTAAATACAATACATCAATGCAATACAAGTATATAGGAGAACATGCAAAACTTTATTGATAGAAGTAACAGGGTTCTGAGAAGGTTACAACCAATGATGGCTCCAATCCAGCAGCACCTCCCCAGCAGCAAGAACTCTCCTCTTCACCTCTAGTAAAACAATCACCCAATAGCTCTAACTGTAATCCAACAGCACCTCCTTGCTTTACACAAAATTCCAGCCTCTTTAGACCTCATAGAAGAGCTCTATATATAGGAGAGAAGAAGAGAGGATGAGTCAGCTTGAGGCTGGCATAGAGCTGACTAGTGTCCTCTCCCTCTTCAGTTAATCTTCAGTTCTTGAGTCCACTTGGAGATCCTTGCTTACACATGGTGATCAAGTACCTCTTACTCATCACAAGGCGAATCTGATGAACCAAGTGTTAGTTTGGAAGCTTCCTGGGCAGTTGACACCTTGCAGGATGACTGTGCCACTTGGCCAATCTCGCCCAGCGCAGGTAGCCTTCATTACTTTTGACTTCCAGCGTAGGTACAGAGTGGGACAGTTGCATTACAGCGCAGAAGCTCAGTTAAGCAGCTGACATGATCCAAAATAAGCCTGTTTTGAAGTGTTTTCAGGTGGAGAACTGATTGGAAGTGCTGTTGTTTGATGACCTTGTTCTTTTAGGGGTAAGAACAACATGTTTAGGGACTGAGGATCCCTGTAATTATTGACATTCCATGCTCCATGATGCGAGGCACAAAAATGTCTATAACAATAAGGCAGATTGAGTTGAAGGGTAAAGGATTAGAAGGGTTTTAGTAGTGTGAATTACTTGCTTTGCTTTCAGTCTTTGAGTTGCTTTAAGTTCAGTTTTTACTTTCTTTTTCATACAGGAGCAAGGATACTGGGCCATTGTCATTAGTTCACTGTTTGATACATTTACTTCCTCTTAAGAATTGATTTCATTACAGTTAGTTTAGATCTTTCTTTTTGAACACTTTTAAGTTTGGAAAATCACTGTAGAAATCACCATTACCATCCATACTTAACTTTCATTTTTTCCATCACACACACTAGGGAATCCATAAAAGATAAATCCTAAAACAAACTAAAAAAAAAAACTCAAAAACGACAAAAGGCTAAGAAAAAGGTTATCTTGTACATATAGTACACTTCACTTCGTCAGTTTACGAATCCCGGATTGACATTTTAATCAGCAATTTAGAACACACTAAATTGACCAAGCAGTGCATACAGTCCACAACCCGATATTGCTTGAAATTTGTCCAAGTTGCTCATTCCTTGTGTGAATTTGCCAGGTAGGCCCTTCTTCTTGATGTTGCATCAAATTTTGTGATAAGTGGTGGTGGTTTATGGGTGATAAAGGTTGAAACAAAAATCCAAACCCTACATCTAAAGTGCCTTCAAAGGAAGTTTGCTGTGGGTTCTTAAATCTTTGATTTGTCACCAAGGACTCTCCTCCTTCCCCATTTCTCCCTTGTTTCATCATTTCCTACCCCCCCCAACTAAGCTCATCAATCCTACATTTTCTTTCCTACATTCAAATCCCAAAACCCCAAAACCCTAGCCCTTATAAAAATCTCCCAACTCTATACAACAATCCCAAATGCTAAACCCTAGTCCCATACATAAAATTCCCCTCCTCTCCCTAATAAAATTTATTTCAATATTCCCTAATCCCCTACCGTTTTCCCCTTCCTAACATTCCCTGGTTGCATTTGTTTTCTCCCCTTGGTGGAAGAATCCAACTATATTGCATTACAACACAACAGTTTCATACATCATTAAAGAGTAGTCCAAGCATAGTTCATATACAGCAGCATCTTTTCTTCAAGGTATATTGTACAGTAGTCATGGCATCTGAGCATTCATCGGACTATGAAGTGGAAACCCAAAGTGACTCTCCCTTGGAAGAACAGGAATCCCAGAGGCCTCATAAAAATGGCAGACATGTTATGGAAGAACCGACCACCCTTATAGAATTGTAGGCCTGCCTCTTGCTATGCAGTGTTTTCAGCATCATTCATGCTATGAGTTTTTTCAAAAGGTGGCTAGTGTCCAATTTCAACATGAGCTAGCTTGTCTGTTCGTGCTACACTTACATGGAGATCAAGCTACCTTAGCCAGTGTCACCTTCACACTTACACCAGAATCTGTCACATTAGCAACCAGTATACCGAACATTGGTGAACCATGGCACAAGAAACAGAAGATTGACCGGCAGCATTATGAGCCATACATTAAAACCAGTTTCATGAGGTAGCTCAAGAGAGTGTTCCCATTCTGATACCTAAAAGATGATTATGCTCCACTAATGAGATTGATCATGAAATATTTCAGCTGTGAGGGACGATTCTCTCGTCTTTATGCTTATCACATCAGGTTGCTCATGCATTTCACCAGGGTACGGATGATGAAAATTCCGTATTTCATTTGCTGGAACATAGAGAGGATGACCACCTTTATATAGCATAAAACCCCTCAGCAGCAACTTAACAGTGTCTATCATTTTGCTCTTATTAAGATTTTTGTGGTTCATCAGCTTGGAGTACAGGGCATCACTTGGGATGATTTCATCTCTTGTGACTTCTTGAGAGCTTCACAGGGATTATTAGAGGTTAAGCATGAAGGTGAACCTTCTCATCAGTATGAGTGCCATGAGACCGCTAGTGTGCCGGTATTCATCACATATCAGAGAGGCACCAGAAATTTGTTTGCAGCGACAAAGCAAGTGTTATCTCCACCCGGGGTAGAAGGGGCCTCGTTTCCTCCATCAGCATCACAAGTACAGGACAAAGGAAAGAGGCCAATGTGATTAGAGGCCAATTTTGATGTCCATATCATGATCCATCAGGTGAATGAGAGACCGACTTCATTCTCATTCATGATGATGGTACTGATATGGGTCCACAAAGCGCCAAACTTAGAGAGATCATCCAGGAGCAGCAAACAGAGATCGAAGCCTTATCCCTTAAATTAGAGAGGGCTAAGTGGACCATGAAATACTTGGAATAGAGAAACAAATAGCTTGAAGATCAGCAGGCAATCATGGAGCTACAAAACATCCGCGAGAATCACCAAGCTGCATAAAGGAGAAGAGTTGAGCTCACATCATTGTAGCAAGAGATTAATGAGGATCAGGAGGCCAATCTCGAGAGAGTTAACATGTACTTAGAGAGGATGTTGGAAAAGGCCAACAAAGACCATGCATTTATGAGACACATGGCTTTCCACTACATGGCACGAAACAAGGTGTGCAAGGCCTGAATCAGGAATTTGAAGGCAAAATTGAGGAAGGCTATTAAGAAGCAAAAGAGGCAAAGGGAGCTTAATCATCTTCAGATATTGGCTGAAGCCCCTTTAGCCCAGAATAACACTTAATGAAGAAGCTCTAGCCCAAATTTCAAGGAATTTGGGCATTTTTAGTATTTTTGCAAATTTTTGTACAAAAAACAGGGTTTTTCTCCCTGTGCGTCGCGCCACGTGGCACACACTTATGATTGGAGGCTCCAAATGAAAAAAAAAATATATTTTTGGATTTTTCATGAAAAATCATGATTTTTGGTGCATGGCCAAGAAGTTTGGGCAATTTTTGAGTCCTCAGGAGGTCAAAAACACTCAAAAAATGACCTCTCTGCCCCTATTTTGACACACAGGAAGCCGTCTTGTGAGATTGAAGTTTTGGAGGGGCAAATGGGCACCAAATTCAGAAATTCCACTTGGGTTGTAAAGTAGACAGGCAGGGATTTCCAACAAGCACACTTGGGCTCAATTTTGACTTCAAAAAGTGCCTCAAAATCAGCATCAAATTGGCGTGATGCATACAGAAATTGGCGCGGCGCACAGAGGTTTTTTGCCCAATTTTTCACCTTCCAGCTCAGGAATTCGGCCAGTTTGACTAGTTTTGCTTTGTGATGTTATTTTTGACCTATCTTGATGTAATTGGGTGAACATGATGTAATTTTGGCACTTAGTTACTTGTTCTAGAGGATTCATTCTCTAAAAAGTGAAAATTTAATGAATGAATCAGTTTCCTACCTTATAGAGGCAAGTTGTTTTGACTGCCTAAATTGTAGTGATTTGTTTAGAATTGGTTGAAACAGCTCCTAGAATGATGAGCTCGACCCCTAGAGGCAAGGGAATGGGTTGGGATAGTCTATATCATGTAATTCCTAAGTCATTTTCAGGGTTGGACTGTTGGGAAAAGTTTGGCACTCTATTGTACATTCACTTCCGCATTTTTGGCAAAGGAAAGACCAGGGTTTTGCAGCATTGTTTGGGATCCATGTGGCTTTATGTTTTGATGGTGTGCTTCTATAAGTAATTGTAAGTTCATTAGTGTTATGTGTATCATTTTCCTCTCTTTTCTTCTGAATTTTAACAAATGAGTGATTAAGGTAGAATCCATTAACTGTTATGATCTGCCTTTGAATTTGTTTAAATTTCCATGTTTTCACTTGTTTAAGGAGAATTCTTGAGACTCTCTTGCTCTCCTTAGCTCCTCACCAGTCTGATCTATCCATTCACTCAATTTAAAGCATCAAAACGATTGCCTTCCTTGCCCTAATCACAACTCTGCAGAATCTGTGCCTCATCCCCGAGCCCAATTTGCCTTTCCCTGTTTCCAACACAAAACTCACAAATAACCAAATCAAATCCCTGCACTTAATACCTAGCCTAAGATTAGTTGCAAATTTAGTCATATCGAGCCTCATTGATTACCTTTTGCCGAGATTGAGCCGGAGAGAGCCCTCTCCTGTCCTTGTAGGGCTAGCTACGAGGCTAAGCGTGGTTTGATGTGGACCTAGAACCTTGTCTTTTCAGCCTGAGACAAATCTAGGCTCTAACATAGTGGCGACCATACTGGGGAGGAAAATGGTTTTCTTGTTGATGTCATTGGTTTTCTAAGCTACAGATGGAGCCTGAAGTTATGCGAGGTAGCCTTCGAAACACTTTTGCTTTGCATTAGCGCAAGTAGATAAACATTGCTTCAGTCAATCTTCGGTCTAGCTTGTAATCGTGACACTTTATTTGTGAATCACCTCAGTACCTTTGAGAATTCTAAGCTTTTGGATGATAAGTTTAGAATTTGACAGGCTAATCAAGTTGTTTTTGTTCTTTTGATTTCGTGAAAAAAACATGCTAGCTTCAAATAGATATACCTGAGCTAATCCAGATCCAAATCCTCCCCCTTTCTATGAGAATCCTAATCTGATTTCAAGAATTGTTCGCCAAGAGAGCTCTGTCACTCCCGTGTTTAAATCTCATTCTTGCCCTGCAATTTTCCAGTATCTTGAAGAGCTTGATTTTGATGAAAAGTTTGAATTGTCATTGTTTAAAACCAAGTCTGAAAACGCTCTTGAGTCTATCATCCCAAATCCGGACTTTCTTGCTGCTCTAGATATTGAAAAATCCAATAAGTCCATTGAGAATTTCATTCTAAGACAACTCCAGACTGACATTGAGGCTGCAAATATCATTGATTTCCTAGAAGTTGCATCTGCAACTCTTGGAGCTGTCGCAACCCCATCTAGCTCAAGGGTTCCCACGGAGCCGCCTTTCATTCCCACCCTTCCCCCGCAGCCTAATATTGTTGATCAAAATTCTGTTGTAAATTCACCTCCATCTACTCCTTCTACATCCAAAATTGCTTCACCTCCGCATACACCTCCTCATACACCTCACACATCAGCTGCTCCCACTCCTCCAACATCCCCCAGACCAAGTCCACCAAGAGCAATGGTTGCTCGGTTTGCACCTCTTGCACTGCCTCAAGTTTTGAATGACATGCCCGTAGATTATCAGAGAAAAATTCCTTTGTTTGATGGCACGCCTCAAGGTATCATAGCTCAGCAACATGTGGACAAAATGATGGATTTCTTCGATCTCCATGAGATCGATGCAGAAAATGTGACCATGAGGTTATTCGTGCAGACGTTTGGTGGCGAGGTAAGAAAATGGTTCATAGATTTGCCGGTCAGAAGTATTCCTACATTAGAAGAGCTTAAAAGATAGTTTTTGGGATGCTGGGAAGTAAAGAAAGATCCTCTACAAATCACTTCTGAATATACCAAGATTAAGCGAAATGCTGGTGAGTCCGTTCAAGACTATTGTATCAGATTCAATGCGGTTTATAATGCAATTCCTGATGATTTAAATCCAACTAGAAGATCAGCTTTGCTTAAGTTCCCAGATGGTTTTGATCCAGACATGGCTTATCAATTAAGGGAGAGAGATCTAGCTACCTTGGAAGAGATGCAGAAAATTGCCATTAGTGTTGAGGCAAATTTGAATGACAAGAGAGCTAGATTGAAAGCAGAGAAGAAAGTCTCAATAAAGGAAGAAGGTTCTACCTCAGATCAAGTGCTCCACAAGGTAGAAAAGATGATTGAAAGGTTGACACTTGATAAGCCTGAACCGCAGATTCGGAATCCCAATTTCCGTGGCCAGCAGCAGCCACAATTCAGGATCAAACAATGTGAGCAACGAGCACAAGAAATGGCATCACAACAGCAACAAGTAAAGACACCTCTTCAGCAGAATTTTGTTGGCCCCGAATCTGATGATGAAGACCATGTAATAGGAGAATAAAATCACTTCTTTACTCCTGATGATATGCCCACATTTATCACTGAAGATGATGAGTATGCAGAAAGTTCAGTTGTACAACATGATGCAGATTTTATCTTGTCGAATGACACAGCTCTTGAAGAGGAGTCGGATGAGTATCAAAGAGGGTATATGCATGCCTTGTCCGCCCAACAGCGTCAGTATTCATTAAGAAACAGAAATGTCCCCATCAATCCAATCCAAAAGAGAAAGGAAGGTCCAGCATCTAAGAATGAGCCACCGGTTGCACCAAATAAAGGCAAAGAAGTTGTTGATCCTATGCCTAACAAATCTCCATCAGCAAATGAACGAGTCAATCAGCCCATTGTACCGAAAGATAAAGCTGAGAAGAAAGAGGTTCTAGCCAAAGAGGTAGAGAAGACTTCCACTTTTAGTTTAGAAAATGAAATTTCTAAATTGAAGGTATCTATTCCCTTGACAGAGCTGATGAAGAACAACAGTTATAGAGGTCAGGTTTCCAAAATTTTGAATTTTGATCCAATGTCTGATATGGTGAGTGTGGAAGATGATAAACCTGAACTGATTTTTGGACCAGCATTGAATGGTGAGTCTCTAGACAATGATGTGCCTCCTTTTTATATTAGTTTGAGAGTGCATGAGTTTGTGTTGCATAATGCTATGTTTGATTCCGGCGCTTCCCACAATCTTATGCCAAAATCTATCATGGAGAAGTTGGGTTTGGACATCACAAGGAAATATCATGATCTGTATTCATTTGATTCCAACAGGGTGAGATGTATTGGGCTTATTAAAGACTTGGTGGTCAGTTTGGATCAGATTCCGGCTAAGAATATTTTGATGGATGTTGTTGTGGCAGACATTCCTCCTCGATTCGGTATGCTTCTTTCAAGGTCTTGGGGAGCAAAGATCAAAGGAACTATGCAGCTTGATTTCTCCTATGCAACGATTCCAGTGTTTGGCAAAATGAGAAAATTGTATCGTGAACAGAAAATTAAATACATGATTACAAGAAAGGAGAAACCAATTAATCATCCGATTAATTATGTACATACAGATCTAGAGTCTTTTGTTTTGTATTCAGATAGTTTCAATGATATTGATAGTCAGTTAGTTGTAGCAGATGATATTCCAGAAATAGCAGAAAATTTCAGAGAAGTTTTGAAGAGAGAAGGACAAGAACATGGAAATACCGTTCAGCAATCAGAAAAAGATGATGGACAGCAAGCAGAAAAAATAGAGGAAAAAGAGTTTCAGCACTTAGAAGAAGAGGAAGATGGCCTGTGGACCATGGATTTCGATGGCACAGTGGGAAATGATGGTGCTGGAATTGGAATTTGGGTATGCAATCCTTTTTCTGCTCCAAACAAAGTGCCGAGTAATGTGCGGGTATGTTCTTACAAACTTTCTTTTGATTGCTCAAAAAATGAAGCTGAGTATGAGGCTTTGATTTCTAGCCTAAAGATCCTAAGAAAGCTGAATGCTAAGAGGATTGCTGTATATGGCGACTCCAAATTGGTGATTAAGCAAGTTAAAGGCGAATATCAAGCAAAGCATCCTCGGATGCAAGCATACCGGAATGCTGTTCTAGACATTCTGAAGTTGTTTTCAGATTACACTTTGACGTGTGTGCCTTGTATTCAAAATAGTATTGCTGATGCACTTGCTAAGGTAGCAAGTAATTTGAAGATTCCTATGTACTCAATCAATAAATTTGAAATCTGTGTGAAGTATCGTCCGACTATCCCGGAAAATCAAAGATATTTGCAAGTTTTTCAAGATGATGAGGAGATTAATGATTTTCTGCAGAACAAAGGTAAATTCAAAGATACCTCAATTGATGTAGAGCATGATGACGGAAAAGATGATGTGCAGATCAATCAAATGGAAGTGTTGCAGCTCAAGGATAATGTGATTCTGAAAGGCTTGATTCCTTTAGAAGAACTATTTGATCACAATGACGTAGCCCGCAAACCAACATTGCAGCCAACAGAGAAGGGAGTCGAAGACGTGAATATTGGAACAGCCGAGCATTCGAAGATGGTAAAGCTATCCAAAACATTGACACCGAAGGTAAAAGCCAAATATATCAGTTTTTTTTCATCTTTTGCCGATGTGTTTTCTTGGGACTATTCTGATTTGAAGACATATGATACCAATATAATTCAGCACACTATTCCTATTAAGCCTAATCAAAAACCTTTCAGACAGAAGTTAAGAAGGCTTAATCCAAAATCACTGCCATTAATTGAGAAGGAGATCAATAGGTTGTAAAAATCAGGAATCATTGTTCCCATCCGTTTTTCTGATTGGATATCTAATTTGGTGCCCGTGCGAAAGAAGACCGGTGAGATTCGTTTGTGCATTAAATTTTGAAATCTCAACAAAGTTTCATTGAAGGATAATTATCCGCTGCCAAAAATGGATCACATACTTCAGCGAGTAGTTGGAGCATCTCGCATGTCACTACTCGATGGTTATTCCGGATATAACCAAATTTTAGTCCATGAAGATGACCGAGACAAAACAACGTTCACCACTCCATGGGGGACATTTCATTACGCAAAAATGCCTTTCGGTTTGAAGAACGCGGGTGCCACTTTTCAGCGGGCAATGGACTTGGCTTTCGCAAATGAGAAGGATGTCTTCTTGGTTGTGTACCTTGATGATTTGACCGTGTTTTCCAAATCAGATGAAGAACACTTGTATCATTTGAAAATTGTCTTTGAAAAGTGCAGAAAATATGGTGTGTCGCTGAATCCTAAGAAGAGCTTGTTTGCCATGGATGAAGGCAAACTACTTGGGCACATTATCTCAAAGGATGGCATCCGTATTGATCTAGCATGTGTGGAAGAAATTCAGCAAATTGACCTGCCCCAGAATAAGAAGGAGATTCAATCGTTTAATGGTAAGATGAATTTTCTACGCCGCTTTGTTCCTAATCTTGTTGAACATCTTAGGGAGATTAGAAACATGCTTAAGAAGGATAGCCAAGTGTCGTGGATAGAAGAGGCTGTAAAATTGTTCAATTTAGTAAAATTGGCTCTTGCTTCAGCTCCGGTTCTAATTAGCCCGGATTATACTCAGGATTTTATATTGTTTTCATTTTCTTCGGAGCATATTATGGCAGCTGTGTTAATGCAGAAAAAAGATGAGCATGAGAGACCCATTGCTTTCTTCAGTCGGACTATAAGAGATGCTGCGTTGAAATACAACATTATTGAGAAGCAAGTCCTTGCACTTGTTAAAGCACTAAAATATTTCCGTGTTTACATTCTGCATTCCCATATTTTAGCTTATGTTCCTAACGCTGTTGTCAAAGATGTTTTGGTCCAGACCAATCCTGAAGGAAGACGTGGCAAGTGGATAGCAGCTTTGTTGGAGTATGATGTGGAGATAAGGCCCACAAAGCTTGTTAAAGGTCAGGGATTGGCGAAGTTGATGGCTGAATCAAATCTACACGTCTTAGACATAAATCTGATCGTTGCTATGTCTGATGAAAATGTGGAAAGTTCGTCACTTCAGGTATCAGAAAGGTTTTTTCTTTCTCCATGGTATTCAGATATCATATATGTACTTCAGAATTTGTCTGCGCCACCGGGTATGGCTAGAAACAAAGCTAGAACTCTTAAGTTAAAGGCTGCTAAGTTTTGTATTTTGAATTCTGCACTTTATTGGAAAGATCCCGGTGGCGTTTTGTTAAATTGTTTGGTGGAGGAAGAAGCGAAGTAGGTCATGGAGGATTTCCATAAAGGAGATTGTGGCAGTCACCTTTTTTGGAAAACAATGGCAAACAAAATTCTGAGGGCTGGATACTATTGGCCGACATTGTTTGCTGATGTGTTTAAGGCTGTCAAGAGCTGTCATAACTGTCAGATTTTTTAAGGAAAGCAGAAATTACAGCCTTTGCCGCTTAAGCCCATTGAGGTGAGTGCCCCTTTTCAGCAATGGGGGTTGGATTTCATTGGTGAAATTCATCCTTCTTCTTCAGGTCAGCATAGATGGATCCTCACGGCGACAGATTACTTCACGAAGTGGATCAAAGAAATTCCCACTAGGCAAGCTACGGATGTGGTAATAATTTCATTCCTTGAGAATAATATTTTGTCTCGTTTTGGTTGCCCGAATAAGTTAATCACTGATAACGCAGCAGCTTTCAAGTCAAAAAGGATGGTTGAGTTTTGTAGTAAATATCATATTACTTTGGGACACTCAACCGCCTATCATCCGCAAGGCAATGGATTGGCAGAGTCTTCCAACAAATATTTGGTTAATATCATTAAGAAGATGCTGGAAATAAACAAGAAAAGTTGGCATAAGAAGCTGGTCCATGCACTTTGGGCAGATCGAGTGAGTTAGAAGAAATCCATTGGTATGTCCCCCTTTGAGTTAGTTTATGGAGTTGATACAGTGTTCCCTACCTCTCTTGCAGCTCCGGTAGTCAAACTTCTTCAAGAGGCTGGTAGTGAAGAGGATCCAATGCAGAGAAGACTAAATCAAATGATCCACTTGCAGCAGACACAGGAGGATGTTTTTCAAAACACATTCAAGTTGTAGGAGAGAATTAAAAAGATTTATGACAGAAAAGCAAAGGTGGACACATTTCAGTTGGATGATGTGGTGTTAAAGTGGGATGCAAGGAATGAGGAAAAGGGAAAGCACGGTAAGTTTGATAATCTCTGGAAAGGTCCTTTTAAGATTGCAGTATATCAGGTTCAGAATGCCTTTCTTTTGAAGGAGATGAACGGGGAAGATTGTCCAGGAGGGCTTTTCAATGGTCGACTTCTCAAGTGGTACCTTTTCTAAGTTATTTCTACTGTCATTATTGTCATTGTAAATACCATTTTACTTCAGTTTCGCTGCAAGTGTGTGCTGAGATATTTTCTTCAGTCTGGGGCCCGAAGTGAAGGCTATAATTCTAAAGAAATATTTCAATTTTGAGTTCAGTTTGTCGAGTCAGTTTTCAGTCATTACACTTTTATTATCGAGTCGTTTTCAGTCAAGTTTCAGTAAAATAAATTGAGTCAGTATCTTGTATTGTTTGTCGAAATAATGACTCCATAGCCCAATGGACGAAGGCACTGTCTAGCTCTTCCAGAGATCTATCGTTCTTGGCACCCCCAAGGAGCTACCATCCCCATTGGAGCCAATGTTAGAGTCGGTCTGGTCATCCCTCCGTCAGAGATCAAAACTCTTTTTGCATTTCATGTTTAGGTGTCCCATCTCGCTCGATCAGTTGCATTTCGTTAGGAGCATGCCATAAATCTATCAGAAGGGCTTTTTTCATTTATCTCCCTCATGCTTTGCACTACTGGCTCAGGTCTGTTCATCAAAATTAAGTCTTATAAGTCATTTGCAGTCTTGTTTCAGTTTCTAGGTCATAACAGTCATTTTAGTCATTAGGTCTAGGGTTAGTCAATTTGGTCTACAAACAGGGTCTAATAAAGCCAGCAGGCCAGAGTGAGGTTCTTAATAAGTTGTTATTTTTAATATTTTTATCGTCATACGGATGGATTATGACTTTTCTTCAAAACTATGTTTTGAAGACAAGTCGACATTTCGTTTTTTGTAATAATTTTCCAAAATTTTCAGTTCTTGAATTCTTCAGGCGCAGCCCTGGACTCCTTTGTCAAATCACATGTCAGCTATTCCTGCAAATATTTTCCAAGAAATTCATCATTTCAACCAAAAAGTCAAGGAGGAAACAAAAAGTCAAAATTTTATTAATTGCGAAAAAGTGCCAATTTCAAAACATTACAAAAATGGGTTTTCAGGAACCAACAATCAAATCAATGTCTTTATAAGCTTTTGCCATGAATATCAATGTCATTTTTCATGGCAAGGTCAAAGAAAAGCATTTCCAACTGAATTGGGTGAGCAAGTGCATGCTTTGGGGCGAAATAGCTTGCAGCTAGCCGGCGCGGCGCACAGAACAGGTGGCGCGGTGCACTGGAAGCGCGTGGCGCACTGGGAGTTTTTGTCTAGTGTTATTCTAAACAGGCGCGATGCACTGGGTTCTTGGCGCGGCACATACAGTCCATAGCCCAATATTTCTTGAAATTTGTCCAAGTTGCTCATTCCTTACGTGAATTTTCCAGGTAGGCCCTTCTTCTTGATGTTGCATCAAATTTTTTGATAAGTGGTGGTGGTTTATGGGTGATAAAGGTTGAAACAAAAATCCAAACCTACATCTAAAGTGCCTTCAAAGGAAGTTTGTTGTGGATTCTTAAATCTTTGATTTGTCACCAAGGACTCTCCTCCTTCCCCATTTCTCCCTTGTTTCATCATTTCCTACCCCCCCCCCCCCCCCCCCACTAAGCTCATCAATCCTACATTTTCTTTCGTACATTCAAATCCCAAAACCCTAGCCCTTATAAAAATCTCCCAACCCTATACAACAATCCCAAATGCTAAACCCTAGTACCATACATAAAATTCCCCTCCTCTCCCTAATAAAATTTATTTCAATATTCCCTAATCCCCTACCGTTTTCCCCTTCCTAACATTCCCTGGTTGCATTTGTTTTCTCCCCTTGGTGGTAGAATCCAACTATATTGCATTACAACATAGCAGTTTCATACATCATTAAAGAGCAGTCCAAGCATAGTTCATATATAGCAGCATATTTTCATCAAGGTATATTGTACAACAGTCATGGCATCTGAGCATTCATCAGACTATGAAGTGGAAACCCAAAGTGACTCTCCCTTGGAAGAACAAGCATCCCGAAGGCCTCATAAAAGTGGCAGACATGTTAGGGAAGAACCGACCACCCTTACAGAATTGCAGGCCTGCCCTCTTGCTATGTAGTGTTTTCAACATCGGTCATGCTATGAGTTTTGTCAAAAGGTGGCTAGTGTCCAATTTCATCATGAGCTAACTCGTTTGTTCATGCTACACTTACATGGAGATCAAGCTACCTTAGTCGGTGTCACCTTCACGCTTACACTAGAATCTGTCTCATTAGCAACCGGTATACCGAACATTGGTGAACCATGGCACAAGAAACAGAAGATTGATCGGCAGCATTATGAGCCATACACTAAAACCAGTTTCTTGAGGCAGTTAAAGAGAGTGTTCCCATTCCGATACCTGAAAGATGAATATGCTCCACTAATGAGATTGATCATGAAATATTTCAGCTGTGAGGGACGGTTCTCTTGTCTTTATGCTTATCACATCAGGTTTCTCATGCATTTCACTAGGGTACGGATGATGAACATTCCGTATTTCATTTGCCGGAACATAGAGAGGATGACCACCTTTATACAACATAAAATCCCTCAGCACCAACTTAACAGTGTCTATCATTTTGCTCTTATTAAGGTTTTGGTGGTTCATTAGCTTGGAGTACAGGGCATCACTTGGGATGATTTCATCTCTCGTGACTTCTTCAGAGCTTCACGGGGATTATTAGAGGTTAAGCATGAAGGTGAACCTTCTCATCAGTATGAGCGCCATGAGACCACTAGTGTGCCGATATTCATCACATATCAGAGAGGCACCAAACATTTGTTTGCAGCGACAAAGCGAGTGTTATCTCCACCCCGAGTGGAAGGGGCTCCGTTTCCTCCATCAGCATCACTGGTACAGGTCAAGGGAAATAGGCCAATGTAGGATGAGGGGCCTTCAGGTGAGCCATCAGGTGAATGAGAGACTGACTTCATTCTCATTCATGATGATGATACTGATACGGGTCCACAAAGCGCCAAACTTAGAGAGATCATCCAGGAGCAGCAAACAGAGATCGAAGCCTTATCCCTTGACTTAGAGAGGGCTAAGTGGACTATGAAATACTTGGAACAGAGGAACAAACAACTTGAATATTAGCAGGCAATCATTGAGCTACAAACATCCGCGAGAATCGCCAAGCTGCACAAAGGAGAAGAGTTGAGCTCACGTCATTGGAACAAGAGATTAATGAGGATCGGGAGGCCAATCTCAAGAGAGTTAACATGCACTTAGAGAGGCTATTGGACAAGGTCAACAAAGACCATGCATTACTGAGACACATGGCTTTCCACCACATGGCACGAAACAAGGTGTGCAAGGCCCGAATCAGGAATTTGAAGGCAAAATTGAGGAAGGCTATAAAGAAGGAAAAGAGGCAAAGGGAGCTCGATCGTCTTCAGATATTGGTCAAAGACTCTTTATCCTAGCATAACACTTAATGAAGAAGATCCAACACAAATTTCAAGAAATTTGGGGCATTTTTGGTACTTTTGCAAATTTTTGTACAAAAAACAGGGTCTTTCTCCCTGTGCGTCGCGCCACGTGGCGCACGGTTATGATTGGAGGCTCCAAATGAAAAAAAAAATTATATTTTTGGATTTTTCATGAAAAATCATGACTTTTGGTGCATGGCCAAGAAGTTTGGGCAAGTTTTGTGTCCTCGGGAGGTCAGAAACACTCAAAACATGACCTCTTTGCCCCTATTTTGACACACATGAAGAAGTCTTGGGAGATTGAAGTTTTGGAGGGGCAAATGGGCACCAAATTCATAAATTCTACTTGGGTTGTAAAGTAGACAGGCAGGGCTTTCCAACAAGCACACTTGGGCTCAATTGGGACTTTAGAAAGTGCCTCAAGATCAGCATCAAAGTGGCGCGATGCATACAGAAATTGGCGCGGCGCACAGAGGTTTTTTGCCCAATTTTTCACCTTCTAGCTCAGGAATTTGGCCAGTTTGACTAGTTTTGCTTTGTGATGTTATTTTTGACCTATATTGATGTAATTCGGTGAACATGATGTAATTTTTGAACTTAGTTACTTGTTCTAGATGATTCATTCTCTAAAAAGTGAAAATTTAATGAATGAATCAGTATCCTGCCTTATAGAGGCAAGTTGTTTTGACTGCCTAAATTGTAGTTCTTTGTTTAGAATTGGTTGAAATAGCTCCTAGAATGATAAGATCGACCCCTAGAGGCAAGTGTTATAGACATTTTTGTGCCTTACAACATTGAGCATGAAATGTCCATAATTCAAGGGATCCAAAGTCCCTAAATGAGTTGTTCCTACCCCTAGAGGAACAAGGTCAACCAAATACAGCTTCTCCCAGAAGTTCTCCACCAAAAACCACTCAGAAACAGTCAATTCAGGATCAATTCAGAGGCTCCACTAGCTGTCTGCGCTGAAATGCAGAGATTACACTGGCTAGGTGCACTGCAACGCAGGTAGAAGCACTACCAGGGTGCGCTGAGCGGGAAATGACAAATGGAAAGTTCATTCAACGAGGTGGAAAGACCCTGGAAGCTTCCAGAATCTTCCTCAATGACACTTGCCTCAGTGAATTCGACTAGTGATGAGTAAGAGGTTCTCAACCTCCAAGTGGAAGCAAGAACTGACAGAGAGAAGCCACAAGTCAAAACATAAGCTGACTCATCCTCTCTGCTTACATCTATATATGGATCTCTCACCTAGAGGTTCAGGAGGCTGGAATTTTGTATTTTGCAGAGAATTGTTGTTGGTTTGAGATTGAGATTAGTACATTGGGTGATTTATGCTTTGTTGGAGGAGAGGAAGGGATTCTTTCGCTGGGAGGTAGATGCTGGATCGGGACTCATTTGGTTGTATCTCCTCTTGAACCTTGTTATCATATCAATAAAGCTACTTGAGTTTCTCCTATATGCTTGTATTTCAATGATGTTTTGTTATATTTGCATATTTAGTTTATATCTGATCCTAAACTAGTTATGAATGTGAATCTATATCTTTTGTGTAGTTTTCCTCTCTTGTGATCTTGCAGGAACTGGGTGAAGCTGGACCAGTGAAAGAGCAGGCAGCGGGAAGCGAACGAAAGAGAGAGTGATTGGATTGACAAACTAGCGGAAGACACCGGTTAGTTACATCCTTCTTTCTCTATTTGCATCTCATAAAGAAGAATACTCAGATAGCTTTCCTTGTTTGTTGCTAAGGCACTATCACCTCTTAGAGTGGGATAGGGGCATTCCGAATTGGATACTTTTCCCAACAACAAATTGGCGACTCCACTGGGGAGAGTATCTTGTTAGTTTATTTGTGTTTCTATTGCTATTCATTTCATAAACTCAAGAGTGCCGAATCGAATTGCATTTGCCATTTACAAATGCAAAGTAGAGATCAGCTACTCTAGTCCACTCACTGGGCCTGTTTATGATCTGAACAACGGATCCACAAGTGCTCTATCAACCCTTTGTGATAGATCTTAGTCCTCCTATAAATCATCCTCCTAATTGTACCTAATTGATAGCTTTTATCCGGCCAAAAACTGTAGATCAAACTGCAAACCGTAACCCAGAACCCAGAAACAACTCTCGTTTCTGCTTCAACGCAGACTCTGTGAAGAGGTTCTGCATTTCAACACAGGTCCCGCGAAGGCTACCTGCGATGAACGTCAAAACCTCTGTGTTTGGAGTGCGCTGATCAGTCTTTGCCTTGTGCAGTTGTGGTTCCCTGCTTCCTTTTGCTCAGTTTTTATCTCTGTTTTTGCAGCCTGTTATCAGCCAGTGTACCTATCTGAAACCCCTTTTATTTGCCTCAATTCCGCCTCAGTTGTATAAAGAAACTGTATCTGTTCTTTGTGTATTTGTTACATCATTTGCAGTTTCCCATTACAAAAGTAAACTAGTCATATTGTCACCCCTAGATCTAGACCTGTCGTAAGTGTCGTTTTGATCTTAGGAGTGAGTTTGTTTGCTGTTCACAGTTGATTTAGCTTTTACTTTTGTCTTTTGGTTTGAATTTATGCATTTCGAGTGTCGAAACAAGTAAATCATAAAGTGTCGTAATCGTCTTTTTGGTTTCGAAAAAGGAACTTGTTTGTGTTTTCACTTGAAATCGAATTCAAATTTATACAACAGCTTTCTTTTTAGGCATCAATATTAAGAAAGTGAAAACAAATACATGCATATGTGCATTTTCATTTTGACAGTTTGTATGTTGATTTAGGGAAAAAGTGCATTACTGTGTGCTCTATGCTCTTTGAGAAAAGATGGTGTCTTTCTTTTCCCCTTGTAGCTAGGATTTTCATTGTTGAAAAGATATAAAAGCTTGCTTATCATCTTTAGACTGCATTTAGGAATTGTATCATACATCTCGTGGTGATCCAAAAAGGCAAACTTCTAAGAAAGATCAACCTAAAATAAATTGAATGAACTTAACAACGCTTTGTAACATAACGCACAACATAGAGGTCTAGGCTAGAGACGTGTTCCGGCGTCGTAAAACCTGGTCACTAGTCGCCTCACTGATGGTTGGGTGATTCCTCCGGAGAGACGATAAGTGCCAGTACGGATTGTGCTCCCACGTACCGTCGCGTATATATTGGGAGACCCCTATAGGAATATAACCTTTATCCATAGGAAGCCGTGTCGGCTGCCCTACTGATCGCAATGCACTGAACACAGCATTCAGGAAGATTGACCGCCCGTACCTTAAAAAGTATTCTGCGGTTTTGCGAAAAGTTTGGCACACCCTCTACCTAGAACTCTAGAGCAGTTCCTTTTGGCCTTTTCCAGACTCTATAACAGAAAAAGTCCATCCGAGCATTTGTCACTTCGGGCTCGTTAAAACATCGAAGGCGACTAGAGTCATCTTTAGCTTTTTTTCGACTCTTTAAAATTGAAAAATAAAGTTGTGTCTAAGTGTCGTTAAAATTTCTTTTAAACGGAAAAATCACCCCTTTTTCCTACGTTGATCTTTAGGTTGAGAAAATGGAGCCCACCAACCAAGGAATTCCCCTTGGTGGAAATCCTAGTCCCTTCTCCTCTTGGGGAGATGTTGGTGCGCCCTATATGGCCACATTGTCGCTTCCAGGACTAACAATTGGTTTGTCGGTCTGGCTCTTCTCAACTAATGTCGTTCAGAACACCACTATTCCTGAACAGTCGAATCAACAGTTAGACCAGTCCAGAGTTGTCCACCAGCCTTCTACTTCCTCTAATTCTTCCTCTCCTCCTTCCTCTTCGCTTGACGGAACTGGTAAAACAAAAAACCAAGTTCCTAAGGAGAAGAAGGAAAAGAAGAAGAAGGAGAAGAAGAAGAAAGAGCCAAAAGCGACTGGGGGCAAACAAGTGTCGTCTGACAAAAATCCACACACAGCACTAACTAGGCCTAAATCTCCATGTGTCATATGCAAGGGAGACCACTTCCACAGAGATTGTCCCTGCATCCCTCGGATACTAAGGGACTGGTCTCCCCATTTGCACAATCCGGTTGCATCAACCTCTGATAGCCATGTTGAATGCATACCGTCAACTAGGGAAAGTGAAGTACTTGGACAAAAAGGGAGAGCTAGATCCCCCTGTAGACTGTGCGAAGGCAACCACGCCATCCACCGTTGTCCCTTCTTAGACGAAGCGAAAAGAGTTTTGGATGATCGTCCGGTTTCACCGTTACGACTCCCTCCTGGATATAAAAAACTCTTGCCGAGTCCTTCGTTAGTTGAAAATCCAGCTGGCCCGCTCAAGTGGTCAGCTGAAGCGCCGGTCATTGAAGATGAACCAGCTGAATCCATACCTGACGAAAGTCAAAAGGTCGAGGCGGCATTTGACCCGGTTTTGCCTTCAGAGGATTTATCTTCGAATGATCCAGTCACTAAAGAGGATAGAGATGACACCATCCAAATTCTCTTCATCAACACAGACTCCGACGAACATGGGGGCAATCCCCCCATTCCTTTATCGCAGGAAGGAAGTTCGTCAGAGCGATACCCGGCCGTCTACTCGGTCCCACCACCAAGCAACCTAGTTGTCTCCTTCGACTGGAACCAACTAGGCAGACCCCGTTTGCCAGCAAGCATACCGTTCAGAATTATTGTCCAAATATACAGAATGGTCATGGCTGGCACCATCATTGATGAGGGGACATCTGTGAGTATCCTTTCCTCTATTGCTTGGAAAGCACTTGGTTTGCCATCGCTTTTGCCTGAGATGAGAAATCTGACAGGCTTCGATAAAGGAACCAGTCGACCTTTAGTTATCCTCCCCAATGTGCCTATCACATTGAAAGGGAAGACCGTTCAAATGAACGTGATGGTCATTCAAGGACCCTTGGATTATAACCTACTCCTTGGACGAGACTATATTTATTGCATGGGAGCCATCTTCTCCTCACTCTTTAGAGTAATGTGTTTTCCGCACGAAGGAAGAGTGGTCAAGCTCGTGGACCAGCTTTCATTTCCCGGATCACGCATCGCAAATAGTCATATACCATCCCTAAATGGTCTCTTCACGCAAGAAATGTCTCAACCCACAGTCCGTCCTCCCGATGAGCGCAAGTAATTCAGAGGGATATGACTGGAACCCAGGGGGCATGCGTCCTGGTCTTCTTCGGCAGGAAAACTTTGGGTATAGGGTAGGTTTCCGCGGGAGAATATGACTAGTATGTACCCCGCCAATGCTGGAAGAGGGTTATTCTAGAATAAGATTCTCTTGTCAAAGTTATGTGAGTTGACAGAACTGAGTCAATCACCTTTGTCTATCTCGGTAGACATTGCCGAAGAAGTGTTTTGTTTGAAAGATTAATAGAACAATCTTTGGGTGACCTGTAAGAGGTAGGCCTCTCTCGCTGAAACAAATGTTTTATCGGACTAAAGTAGGGGTAACCTTGAAACTCTATTTTATACCTAGGGGCATGCAACCCTTTTGGAGTGCAAGCAAGGGGCGGCTATTTATTTTTTAAATTTTTAGGTCCTCCCTTTAAACCTGTAGGTCTAACCCTTTAAACTCGTAGGATTAGTCGTTTCCGAACTTGCATAAAGAAAGGATTCCAGGAGCAAAGCTTTGTAAGGCGCAAGCTCCATAAAAAATGGGATCTTACATGAGACATTCTTATCATATGACTGGATAATCGAGCAGTTTTAGCACATAGTTCATGCTTGTTAAAAAATAAACATAAGATCGAGCAGTGTTTTTCCACGTTTAAGCTCATTAAAAAATGAACTACCCAGTAAATAACCACTGCGAATGTAGATTTATCAGCCATTAAAGCCTTGGTCATGTTTGCACCATCACCTCCACTTTTCCATTAGCCGATCATTCACCTCCATTTGATTGTTTACCCATTTTGAGGAACAGCTGCGAAGAGTGATTTCACTTAGCCATCCTTGTGACACTGCCGTGATTGGAAAATTCCAACCCTTACCTGGAATCAGCTGCTACCCATTTCATCACTCGTTCCTCAAAAGACGAGTCTTCTTTAAGCTCTTTTCATCTGACTCGTAAAATATGAAAAGATTGTCGAGTTTTGGCCTTCCAGCTCATTAAAGCGACCGGAAGTGCTATCCCTCCTCTAGATTTTAATCTTTTTGGACCTGAGGGATTATTGCACAAAAAGATCGAGCGCTTGTTTTGTTCGGCTCGTTAAAACTATCGAAAACTCATCCCTTCTGTATTGTTTTATAATTTTTCGGACTTAAGGGATTAGATGACGAAAAAGGACCTTTGGAGTTATCTTTACGTACCTTTTTAGACTCTCTAAAAATGAAAAGGGGCCGAGTTATCTTTGTCGTTAAACTCGTTAAAAAACATTAATAGCGACAAACTTGTCTTTAGACGAGAACGAGTTTCACTATCGCTAGGCTCGTTAAAACATAGCGATGGGTTTGCCCGAAGGGAAAATTATAGAACAAGCATATGTTATCCTCCTCAAGCTTGACAAAAATAAAGAGGTACTGGTCAGAAATGACTGGGGAAAATTGGGAAGAAACTCAAAGAACTTTATTGGTAGCAAGTCGCTCTTGAACATAACACTTCCACTCCGTGCCTAAGTCGGGTTGGGTTGTTTCATTCACCGGTCACATCGCCATGGTCTCGCCATACCATCCACCTTTGGGGTAAATGCTACCAATCCATCACATAAGTGTCGCCGATATGTTCAAGAGAAGTCATCCAGAGAAGTCAACCGTGTCCCATCCACTGCCATACATTATCCTTCATCCTTTCATGACCGCCACCCTGAACCATATATCATCAGATCGTTTTCACCTCCATCAAAATCATTTGCTCCATTCCGTGTCACTGATGTGGGATACATCAAGGCCCTCCTTTGACGAATCACTTCTTGTCAACATCAGCTCATTATCCAAGAAGTTGATCTAGGAACACCCCCTTCAGTACTTTGAAGCTTGCATGCCTCAATGGCAAGTTTCTCACTTCCGGCGACAGGTATACATCAATGACCTTCGACCGAAAGATTTTGCGTGGTGTTCGATGCCAAGTCTTTTATTCACACCACGTGAATTGTACTGCAGTACCTTGAGGGTCATTATCATTATCGGTGATTCCTCTCGCGCTTGTTAACAATTTACATCATTGACTGGTAATCAAGCGATGTCTTTCCACGTTCGACTTCAGAACATTTCTCACGTGGATCGACTTGTACTTAGAGTGAAGATCGGATGAGATTGAAGACCCCGGATCTAGTTTCATCCATCTGGGCTGCGATATATATTCAGGAAAAATAAAGACATTGACATGTACAACATTGCAGCAGATAATCATCCCACCAAAAAGGATGATGATTTCATCAAAATCATCAGTCTACCATCAGATGATTGTTTGTTCTATGTACAGAAAAATGAATTTATAAAGCTGAGCATGGGAATGCCCGCCTCAGCTAGATCATGAAAGCAGTATGAAAAATAATGTATTGTATTGTATCTTATTACAGGTCTCCTCCCAGCATTGGAAGAACTTCGGATCCTCCTAATAAAGAATTTCACCCGATAAACGGCCTCATACTTTAGGGGGCAACTGTTATAGACATTTTTGTGCCTTACAGCATTGAGCATGAAATGTCCATAATTCAAGGGATCCAAAGTCCCTAAATGAGTTGTTCCCACCCCTAAAGGAACAAGGTCAACCAAAGACAGCTTCTCCTAGAAGTTCTCCACCAAAAACCACTCAGAAACAGTCAATTCAGGATCAATTCAGAGGCTCCACTAGCTGTCTGCGCTGAAATGCAGAGATTACACTGGCTAGGTGCACTGCAACACAGGTAGAAGCACTACCAGGGTGCGCTGAGTGGGAAATGACAAATGGAAAGTTCATTCAACGAGGTGGAAAGACCCTGGAAGCTTCCAGAATCTTCCTCAATGACACTTGCCTCAATGAATTCGACTAGTGATGAGTAAGAGGTTCTCAACCTCCAAGTGGAAGCAAGAACTGACAGAGAGAAGCCACAAGTCAAAACATAAGCTGACTCATCCTCTCTGCTTACATCTATATATGGATCTCTCACCCAGAGGTTCAGGAGGCTGGAATTTTGTATTTTGCAGAGAATTGTTGTTGGTTTGAGATTGAGATTAGTACATTGGGTGATTTATGCTTTGTTGGAGGAGAGGAAGGGATTCTTTCGCTGGGAGGTAGATGCTAGATTGGGACTCATTTGGTTGTATCTCCTCTTGAACCTTGTTATCATATCAATAAAGCTAGTTGAGTTTCTCCTATATGCTTGTATTTCAATGATGTTTTGTTATATTTTCATATTTAGCTTATATCTGATCCTAAACTAGTTATGAATGTGAATCTATATCTTTCATGTAGTTTTCCTCTCTTGTGATCTTGCAGGAACTGGGTGAAGCTGGACCAGTGAAAGAGCAGGCAGCGGGAAGCGAACGAAAGAGAGAGTGATTGGATCGACAAACTAGCAGAAGTCACCGGTTAGTTACATCCTTCTCTCTCTATTTGCATCTCATAAAGAAGAATACTCAGATAGCTTTCCTTGTTTGTTGCTAAGGCACTATCACCTCTTAGAGTGGGATAGGGGCATTTTGAATTGGATACTTTTCCCAACAACAGCAAGGGAATGGGTTGGGCTAGTCTATATCATGTAATTCCTAAGTCATTTTCAGGGTTGGACTCTTGGGAAAAGTTTGGCACTCTATTGTACATTCACTTCTGCATTTTTGGCAAAGGAAAGACCAGGGTTTTGCAGCACTGTTTGGGATCCATGTGGCTTTATGTTTTGATGGTGTGCTTCTCTAAGTAATTGTAAGTTCATTAGTGTTATGTGTATCATTTTCCTCTCTTTTCTTCTGAATTTTAACAAATGAGTGATTAAGTTGGAATCCATTAACTGTTATGCTCTGCCTTTGAATTTGTTTAAATTTCCATGTTTTCACCTGTTTAAGGAGAATTCTTGAGACTCTCTTGCTCTCCTTAGCTCCTCACCAGTCTGATCTATCCATTCACTCACTTTAAAGCATCAAAATGATTGCCTTCCTTGCCCCAATCACAACTCTGCAGAAACTGTGCCTCATCCCCGAGCCCAATTTTCCTTTCCCTGTTTCCAGTACAAAACTCACAAATAACCAAATCAAATCCCTGCACTTAATACCTAGCGTAAGATCAGTTGCAAATTTAGTCATCTCGAGCCTCATCGATTACCTTTTGTCGAGATTGACCCGGAGAGAGCCCTCTCTTGTCCTCGTAGGGCTAGCTACGAGGCTGAGCGTGGTTTGATGTGGACCTAGAACCTTGTTTTTTCAGCCTGAGACAAATCTAGGTTCTAACAAGTCCAATGGCTACAATCTTTAGCTATGATAGCTTTTAATTTTCAAGAACTTTTCTTGAATTTTTTCAGAAGGAAAGGAAGTTGAATTAAGGGGTATTGCAGGGAAACTAGGAAAGATAATCAACTCTAACGGCATGACAAAGCTTCTAAAGAAATAACAACGTGGCGTAATTGCACAATTATGTTCGCTAGACGTTCCCACGTTGAAATCATCTATTTCTCTTGATCTCCAAAAAGTCTTGGACAATAATTCTAAGGTATTTGAGAGTCCCAAAGGCCTCCTACCTAGTTTTGATCATGATCATGCTATTCACTTGATTCCAGGAATTGTTCTTCCAAACACCAGGCCTTACAGATATCCCTATGCCCAAAAGAGTGAAATTGAATATATGGTTGCAGAAATGTTAGAGGCTGGTATAATTCAACCTAGTCAAAGTTATTTCTCTGCTCCAGTATTATTGGTGCATAAGAAGGATAGATCATGGTGCATGTGTCCAAAATATAGGGAGTTCAACAAGCTCACTATTAAAGATAAATTTTCCATTCATGTCATTACTGAATTATTGGATGAATTGCATGGAGCAATTTACTTCACCAAGTTGGACCTCCGCTCAGGATATCATCAAATCAGAATGAAGAAGGGAGACATTCTGAAAACAACATTGAGAACTCATGAGGGTCATTATGAATTGTTGGTCATGCCTTTTGGCCTTACCAATGCCCCTTCTACATTTCAAGGTTTGATGAATTCCATTTTCAAACCCTCCTTAGAAAATTTGTGTTAGTATTTTTTGATGATATACGGATCTACAACAAGTCTCGAAAGGATTATGTTCAACATGTTGATAGAGTTCTCAAACTATTGGAGGAGAAAAAATTGTATGCAAAAACCTCCAAATGTTTCTTTGGAGTACAAGAGGTTGAATATTTGGGTCATATTGTATCTCGTGAAGGTGTTAAGGTAGACCCTAGAAAAATTAAAGCCATTAAGGAATGGAAAATCCCCACATCCATAAAGCATCTGCGAGGATTTCTAGGGTTGACAGGGTATTATCACAAGTTTGTTAAGAATTATGGGAGAATAATAGCACCTCTAACAAGATTAGTCAAGAAAGATGCATTTTCTCGGACTCCAGAAGCAATGAAAGCCTTTGAACATCTTAAAGAGGCAATGTGCCAAGCACCATTCTTAGCTACACCAGACTTCACAAGAAACTTTATTGTGGAATGTGATGACTCACGAAATGGAATTGGTGTTTTTTTAATGCAAGAATAAAGTTCCTTTGCTTTTGAAAGTCATCCAATCAAAGGAAACTATTTACACAAAGCTATTTATGAGAAGGAAATGTTGGCAGTACTACATGCACTTAAGAAATGGCAACCTTACCTAATGGGAAGACACTTCAAGGTAAAAAGATACCATCATAGTCTTAAATACTTTTTAGAACAAATATTATGTTCAGAAGAGCAGAAAAATGTGTCACAAAGATGTTGGGTTATGACTTTGAAATCATCTACAAAAAAGGAAAGAAAAATGTTGTCGCAGATGCACTCTCAAGAAAGTATGAGGATGTGGAAGCATTGCTTTGCGTCATTTCTATTATCCAATCATATTGGATAAACAAAGCAAGGGATGAATGGAAGAATGATGAAGAAGTGTGGGCACTCATTCAAAGGATATAACAAGACCCTAGTACATATGATAAATTTAGCTGGAAAAATGATTCGTTGTGGTACCACGATTGCTTATACCTCTGTAAGAATTCCAAACTCAAACAAAATATTCTTATTGAATTTGACACCTCTCCCATAGGAGAGCACTCGGGACTTTTAAAAACTTACCACAGGGTTAAGAAGGAATTTTTTTGGATGGCCTTAAATCTGATATTAAAAATTTAGTGGCGGAATGTTTGGTATGCCAACAAAATAAAGTTGAAACAATTAAGACCCATGTCTATTACAACCTTTATCCATTCCAAGTCAATGTTGGGAGGAGGTTTCAATGGATTTTATCACAAGTTTACCCAAGTCCGAAGGAAATAGTGTCATCATGGTGGTAGTTGATAGACTTACCAAGTATGCACAGTTTTGTGCATTATGTCATCCCTTAAAATCCAATACAGTTGCTACTACATTTATGGAAACAATTTAGAAGCTACATGGAAACCCAAAAATTATTGTAAGCTATAGAGATCCCATTTTCACTGGAAATTTTTGGACAGAATTATTTTCCTGTCTGGGTACTCAATTAGCTAATATCTCATCTTATCATCCTCAATATGATGGGAAAACTAGGATAGTGAAGAAATGTTCGGAATGATATCTTCGTTGCTTTGTATCTAATAAAAAGAGACAATGGGTCAAGTGGTTACCTCTGGTTGAATGGTGGTATAACACTTCCTTCCATACTGCAACAAAAATGACCTCATTTATGGCACTTTATGGATATCATCCACCATCCATCACATCATCTTTACGAGAAAATTATAAGGTTCAACTAGTGGAAGATCACATCGAGCTTCAACAACATGCAGATCAACATCGCAGCAAAAGAATTTTTGATGTAGGTGACTGGGTATGTTTTATGGCAACAACCATACAAACAAATTTCCCTCAAGAAAGCTAAGAAGGATAATAAATTATCACCAAAGTATTATGGTCCTTAAAAGGTGTTGCAAAATATCGGTACTATGGCATACAAATTAGAGCTTCCTACATCTTCCCAAGTGCACCAAGATTCCATGTTTCATGGTTAAATAAGGTTATAGGTGACAAGCTCGCAGTTCAAAAAATATTGCAAGAACTTAATGAGGAAGGAAAAATCATATTAGAACGTGAATAAGTCACAGAAACAAGAAATCAACAGATACGAAATTGATCAATTTCAGAGTATCTCGCCAAATGGAAGAACTTACCCACTAAAGATTCCACATGGGAGGATGAGAATTTTATACAAAAGCATCCAAAACTACTCAAGCACTGAGGACAACACTTTTCTAAAGGAGAGGGTCATGTTATGTCCTTATAATACTAGTATATTCCCTTATTATTATTTTCATTGTAGCCCCTTGTTGTTATTTTTGTGCCCACGTTGTCCCCATATTGTTATTATTGTGCCCCATAGAAGCCCACTATTGTTATTGGTGTGCCCTTATGTTATTATATTTATGTTGAATTTGAATATATTGTGACCCCTTAGACTCCTATATATAGAAAGGAGACCTTGTCATTTGTATCATCCAAGAATTGTTCATTTGTGTAATGTAAAGGAGGTTTCCCCCGTGAAGAGATTGATTTTGAAGTGGTTTCTCTATCGTTTCTTCTATTTTGTGAGTTGGTTGCATAACAAAATAGAAGCAATGATTGTTAAACACATACAACACACCTTCAACAAGACAAGTACCAAAGCCACAAAAATAGTTCAATTTTTTAGAATAGGCAAAAAAAACATACATCGCAAACATTCAAAGAATAGTCTTACAATATTTACGACATAAACATGAAAATGTGTTGGCTGAAAAAGGTTTTGAATTAAGAAAAATTTCCAAGACACATAAAGACAATGAACACCACTAGCCCCAATAATGGAGCATTAGAGAAACCAATTTCTCCTCCAGAGGAACAATTTTCCTCTCTAATGCCTGGTAGGAGGATCAAAGGTAAAAATTCTTTTGCATGAGATATGGGGGTGTATATATAACAAATGGGGTGACCATTCACCTCCCTTGTGCCTCTTGGGCTACCCTCATGACTGTTTGACTTATCTATGACTCTTTGTCTCCTTTATGACTTTTCATATCCTATGGATGAATCTTGGACTTCCACTTTACATTTCATTTTTCCAATATTGAATTTACATAATCCACAAATGATGTGTAAAAATATGAATCATGACAAGACATGACATGGCTCTAATGGCATGGACTGCATGATGCCATGGAAATGTCAATCCATTCTCCATTGTTTCTTTCTTTGTGTCTTCTTGAAATACAGGACATGCTATTCTTCTTCTTCCTCCATATGGATTGAAGGTAAGGAGTCTTCAATGTGATCTTGATCTCGAGATGTTGTTGCAATTTGGTGTCCTTTTTTCTTTCTTGATTAATCAACTTGTCTTTACAGCTACAAATGTGTCTTCTAACAGGATCTCCTTCTCCATCTCCTTCATCATCATCCTATCATAAGATGATATAATAACTACAACTAAAATTCACTCATGATGAGATGACACCATTCTGATAAACCCCCAATCTAGCTTGCTTCATGATAACCACCAACATAGATGCAACTGGGTGATAGGCTCAAGGATTACATAGTTGCACAAATTAGGAGGTTAGGGGCAAGGACTGACCCTTGAGACTATGCAATCCATAGTTCAGATGGGATATGGCTAGAAAACTGAGCAATTGAGGGGCTCAAGGGGTCGAACTGAAATCTTGAGGCTTGAGGTTTCCTATTGTACAATTATGAAGAGATAGAGGCCAAGGGTTTACACAGTTATGTAGTTCAAGAGTTCAATATTGAGACTTGATTTTTGAGACTACAAAATGTGTAGAAGAGGATGGTTGGAGGAAGGGGTTTCATAGTTCTTGACCTTAAGGGTTGAGGTTGAGCACTGAGATTACACAGTGCGCAGTCCTAGAAGGTAGGAACTACACATTGCATAGTGTTGAGAGGAAAGGTTGAAGCTTGAAGACTTAGATTGCATAGTGCATAGTTAAAGAAGGTGGAGCAAGGCCAAGTTTCTCAAGAAGGAACTTTTCTAGATTTTTCTAAGTGTGAGATCAGTGAGGCCATAGTGAACAATGACAAAAATTAAGTATGATGACTATTGGGTCTCCTTTTTAATGCCTATAATACCTTATATTCACCTCTATTTTTTGACCAATTTCACCTCAAACCTATGTACTACTTGTCTATCTTCTTCCAGAATATATCTTTTAACCTCCTTATTTATCTATGAGGTAATTTATATTTCAAAGCATGTTTTTTTTTGTTTTCTTGTAGTAGAAATAGAATTATTGATTCTTTATACTCTCTAATTAATTGGATTGGATGACATAGATGTTTAGACCATGTTCCTACACATTCGGTACCAGTATATTGATCTAGTACTCATGCTCCTACTCATCCGGTACTAGCAGTATCAGTCCAGTACTGCCACTCCAACTTATCTGGTACCAACGTTCTCAATCCGGTACTCGTTTTCTCGTCTGGTACCTGTGCATTTGCGTATCAGCTACTAGAAAATAGTTACCCATGTTCCTTCTTACCCATGTTCACCTGTATATCTATGCTCATCTAGCACCAACAACAATGGTCCAACACCTATGCTCATCCGACACCAACTACAGTGATTCGACACAAACAATAGCAATTCGACACCTGTGTTCATCCAGTACCTCTGATCCAACACGTACGTTAATCAGGTACCACTTGCATTAACTATGTTATTACAGTATCACCTGCACTAACTGTATTATTTTGGTACCAGACCCTACTTTTCAGGTTGGGTGGTTTAGTGAACTATCTTCGACGAGGCTGAGGAAATTGTTGGTCAAAGGCATCATATTATTACAGAAAATCAAGATATGCTTCCTCCTCATGCACTATGTGTCATGAGGATGAAGTCAAATATGTAAAATGAACTAAATTGTAATATTTTGTAATGATTTGTTACTAATATATTAATCCTTGATGTAACGTCATTTCTCTATAAGAGAAGGCTTGTAGATGATAGCCAGTTAGACATAGTTAGACACAAACACGAGAGAGAGTTAGAGAAAGTTTGAGAGTTAGAGAATTATCCATATTTCTAGCAGTGTTATGTTGATTATGCGATTGAACCATTAACTTTTGTAATATTTCTCTTTGAATTAATCATATGAGTAGTGATTTCCTTGTGTAAATCAATTTCTTAGTTCTATAAGTGCCTTAAGATTTCCTTGGTAGCTCGGTAAGGGCCCACCGAAGCCATCAAATAAAGTTATTATTATAGTTATTATGCATATAGTTTTGTTTACGTAGTGTTAAGTATTTGTTGTGATTTCAGTCTTGTTTCATGTAAGTAATTTTTGAGTGACAGTTCATTAGTTTTATGAATTCAAACTTTATTTCTTAAGCTACACATTTAATTGTTAGTTTCTATTTTGAAGAATAGGGAAGCTAAGATCAAAGATCTCACCATTCACCTACATGTGTTTTTGGTGAATACTCTTATCATACATTTCATGTACTAGAATGCAAAGTTTCCTTTAGGACTAGTCATGGTTTCTTTGTTTAATGTTTGAATGTAGTGAATTGATTCTAGTGTAGTGGTTGCGATCAGTTGCTACATGAAAACATAGTTAGATGCATATTTGTATTTTATTATATTGTAAATGGAGAGACTTGTTACCTAAGAAAGAACATTTATCTCATAGTCTTTTTAAGATTTTACTTATGAGATTTGCTTTCTGATCTTTAAATTGTATGATGAAGTTAGATTAAAATTTGTGGAGTGAAGTATTAGTTTTGAATTACTTCTTATTTAGGATATACTCCTCAGACATAGGAACTTATATGTTATTGGCACATATAGTGTATCCACTCTACTGATTACAAATTCCTGGTTGCTAATTTAATATTGTGGCAATATATCATTCATATAATTGCCCCAACATTTTTGGTGTTGTTGTAGGGGAGTTGTAAATGGTAATAGGTAATGATTTTTTTTACTTGATGGTGTTTGAGTGATATTGGGGACGAACTAATGGCAAAGAGAAGATGGTAAGACATGAGTGAAGAGTCATGCGTCCACTATGGTGTGGTTTCTCCAAAGTATGGTTGTCTCCAATTGATTATCTAGTTTCTTTTTCATATGCATAGAATTAGAGGTAGGGTCTAAAGCCTCATATTTCTTTATTTTTATTTGCAAGTTTATTTTCCTTTCGATTGTTCATGGAAAGAAGAGAAGCCTAACTTGTGTGAACAGATAACTTGGTGACATCAGGATCCTAGTAGCATGGTGGTGCTTTGAGTACATGATTAGTTTTCTTGCATTTGTTTTAAGTGTGTTCTCTTCTTATATATTTACAATGTTTAATAAGAAATCCATACACTAATCCATGTGCATGACAGGGATTAACAACCAGAAAAGTAGTATTCAAGGATGATCAAGATTTTGGGAGAACGCTTGCAAATTCTAGCAGAAACTGGGATATCTACTTCTCAGGAAGAACAAATCTTGACAACAGCAAGAAATTATCTACCTCTCCAGGAGTGATAGAAGAACAAAAAATTCATGAATAATAGGAAGATCTCCGCCCTTGAAATATTTCCAAAGAAACTAAAGAATCATGGACCACATCCAATGTAGAGAAACCATTAGAGCCTGAGATTGAAGAATTTTCGACATGCCTATGTACAGATCCTCTAAGCACACAAGAGGATAATCATGTAATGCTAGAAGATATGCATGACATGGTAAAGGAGGATATGCTAAATGACCCAAATAACGAGGTAAACCAAGAGCATTTTCATTTTATTGAAAATTGGTTTCAAGAAACTATAAGGCCATACCACTCCATTCTTCCTTACTTCTTGACCTCACCATTAAGGCAATTGGTTCTTCATACTCATGTATGAATTTAATATTATATTTTAACTTGAGTATGAATGCATTTTTACACCTATTATGGACATGGTTACATTGGAGATACTCCTATACTTGAGGAGAGGAATTTATTTTTCTGAAGTAGAGTAGGGTAATAAATAAATAAATAAATGTGGCATACATTAGTTATTTTAGTTTAACATATAGTGCAACATATTTCTCATTTGTTTTCAATAGGTAGGGATGTTAACAACTAAAAAGTAATTAGTTGAAAATGGGAGATCTATGTTCCTATTGCATATTTTCGTTGGGATCTCTTTCAACTGCATATTATTTTAATGAATATTGCCACACAATCTTATTTCCAAACTACAACATGGTTCAAATATTAATTTTCTTTCCAAATTATTATTTATTTTCAGTTAGAACAGTTTCTAGTTTTTGTTTTTAATAAAGCAAGCTATAACGATTATGTTTGGAATTGTAGGTAAAGTTGGAAATAATTGCATAGAAAAATAATATAGTATTACATGCAAATTGTTTATTACCATGTTTCATCTAACTAGTATTGATAATTCTGGTACCAATTTTCTACTTTGCAAGAAATAGCAAGATCCAAGAGTATTGTTCATTGGGATGCTTAAATACTGGAAGAATGTTTTTTAAAAATGGAAATGAAATCTTCATCAACGAAATTAAACACTTTGGGGAGTGTTTTATGACATCTTTACTTTTTCCTTAAGTTATTAAAAATGTTGCATTCATGCTTTATCTGTTTCACAAAGATGATATAAGAAATTATTTTCATAAAATTTGAATTGAAGGATAATTCCAAACTATTCATAGTTTCAATTTCTTTTTTTAAATTTCATTTTTGTATTCATATATATTTGTGATTATAAATACAAAAAAGTTACTCGTAATATAGCTACCAAAGTATATAAGGGGATTAAAACAAAGTTAAGAGGTCTATACAATGATACTGATGAAAAATAAACTTGAATACTATAACTGTAGAACCAAAGAATGATATGCGAGCAACTTTATTAAGCCTTACAAGAGAGTTAATGAAGTCCTTCTTCACAGTAGAATAATACCTTAAAAGCGAAAGCATATCTTTAGGTTTCTTTTAGTTATTCTTTGGTTAGCCTCATCCATCTCACATTAAGATGACTCATTCATTTTATGTCCTTTGAGTACCTATAAGTACCTTATGTATCTAGGACATTATGTAGGTAATATAACTCACTCTGAAAGGTATCATCCTATGCCTTTAAGGGGCTTTCTGAAGTCACTCCACCATCTACCAATTGCAAAAGAAATTTCCATAATCTAAACCTAAAATGGTAGGAAACATGGGACTAGAGCCTTCAGTGTAAAATAGTTTTAGTAGGTTAACCCATCGAGGCTGTGGAAGACTACTTGCAACAAGTACTTACCTATGATACCAGTAGGAAAGCCCATCAAGGCTATGGACAGTCACGGGAAATGGGGCATTCTTCCTAAATAAGGGTCAACCAAACCAAGGATTTTGTCTACACATACGATGGTTACTCTATAGTGTTACAATAAAAAGGAAGCATGTGTGGATGAAGCCAAAGGTAAAAACAAACTCCATAAAATTTCCTACTATAGAATGGCCTTATGATAACCTTGAGTCCTCTATCATTATTTTTTCATACTATATCTAATATTTAATTGTCTTAGAAGTGGGACCGATTATCACAAAGAACTAATAAAACTCAAATGTAAAGATTATCTTCAATACTTAGATGGCTATAAGACTTTAGGATTTGGTTGGTAATAACTAATTTTTCACTGGTTCATCATTTGTTGTCATCATAAAAATCCTCGTACCTACAAAGAAGGAGAGCCCCCTAAATTTATAAAAGGTTTCTTTTCTTGAGCATAAAACTGTTAAATATTGATGAAATCTTATTTAATGAGTCATTTGAAATTTCTTTTATTCTTGGTGTTACTTTAGCATCATTTTAATAAGTCTAAGATGAATTATTTTTTTCATTATTCATCTCATTAGATCCATTATGTCGTTTCTCAGGGTCCTTTGGATTGAGTCATCTCAGGAAACCCTCCTCACTTCTTTAGTACCTTACCTTGCTTTCATGAGAACATGAAAAACCTCAGGCATGGGGGAGTGGTTGTTGGGACCGTTTTCAACATCTTCATTTCATTCTTTTCAAATTCCTTTAGCATATCAGATTGACTCATATACTTTGGCTCTTCTAGATCATCTAGGACCCTCAGCCTTACTTTGTCTCATTTTCTAACACTTCCACTAGAATTTCAAAATTCATGTACCAATGCGTTGTGTTTAGTTTTTCCATGAGAATAAATTCACATGCAATATCAGTAATCACTAGCACTTACTTTAGCTTGACCCTCAGGACATGCTAAGATACAAAGATAATCCTACATGATTCCAATTTGAATACTATGAATATAGGAACCTTATTAAAATTTCATCCAGCACTGAAGAAAAACTCCCGGTAATCATCCAGTACTAGAAAATAGTTTTCATCCTGTACTAAAAAAACTTTCATCTGTGATCTGGTAATGGAGGTATCAGGTCAAATTTCTATTTTCTACTATTAACATTCATATTGATCAGTGATGAATATATAATTACCTTCATGAACCTTTATCACGATCAGTTGTTAAATCCCTATCCTTAATCCTAAAGTACTCACCTTTATTCCCCTGTTTTTCTAAGAAAAAAATATTTTTATGATATGATTGAATGGGGTAACCATGTGTGTGATTGGGTGGATTCCAATCATAATTTGAGAAAATGTATTATTTCTTCAATTTCTCATGATACAAATTCTACCTGTGTGATTTGTTTAAACAATTATTTTACCGCTATGCCATAACCATAAATTGAATGACTATGATGAATGATTAACGGAACCATGACATTGACCATCCCGTATTGATGTACTGGTCCAATCAACCATGTTTTCTCCATCATGACTAACCTTCATTTGAATGAAATTTTACATCATTAATGGAGATGATCTTCTAAATAATCTTTGCATGCGACTTATCACCATCATCCTATATGTGTTCACCTTGCAATTATGGAAACCACTTGATCGTTACCATCTCGTGTCAAATTATAAATTCTCTTCTAGATGACTTCACAATCCAGATGAGCATAATTTCTCTCTTGCATACCATTTAGCCTTCATTCCACTCATCCATCTAGCACTAGCTCCATCGCACCATTTCCATAACCCAACTTCTCGTACCCCGTCATTTCCGGTACCATTGAATTTTCGATACTCTGTCATTTCCAGTACTCAATCCTTTCCGAGCTCCATCCATAGAAATTTTCCAAGACCTATTATTAAATCCAACTTGGGGGTAGATTGACATGAAACAGTGTCCCAATTTTATTAAGAAACAGAGGAGTATCAATTGTGAAAAGAAAAATTCTAACAAGCTAGCTAGATTCTATTTCTGAAAAAGTTTAAAGGATACCATGAGGGTGCTTCTCATGCCTTCACTCAAAGTTATGTTGGTGAATATGTTTATATAGGAAGTCTTTAATTATATATCACATAATATACCATAGCATAGGCTACATGATTATCAATTGTAGGGGAGAAATACTTCAAGGGTGTAAATATTAACAACAAGCTGTAAGAAAGATCCATTTTTGAAATTTTTAGGTATGGTTCAACACATTTTGCATGAGGACATGCAATGAATTAAGCATTGGGGAATGTTGAGTCTCCTTTTTTATGCATATAATACCTTATATTTTCCTCTATTTTTTTGACCAATTTCACCTCAAACCTATGTACTACTTGCCTATCTTCTTCCAGAATATACCTTTTAGCCTCCTTATGTATCTATGAGGTAATTTATATTTCAAAGCATGATTTTTATGTTTTATTGTAGTACAAATAGAATTCTGGATTCTTTATACTCTCTAATTAATTGGATTGGCTCACATAGATATTTAGACCATGTTCCTACTCATCCGGTAACAGTGTATTGATCTGATACTCATGCTCCTACTCATTTGGTACCAACATTATCGGTCCACTACTGGCACTCCTACTTATTTTGTACCAACATTATCAATATGGTACTCGTGTTCTAATCTGGGACCCATGCGTTTTCTTCTAATCTACCCGACAACAATTATCGTGTTCCTTCTTACTCATGCTCACCCATGTACCTGTTCTCATCTGGCACCAACAACAACGGTCCAGCACCTGTGCTCATCTGGCACCAACCACAATGATCTGGAACCAAAAACAACAATCCGACACCTGTTTTCATCGAGTACCTACAATCCATCACATGTGTTAATCTGGTACCACCTGCATTGACTGTTCTATTCCAGTACCACCTCCATTGAGTGTATTCTTTTGGTACCAGACCCTACTTTCTAGGTTCGGTGGTTGAGCAAACTATCTTCAATTAGGTCAAGGAAATTGTTGGTCAAAGGCATCATCTTGTTACAACAAATAGAGATATGATTCATCGTCATGCACTACATGTCATGAGGATGAAGTTGAATATGTAAAATGAACTAAACTATAATATTTTGTAGTGATTTATTACTATTCTATTAAGCCTTGATGTAATGTCATTTCTATTTAAGAGAAGACTTGTAGATGGCAGCCAGTTAGACATAGTTTGACACAGACATAGAGAGAGAGCTAGAGAAAGTTGGAGAGTTAGAGAAGTATCCATATTTCCAACAATGTTATGCTGAAGATGTGATTGAACCATCAAGTTTTGTAATCTTTCTCTTTGAATTAATGATATGAGTAGCGATTGATAAGTTCCTTGTGTAAAACAATTTCTTAGTTCTGTAAGTTTTTCAATATTTTCTTGGTAGCTCAGAAAGGGCCCACCAAATGCATCAAGGCAAGTTCTTATTATAGTTATTATGCATAGAGTTTTTTTTATGTAGTGTTAAGTGTTTGATGTGATTTTAGTACTGTTTCATGTAAGTAATTTCTAAGTGACAATTCATTAGTTTCATGAATGAAAAATTTATTTCTTAAGCTGCACATTTAATTGTTAATTTCTATTTTGAAGAATAGGGAAGCTAAGATCAGAGATCTCACCATTCACCTACATGTGCTATTAGTGAAGACTCTTGTCATACATTTCCTGTACTAGAATGCAAAGTTTCTTTCAGGACTAGTCTTGGTTGCTTTGTTTAATGTTTGAATGCAGTGAATTGATTCTAGTGTAGTGATTGAGATCAACTGCTACATGAAAAAAGAGTTAGATCCATATTTCTATTACATGAGCTTGTAAATGGATAGACTTGTTACCTGAGAAAGAACATTTAGTTGACAGGATTGTTAAGATTTTATTTATGAGTTTTTCTTTTTGATATTTAAATTATGTGATGAAGTTATATTAAAATTTGTTGAGTGAAGTATTAGTTTTGAATTACTTCTTATTTAGGCTATATTTATCAGACAAAGGAACTTATATGTTATTATACCATATAGTGTATCAACTCTATTGATTACGAATCCCTGGTTGATAATTTAATAATGTGGTAATATATCATTCTTATAAGTTCCACAACAATCACACACTTAGAACATTCGATGACACACAATTGATCACTCAAAACACATGAACAACATACTTCCCTCAATGTGATGAAATTGCAACAACTTCCCCAAGTGCAACAACAAAGGTACACTTTGTGGCGACATTGATGACACTTGTGCGACAATGCTTCAAACTTTGGGAATGAGTGGAATACATGTATACATGATAATAATTACTCATTAACACCAAAGTTACCCCTTGAAACAAACCAAAACTACATTTGTGTGATATGTGATGCTTGTCATGCTAAATGATGACACCTGCAACAACAAGAGGAAAGTGCAAATGACACTTCCAAAACATAGATCAAATTGAAAGTGACACATGCTAGAACAAAGATAGAAAAAAAAAAACACTTATTAATTGAAAACAAGAGAAAATGACAGTTATAAACATGAAAGCGAAACTTGTGAGAGAAAAGCTAGACAAAAGTGATAGTTGGAAAAAAATCACTGAAAATAGAAGAACAATAACAACCAAAAGTGAGAGAATGTCGGTGAAAGTGTGCAATGACTATCAATATAGGTTGAACATGGCACATGAACTGTATTATAGACTTGTGTTATTCATGTTCAAGCTTGCATATAAGAGTGGACTCATGAACTTACTACAGTCTAAGCATGTGTGAGTAGGTGAGTTTGACACTTACGAACTAAGAAAAATACGGGAATACTTAACAAAGCATTGATAAACCATAAAATGACTATGGAATGAATGATCACAAGATCCATAATAGGCTCCAAAATTCAAGTGTAGAGCAAATTTTGGTGGATTTTTATCATTGCAACAACACTTGGAGACACATTGGTAGAACTGTAGCTTCTCTACCTTGGTCAAATATTTTGTGCATGGTCTAGCTCCTAAGGGAGTATTGATTCACCACTCAAATTACTCTAGTTTTCCCACTTACCCTGTGTATAAACATAGTCCCATTCATCCTTTCTCATTTGAACACAATCATAAAACTATCCATATTGGAATGTTGCAAGTCAGAAGAAGGGTAATTTTATTCACGAGCTTTATATTTTCATATTATATATTTTCATCATTGTTGTTTCTCTTCAGCTAGCATGCCTTGACAGTACTCCGACAGAGTCACTTCAAGAACACAAACATTGCCCCACTACCAACAAGACTAGAAAGTACCTCGGCAGAGTTGTCTACTTCACCTCCCTATGTAAGAAGCCTTTCTCTGCTTGCACCCTTTATTTATTTATTTTATATAGGACTGTGCATCGACATTTATTCATTTCATGAGGTGGAAGAGGGATATCAAATTATTGAGAGAAGAAGAGGTTTTTCATTTAAAAAATCATATATAAAACCTATGATATTAGTTTGCTTGATTAGATTTTCCCCATGTCCTTCTCTAATTGATTGGATCAGTGTGGAAAGCACCAAAAAATAAAGAAATAAGTGTAGGCATGAGGTTTCCAGAATAGACACAAATATCATGGTTTAACACAAATCTCGCCTTACATGAGTAGCATATTTTCCATCAGAGCATCATCAACCAAAAGGTATGAACAAAGATGAAGAAGTAGGACTAGAGGTTAGCCAAATGTTGTAGAGTCATAAGACCCTTTTCTATTTTTCCACATTATCTTTTGAGGCTAAGGGAACATCCTTCATGTGAAAAAACATAAAAGAATAGACAATACAAAAAAAGAAACAAAATCCAAAGCAAAAAGAAAATGGAGGCTAAACATAATGCGAGATAAAAGTAATAAAACAAACGAAAGGATATGAAGACAAAATACTGGATGAGTTTTCAAGGGAGACTGGTATGTAGATAGACCTACTCCTAACCTAACCAGCTATAAAGTCAGGGTCAAGTGTATTGAAATTTCCAATATACATGTTGTAACTATTCTCGACTTGCATCCACAAAGATACAAGCAATTAAAATAGATATAAGACAATGTGCGATAGAAAAGATAAGTGCTTGAATAAATTTCACAACAAGTTGAAGGTCTTACCTATCAGCAAAAACATATGTCATAGCCACTACTTCTAACCAGCTCACATTCTTACCTTATAAATGAAAACCATAATTAAACCATCCTTTGAAGCTTCTTGAAAATGTATCTTCATCTGTGTTTCCCACCTTAGCAAGCATGAGAAAATATCTAAACTTTATATTTGCGATGGAGCTTGTTAGGTAAGATTGCTCCAACGATTGAAAGATAGGATCACGAAATTCAAAACAACCCTTTTGAGAACTTGAAACCTTTGAAAAGATGAATTTTCAAATAAAAGCGTGGGATCGGGATGAGAATCTTGTAAGGTTAGAAGGCTTGTCAAGATGGTGAGGTTTTGACATATCCATCAGCAAAGGTTGAAGTGCCTCAACTGCTTGATAAGTATCTGAATAGTGAAATAAATCATAAAGATTAATCAATGTGAAACAACTTCATAAGATTATTGGTGGGAAAATGATAAAATAAATGACAATTTATAGTATGATCAGAAGGAATTTTCAAAACATAAGATTATTGATTATAAGATAGCAAACATAGATTAGTTTGAACAATTTTTTAAATGCTCCAAATAATAGAATCATCTTCCTAGCACGATGAATGTGATAAACCATTTCCTTGTAATTGGTTACATATTACACTAGTATTGTAATGGTCGAAAGAAGTTAAAAGGAATGTCAATATAGTAAACACATGAACCCAGTTAGGATACAATTAGTGAAGAATAATTCGATTCACCAAATAACTCGTCCATTCACTAGAACTCAAGAGGATTTTGGGTACGATAAAGAAAAGTATTAGCCGTATAACATTCACAAGAGAAACTAGGAGTTGACTATTCTGAAATGCATCTGATAGACATGATTCCTTTGGACGAATATAGTCTTTGAAATGATCAACTTTTTAGTTTTGTGCTTATATGAGAGATACACACTCCAAACACGAGTTAAGTACAAGATCCTTGCATGTAGATGAATCAACTGAAATAGAATCTTGAATCTAATCATAAACTGAATCTTGAAAGTTCAAAAGACTATATTTGTAATACCAAACATATTTCAAGAAGGAATTTACATCGAGTGAAACCATGCAAAGAATATAATTTTGAGAGAAAAACCATATCTGACTTAGTTCTAAGATCTTACTAGAGTTGTGAGATTTTGACATAACCATTAATGGAAGTTAAAGTGCCTTGAATTCTTAACAAGTCTCATAACTTTCAAGGATTGTAGAATTGCTTTTTGAAGATTGAATCAGATATTGCATGGTGTGTGGATAACTACTACCAGTAGTTTCAATAAGACCATTGGTAAATAGATGGAAGCCATCTCTATCATTGATTTGATCAAATTTTACAACTTCAAAAACCAGATTACTCAACTCAAAAGATTCTTCTGATTTCAAATTTAAAGTTGTATGAATCAGAGAAATTTCATGAGCAAGCTGATTTGAAGATTTTCCCTCATGAAAAACTAAAAATGACAAGGAGTAGAGTGGATACACAATGATCTTTTTTTTCATTTTAATCATGGATAACCTCACTACCTTGTGTCAATTAAAAATTTAAATCATTAGATGAAGAACTTGAAGAGCATGGAATATATTCACTGCAAGAAGTTGCATCACAAATAGTAGAGCACAAGGGATAATGAGAGGAAGAGGAAATTTCGATAAGAAAATAGTCTTTGGCCAGGTTAGATTCTAGATATAATTCTTTCAAATCAAAATCTTCTAGAGAAACTGAAAGAGAAAATGGTGCACTTGGTCATCCCTAATCAAATACGTCAATGAAGCCATGAATATTAGAACAATGGTTGCCCAAGAGTATAGATTGACTAAGCAACTTAGCTTCATTCGATTGACTACCGAGATTAGTAGATTTTGAATCATCCAAGAATGGAAAGGAATTATCTTGCATGGGGGACTTTGGAAAAGAGAAAGATATTTTTTTTATGGTATTTATGAGAAGTGACGGGCTTAGGAGCTTGATTGAGTCGTAATGCTTGATCAAGCTCCTATTTTAGGGTTAGACAGAAGCTCGATTTAGGGTTTGTTTTTAACCCTCAATCAAACTATATTTTAGTGTTCAAGGAGCTCGATTGAGTGCTTAAAATTGGCTTGACCGAGTGCATTAAGTGGCTCAATTGATCTCTCTGTTTTAACCTAAACTTGCCCTCCATTTTCCAAAATGTGTAACCAAACTCCATGCTTTTACCCCAAAATAATTCATTGATGTGATCAAGTTTGGATTCAGGAACCATGGGTATCCCACCATATTGTCCCTTATCCAGTAAAATTTTGGACTAGACTTTACATTCTTCCTTAGTCTCCTACAGTCTTAATCACTTTTTTAATGTGGCTTACAGGATATTTTTTCTCTATAAAGTTCAATGGGGTACCACTATCATTCCTTTAGTCAAATAGTAGTAGTGTAGGATTTTATTTTAACTTTATTTATTTAATGATGGGAACTTATTTTATCATGATACGAGATTAGATATTTTTATTCATCATAACTTCAATCAACCAACATTCTTTTGCTTTAGATTCACGATTCTTAATATGCCATTCTTAGAGCTCACTATTTGAATTTTGACCAATGGAGAGGGGGGACCCTGAGATAATTTCTCTTAATACTTTTGGATCTACATTATTTTTATTCCCATGCAAGATTTGATATAGTCTCCTTCCTTCTATATCATCGTTCTCGGGTTCTACCCAGGGTTTTCCTTCTCAGGGGTAAAGGGGATTAGTTATAATTTTCTTCTATTTTCCATTTAATTTTATTGTCTCTTTCTATGGAAATTATCGCTTTCATTTTTCAACCCCACAACCTTCCAACACAAGCTAGATATATAGTATTCCATTGAATAATTTGATTACCTTGATGTTGATAAAATTCATAATGCCAATGATTGATATTTTTACTTGTCTTATTTCTCTAATAGGTTCTTTGAATATCTAGTTTTCTAGTTTGAGATAGTTAGTCGTTCAATGAAAAGTTGACCTTCCTAATTTTATCCATGTTTCTCTAAGAAGAATTTTAACTTGCGATCCAAATTCGATGACCACTTGAATTATCATATAGTTATCTATTTTAATATCTACCTAAGGGTTGTAGTCATCGGGAGTTTAACCTTAGATAATTGCACAAGTTCTTTCACTCATTTTTCTCCTCATTACAGTCTTTCAAGATATGAAGGAGCTCATTGATATGTATGAATGATTTCTCTTCTTTTAGTAATTCTAGAAATTCCTCTAATACATTATCTTTTGTCAAATTCTATTGTCCAACATCATTTAAAAAAAAATAAACTTCCTTGTTAGGTGTATCGTAATGTTGTTGGATATTTGGATACTGGGAAGTTCCTTTTTATGGTCAAAAAATGTGTTGATTTCTTAGATTTCTTTCTTGACCTTCTCTCAATTTGGTGATGACATGCATATTTTTTGAAGTTTGGAATCTCTATCTTTGGGACATAATAGATGAGGTTTACAAATTTTTTACTCATTATTTTTTAAATATTTTAGTAAATCTTCTAAAGAATGATCACCTAGTCCACACATATTGTAGGACCTCAAGTCAATTTCTTCTTTTAGGGGGAAACTAAGTGTAACATCGACCTCTTCCAATATTTGAAGCAGTAAATTCATCCCTGACCTCGACCTCCGCCTCAACCTTGACCATTAAATCCACAAATTCTTTTATCAAATCCTCTTCTATTATTTCCTCTTCCTCCTTAAGCTGCTAGGTTGTAAATTGATTAAACATTTGTGTATGATATACAATGTGATAATTAGGCTTGTTTTTTCCATTCAACTAACACTCCTATGGATAATGAGTTTTATCTTCACATATGGAACACCATTTAGGCTTTGCATGTCTTAGATTACACTGATGCTCTCTAGTAGTATGGCTTGACACAACTTGACATATGTCATAATATATGTCGGCCTAAACACGCCAGACATCCTGATCAAAATAATTTGCAAACTTACAATTGTATTTTGTGTGTGTTTGGTCCTATCGTTGGTACACCATAGACTATTTTTTTTAAATATAAGCTTAACAATAGCTATTGTAATTGTTCAATATTTTCTTCTCATATTTTATCATTCATCAAAGAGTTTGACAACCTTTCATCATATGTTTCAATATGTTGTGCCTTTTTCAATAATTCCCTACATGATGTGACTTCATGCACTCTTAGTGGCCCTTGAATCTTTTGTACTATCCCAAAAACAAACCATTGAACTAGCAAATCTACATCATCATTGTATGGGATTTGACTTAACAAATCCTTAAATTTATTATCATATTCTCTTAATATTTCATCTAGCCTTTGTTTGATTTATTTGAAATTGTTTGCTCCAAGATGTTAAACATCTTGGGGTTTGAAGAAGGATAAGAATTTGTTTTTGATGTCATTTTCACTTCTAGCTTGGTTCTATGTAAAATTCATAAACCATGTTAGAGCTATTTTCCAAAGAGCTATTGCAAATTGTGCCATTTATTTTTCCTCATATATGCTATCTTCAGTTGTCCATAATTTCTCGCAAGTGAACCAATGCTTTTTATGATCTTATTCTATTTAAGGTGGCTTAATCCCATATCTATTTAAGGTGGTGGATTATTTACTGTTTTCTTTTGGACTTCAGTTAGTTTGATAAAATGGGTTGTTTTCCCAATAGTTTAGTCGGCTAAACAATTTTGTTTAATATATCAACCTCAACACTTGGTGATCAAATGACAAAAGGGATAATTTCTTTATTTTCGACATCAATGGTTGTAAAATTTACCAAATTGTTGTTATTTTGGCACCCTTTATCTATGTATCCGATGAACCAACTTATACTAGGTTGGGTTGGTTCATCAACTTAACTTCTATTTTGTTCTTCTTCAATAAAGATTGATTGCGGTAGGGGGTGGGTTGCATTTGCGATATTTATTATATGGAGAATTTTGTATTTATTTTTTTCATTTTCTATCCAGGTTTGGTTGACTTTAGGTATTTAAATTTGGAGACTATCTCAAGTTCTCATGTTTTTCTTCTATATATCAAACTATATAAGGCTTTGAAATAATATGGAGTCTTTATTGGAGTAATTCTCTAATATCAAGACTTGAAATAATTGCAAGGGGATAATGGAATCATTGGTCTAGAGTCATCAAATCCCATATTGTTTACATGCTTACTAGGGATTAATTGTAGACTATTATTTGTCATCAAAGAAGTTGATGTTATGCCTCTCAACTATGTGTTCTCTCTGTTAGTGTCAGTCATTTCTGCCTATCATGAGTGATCAAATATTCTTTTACGAAGTTTTTTAGGGGTCTCAAAGTCAAATTTTATCATGTCACTAAGTTTTCAGAATAAAATTTGGTCACTGGTTAGTTTGTCTAGGTTTATTTCTATTTTCTCAAAAATCTCTCATGTCAGTCGCTTACATCACTCAGATGAGTGTATCATCATAAAGAGAATGTCTTCATCATATCAGTCATCATCATCAACATTTCACTCAGTCTAATGTCTTCATTAGGTCATTAGGGTTTCAAGGTCCATCTTCATTTCATGCATAAAATCCGACATAGGATGAGTTGTGATAAGCAACTCTTTTCAATAATTTTTTATGAGATTTCATAAGTGCTTCATGGTTACAGTCTCAAGGTTCTAAAAGAAAGAAGTTTCACTTTTCAAAAAGGTAAAAGAAGTTTAGATTTCAAGTCTCCAAAGTGGCCAAGTTCAAAAGAGTGAAAGTCATGTTTTGAAAAGGTATGTGGGGCCCATTTTCACTCAAAAGAAGATCACACTATGCCTATAAAATCCAAAAGGTCCCAAACATATTTCATTGCATCCTTACCTCCTTTGTTTATTGAGCTCTCTCCCCCTTTGGTGAAAAAACAAATCTTTTATAGCTAAACTTGGCAAAAAACACTCAGCATTGCGCTTCTATGAATTGCACTGCTTCTGTGAATTGTGTTGCGCTTCTATCAGTGGCACTGCGCTGAGGATAGAGTGGCCCAAAACTTGATAAAACTCACCCAAATTCCAAATCTAAGCTTGCATTTTGATTTTTTGCTCTTCTAAGCTATTCAACAAGTAAGTACCATCATCTTATTCTCTCTTTTCTTTGGGCAAAGAAAATGCAAATGGTGAGTTTTGTTAGATAGGACATTTCAAAGTTTAAGAATTTCCACTTCATACCTCTGTGTATATATAAATCACCATATCATCCACCAATCAACTCATTTACTTTCAGTTTACCTCATCTTTTCACAAACCCTAGTTCATACCTATCAATTTGAACAATTTTCCTAGCAGGACTATTTTTTAAATTCTCTTACTCATCTCCCTCCCTCATTTAACTCCATTCAAACTTCCTTAGATATATACAACCCCTATCCATCTCCCAAAATTCCCCTATCATCATATCCCTTCCCTAACTCCCTCATTTCATCATTTCACTCATTCCTCACTATTTTTCCATTTTCCTATTATCTAGGGTTTTTATCAAAATGGAGGGAGATTATTCACCATCAGAAAAGAGAAAACATCATAAAGGATCGAGGATCCTAAGGTATGAGCCTAAAAACTGCAATGAAATCAAGTCTTCACCATTCATTAGACAGTGTTTTGAAGATGTCAGTTGCCTAGGGTTTTGTCAAAGGGTGGGTGAAGTAGGTTTTCATGAGCAACTAACTGATTGGATCTGAAAGGGGAAAAAGCCATCATAGCAGGGATTGAATTTACATTCTCAGTAGGTTCCATCTCTCTTACCATAGGGATACCTAATCATGGGGATTATTGGTTCAAAGGCGTGAGCCTAGACCTTAACCAATACAAACCTTTCTTAAAATCACCCTACAAAGAGACTCATTCACACATCATTCATTCAAGTACCTGTTGGAAAAGTATGCACCATTGATGATGGTTGTAATGAATTTTTTCAAAAACCTCTCAACATGTGTAATTACTTGTGTATAAGTCTTATCAAAATGTCTGAGAAGGTACAAATGAAAGGCAAAGAGCATCACCCTAGCCTTTTCCATCATAGTTTAATAAAGATTGTAGTCCTCCATCAGTTGGAAGAAAGGAACATGGCATGGGATTCCTTCATAGAAATAGCTTTGCAGTGGCATGAAACTACTTCATCAGGTCATCATCAAGACACATCAACACAGCAGGTGGAGGTAGGGTCATCAAGAAAATTAGAGGAGGTTCCCAAGGCACCTAAACCTGAGGTGACCAGAATATATCAGAGAGGAAAAAGGCTTGTGTTTACTTCTCAAGTTGAGAAAAGGGCCAAGCCTTCTACATCAGCACAACATGGATCGCATTTACAGGGTGAGGAACTAATTGAACATGATTTTGAATTAGTTGACTTGGAGGTAGTAGATGAACCTTCAAACTTGCAACAAGTTATCAAGGAGAAATATTCCCAAATTAGAGAGCTCATGGACAATATGGCAAGGGCCAGATTCATCATTTCCTTCCTTGAGCAAGAAAATAGTCAACTTAAGGCCAAACAACTAATCATGGAGAAAGAGCAATCTAAGATGTTGCAGCAAGCAGATAAAGGTAAAGCAGTGATTGAACATGATGAATAGGAAAAGCAAGTTGGAAAGAAGAAACCAAGGACCAAGGGTCTCAAAAGGGCATTGAAGAAAGAAAAAGAACAAAACCTATTGGATGAAGACTTGGACATTGAAGACAAAATTGCCTTGGAAATCAGTGAATACAAAGAGTATTGGCTAGGTAATTTCAGTGGCCACCTAGAGAAGATTCTTGACAAAGCCAATAGGGACAACTAGCTATTGAGGCACATGGACCACCACTATGAGACCATAAACATGATTTTCAACATCTAGCTCAAGTAAATGAAAAACAAGATAAAAGAAACAATAAAAGAAAAAAATGAGAGGGATAACATGGAGATGCTTTCTGAAGCATCCATGAGAGTATGACACACCTTATTTTTCACTTCATGACTAATTTTGGGAGTTTTCTGAGCATTTTTTGTTTTTTGTGAATTTTGGTGCAAAACTCAGAAATTGGACTAGTCACAGAAGCGCATTGCGCTTTTTCCTCAGGGATTGAAATGACAAGTGGTTTACATTTTTGGAAATATGGTGGCCTCATATAAAAACCAATTTCATCATATTTCTCAGAAAGGGCTCAGATTGTGATAAAAATGAGAAAAAGGGGTCAAAAAGCAACATTCTACTAGTCTTTTTGACAGGCGCTGTGCTTTTGGAGACACCTTGGGAGAATCAATTTTTGAAGGCGTTCCCATGGGTAATTTTAAAAAATTCAAGATGTTATGGAAACTAGACAGGCACGGCTAGTTGAATGTTCTATCTTATTTTAAATTTTACCTGAGGAAGGCACCTAAAAGTGGCCTCAAAGTTGGCGTTGCGCTTCTGCAAATTTCTGAGTTTTTATTTAAAAATTTCACTGTGTAATTTCTTAGGTTTTTAGTTTGACTTGGTCAAAGTTAAACTCATGATGTAACTTCAGTAGTTCGAAGTTTAGATGATGTAATCATAAATAAATAGGCATTATAGGTTGTTTTTATGGTTAATTAGGCCTCATAAAGAAAGAAAAACTCAAATCAAAGTCTAAGAGAAGAGTTTGTTTTTTACCTTCTCTCTCTCACTTGTTGGTTGAGAGATTCTTGGAAAAAGTTCTACCACTTAGGGATTTGACCCATGAAGGTGGGGGAAGCTATTTAATTGAGTCTATATGTATCATTTCTCATTCAAAGAGAAGGGTTGGACTTCAGAGGAGAGGACTTGTACCTTATGCTTTCATACAGTTAATCAAGGAGCAATTGTAGTTATTTTTTAGGAATACTTGTTTAGTGAGTTTGTGGTATTTTTTTACTTCTATATTAGTTTCTTATGAATGACTTCATCTCTCTTAAAAAAATTTTCAACTATCAGTGATTTTCCTTACAGTTATATAGGCATAATTCTTTAGATTCAAATCTTTGTTTATATGGAAAATTATGTTTGTGTATCTCTTCTTCTAGATTAATGAATTCATGCTAATACATGCTCATTATGATTTCTTAATATTTTAGACCCTTCATTAAATTGACCAAAATCTTAAAGACACCACAAGAAATTATTATCTTGCCCTCTTTATGCCTGCTACTGCAAACCATTGAGACCTTAACCTAATTTCTCTTTCTCATCCCTGGTCCAACAACCTAGAGACACTAAATTTTTAAAAACTCAACTAAAACTATTATATCTAACCTAAAATCCATTTCTCTTCTAGCCATTTACTATGAAATCGTTAGAGAGATCCCTCTCTAGTTTACCAAGGCTAGCTTCTGAATTGCAACTGGTTTGGAGCTACCTCTTTCGATTTCCTCCTCAGCCTCAGACATTGCAGGGGATAACACTCTTTACCACCTTCAAAAGAGTCTCAACATCATCAATCTCTCTCTCTTGATTTTCTTTATTTCTTAATCTTTGCGTAAATATTTTGTCGCCCATTTCTTGTTGCTTTTTCTATCTTTTTTCCCTCATTGTTTTTCAAATATTAGTTAGTTGTTTATATTGTTTCATACATGATTGGATCCTTCATCATGCTTCCTCGTTGAGCATATATTCTTGTTTTCTTAAAACTAATAATTTTCCTCTAATTTTGACTTATAATTCACTTACTTATATTTGCTTTAATTTCCTATTTATTCCTCATGAACATTAGGAATTGAGGAATTTTTCCTAGTCATCTTGTCCATTAGTTCTGTCATATTTTATTATCATTCATAGGGGTGGTCTACACTCAACTATATGACTAACTCCCTTATTGAGGATAAATTTATGTAGTAAAATAGGTATGGTGCAGAAAAAACTATCGTTAAAGTCATCAAAGAAACTTTATTTATGTTTTTTAGCAGAAGTGCATTCTTTTATTTCTTTCTCCTCAAAAACGTCCTCTAATATCTTATCCATCGACTTGTACAATTTTTTTCTCCCTCCATGTTGGGAGCGGGATCCCCCAAGGGCGATTTTGGGGTTAAATGCCCATGATAAGTCAATTTTTGTAATATAATTGTAAAGACTCTGCATTTTGTGGTCACGGAGCATGAAGGTGTTATGTGTCAAAAAGGATGTTTTGCCCTTAGTTTTGTAAAGCAAAGTTGGCTATAAGAGACCTACCCATGGTCCACGGACCATGGGATTGTATAAAAAGAGCTAAGCTCTAAGTAGTTTAAGGCAGAATTGAACATGGAATAAGGTCATAGCTTTGAAGCAAGAAGTCTAAGTCTTGGGTTGTAGTGTAGATAGAGGCTCTACAGCTGAGTGCGCAGAGGCCTAGGGTAGAAGTCCGCAGCTGAGTGCATGGACCCCTACAGCTGTGTGCGTAGGGTGAACAGAGTCTGTAACACTTAGAAGATATTAATAAAAGGAGTTATTCTGCAATTTCTGTGTATTTGTTGTATTAATGGGTTTGGCTATTTTGTGTATGAATTTCATTTATTATGCTTATATGATGCACGAATGAATGTAATTACATTGAATAATTGAACGCAAACATGAATATCTGCTTACACAGTAATAACTTCAAGTATTTGACAAGATATGGAAAGAAGTTAGGATAATTGAGGAGTCTACACAGCACACTGCCATAGCAGTGCGAAAGTACCTGAGCCACAAGTTAGGGCTGCGCAAAGGTCGATCGTATACTTTCACAAAGGTATTTAAGGCTGGAATAGAGGGTTTGTCTTACAAGCCCTAGAGAAAGACCACTTGCACGAAGGCAGAGATAGAAGAAATCAAACGACATCACAACCATATCAGGGTGCGAAAACTTAGTTCCAGCATCCCCCCATACTGCTTGGGGTGAGACTTCGATCCATGCTCCGCAGACTGATGCTGGAAGGCCCAGTAGTGTAGGGATTTGTTTGGCTAATTAACGTTGAACCTGGGTCAGCCCTCTAAAGCCAAAAAATGGTTATGTTGCCATGACCAAAATCTGCATAATAGATGTGTGATGTTGTATCACTGGAGTCCAACTAAGAAGGACATTGGAGACTCGTTGGACAAAAAGATCCACGAATTCGTGGCACAAGAGAATAGAAACCCGCGACTGACAAAAGAACAATGGTTGGATAGATATCTATATATAGAGATCCACGAGATCTTTTTTTTGCTCCTTCCCTATCGAGCTATACAAGTGGATCGTGAAACAAGCAGATAGCCAAGGAAGGTGGAAACTTGAAGGTCCTATTATGTGGACCTTGGAGCTAGTGCAAAGGTTGAAAGCATCAGAGGATAATATCGCCCATGATGTCGATCATTGGCTTCATTGCACCATAGGAGTATTTGTGACTGAAATCGGAGTCGACACCTTAGTCAGCTACAGTGAGGTGGAGCGAAGATTTTTCAAAGGACCACGAGGTAAGTACGTAAAATCTTTGAATACCTAGATTAAAATTTTATTGTGTGAAAAATGAGTTATGCAGCTACCTTAATGTTCAGGACTACGCGAAGTGGAAAAACTTATAGGAATGAAGGAAAAAAGGGTCCGGAGTATAGTCCCCTAATTTCACCTCCGCGAGGTGACGAAGAAGGGATGACGAAGTTTTCTCCGCAAAGTGATATTCAGTTAATAAGACAAGGATTCCCACAAATACCATCTCCACCCACACCACCTCCAACTTCACATCCCGTACCACCTCCACCTCCACCATGGTTCAGTATGGCAAATACAGTGAAGTTGCCTTTGTTCAAAGGTTTGGGAAATGAGGACTTGAACCAATTCTGGTTCGTTGTGAGGGTTGTATGGGAAGCTCAAGGTGTTATATATGATCATATAAAGAAGGTGACACTGGTTAGTGCTCTGCAAGATTGCGCGCTAACCTGGTATATTAAGTACTCTAACTATAACCTGAATGCTAGAATAGCAGAAATCCAGGTAGCACTAAATAGGGAATTTGGTATGCCTAAATATGAGGCACAGTCGATTGTGGGATTCAAAGAGAACATGATGCAACTAGACGAGACACGTTGGGAACTAGATCAGAGATTGAAATGTGCAATCTGCGAAGCCAACATGAGTTTGAGAGATGGACAACATCGCGAGTGGTTTTTGGCTTTGCCACTACCACACTTAAGGAGTGCATGGTCGCAGCAGAAGATAAAAAATCAGGCAGAGGCCTTGGAGATTTCCATGAGACTACATGAAACTTCGATGTAAGATCCTAATCTAGGAGTTCAGTAGATCCATGCACAGATGAAGAATCTGTGCCTTGAGATGCAAAGTTTGAATCAGGACAGGACAATTTGACCAGAGGTATGGGAGGAGGTATGGTGCTTGAAATGCAAGAGTCAGGGTCATGATAAATACCATTGCTTAGTATTTTCAAACTATATTGTGGGAGGAGGACTGATGCCTTTAAGGCCAGAAGCTCAAGTAGGACCTAGCGTGGGGCATGCATTATGGTGCTTTATTTTCCAAGTAGCCGGAAAACATGCCACAGATAACTGTCACTTGCTACAGAAGTTTGTATAGACACCACAACAACTATTTTGTGGATAAATACTAATTCCCTAGATAAGTAGCCATATCTAGAACAATAGTTTAAAGCACTTTATCATTTTCTTATAAGAAATAGATAAGACAAAGAAGATGAGAAGATCTACTTGTAGTTCTGCTTTCTTCTTGTCTCCTTTGTATCAATCTTGTCGCTCCTTCTCGTGCTTAACACACTTGAGGAGTACCTATAAACACAAACAGAAGACAAAGAACTCATCAAAGAAAAAGATCTATTGAATACAAATGAATCGAATGAGATACATTTCACACATATAAGCATCATATAACAATACAAACATATGGGAAAAAGGTTCAAATACTTTATTGAATAGAAGAAGGAATTACAACCATTGTATCTGATTCAAAGTCATTTCTCCAGCTTGGATCCCATCCAAATCACATCAAAAGCATGACAAACTTGTAGCATTACAATACTTGCTTCAAAGCCAATTCTCATAGCAACATTATCTCCTTACAATTCAACATAGTCCAACCCCTGATCACTTAAATGAGTTTTCAATTTATAGGAGGATGAAGGAGGTTATGTCATAAATGGTGGTATTGAATGGCCTTCCATACTTAGAATTAGTTCCATGGAGGAAGGATGAGAGGATAGGATGTAGCTTAACTCATTCCTCATCCATTTTCGAGTTCATAGCAGTTGATAAGTGAGGGAACCTTCTAGATGACTCCAAAACATAAGTATATTCCCTCAAACCCTATGTGAATTTCACACAATCTCGCCCAGCACAAGTGAAAGAGGGCCTAAGTGGTCTACAGATCACCCTGGCATGGACTCAACTACTCTGGAGCGCACCCTTACATGGGCCTACCTGCGGTCGTCCCTCTAGAGGTCATTTCAGGATGTCTTCAAGTCATGAAACTGTCTAGGAAGGAGGCATTAAAAAGGGCAACTTGTTTAGGGCATGTAGCAACTGAAATTAGGGTTTGATGAGCCCTAAAACACTGATATGGATTATGGGAATGATGTGTCCAAATGTATCTGTAACAGCTGCCCCCTAAAGCATGAAGTTAAAAAATGAAAATGTCGAATGAAATTCTTTATGATGTGATGAGGAGGTTTTGAAGTGGAAGGTGGCCTGCATCAATTACAATACATATATCATGATATTTGATTTTTACATGAATTGTTGAGGGAAGGCATACCCATGCTCGGCATATAAACTTTCGTTACATGTACATAGACAACCATCTATAGATATAGACCCGTGATTAGAATGACTATCAATGTAAAGCCATTGTACATATGATTTAGTACTCCTGGAATCGCAGCTTGGATGGATGAAACTAGATCCAGGGTATTCTATCTCATTCAATCATTCGCTCAAGTACGAGTATAACCATGTGAATATGTGATCTGAAGTCAAACATGGGAAGACACCGTCTAATTACCAGCCAATGATGTAAGTTGTTAACAGACGCGAGAGAAATCACTGATAATGATAATGATCCTCAAGGTACTACAGTACATTCTACATGGTGTGAATGGATCATTTGATGTCAAACACCATACAAAGTATTTTGGTCGAAGGCCATTGATGTCAACCTATCGTCGGAAGCGAGAAACCTGACATTGATGTATGCAACCTCAAGGTGCTAGAAGGGTGTTTCTAAGTCAACTTCTTGGATAATGTGCCGATGTTGACAAGACGTGACTCATCGCAGTAGGGCCTTGATGTATCCCACATCAATGACATGAAATGAGGGTAAATGATTTTGGAGACAGAATTTGACTTATGGCACAAGGTTCAGGAATGGTGGTCATGAATATGAAGGTTTATGGTATTGCAAAGGATGAACTTTGACTGGATGACTTCTCTTGAACATGTTGGCGACACTGAAATGAATTGGTAGCATTGACCCAAAACAAAGTTATGGATGGTATGATAGACCAATGGTATGCTAACCATCAAGCTGATAACCCAACCCAAATATTCACGGTGATGGAGTGAAAGTGTCATGTTCAAGAGCTACCTGCTACCATAAAGTGGTTTTCACCTTTTTCCCATTTTCCCTAGTCATTGCTGACCAATACCTCTTTATTTTTTATCAAGCTTGAGGAGGATAACATATGCTTGTGGTCTAATTCCACCCTTCAAGTGAATACATCGCTATTTGATGTTTTAACGAGTCTAGCAAAGGTGAAACTTGGTCTTGTATAGATGGACAAGTTTGTCGCTATTTGATGTTTTAACAAGTTTAACGACAAAGATAACTCAGTTATTTTCATGTTTAGAGAGTTTGAAAGGGGAAAAAAAGAAAACTCCACAAGTTATTTTTCGTAGATTTGTCTCTCAAGCCCGAAAAAGCGTAAAATAATACGAGAGAGATGTCATTTCCAATCTATTAATGAGCTGAAAAGGACAAGCGCTCGCCAATATTTTCATGTTTAGAGAGTCTGAAAAGAGCTTAAAGAGGACTCTAAGGGGTTTCCTTTTGTGTTTTTAACAGAGCTCGAAAAAGAGATAAAAGTATGCTCTGTGGTCAAAGGTATAATTTACAATTGAGCACGTCAAATTATGTAAGTCAGCTATAAAACCTGCTCAAAACAACACCAAATGGATTAAAAATACTTGTTTCATAGGAAAAAATAGGCAAATACTAATGTTTACTTGATTAATGAACATGAAATAAACATAAAACAAGTTTTTACCATGACATTTTTACCATTTGGAACTTACCATTCAATTTTGTGCTCTGGGCTAGTTTTTTACCTCAAACTTCATCAGCTGATTGCGAGAGATTTTGTGGACCATTTCTTGTGTTGTCCATAATAGGTAGGAGATCTACCCGTCCTCTTTCTTTTCAGGTCATTCTTTTGTCATTTCATGCAAGTTTTAGGGTTTTTTGGGGCCTCTAGGGTTTCATTTTCTCGCCCTAGGATCAGTGCAGGATTTCACATCGAAAATTGCACTGAAGAGCACCCTAATAGAAGGCTTCCTACTCTACAATGCACTATCTCTATGCTTGGGCTGCTCTAGGCGAGTTTCCCCAATTTTATTTAGTTGTTTTCTCCAAGATTTGACCTGTTTTTTGCATGGAAAGGATCCTAATTTATCTTATGATTGGATTTTAGGATTTCATCGGATGAGAATCTTGATTACATGGCAAGAAAGAGAGCATGAAGAAAAAGACATGGTTTCCCTAAACAATCTAGGTACAGTTGAGGCCCTAAAAAACTGTGGGTTACTCAAATACTTCAAGTTGTCTGGAATGAGGCAACAAATAGAACTATTGCAATTCCTTTTTCATGCATGGGATCCGATAGATTAGACTTTTCACATAAGGGACAAGATGGTCCCTATTACCATTGGTGACATTTACTTTCTTACCAGACTGTTGATGCGAGGTGATCCCATCTCACTTTCTAGATTTTCCCGTGGAGGTGAATCAGTGAGAGATTACATTTGACAGTTTTGTCGGCCAGGTACACAGATTAGCAAGGATGGGAAAATAAACATCAGGGATGTAGGTGATTTGCCTTTGAGAAAAATCGTCTTCACAATCACAAAGTTGGATGGTAGTGTGACACTACATCTGGAGAACAAATCATAATGCAATATGCACTTGAGTGTCTAGAGCCAAAAGTATTCAACTAGAGTGAGGTTGTGCTTTCTTCACTAAAAGAACAACTAAGCAAGGTAAAAAGTGGTAAGACAAAGAATTTCTTCTATGGTTCGATCTTAATCACTTTTACCTTAGAGAGAATCCCATTGATGCAACCACATCATGTATCACTGGGTGTAGCTGGTCCTAGAGATCCATGAATGCAGAAGTGGGTCGAATTGATGGCTCGACAAGCGGGTCAGTCAACAATCATTTTTTCCACTACATTCTTCAATTGGCTTGATTGACAACATCTCATCATTGAGGAGCATCCATACTCAGGGATGGATTTCCATGGAGATCCAGATTTGATTCTACCAGTTGGAGCATAATGGGGTGCTATAGGTAAATTGTTTGACCAAAGTGTTTTTTTATTTTTCAAGTTTCTACATGTTTTTTGTGTTTTTAATGTTTCCAAGACTAAACTAAAATCATTCTCATGCACACAGATGTGTGTACTGTTTGACCTGTGGGACACCAATAGGGTGCAAGTGGGCTAGCACGAAGAAACATTGGGAGAGAAGTTCTCTAGGACTTGGATTTGGTTGAGAACTTGGCAGAGTTGCAGGATCACATAGAGGGATTAACACTTGGTATTCCAGATGTCTGGATTGACGAGTTACCTATGAGGCTGCAGTGCCACACTATTGGTGTTCCTAGCCACTGGATGAGGCTTTTGTGCATGATAGCATAGGCTGTGACCTGTTATCATGAGCACCACTAGATCTACTTAGGATTTTTTGCATGCATTTTGAGTTTTTTGGGTCAGAGGACCAAACGTGTCTTGGACACAAATTTTCTAAAAACTTTTAAAACACCTATCTATTTCACTTTCAAATTTTTCTATGGTTATGTGCAACCCTATTCAATTGATGATGTGAATTGAAAATATTACTTTTACATGTGCCGCAAATGTCTATTTAACACATAATTTGCTAGAGAATCAGTTAATGTGTTAAAGTTTTTGGAAATATGTTGATATTGAATGTATTCAAAATACCTTTCCAAAGTATGAACTCTAAGGAACATGTGAAGAATTGTTGGGTTTTGGACTGTATACCCACTTGTAAGTTGTAGTACAACGAGTTGTGAGTCCAGCCTAACGATGATTCGGTGAATGCCAAGTGAAATGGCATTAGAGAGAAGTTCGATCAACACACTATACTCAGTGATGTTGATCATTGATCGACTGATACAAATCCCTTGAAAACTCACTAACTCACCACTTGGAGTGGAAATAGCCCATGCTGTAGAAGATAGGTTCTGTGTACTATGACTAGCAACATCGACGTAACCAACAAATGGTTCCAAATACTCTAATCTCTGCAAAAAATGCAAAGCAGATTACTAATCAGATAAAAAAACTCTAAAAGACACACACAGACACACACATACATGCAATGAAAGCAAATATACAGTGAGTTTTACTACACTTAATCAAGCATAGTAACATTTGAGGTACATCACATTTCGGGGCTACGACAGTGGAATCCCATCATAATCTACTAACTCGTAGGCACATTTTACCAAAACATGCTTGACAATATAAGGACCCATCCACGTTGGTTCAAATTTCCCTACTCCAAGTTTATCAGCTTCTTGATCATAAAGCAAGACCAGGTCTCCTTCTGAGAAGATATGAGGCTTCATATTTTTATCATATTGTGCCTTGATTTGTTTCTTATGCCTTCATTAGCCAATGCGGCATCATGATGAGTTTGATCCAAATGGATTTTCCAAGAAACGTGCTTCTTCTTCAGAAGTGTCGGGTAACAGGTCAATCGTGAGTTTGAGAGATGAAATTTCACATTATATCAGTAAGATTGCTTCTAAACCATACACCAACTGAAAGGGTGTGAATCCAGTTTCATTTCTCACCAAGGTTTGATATGCCCACAAGGCAGAGTACAGGATTAAATGACAGTTTTTTTTATGAACCCCTATCCTTCTTTGCAACATCCACTTCAGGACTTTATTGATAGCCTCAACTTGTCCATTCGCTTGCAAGTAATCAGGGATAGAACTATCATGTGAAAGTCATAACTTAGCAGTCAACTCAGCCACCATGTGATTGCGAAAATGAGACCCATGATCTGTAACTATGGCTTGTGGTACACCAAACTGGGTAACCACATGGTTAAGAAGGAAAAGAGTTGTCGTTTCACCACTGTTGTTTAGTGTTGCCATCGCCTCGGCCCATTTGGTAAAATACTCAACGGAGACTATAATATACCCATGCCCCCCAGTCGAGGTGGGGTTACATGTCATGAAGTCAATGCCCCATTTGGGGAATGGTTCAACAACAATGACTGGATGCAATGGTGTAGGTAGTAATCTAGTTTTTTAGTCATAAATCTAGCATGTGTGACAACTTCTAACGATAAGAGTGTCGCCAATGATCAGATAATATTTGGCTTGGTATTGAATACGTTGTTGTTGTGAGCGAGACGTATCAGGCCGGAAAGTTTGGCCCTGGAGATAGATTAGTATATCTCCATACCACGAGTCCGATGACAATATTAGAAACAAAGAATCATCCAAAATCGATGGTTCAGATGTTGGATCAATGGAGGTTGAGGCAAGGTCACAAAGTAGCTCGGCGAAAACTAGAGATTTCATTGATTTGGACTTGATGAATTCCATATCGAACTCCTACAAAATGACTATCCATTTTGAGTATCTTCCCCCCAACAATTGACATGAAAAAATGTATGTCATAGGGTTGCAATCCAAAATGACAGTGGTATTCCGGAGCAGGATGTAGTGGTGAAATCTCTGAACATCTTACACAGCTGCCAAAGCTATTGACGTAAGAGTACTTACTTTCTGTATCATTGAGATTGCGGCTCAAATAATAAATCGGATGTTCAATCCCATTTTCCTCTTGGACTAAAACCATGCCAATGGTTGTATCTACAACGGCGAGATACATGTAATAGTCGTTTTGATAATTCGGAGAATACATTAATGACGCTCTAATCAAGGTATCTTTAAGAGCATCAAAGGAAGCTTGTGCAACCTAATCCCAATGGAAGGGTATCCCCTTTTTCAAAAGACGTGTGAAACCTTTAGCCATCTCAACGTAATTGGGAATGAACCTCTTCAGAAAGTTAGCCTTCCCTTGGAGTCTCTGTAACTGTAAAATATTTGAAGGTGGAGGCAAATCAAGAATTTGTTGAACCTTTAACGGATCGAGTTGAATTCCATCTTTAGAAACTAAAAATCCAAGCAAACGACCAGAACCAACAAAAAACACAAATTTGTGCGGATTGAGTCATATCTTGTAGTGTCAGCACCGTAAAAATATTGCTCTCAAATTTTGCGGGTGATCAGTCTGCTTTCGTGAATGAGCAAGTAAATCGTCAAGGTAAGGTTGAACAATGTGCTTTATGTCATGGAAGGCATAGTTCATTGCCCTCTGAAATGTAGCCCCTGCATTCTTCAAACCGAATGGGAGTTTCCTATACGCAAATGTGCCCCATGGACAAATAAAAGTTGTTTTAGATTGGTCCTGTGGGCAGATATTGATTTGATTGTAACCAGAAAAACCATCCATAAATGAGAATATTTCGCATCCGACACATTCATCAATAATCTGGTCGATAAAAGGAGTAGGATAATTTTCCTTTGGACATGCCTGATTTACATCCCTATAATCGACGCACACTCGAATTGTCCCTTGTTTCTTCATGACAGGAACAATGTTGGAAACCCGGTGAGTAACAGGTACAGGGTAAATGAAACCAGCATGCAAAAGCTTTTCAACTTCTACTTTAATGGAAACAGCTTTCTTCGGATGAACAGGTCAAAGCTATTGTCATAATGGTTTGACATTAAGATACATTTTAGTTTCATGTTCAACTATACTAGATTCAATGTCTGGCATCTCCTCATATGACCATGCAAATATATCTTGAAATTCATGAAAGAGAGTACGATAACTATCAAGTTCTGATGGAGAACATGATTTGCTGACATGAATGTTTTCTACAACATTTGGTTTGGTCGAAATATTAATAGAAATTGTTTCTTCAATATTTGACACGTTTTTCTCGGAATCTGTTGTGTCTATACAAACAAAATTTGAAAGGAAATCAACAACTGAAGGGTGGTTTAGTTCATTTGAATAATATTCAATGTCATCTGGAAGATGGGAACGATGATGATAATATTCCCAAGGTTCTTCTCCTATCATCATTGATTGGACGATTCCTTCATCCATAGAAAATATATGTGAAAAAGGATCCGAAGAAGTACCATATTCTAATGAACGGTCTACCCATACAATTGGTGAAAGTGGATTTGGGTTTGTCGCACAAGCCAAAAAAATTGATTGCTATGCAAGCTCAATGGAGCTTAGCGGAATAACTTCAGCATAACTATCATCTTCAGAATTGTTGGTAATCCTCCTTAAATCAGATGAGGTTGAGGAAATCTTGTTGCAAGTCTCTACTCTTGCCGCTTCCGCCAAATCAGATGGTGACGGTAGCGTAAAAGTACCCATTAGGGAAGGATATTTAAATAGACCTACACCAACACTTTGAAGTGACAGTGGGGGTCCATGTACCAACGCAATGCTTCTTGTAGCCTTAGAACCAGATGCAAAGAAGGCATGCTGATTGATAACTGTGATTCCACCCTTATGAGGGAATGAAATTGTACGAAAGTACGTGGAAACCACAGCAACGATAGCATATACCCATGGCCTTCCTAGTAAAATTTTGTAGTCGAGGGGTCCATCAACTACCTCAACTTAAATAGTAACTATTTTTCCCCTTAGTTCAATTTGCAGGTTACTCAAAATCCCACAAGGTGTATATGTTCGTCCGTCGAAAGCTTTTAAAATTGTTGCTGATCATGACAATGACGGTCAACCAAGTGTTTTCTAGCAACTCATTGACATAATGCAAGTAGATGCCCTCTCATCAATAATAGTCCAATGAACATTCTTATTGAGAGCCTTTACTTGAATTAGGAAGGCTAACTGCGCCAATAACTGTGATGTATATCCCGCATGGTTAAAAACCACAAGATTGGAATTCGTAGGGTCTATTCCACTAGTTGTTGACAGTAAAGCCGGCTTCTGGGAGGGACAATTTTGTAACACCTAGAGTGTCGACATAGCAGAAGGTGATTGAGCAAGATCTTCTACTATGTTATAGTTCTGAGCTGCTCGAGCTTGAGGGTTAAATGTTGATTTATGCACAACTCTGGTGGTTTTATTGTCAATTTTGGTGCATACGTGGTGGAATATTTTCAGTTGCAGTCGATGTTGAAGGATTAGGTTGATCAGTGGCCTGATTATTCGACGATGATGGTGTATTTCCATAGTATTTATTTCTAGTTGACACCAAAACTTCGTTTGTATGCTTTGCAATGGATAACATAAGTACTTGGGATGTGAAAGCATGGTCTGTCGCAACCAAATGTGTCTCCGGGTTTGGAAACAGATCTGTCAACAATGCAAATGTGTTAGAAGTCTTTAGAAGCTTAGAGACTTCTGAGCGGTGTGGACAATCTCTTGTAAAATGCTCGTCATTACAGATTAGACATGGATAACGAGGTTTCCTTGCTAAAGTAGAGGAATCGGATGATTTTTCTTGAGGGGGATTATCTTGTTTCTTCTTATTTTTCCCTTTCTTCTTGCTTCCTGGTTGCTTTTTATTTTTGCTTTTTTCAAATGACACATCATTAACTTCAAAAGTAAGAGTGTTTTCTGATGCATTGGAAGTTTTATTGCTAATGTCAAGAGTTTAACCAGATGGTCTACATGTCATTTGCGTGCTTGAAGAACCAATCACACTATTGTCGGCATGAGAGTCCTTACTCGATTGTGAAGGAGGAGGAACAATGAAATTTGGTCGAGGTGCATTAGGAATCTTGTCGTAGAGTGTGTTGGATTGTGTGTAAATCAAATCGAAATATTGGGCATGAGAAATTACTTCCTCTTCTATGACAACTCCACCTTTCGCCACATCCTCAGTGATTGATGGCAACAAGGATTTTATGAACCACTCAGCCAAAAGCTGATCAGGAACATAGGTCTTAACCATTCGACAATGATGCCACCACTCATGAATATGATATGATATATGAGTCGTAGTAGTTTGTTTAAAGTTGGTTAGAAGTTCTGTTCCAGTCTCATATCTGATACATGACTAGAAGTGGGTCAAAAATATGGTGGCTAAAATCGTAAAGTTGTCGAAAGAAACTCGTGGTAACTCAATGTACCACTTTGCAGCAGGACGAGTAAGCATTCTTTGGAAAAGACAGAGTGTAACTGAGTCATCATTTAAGGAGTTTGATGAACACCACAAATGAAAGGTTATGACATGATTTTATGGGTCTTCTCTAGGATTTCCATTGAATTTCGGAATGTCAGAAGGTAACTTATGCAGAATTATTAGCCACCAAGGTGCATTTAAGATTGGATCATTAGTGACCCATTTTAAATTTGATAATTCTAGAGTTGCTACAAATGGCAACTGTCGATTCAAGTCGGGTTGAGCATACCTAGGATATGATGGAAGTGCCTGAGAAATAGGTCTTTGCATACCAACATAGGGCATCTGCATTTGGTAACCTTGATATGGTGGTTGTTGATAACCATGTTGAATTTGCGGTTGTCCATAACCAGCAAAGCCTTGTTGACTAGGACCTTGGTAAGCTTGATAATGTCCAAACCCAGGTTGAGCCTATTGGGTAGGTCCAAATTAGGGTTGGAATTGCTGGAATTGAGGTTGTTGATATTGAGGCTACCACGGTTGTTTAATCAACTGTTGTTGTTGTTGGTACAACAGTTTTTGATTTAAGGATTGTTGTTGCCCAGCAATGAAAGGTTGGCCAGGTTGTGAATAAACTATACCAGTGTAAGCCTGAGTCACTCTGGATTAAGGTATACTAACCCAAGGTTGTTGGACCCCATACACAAGTGGTTGTTGTATACCAGCTTGAGAAACTTGAACTTCTTGACCGGAAACTTGTGGTTGTGAGGTAGAAGGACCAGTTTGTACACATTGCGATACAACTGTTTCAACTTGTGACTGCGGTACAGTGGTAACAATAGGTGTAATAGGAATAGATGACACAGTTTGCATTGGTTGTGTTGGATACAGAAGCCTTGGTTGCATTGGCATTATTGGTTTCCATTGACAAACACAAATTCCAGGCTGACCTGAATACTGCGGAAAACTACCATATGATGGTCCTCTAGAATATGTAGGATAAGGTGAATAAGCACATTGCTCTCCATATGGCAGCAATCCAGTATGTAATGGATACATAGGTCGTTGTTCACTAGATTTCCCAGTTTGACATTGATATGCAAGATCAAAATGTTGAGTTCCCGTTAAAAAAGAACCAGGTAAAATTTTGGTTGAGGACATGGGTGATGACCATGGTGTAGAAGCAACCTCTGAGTAGGTTCTAGATAAATATTGGTAACCAACTAGGATGGATAATTCACCATATAGGTGCAACTTAGGTGTAGTAGAAAAAATCGAAGAGGTTGCGATAGAAGATTCTACCGCAGCTGCATCAGATGATAAAATATAGGATGTTGATGATTGTTCAACCATAGTTAACTGACCCAGAATTTCTCCTAAAGAATCGACGGGTACTTGAAAAGAAGTAGGATCAAAAGGAGCAGTAAAATGAGGAGTATGAGGGTAAAGATAAAGCTTGGTTCCAAAATGGAATGGTGTTGGCATTATGATTCAGGTGTTGTCCTTGATGGCAAACCCATTCAGGTGATAAATCAAGAAGGACGCAGGAAATATGTTCAGCAAGTGCGTCCCCGCAGATATACCATACAGAACCCGCGTCCAGGGACGCAGGCCAGCCGTTCAGGAGGTGCGTCCGCCCAGTGCACACATTTCAAGGCAGAGAAAAGCACGTGGGGGTTTCTTGTGTGGTATCTAGCCGACGGTTTTGTGTTTCTATGGTGTCGGCTCGTGGTTTTGTTCCATGTTTTGGGGAGAAGCTTGCCTATATAAAGCAAAGGAGTTCATTTGGATTAAGCATCATCTTGGTTGAATATCTTTTGGTGAGATCTAGTCCAGATCTATGAAGGCGAATCTTCTAATGGACTGTGATCTCTATGGCGTATGATCAGATCTGTGGATCTGAGTGATTGGGTTGGTTCTGAAGTCCTCATATCTTTTATATCTGAAGGGACGCAGGTTCAGTGAAGGGAAAGTGCGCCGGGACGCAGTACAGTAAAGGCTCAGGTGCGTCTCTGAGGCAAAGGACGCGGTGCGACTGTGTTATCAGGTGCGTCTCTGAGGCAAAGGACGCGGTGCGACTGTGTTATTGGGTGCGTCTCTGAAGCAAAGGACGCGGCGCGACTGTGTTATTGGGTGCGTCTCTGAAGCAAAAGACGCGGCGCGATAGTGTTTCTGGGTGCGCCGGTCGCAGCAAAGCATAGAGGAACAGTGCGTCGGCACGCAGAACAGTGGAAGGTAGACTGCGTCCAGTCGCAGGTCACAGAAAGAAAATATGCGTCCCTGTCTTAAGATGATCTGTTGACTGTATATTTTTGTTCATAAGGTGTTCTGGGTTATTTATGTAATTACTGATCTGATATCTGTAGTGGACTGTATCTGTTGTATACTTGTTGATCATTTGATTCTTCATGAAAAGAAGTAGGGGGTTGTAGCTCCCTTCCAGGAGAGACTGGAAAACGAGAGAGAGTTGTAGCTCTCTGCAGGTTGCAGCCTGCGTGCTGGTAAAGGACTGCACCAGTACAAAATCATTGTAAAAAGAATTTCTTGAAAGAAGATAGAGACATATTGCAGTAGGTGGTTTTCTCCCGCATTGGGTTTCCACCTTACATCTTGTGTTCTTTGGTGTGACTGTCTATTTTCTTTATTCATGCTCATTATTTTATGGTACTGATATGCAAGAATAATTCAAAAGATCAAATAAGGAAGATTTGGTAAATTGCTTGATAATACTGATTCACCCCCCCTCTCAGTATTATTTCCAACAATTGGTATCAGAGCAGGTCCTTCAGAAAAGCTTGATCGCTTGAAGGTAGATCGTTCATCATGAGCAACTATGAGAGAGAAGCATCAATCAGGCCACCAGTTTTTGATGGGACAAACTTCAATTATTGGAAGGTAAGAGTTACTGCATATCTTCAATCTCTTGGTACTGAAGTTTGGGACATTGTAGAAACAGGCTATGCTTTTCCTTCAGCTACTCCTACAGATCCAGCTGAGAAAAAGAAGTATGAAACAAATGCAAAAGCAGTCAGTACTCTATTAGGAAGTATATCCCAAACAGAATTCATGAAGGTAATGCACTTCAAATCAGCAAAAGAAATATGGGACAAAATGATCACAAGCTATGAAGGAGATGAACAGGTAAAACAAGCCAAACTTCAAACTCTCAGAATTCAATATGAGACTCTCAAGATGTATAATGATGAAAGTGTGGCTAATTATTTTCTTCGGGTAGATGAGATTGTAAATTGTATGAAAAATTTGGGTGAAGAAGTAAAGGAGTCTCTAGTAGTTCAAAAGATTCTAAGATCATTATCCCCCAAGTTTGAATCCAAAGTATCTGCAATAGAAGAAAAAGAAAATCTCCGTGTTCTTACTATGTCTCAGCTACATGGAATTCTAACTGCTTATGAAATGAGAAAGGGAGGACCATCAGACAGAAGGGAGGCTGCTTTTAAAGCATCAGGCAAAGAAGATTACTATGAAGCAAGCCATGATCCAGAAGAAGAGGAAGAAGAATCAAATTTTGTCAGAAATCTTCAAAAAGGTTCTGGAAGGTTCAGAGGTAAGCTACCTTTCAAATGCTTTGCTTGTGGAAGAGTAGGTCATTATGCTGCAAAATGCTCTTATAAGGATAAAGGAAAGGAACCAGTTAGATGGAACAAGAAACAAAGCGCAAATAAGAAAAGCTACTACACCCATGAAGATAGTGATGGCTTATCAAACAGTGATGAAGATGAACAAGGTAATAAATATAGGTTGTTAATGGCATTTGAAGATGATGATTATGAGGATGCTGTAGATGTGGATAACCTTTATGATGAAATTACTAAACTCAAGAGATGCATAGAAGAAAAGAACATGATTATTGATACTCTACAATTCCAAATTGATGAAAAGGAAAAACATCTTGAAAAATTAGAAGGTGAAATTGTTGGTCTTAGAAAAGAAATTGAGAAAACAAAAACTATTAATCTCAAGTTTGTCAAAGGATCTGAAACTTTGGATGAGATTATCAGTGTGCAGCGGTCTCCACTAAATAAGACAGGTTTGGGCTATAATGGAGAAACTTCTCAAGCATCCACTTCAAAAAGTTATCTTGATGCAGCAAGAAGAAATGAGCAAGAGCACAAGGAAGATCATCAGGTAAAGCAGGGACAAATGTCAAGCAGAAACTATCAGGGGCAATCCAGCTTAAGGGTGAACAAAAGCCACAACCAGCCACAGGTAAAATCTTCTCAATTTGGTTCAAGAATAGATGAAAATAGAAATTACAATCAGTTGGCTGGTAGATCCAATAATCGCAGAAGCTTCTTCAATGGACAATGCTTTTCTTGCCATAACTTTGGTCACAAAGCAGCTCAATGTGTTGCGTATAAAACAATCATGACTAGAGAAGCTCAAAAACAAAGAAGTATGACAGGGATTACAAAAAGGACCTATAACAACTTTTCAGCTCTTGAAAATGAAGTTGAATGTTCTATTTGCAATAATTTTGGACATAAAGACTTTGAATGCAGAAGCAGGTTTCCGGAAAGAAAGGTACAAGAGCAGAAAAAGGAACAAGCCTCAGGCGCCAAAACATGGAGAATAAAGGAACCTCAAACAGAAAGATGTGGGATAGCATTTTATGCAGAAGGACAAGAAAATCTATGGTACATTGACAGTGGATGTTCGAAGCATATGACAGGTGATAAAGAAAAACTTGAGTCTTATTCTAATTTAGAAAAGGGAAAGAAAGTCTCTTTTGGAAATGATACTCCTGCAACTATAAAAGGAAAAGGTATTGCTCCTTTAAAAGAAGATGTTAAGGCTGGAAATGTTTTGTTTGTTGATGGATTGAAGCATAATCTACTAAGTGTCAGCCAGATGTGTGATCAAAGAACCGAGGTTATATTCAGATCAAATGGATGCCTTGTTCGTGATCTTGATACAGGTAAAACAGTTCTCAAAGGAAAGAGAACTCCAAATAATCTATACATATTTGATGAAGGACAACAACAATGCTATCTAAGCAAGAATGAAGAGCACTGGTTATGGCATCGAAGGTTGGGACATCTAAGCTTCTCTCAAATAAGGAAAGCTTGCAAATATCAGGCAGTTCGCGATCTTCCAGATATCAAAATTCCTGACAACACCATATGCAGATCATGTCAGTTTGGAAAACAAACCAGAACTAACTTTCCAGAGAAAGAAGGATCAGCCAGCATGCCTCTTGAGCTAGTACATACAGATGTATGTGGACCATTCAGAAAAAGAACACCTAGAGGAGAGGAATACTTGATATTATTTATTGACAATTTCTCCAGGTTTGTTTGGTTAGGACTTATGAAGCACAAAGATGAAGCATTCGAAAAATTCAAAACCTTCAAAGCCTTGGCTGAAAATGAATCAGGTCACAAAATTAAGTGCCTCAGATCTGACAGAGGTGGAGAATTTACTTCAAATGAATTTTTCGATTTCTGTGATGAACATGGGATAAGGAGAGAATTCTCTACAGCTAGAACGCCTCAGCAAAATGGAGTTGTTGAAAGAATGAACAGAACAATCCAACAAATGGCTCGTGCTATGCTTGATGAATCAGGAACCCCCGCAACCTTCTGGGGTGAGGCTGCACATACTGCGGTTATTATTCTCAACAAGACAAATGTCCGGGTGAACAGCACTCAAACCCCTCATGAGCTCTGGAGTGGTAAAACTCCTTCGGTAAAGCACTTCAAAATATTTGGGAGCAAATGCTATATCAAGAATACTGAAGAGCAGCTTGGCAAACTTGATCCTAGAGCAGATGAAGGCATTCTTCTTGGCTATTCTCCACATAGCAAAGCATACAAATGCTACAATAAAAGACTTGGCAGAATTGTTGACAGCATTGATGTAGTGGTTGATGAAAAGGGATATATTCCTAAGCAAATACATCGTGAAGACATCGAAAAAGATGAGAGCTACCCTCAAAGACAGAATGATGAAGAAGAAGAACCTCAAGAAGAATCTCAAGAAGAACCTCACGAAGAAGCAGAAGAACGGACAAGAATAGAAGAAAAGACTCCATCCAGATATGTTCAGAAGAACCATCCAGAATCTCAGATCATGGGACAAAAGGAAGCAGGTATACAAACTAGAAGAACAGTTGCAGAAGCTTCAAGCTATTTGGCATTACTTTCCTCCACCGAACCACAAAATGTGAAAGAGGCATGCAAAGATGAATGTTGGGTGAAAGCAATGGATGAATAACTTGAGCAAATCGAAAATAACAACACTTGGGAGCTGGTTCCTAGACCAAAAGATAAGAATGTTATTGGAACAAAATGGGTCTTCAAAAATAAATTGAATGAAAATGGAGAAGTAATTAGAAACAAAGCCAGACTCGTTTGTAAAGGGTATGCGCAGCAAGAAGGAATAGACTTTGAAGAAACTTTTGCTCCTGTTGCAAGACTTGAGGCCATCCGAATGTTCCTTGCTCTCTCAAGTTTTCAGAACTTCAAAGTATTTCAAATGGATGTGAAATCAGCCTTTTTGAATGGAGACTTGGAAGAAGAAGTGTACATTGAACAGCCAGATGGGTTCATTCTTGGAAATGATCCAAATCTTGTATGCCGATTGAAAAAGGCTCTCTATGGTCTCAAACAAGCTCCAAGGGCTTGGTACTACCGGTTGGACAAATATCTTCATCAACAAGGTTTCTTAAAAGGTTCAGCAGATAGCAATCTGTATATAAAAGTCGAAAATGACAAATTGCTAATACTTGTTGTGTATGTTGATGACATTATTTTTGGCAGTAATGAAGAAGCTATGAGTCAAAGCTTTGCCTCAGTCATGCAGAAAGAATTTGAAATGTCCTTGCTAGGAGAACTGACATATTTCCTTGGTTTGCAAATCCAACAGAAGGAAGGAGGAATCTTTTTATCTCAAACCAAGTATCTCAAGCAGATTTTGAAGAAATATGGCATGGAAGATGCAAAACCAGTATGTACACCCATGGTCACAGGATGTAGTCTCAGTGCAAATGATGAATCTGCAGCAGTACATCAACCAACCTACAGATCTATGATTGGAAGTTTACTATATTTGACAGGTACCCGACCAGACATCATGCATGCAGTTGGAATAGTTGGAAGATTTCAGGCAAATTCGAAGGAGACTCATCTTCAAGCAGTGAAGAGAATTTTCAAATATCTTCAAGGGACTCAAAATTATGGCTTATGGTATCCTAGAGATACAGATCTTTCTCTTCATGCCTATACAGATGCAGATTGGGCCGGAAGCGTGGATGACAGGAAAAGCACAAGTGGTGGTGCGTTCTTTATGGGTCCCAGACTGGTCTCTTGGTTCAGCAAGAAACAGAGTTCAATTGCCTTGTCTACAGCTGAAGCAGAATATGTTGCTGCTGCATCTTGTTGCACCCAACTTCTTTGGATGATGCAGAATTTGCAGGATTATCAAATCACTTGTACTCCTCCAATCCCTATCTTATGTGACAACACAAGTGCAATCAGCATCTCAAAGAATCCGGTTATGCATTCAAAAACCAAGCACATACCAATCAAGTACCATTTTCTCCGGGAACAAGTACTTGAATAGAAGGTCAAGTTGGAGTATGTTCCTTCTAAGGAACAAGTTGCTGATATTTTCACCAAACCGTTGCCCAGGGACACTTTTGAATACCTCAGGCAAAAGCTGGGGGTTGTTGATGCATCATCTTACTGTTGATCATCTTCCTATTGGTGGTATAGGCGCAGGGGGAGCACATAATGCATTGTTGGCATTATGGAGAAGGAGATCTTGGAAATAGCTGCAATATGTCTCTATCTCCTTCATGATGGATTTCTGGTTACAGATCTGGAGATGCATGAGCATAGGGGGAGCATACCCTTTGCCCTTGATGTCAAAGGGCGAGAATGAAGCTGAAGATTATGTGGTTGCCATCAAGTCCAAAGGGGGAGATTGTTGGCATTATGATTCAGGTGTTGTCCTTGATGGCAAACCCATTCAGGTGATAAATCAAGAAGGACGCAGGAAATATGTTCAGCAAGTGCGTCCCCGCAGATATACCATACAGAACCCGCGTCCAGGGACGCAGGCCAGCCGTTCAGGAGGTGCGTCCGCCCAGTGCACACATTTCAAGGCAGAGAAAAGCACGTGGGGGTTTCTTGTGTGGTATCTAGCCGACGGTTTTGTGTTTCTATGGTGTCGGCTCGTGGTTTTGTTCCATGTTTTGGGGAGAAGCTTGCCTATATAAAGCAAAGGAGTTCATTTGGATTAAGCATCATCTTGGTTGAATATCTTTTGGTGAGATCTAGTCCAGATCTATGAAGGCGAATCTTCTAATGGACTGTGATCTCTATGGCGTATGATCAGATCTGTGGATCTGAGTGATTGGGTTGGTTCTGAAGTCCTCATATCTTTTATATCTGAAGGGACGCAGGTTCAGTGAAGGGAAAGTGCGCCGGGACGCAGTACAGTAAAGGCTCAGGTGCATCTCTGAGGCAAAGGACGCGGTGCGACTGTGTTATCAGGTGCGTCTCTGAGGCAAAGGACGCGGCGCGACTGTGTTATTGGGTGCGTCTCTGAAGCAAAGGACGCGGCGTGACTGTGTTATTGGGTGCGTCTCTGAAGCAAAAGACGCGGCGCGATAGTGTTTCTGGGTGCGCCGGTCGCAGCAAAGCATAGAGGAACAGTGCGTTGGCACGCAGAACAGTGGAAGGTAGACTGCGTCCAGTCGTAGGTCACAGAAAGAAAATATGCGTCCCTGTCTTAAGATGATCTGTTGACTATATATTTTTGTTCATAAGGTGTTCTGGGTTATTTATGTAATTACTGATCTGATATCTGTAGTGGACTGTATCTGTTGTATACTTGTTGATCATTTGATTCTTCATGAAAAGAAGTAGGGGGTTGTAGCTCCCTTCCAGGAGAGACTGGAAAACGAGAGAGAGTTGTAGCTCTCTGCAGGTTGCAGCCTGCGTGCTGGTAAAGGACTGCACCAGTACAAAATCATTGTAAAAAGAATTTCTTGAAAGAAGATAGAGACATATTGCAGCAGGTGGTTTTCTCCCGCATTGGGTTTCCACCTTACATCTTGTGTTCTTTGGTGTGACTGTCTATTTTCTTTATTCATGCTCATTATTTTATGGTACTGATATGCAAGAATAATTCAAAAGATCAAATAAGGAAGATTTGGTAAATTGCTTGATAATACTGATTCACCCCCCCTCTCAGTATTATTTCCAACAAATGGGGTTCCATGTGTGGTATCTTCTTCTAATTCTTCCTCGACAACAATTAAACTAGGTGGAAGAACTTCACCATCTGGTCCGTAATAGACTTCTGGTGTTGATAAAGTGGAAGTTTCAGTAGTTACTGATGTTTGAGGGTTAACTGGTTGATCGTCTTCCAGTAAAGTAACAACTTTTGAATGTTCAAATTCGAAGTCCAGATGTTCTGGTAAAAGAACAATAGTTTCAGGGAGAGGTTCGTGAACAACTTCAGGTTCAGAGGTAACTTTTGTTTGAACTGTGATAACTTCTAGATTAACTTCTAGTTGAACTAATTCAAGTTCAGAAGTAATTTCTTGTTTAGGAACTTCAAGTTGAGGATCAACTTTTTGTTGAACAACTTCGGTTACTGTTTCACTAGGATTAATGATAATGTCCTCAGGTAATTGTGAAACTTCATCTTCAGAAACGGATGTACCAAAAATAGTTGGAGTAACTGGAGTCTCATTAGTTATCGAAATGGATGATTCTAGTAATTCAAATGAAGAACTAGGAGTTCTTGATGTACTTGACTCAGTTAAGCGAGACCTCTTTGACCACTAAGTGTAGCTTCAGGAGACAAAGGCGATTTACTCGTTGTTCTCCGTGAACGACAGGGTAAGGGTTGATGTTCCTCCATGCTTTCTAATTAATTTTATTACCAAAAAATAAATAAACAAAAAGGGGTAAGCTAGGCAAAAGGTTTACCAAGCAACTGTGAACTGTAGAATACCTCTTGGCGAACCAAGAAGTATGGTAGGAAATCTGCCTGAATGTTGTGCTCAGTGTATCACAGTGTACAAGGCAGCTGACTCGGTTACCTAAGGATGGATAGAAACCTAGTGTTTTCCTCCCATATATACCCAAAAGTACATGGAGGCCCAATCCGTATAAGCATTGTCTAATGCAAAACCACATAGTGAGAGAATTCCCATATACTTTACGTACTGTAACACTGCCCTATATACCCAAAGGTACATGGACGAGCTATGATATACTCACGTACATGGAATGAGGTATCACACTTGGGATGTATTGCAGACAAGTTAGTGACAACTACTTTGTTTTACGACGCCGGAACATGTCTCTAGCCTAGCACCACTAAATGTTTTTCATTAATGACAATGCTCCATTAAGTAAATTGATGTTAATTTTAAGTTGATCTTGCTTAGGAATTTGCCTTTCAAGTTCACCACATGATGTATTCTGAAACCTAGGAATGCAACTATCATGATAAACATTTTTTCCATTCAATTTAACAATGAAAATCCTATCTACTAGGGATAGAGCAATCAAATTTCTTTCAATCAAAGAGCAAAGAGCACAATCTAATGCAATTTCCCTAAACTATTCCTATGAGCTCACAAAAACTTTTTCAATGCAACATGCATGTATTTCTTTTCAATTTCCTTAATGTGAATGTGTACAAAAAGGAAACTAATGCACATACAATCAATCAATCTTTAATAAGAACGGAGACTTTACGATGGTTCTATTTCGAAGGAAACGAAGATGACACTTTCTTTCGAACAAGGATTAATCAACTATATTCTAACTTTGACTATGGATCAATAATGAAAAAGAAAACATTTAAGAAACATTAATCAATCAAGTCAAAGTAGGGCTAGCAAAGGAGATAGAAACTGTGTCTTTCAAACATGACATTCATTGATCAATCAGCGAGAAAACAAACAGAGAAAAGTTGGCAAAAACTCATTCCAAAGGTGGGCAGCTGACCCTAGGAGGATCATCGGAGCCCTGAATGGGAGATAGTGTGCATCAGAGCACTGTCCCTAAGCCAAGGGTGCTCTGCAGCACACTCTGCCCCTCACAAGCATGCGCTGGTGATAGTGAACCATTTCAAAAGGCAATTTGACACAGTTTTGACCAAATTTTCAATGCAAAAGAGCTTAAATACAATCAATGAACACAAGCAGGGTCTGCATGAGTGTCCTAGGAGGTGGATAAGCTACTACGAAGGATGATATTCCCCAGTGGAGTCGCCAATTCTTTTTGGAGAATTTGGTATCTATGGATAAATACTATGACCCTAGATAAGTAGCCATATCTAGAACAACAGTTTAAAGCACTTTAGCCTTTTCCTATAAGCAATAGATAAGACATATAAGATTAGAAGACCTACTTGTAGTTCCGCTTTCCTCTTGTCTCCTTTGTATCGATCTTGTCACTCCTTCCTCTACTTAACACGCTTGAGAAGTACCTGTAAACACAAATAGAAGACAAAGAACTGATCAAAGCAAAATGTCTGTTGAATACAAATGAATGGAATCAGATAGATTTCACACATATAAGCATCATATAATAATACAAACATATGGGAAAAAGGTTCAAATACTTTATTGAATAGAAGAAGGAATTACAACCATTGTGTTTGATTCAAAGTCATTCCTCCAGCTTGGATCCCATCCACATCACATCAAAAGCATGACAAACTTGTAGCATTACAATACTTGCTTCAAAGCCAATTCTCATAGCAACATTATCTCCTTACAATTCAACATAGTCCAGCCCCTGATCACTTAGATGAGTGTTCAATTTATAGGAGGATGAAGGAGGTTATGTCATAAATGGTGGTATTGAATGGCCTTCCATACTTAGAATTAGTTCCATGGAGGAAGGGATGAGAGGATAGGATGCATCTTAACTCATTCCTCATCCATTTTCGAGCTCATAGGATTTGATAAGTGAGGAAACCTTCTAGATGACTCCAAAAGATAATAATATTCCCCAAACCCTATGTGAATTTCGCTCAATCTTGCCTAACACAGGTGAAAGAGGGCCTAAGTGCTCTACAGAGCACCCTAACATGGACTCAACTTCTCTGCAGCACACCCTTACATGGGCCTACCTACGCTGGTCCCTCTAGAGGTCATTTCAGGATGTCTTCAAGTCATGAAACTATCTGGGAAGGAGGCATTCAAAAAGGTGACTTGTTTAGGGCATGTAGCAACTGAAATTAGGGTTTGATGAGCCCTAAAAAAATGATCTGGATGATGGGAGTGATGTGCCCAAATGGATCTGTAACAACCCGTGATTGCACTAATCCAATAATTCCCTCGTGTAAGTATTTCACACTGTTTGATCATGAAATGAAAGACTATCCTACGCTGATGGCTAGGATACATGACAAAGGGGCGCTACCACCTCCATCGACTCAAAACCTGCAGATGATGAGGTCTAAGTTGTGCAAGGAAGATCTAAACGTAAATATAGTGCTTAGAAGTGGAATCGCGACAAGAGATGACAAGGGGAAACATCTTGAAGAGTGTACATGGGTTCGAAAAGCCCCAAAGGATGCTAAGTTCGATTTGGAGCATGCTCATGAAGCCTTCATGGAAGCTAAGCAGAGCTTCGCTGAGGCCTCCACCTTAGGAAGCAAGGATAAGCCTGAGCAGGAGATGGACCCCTCTATGCTCACAAATTACCTAGAAACCTGTATGGAGTTACTACGAGACAGTAAGGCTATGAAAGGGTTACAAGAACTCATCAATATATGTGCTGGAACCACGCCAGGTGAGCCATGCTTAGTACAAAATATTGACAAGCATAAAACAAGGATGGGATGGGACATGAGACTGACTGCACATATAGGAGAGTATGAAATGGATTAGTTCATTTTCGACCTGGGGTAAGATGCAAATGTCCTACCAAAACAGACTTGGGAGTGAATGGGGAGACCTGCACTACAATGGTCTCCTTTTCAGCTAAGGATGGCGAATCAGCAGAAGATCATCCCCATGGGGTGCCTGCAGGGGGTGACTGTGGATATTGAGGGTGTGAGCGCACTGGCTGACATTGAAGTGATAGAGATAGTGGATGACAACAATCCCTATGTTACACTCCTAGGAATTGACTGGGCTATTGATATGAATGGGGTAACCAATCTGAAGAAGCGAAAGATGATCTTTGAGAATAAATCGCTGCGTGTAATAGTACCCCTCGATCCTGCTAAAGGATCGCACTATACTGAACCTGTCCGCGATTATGAGAGTGATGATGACCTGGACTATATCTATAAGATAACAACGTGAGACCAATATTGGGTGAATCCCACCGCGTATTGACGGATTACATGGGATCGCGAGAGTTCTTGCACTTCGAACTTCGATGAAGAAATAAAACTCTGGTAAAATTGGTTACATGAAGTAACTACGCTGAATCGCAACATGATGACCCGGTCGCTGCATTGTGTGTCGTGAGAGGTAAGAAATATGCCTACTTATGATGGTCTGAATGAGGTAGATACCTTTTTGGATGCATTTGAAAGGGAGGTACTAGAAAAGTAGTGGTTCTAGGCCTTGGAATAGGCACTGCATGCTACACCTGCAAGATGGTGGGGTATGCACAAGGGAAGCTTTGATGATTGGCGAGAATGTAGGAGGATGATGAGAACACAATTTGGGAAGCCTAAGATGCGACTGACATACAATTATGATGGGCAGAACAATCCATTCTCGCATCTGGCCAAATGGACATAGGCTAGTGGAGAAAGCTTGGACCATCCTATCGCATTCACAAGCTATAGATTATCCAAAGCAGAGAAGAAATATTCAATCACTAAGCGCAAGGGGCTAGCTATGGTGTATGGGCTCTAGAAGTATAGGCACTACTTGCTAGGAGGCCATTTTAAGATGTATATGGATCTCTCTGTGCTGAAGTGCCTGGTCAATAAGCCCGTGTTGGGGGAGCAAATATGCAAATGGATCTTATTGTTCCAAGAGTACGATTTTGAAGTTGTTGAGAAGCCTGGACGATTGAACATGCGACTAGACCATCTGTCATGCATTGAAATAGGAGAGGGACCTACTAACTTGGAAAAAGGATTTCCTGATGCACAACTATTTGCAGTGCATGTCATGGATGGTCATTTTGAGGATATAATCCACTTCCTAACAATAAGAACTGCACCGGAAGGATACACTGTCCAGCAAAAGAAGGAATTAGTGGTAAGTTTTACCGATTTCTCTGTCATTGTTGGGCATCTATACAAGATGGCGACTGATGAGATATTGCGACGGTATGTATCTGAGTTGGAAAGAAGCAGCATCCTCGTGGATGCTCATGGGGGCACCGTGGGAAGACATTATGCAAGGAGAGCAACCGCGCAGAAGATTCTACGCTCAGGGTTGTGGTGGCCAACCCTTCATCAAGATTTAAAATCATATTGCAAGGTGTGTGACATATATCAAAGAATGGGTAGGCCATCATGAAGGGATAAAATGCCTTTGGATGCACAAATGATTTTGCAACCCTTCAAGAAGTGGGCGATATATTTTGTAGGACCCATTCAGCCACAAGGGAAGACAGGAGTAAGGTACATTATCACTACGACAGAGTATTTGACTCGTTGGGCAGAAGCACAACCAGTGAAGGATTGCAGGGGCGTGACTACCGCGAAGTTCCTATTTGAGCATGTACTTACGTGATTTGGATGTTTGAAGATCTTGATGAGTGATCATGGTACGCATTTCCTGAATGAGATGATCAACGCACTAACAGAGGAATTTCAGGGATATCACTAGAATAGCACACCTTATCACCCATAGGCTAACAGGACAGTGGAGGCATTCAACAAAGTGCTCGAAAATGCATTGACCAAGGTTTCCAATGCTCAGTGAAGTGATTGGGACCTATGCATCCCTGCAATGATGTGGGCTTATCGAACGACATGCAAGAAGTTGATGAGACAAACCCCTTTTAGGCTTGTCTACAGTGTGGAAGCCATAATGCCTATGGAATACATCATGCCTAGTCTATGCATAGTAGCACTCATAGGTATGATGGATCGCAGAGCCCTAGAAGAAAGGCTCGCACAGCTGGATGAGCTCAAAGAAGAAATATTTTTGGCTGGATTTCACTATCATGTCCAAAAGTAGCACGAAAAGGCATGGCATGATCGACACATCAAGCTGTGCACATTTAAGATAAATGACTTGGTTTTGTTATATGATAGTAAGTTTGATAAATTTCCAGGGAAATTCAGGATGCACTGGTTAGGGCCTTATGTTATTAAGGAGATTACCGAGGGGGGAACGGTACAGCTGGTCAACTTAAATGGAGAACCCTTCCTAGGAAAGCTGAATGGCAGTCGCTTGAAGCCATACACCGGTGGTCTGGTCATGTGACTAAATGAAAGTAGCATAGCCTTAGCGCTTCAGGCAGCCGAAAGGAGGCATGAGACTATAAACTACACTGCCCGGGGTGGGGAGCTGCATGATTGGAAGATGGTGCGAATCATGGACGTGTCACTGGGTCCGTGGAAACGCAAAGAGAGCTACGCTACCTAGGGAGAAATTGCACAGGTTGGCTGGAAAGTGCCCGTTAAAGTCACTGTTCATGAAAAGGCGGCAGAAGTGAGGCCAAATGGAGTGGGAGGCTGGCATTTAAGATGGAATTTATGGCTTAGATCCTTGAAAATCTGCCACCAATCTGGCATTAATGAACCAATTATGGGGTGAATGGTCAGATTTGAATTCCAAATGGCTTATAAATTACAAGTGGCTACTTAGCGAAAAACACTTGGCATTTTAAGTATTCAGTAGTTGAGCTCTCAAGCACCTATGAATCGTGAGCAATATGGGATTTTGATATTTTCTGGGGTATTTGCAACTTTGCTGGAAGACATAGAAATTCTTGCAGAAGATCATGTCAGCGCCCCTAGAAGTTATCAATACACAGCAAGTAGAGGAGCCGGCATAGGAAATGGAGAGAGAGGCTGAAGTAGCTGCCCTGGAAGTGGCCGAAGTATTGGCGAAGGTCCGTAAATGCCCGAGAACGCTGAGACCAAAGCCAACCCCAACCAAGGAGACCAGGAAAGACAAGAAGGGAAAGAAGCCTATCATATCAGTGCGCGCGTCTCCAAGACGAAACCCACCAAAGCCCACTGCCAAGAAAAAGGCAAGGCTATAAACCTAGAAGCAGAAGAGGAGGATATTGAAGGCATCCCCATGGACGATGAGGATGTGGGAGTGAAAATAGAGGATTTTGAAGCCCAGGGTGTAGACCCTATTACACAGTTGCCAAAGTATGTCCCTCCATGCAAGCCTAAGTCCAAGGTCTTGAATGACATTGATGAAAGTAAGACTCCCTTGCAAACCCCTCTGCTACTAGATGAAATCGCTTCTGATGGTCCGCATCTAGCATGGGTGCTGATATTGAGGCTTGAAGACTAGGACTTGGTGGACAACGAGAAGTTCCCACACCTATCAACCAAATAGCTGATGCACCACATCATAGACATGAATACAGGGATGACTACACTGGAGCCGCATAAGTGGCTTAGAGGAGTACAGAAGGCAGGATTACTCAACTTGCTCTGGGTGCCACACTATAACTACACCCCTGTGACAATGTTGGTCATCAAGCAGTTGTTGTGCTTGGTGCATGATGGGTGTCTATGGATGGAGGAGCCGATACCCATCACTGATATGTTGATTCACCACATAACGCATTTGTCATATATAGTTGAAAATCTATCAATGATCTTTGGCGGTAAGGGTGGCGAACAGGCACTCGCAGAATCAATGAAAGAGAAGTTCAAAATGGTAAAGAAGCCACGTGGGTACACTATCTCCAGTATCTATGAGCTCGCTGTGAAGGTGGAAACACAGATCCTTGCAAGGAAGGTGATGCGGAAGTGTCGTGCCGATGAGGTTTGGCACCTGTCATCGCACTCGCACAATAGTGCGCGGAAGGAGTCCAGTTTAACTGGTCAAAATACCATCGTGGAGAGTTCCTGGCGAACTGCTGCGAAGCACAAGAGCAAAGCAAGACTTTCCACTATGCGTGGCTCTTACTATCTATTATGCTGGTAGCGTGGGAGCTACCAGAAGAGAGCTAATTCCTTTTGGTCATGCCAGACCTTCCTGAAGCAGTGAAGTACACTTTGCTATGGGTAACCAAGGACACAGAGAACGTTCGGGACAACAAGATATTCTGGATCTTGATGTAAATGAATATAAGGATGGACATCAATCGAAAGTCGCAATTGTCACCCACAGTATATGCTAACCTGAAGAGCTATCCCAAATTTAAAGTTGACTTCCATCGGATATCAATCAGGGCATGGAAGGACCCTATGCAGAAGTGGTATGATCTATCGTACCTAGCCACAGATGATGCCATCGATGTAGTGTTGGATAAATGGCCGGCATAGTGGTGCTCTACCACGAACTTGGTGGTGGGTGGAAGCAAGTCTGCTACACAAAAGAAGAAGAGGTCAAGCTGAAGATGGTGAAACTGGTTGAAAAGAGGAAAAAGGAGGTCACTGAGAAGGCCCAGGCGAAACAGGCAGGAAAGGGGGCAGGAAACAGATAGGTGGCATAGAGCGAGGCTCTAACAAAGGCACGCGGTCACCTTCACTTGAGACCGAGGAGGAGGACACAGAGCAGCACGGCTGGACCCTCAGGAGACATTCACCCACATTAAACACACGAGAGAGCTAGAAAAGGGAGGGTCCAGAAAGAAATCCAAGGCAACCAAGACCTCGCTAGACCCTATCACACTAACAGAGGGTGACTTATATGACATCGGTGACATAGTCAGAGATGTCACCACGGAGGCCCTACAACAATTTGAGAAGCAGCAGTAGATCATCCTAGGGACCATCCACACCGGGCTGCAGGAGTTGGAAACCTGCGTGTCGCAAGCTAGTACGTTGTCCACCAGCTTGGCTATCGGCACATCAGAGGCTACTGATATGCTGCACACGAAGGCTTCCAGTGTGATAGTTCTACTAGATGGACCACTGACCATAGAAAATGAGGCTAACAAGTCCACTGTCAGTGCCTTGAAGGGCGTTGTACTGAACCTGGCAGTGCTTCCACGCGAAGCACTCCACCTCTTGCAGGATGGAGTAATTGCAGAGTTGAGGGCTCGCGAGCATCGCACCCTCTAAGTAATTAGTGAACAGAAGATAAACAACGAGTAGATGGACCTACAGAGGAATGCTTCCATCGCCGCTGAGGCTGAGGTGACCATCTAGAGCAAGAAGATCATACAGGTCGTGGAGGAGGCCTGCAGAATGGTCCCAGAGTTGGCCATTCTGGAGGAGGAGCTAGTCGAGGTCTGCATCCATGAATTGGCCATAGGGGTGCGTGACACTTGGACATAGATGGCGCGAGTTCAGTTGGAGCAAAACCTACAAATTACAGAGCTCTATTTGAGGGCACAACCTTCAACACTGCCAAAGGTAAAGGAACAATGGGCGGCTGCTGTCACAGAAGTAGTCACAGCAGTGGAGGGTGCAGTAGCAAATGCACACAATTGTTCGAACAATCGTTTGAGGTCCTAAACAGCTTGCTGGAGGACCAAAACATCTAGAGGTTAGAGACGAAAGTGTGTGAACTCCAACAGTGCTATGATGAAGTTAAAGGCACAACGCGAACTGTCACGCTGACACAGAGGTTAGCCAAGCTACAGGAAGCCAAGCAGTTGAAGGAACAGGTGGACACAACGCTGCATAAGGAAGCAGTGCTGAAGGCACGACTAAAGCCTTGGCTGGAGGAAGCTTATGCAGTCACAGGAAACATTGAAGGCAAGCTTGCGACTCTACAAGTGACACAATAATAGCTTCAAGCTGACAGCACAGGGGCAGTAACTGAGAAAACAGTTGAAGATGCGAAGCAGGCAGTAGCTCAGTGCACAACCAAAGTTGCGGTCATCAAGGTCGAGCTGGATGGGCTTCACTCAAAGATCTTTGTGCCTACCGAGTGACTCGAGGGAGAGTCACAATGTTTGTGTTGGGGGCCCATTGGGAGAAGGATCCCCCAAGGGTATTTTTGGGGCTAAAGGCTCATGATAAGTCAATTTTTGTAATATAATTGTAAAGACTGCATTTTGTGGTCGCAGAGCACGAAGGTGTTATGTGTCATAAAGGGTAGTCCACCCTTATTTTTGTAAAGTAAAGTCAGCTGTAAGAGGGATTGTATAAAAAGAGCTAAGCTCTAAGTAGTTTAAGGGGGAATCAAACATGGAATAAGGTTATAGCTTTGAGGTAGGAAAAATTTTAAGAACCCCCCCTAAATTTACATATATAATAAATGGGCGAATCTCCATGGTATATAGGAAAAATGGAAGGCTATTTTATCAATAATATGATATGTATATATAATTTTTTTGGCGAATCTCTCACCAGGCATGGCGAATATTTTACTCAATTATAAAATCTTGTGTTTATTGAATACACAAATGAAATCATTGCATTTCTTTAAAATATCTTTTGAAATCAAAATTACCGAAATTACATATCGATAACCTAGTGGGTGTAGGATAAAATTCACCTGTGCCATTCAAAAAGCATGAGAAAAAACCTACTACTATATATAAAACCAAGAAAATTTCAAATTCATCACTTCTAGGGACCTCGTAACCACCCTGCCAATACACAAGTATCTTCCTGTTTGCAATTAGAAAAATTACCCAAATTACAATCTGTTTACTCCAGCATATGTTGGAAAGTTATAGAAGGATGACTAGTGTAATCAATCCATTCCTTTTAGCCCTGGATTTGTTTTATTTTAAAACAGAAGTATACAAATATACTTGTCCAATGTCTATTCTTTAACCATTCACCTTAAGATGTTTTTACAATATAATTTCCTAAGTCTATTTAATATCTTCATTATCATAAAAACCAACTTATATCCATCTTAACTCCATATCTACCACTCTTAGGGGGATGAAATCTATTTATCCCTCTAAGTACTTGGTAGACCCAGAATTAAGATGGATCTAAGATGATAGAATTTCCCCTTTAAATAGTCTATGCTCACATGAATACCATGGTATTACCATGGGTCAATACCATGGGTTATCATCAACTTGGAGCTTAAAAATTACTATTAGTAATTTATAAAAATTAATAAAATTAATAGTTGATTTTTATTTTATTTTTTATTTTAACCAAGCTAAAATGTTTAACATACATTAAATTACAACATCCATTTTTACTGTTGATCGGATCAAAATTTTTTTCACTCTATGCTAGTTTTCATATAACGATATTTGATACCTCTCAGGGGTTAGTAGATCCAGAGTAAAGATGGATCTATGCTGGTTTAATTCCCCCATTTAAATAGGCTACATTCTAGGTGAATACTATGGGTCAATACCATGTGCCATTTTGGTGAATACCATGGGTCAATACCATGTGCCATTTTTATTTTTATTAATACTAATATTAGGGTTAATAATTCTTTTTTGCATGGCATTAATAACAATCTAGTCCATGGTATTTGTCCCATAGTATTTTGCCCATAGGTTTCACCTAAATATAACACATTTTTTGAGTGTTCGTAAATATAAGGTGACTTATGGAGTAAATATAAAAAAATGTTTTAATTGTTTACCATACCTCTTGTTTATTTATATTTTTATTAATTTACCATACCTCTTTTACAAATACGGTGTTTGGCCCATAGGATTCACTTAAATAAAACCTCTTTCTTGAGCCTTCATAAATAGAACGAGGGTTATGGACTAAATATAAAAAGAGGTTTTATTTATTTACCATGCATCTAGTTTATTTATATTTTTATTTATTTACCTTCACTTAAATAAAACCTCTTTCTTGAGCCTTCATAAATAGAACGAGGGTTATGGACTAAATATAAAAAGAGGTTTTATTTATTTACCATGCATCTAGTTTATTTATATTTTTATTTATTTACCATACCTTTTGAGTAAGTACAAAAAGACGTTTATTTATTTACCATACCTCCACTTTACTTATATTTTTATTTGTTTACACCCTTCCATGTATATAAGGTGACTTATGGAGTAAATATAAAAAATGTTTTATTTATTTACCATACCTCTCATTTATTTATATTTTTATTAATTTACGATACCTCTTTTATAAATATGGTATTTGGGCCTTTGACCCATAGGACTCACTTAAATAAAACCTATTCTTGAAAATGGGCAAATGGAAGGTTGTAACTCCTAATTTCAAGGGTTAAATTTACCTTTTTACCCTCTCCCTTAAAATAAGGTGGGCTATTTGAGGTGATTTGTAAAAATGTACTATGATACAAAATATTTGCCCACTAAAAATTTAAAACCCCTTAATTTCGCCAAAGGGCGAACATTCGCCCCTAAAATTTTCTATGCTTTGAAGAAAGAAGTCTAAGTCTTGGGTTGTAGTGTAGATAGAGGCTCTACAGATGCATGCGTAGAGGCCTAGGGTAGAAGCCCATAGCTGAGTGTGTGGACCCTTGCAGCTGTGTGCACACGGTGAACAAAGTCTGTAACACTTGGAAGATATTAATAAAAGGAGTTATTCTGCAATTTCTGTGTATTTGTTCTGTTGATGGGTTTGGCTATTTTGTGTATGAATTTCATTTATTATGCTTATATGATGCATGAATGAATGCAATTACATTGAATAATTGAACGCAAATACGAATATCTTCTTACGCAAGTTATAACTTCAAGTATTTGACAAGATAAGCAAATCACTTAGGATAATTGAGGAATCTAGACGGCACACTGCCATGGTAGCACGAAAGTACCTGAGACACATGTTAGGGCTGCACAAAGGTCGATCATATACTTTTGCGAAGGTATTGAAGGCCGGAATAGAGGGTTTGTCTTATAAGCCCTAGAGCGAGACCACCTACGCGAAGGCAGGGATAGAAGAAATCAAGCAACATCACAACCATCTCAGGGTGCGGAAACATGGTTCCAGCATCCTCCCATACTGCCTCAGGTGAGACTTCAGTCCGTGCTCTACGGGCTAATGTCAAAAGGGCCAGTAGTGTAGTGATTTGTTTGGCTAATTAACGTTGAACCTAGGTCAAGCCCCCTCAAATCAACACTCCATCAATTAACTTGAAAGTTAATCAACCATCAGGATCTATTTGTTGCATTAAGTGAGTGGTCGATATATTTCTTTATTTCAGAGGGGACTAATTCGATAAAATTATCATATGCTCATGTGAAAAAATGTGCTCTAGCTTTTGCAATAGATATTTAATTTCTTCTTGCATAATTTTTCAGGTGGTTATTAATATTTCTCTCCCACCACTCATGTATCTCTTCTAGTGTTAACATTTATGCATGCATATTGTATAAACGTGTGTCTAGTGCTACCAAAAATGAAACCAATATTGTAATAAAGTATTCATTAGTCACTAGTATAGTGGAACATCGAAGTAAGCATAAAGAATCATATGAATTGCATAGAAGAGCAAAGAGACACAAAAGTAGGGGAGTGAAAGAAAAAGCACACTTATATTAGTATATCCTCTCTAGGGAACGGAAACCAAAACACTAAAACTTTAATTGTAGAAGACATAATTAAATGCACTTTATATATATATATATATATATATATATATATATATATATATATATATATATTTCATTAACCTAGAAAGAGATTTAAAAACCCTCAGGATGTATGCCTAAATAGGTAGTGACTGTACACGAGGTTGATTGGTCATATCTTTTGACCATTACTCTTCATAAATTGATAATAATTAAAATAGTTAATTAATTAATTGATTATTATTCATTATTTTATTATTTATTTATGAATTAATTATTCACAACATTACCCCACCATTAAAAATTGATTTCCTTAAAAACAAGGGTAACGAAGGGTATTGATGTCTGAACTTCTCAGTTTTCCATGAGGAGTCTTCTTCCAGAATTCTTTTCCACTTGATTAGGTATTGTCTAATAGTTTTGGAATGTAGTACCTTCTCTTTGGTTGCAAGGATACCTTCAGGTTCTAAGAGAATCCTTCTTTCTTCATCGACGTCATGTATCTTGGTTTGAGCTTATTGGTTTTGATCTATTACATTTTTGAGACATGAAACATAGAATACATTATGGATTCGAAAGTTATCTGGCAGTTTCAATACATAAGCTAAATCATTAATTTTCTTGGTTATCTGGAAAGCCCCATAGAACTTCAGAGCTAACTTGTTCTTTCCTTGTTGTTTGAAGGATAACTGCTTGTAAAGTTGTATTCTTACGAACACCCAATGTCCTTCTTCGAATTCACATTCTGAGTGATGTTGGTTAGCTTGTTGCTTCATTTGATTTCTGGTGGTTGCTAGGTTTTCCTTTAATATTTCGATAACCATTTGACTTTATTTCACATGGTTCTTTACTGTGTGAACCTTAGTGTCATTTATTGCAAAATGTTTCCATCTCGGGGGTTCACAACCATACAGGGCCTGGAATGGGGTTGTTTTGGTTGAGGTATGATAGGTGGTATTATACCACCATCCGGCTAAATGAAAACATTGTGACCATTTTCTTTGCTTATCAGATATGAAGCATCGTAGATATGTTTCTAAACACTTATTTTCCATCTTTGTTTGACCATATGTTTATGGATGGTAGGATGAACTCATGTTAAGGGTTATTCTAGCCTCGTTGCAAAATTCCTTCCAGAAATTTCCTTTAAATCTTACATCTCAATCACTAACAATGACTTTAGGTAGACCATGTAGCTTGTATATTGTTTTACAAAAGACCTATGTAATTTTCTTCATTGAGTTTATTTTCTTAACTGCCATAAAGTGTGCATATTTAGTGAGTCTATCTACTACAACAAATATCTAGTCCTTACCATCAGACATAAGTAAATTGTCGATGAAATCCATTGAGATTTCCTTCCATTTATGATTTGGAACATGTAGGGTGTGTAAAAATACAGGATTTGAGGCATTTTTTCTTTTACCTCTTTGACAGATGTTGCATTTGGCGATGTATTTCTAAATTTCCTTAGTCATTCCCTTCCAATAGAATAATTGAAGTGTGTTGTAATATGTATTAAAGAGCCCAACATGCCCAACTATGGGGGAATTGCATGATTCTTTTAGAGCTTTTAAATTTGGATGAAGGACTTAGGTAAATCCTACCCTTATACCATGGTATGTCATTTTTCCATTCTAAATTAAGATGTTGATTGATGTTTTTGATTATCGAACAAGAGTCGGGATCCTTGACATATTTAGTTTGAATCTCATCCAACCAATCAGGGACTACTACCAACGTAGAGCATGTTGTTGTGTATTCATCTTTAATTGAGAGAGTGTCAACAATAACATTATCTTTTCCCTTTTTGTGTAAAATTTCCATGTCAAATGTGGCCGGTTTCTGTATCCACTTTTGTTGTTCTGTTGATAAGGTCTTTTGTTGTAACAAGAACTGAAGACTATTGTGATTTGCATGGATTGAAAACTTTCTTCCTAAGAAGTATTGATTCCACTTGCTTAATGCCTAAATAATGGCCAACATCTCTTTGTGGTAGTTAGAATTCAATCTTTCCCTTTTATTAATCTTTTTACTTTCATAAGCTATGGGGTGACTATCTTGCATTAGTACTGCTTCAATAACAAATCCTGAAGCATCACATTCTACCACAAAGGTTTATAGAAATATGGGGTCTCTAGTACTGTGGTAGATGCCATTATCTATTTTAAGGATTCAAAACATTCAACTTCCCTACAGTCCCATTCAAAGGAATTTTTCTTTAGTAGATTTTTCAGTGGAGAAGTCACATGTGTGTATTGTTTTATGGACCTTCCATAGTATCTGGTCAATCCAATGAATCCTCTAAGTTTTGATACATTCTTTAGCTTGGGCCGCTCTTTGATTTCTTTAATCTTGCTGGTATCTAATCAGAATCCTTCCTTGGATATGATGTGCCTAAGTTACTCAACCTCCTTTTTGTCCAAGGTGCACTTTGAAAATTTGTCATAGAATTGATTCTTCTCTAATATAGATAGTGCTTCTTCTAAATGCTTGAGGTGCTCCTTCCAGGTATTGCTATAGATGAGGATATCATCAAAGAAGAATAATAAAAAATTTCTCAATTGTGGACGAAAGAGTGTTGGGTGCAGAGCTTGATTATCTTCTTTATTTAGAGGTATTGTCGCGTTGGACCCCAATTCATAACTGGGTTGCAACATAGCCTATTTGATCGCCACTAGGGGGATCTGGGGGGGCAATGATGATTTTATGAGCACCCCCCCTGTCCCTGCTAACGAGGGTTTGGGGGAAGCACCCCTAAAGCTAAAAATAGATGTAAAATTGCCTTGTAAAATATTGTAATTTCATAGTCAATCTAAGCTTTTCATTAAGTAGATGATATGATGATAGAAGTTATGTTTAATTTGAGGTTTTTTTCCCTAGAATCCAACACCCTCACTATATATGAGGGAATTGTATTGAGGCTGTGTATATGTGTATTCTGAGCAAGAAAGAGAGAGGAGATTGTTTGAGAACAAAGAGGAAATTACAATGGATTTGTTGTAGGTGATATCTCTTCATTTTGTTGGATAATATAAAGAAAGAACTATCTGTTTCTCTGTGGACATAGCCCAAATTGGGTGAATGTCGTATATTTGTGTCTCTGTTGTTTTATGTATTTTCTGTGTTTCTGCAATATTTTATGTGTTCCATTGCTCTATAATATACAATTTTCCAACAACTAGTATCAGAGCCGAAGGTCTATTTGGCTAATAAACACACAGGAGAGAAGGGTTTTGGGTTTAAGTGGGAGTAATGGTGGAAGATGATAGGTTTAGGGTCAAGAAATTTAATGGTAAAAACCACCAACTATGGAAGATGAAGATGGAAGATTATTTGTATCAAAAATATCTGTACCTACGATTGAGTGGAAAAAAAAAGCCGATGAGCATGACAGACACAGAATGGGAGATTCTAGAAAGAAAGGCACTTGGAATAATGTGGTTGTGCCTAGCGGCATCGGAAACCTTTAATATTTCAAAGGAAATGAAAACAAAGGGTTTAATTCCAGCATTAACCAAACTATATGAAAAAATCGGCCTTAAGTAAGGTATTTCTTATGAGGCATTTATTTAATATGAAGATGTCAGAAAGTGGATCTATTGCCAATCATTTAAATGAATTCAATACGGTTACCAGTCAGTTAAGTTTTGTAGGGGTAAATTTTGATGATGAAGTTAGGGCTCTATTATTTCTGTGCTCATTGCCAGAAATTTGGAATGGTTTAGTTATCGCCATTAGTAGATTTGTCTATGGATCTAGTACTTTAAAGTTTGATGATGTTGTCAGTGAAATCCTTAGTGAGGAAATGTAATGGAAAAGCTCCAGTGAGACATAAGGTAATGTTTTGACTGTAGAGATTAGGGGAAGAAAAATGGAAAGAGGAGAGAGCCCAGTATATCGCAGTAAGTAAGGACGATTGAAGCCCAGATCGGGGATAGTGTGCTAGAAATGCGGGAATAAAGGACACCTGAAGACATACTATAAGTCTCAGAAGGGAAAATAAGGAGATGAAAAACGAGAAAACAATCATGAAGTGAATGTGGTAGGTGATGTGTTCCAAGATGCTTTGATTCATTCATTAGAAAATATTTTTGATGTCTGGGTGGTATATCAGGGGCCTCATTCCATGCCACACCTGATAGGAAACATTTTCATGATTATGTTCAAGGAGATTTTGGAAAGGTTCATTTGGGTGGTGATAAACCCTATAAAATCATTGGAGTGGGTAAAGTTTTCATGATACAACACAATGGAAAAAAATGGCTATTAAAGAAGGTGAGGCATGTTCCAGATCTGAAGAAAAATCTAATTTCAACAACAAAGTTGGGAGGTGAAGGTTGTGTAACTAATTTTACAGATAAAACTTGGAAGGTCACTAAAGGAGCCCCGGTAATAGAAAAGGGAGAAAAGGTTAGTACATTGTATTTATGAAATGGTATTTCTAATTCTATTAATGCTTTAACCTCCATAGGAGCATATACAACATTGTGGCATCATAGGCTTGGGAACATGAGTGAGAAGGGGATGCAGATTCTTCACTCAAGAAATTTGCTGCTAGGTTTGAAGCATGTTTATTTGGATTTCTATAAGAATTGTGTCTATGGAAAATAGAAGAGATTCAGATTCCTTACAGTTTGGAAAGAAAAGAAGAGCAAAAAATTCGAGCTTGTGCATACATATGTATAGGGATATGCTAAAGTATCATATCTCAGTGGCTTTCATTATTATGTTACTTTTATTAATGATGCAACCAAAAAAACCTAGATTTATTGTATTTGAAATAAATTTTATGTATTCCAAACTTTCAAGAAATAGAAATATTTGGTTGAGAATGAGACACGAAAGAAGTTGAAGGGTCTAAGATCAGAAAATGGAGGTGAATATTCCATTGAAGAGTATGATAAGTATGTTTAGAGCATAGAATTTACAGAGAGAAGATAGTTCCAGGAACACCACAGGAAAATGGTATGTCAGAAAGGATGAATAGGATGATCATGGAGCACGAAAGGTGCATGAGATTGCATGCAAGATTTCCTTTACAATTTTGGGTAGATGTTATAGATACTACTATTATCTAATAAAAAGAGGGCCTTCAAGTTCCTTGGATGGTGGTATTCAGGAGGAGGTATGGATAGGTAAAAAGGTAAATTACTCATTTCTAAAGACTTTCGGTTATGAAGCCTTTGTCCACATTAATAAAGAAAATATAACAAATCTTGAGGAAAAATAAAAGAAACGTACCTTTATTGGATATGATGTTAAGCATTTTGGTTATCGCTTTTATGATTATGAAAATAAAAAAATCATTAGGAGTAGAGATGTCATATTCAATGAAAGGGTATTATATAAGGATCAAATGCAGGAAAAGAAACAGGAAAAATAAAATAGAGAATACACAGTGCTTGATGAGATCACAGAAAAAGTAAAGGTGTATAAAAATCATAATTATCAACAACCACCACAACAACAACAACAACCACAACAAAAACAAGCATCTCAAACACTTGAAAGTGGTGTTAGAAGATCTACTAGAATAAGTTGACCCCCTGAAAGATACTCCTTCATTATATTATGTATTGTTGACTGATTCTGGTGAACAAGAATGTTAAGAAGAAGCAATATGAGAAAGAAGTGGGAGCTAACCATGAAAGAAGAGATGGACTCCTTCGTACATAACTAGACTTGGGACTTAGTTAGGTTGCGAAACAACATTGTAGAATAAATGGGTTTGTAGGTTGAAGCAATAAGATGGAGGTAGAAAAAGGTATAAGCCTAGAATTGTGGTGAAAGGGTTTGCACAGAATAAAGGTATAGACTTTGATGAAAAATTTTCTCTTCTTGTTAAAATGACTTAAATCAGAACTATTCTAAGTCTAGTAGCAGTAGAAGATTTGCACCTTGAGCAATTAAATGTAAATATGACCTTTCTCCATGGGGATTTGGAGGAAGAGATCTATATACAAAATCCACAAGGATAAGGGAAGGAGAAACTAGTGTGCAGGTTGAACAAGAGCTTGTATGGCTTAAAATAGGTTCCAAGGCAGTGGTATCTAAAATTTGATAGGTTTATGTTTGAACAAGATTATGCTAGATGTCATTTTGATCATTGTGTTTATCTCAAAAGGAAAAATGATGGCAGTTATATTATATTGTTATTGTATGTAGATGACATGCTTATTGCAAGGTCTAACATGCAAGAAATACATGCGCTCATAGGAAAATAGGTAAATTCATTTGCAATGAAGGATTTGGGTGCTGCTAAACAAATTGTTGGTATGAGAATAACTAGAGACAAGAAAAATTTCAAATTAATTTTGTCTCGGAGTGAGTACATACAAAAGGTGTTGGGAAGATTTAGTATGTAGAATGCAAAACCAGTTAGTACACCTTTGGCTAGAAATTTCAAACTAACTAAGGAGATGTGTCCCAACACTCAGGAAGAGATGGATTATATGTCCCAATTTCCATATGAATCAACAATTGGAAGCTTAATGTATGCAATGGTTTGCACAAGGCCTGATATTGCACATGCACTGGGAGTCATAAGCACGTACATGAACAATCTAGGAAAATAAAATTGGATGGTAGTGAAGTGGATTCTCAAGTTTGTGAGAGGTACCACAAATCAAGTATTATGCTTTGGTGGTTCAAACATTTCTTTACAAGGATATGTTGATGCAGATCTGACAGGTGATAGAGATAACAAGAGGAGCACCAAATGGTATGTGTTTATTGTAGGTGGAACAAATGTCAATTGGGCTTCAAAAATGTAAAGTGTTGTTTCACTTTCAATGGTGGAAGAAGAGTATGTTGTTGCTACAAAGGCTAATAAAGAAATGATTTGGTTGTAAAGTTTTATGGATGAATATGATAAGAAGTATGAGATGGGTAGGTTATACAGTGATAGCTAGAGTGCCATTCATCTTGAAAAGAATTCAACATCTCATTACAAGACTAAACATATACAACTCAAGTACCATTTCATATGGTCAGTGTTGGAAGATGCACAGTTGAAGCTCAAAATGATACACACTAGCCAAAATCCCACAAATATGTTAACAAAAGTTGTAACCAAGGAGAAACTAAGATTCTACTCGGTTTCAATTGTTCTTCAAGTATGATGATGAAGATGAGAAAAAACCAAGTCCAAAGTGAAAGCATTGTCCAACAAATGAAGCAGTTGTGGAGTTGCTATAATCAGTCTCCAAGTGGGAGATTATTAGGTGTGGAGCTTGATTATCTTATTTATTTAGAGGTATCATCGTGTTGGACCCCAGTTAACAACAGGGTGGAAACACTGCCCATTTGATCACCGTCAAGGGGCTCTAGGGGCGCTAATGACAATTTTATGAGCCCCCTACCCCATTGGTTGTTTGGGGGTAGTGCCCCCGAAGCTAAAAATAGATGTAGAATTGCGTTGTAAAATATTGTAATTTCATAGTCAATCTAAGACGTTCATTAAGTGAATGATCTAATGGTAGAGGTTATGTTTAATTTAGGTTTTTTTTCCCTAGAAGCCAACCTCTCGCTATATATGACAGAATTTTATTGCAACTATGTATAAGTGTATTCTAAGTGAGAAAGAGAGAGGAGATTATGTGAGAGCGAAGAGGAAATTAGAACATATTTGTTGTAGGTTGTATCTCTCAGTTCGTTGGATAATATAAAGGAAGGATAGATTGTTCTCCATGGATGTAGCCCAAATTGGGTGAACCACGTATATCTGTGTCTTTCTTGTTTTATGTTTTTTCTATGTTTTTGTTTCTACAATATTTTATGTGTTCTATTGCTCTGTAATATATAATTTTCTAACAAATAGTTCGTTCATTGTTTCTTGAAATGTGCTTGGAGCATTCATCAATTTGAATGGCGTCACCTTAAACTCATAATTTCCTTCATGTGTCTTGAATACGGTCTTCTCAATATTCTCTAACCTTACACGTATTTGATAATAATTTGATCTCAAGTCTAATTTTGAGAATTATTCTACGCGATGAAGTTCGTCTAGCAGTTCATCTACAAACGGAATGGGGAACTTGTTTTTGATGGTTATCTTGTTTAATCCTCTATAATATATACACAATTTGAAGGATTGTCTTTTTTTTGGACTAATATTACTATAGCTACATAGGGACTTTTTCTTTTTGTAATGACTCCACACCTTAGCACGTATTGGATTAACATTTCTATCTATGTTTTGTGATGATGAGGATAACAATATGGTTTGACATTAACAGGTGTTGCATCTAGTTTGACTTCAATGATATGTTCTATCTTCCTTTCTAGAGGTAATGTCATAGGCAACTCTTGAAATACCTTGTTATATTCTAGATCAAGGTTATAACCTTATGTTGTTGTTGAGTTCCCTCTTCAGATAACAATTCTAATTATTGACATTTTGCGATGAATACTGGAGCCCCTTTTCGAATAAGCTTCTTCATTTTTTGTGTGGAAATTATCTAAGTTGGAGGAGTTTGGAAACCAAAAAATTTGTATTTCCTTCCAGTCCATTTAAACTTGATAAACTGCTTCTGGTGATTTGCGAAATATGTTCCTAGATTTTGTAACCATTGTATTCCCAAGACGACATCTACACCTCCCAAGGGAATTGTGTAACATCTAGATTCCATTTCATAATCACTTAGTTGCAAATTAACCTAAAGGAACTTCCCCACTCCATCTATTTTTTCAACATGTGCCACCATAACCTTTATATTTGTTACATGATATGCAAATAGATTTAGCTTCTTTGCTACATTAACATATATAAAATTGTGGGTGCTTCCTATGTATATTAGTACAATGACCTTTTCCTTCATAATATGACCCTTTAAATTTAGGGTTTTTGGTTGTGTTATTCCCGTGATTGCAGCTAGGGAGATTCTTGGCCTGTCTTCTTTTTCAGAACCTTGACTAGGAGTCTCATTTTATTTGTTAGTTTTTTCTTTTGAGTCACTATTTGGATTTTCCTCTTCTTGTTCTACTTCACAATTTTAGAGTTATTGTGTGTTGCACTTTTGTCCTTGCGAATATTTATCTCCACACATCTTCCATTTTGCATCTCTTTTCTTCTCAGAACTTGATTGTTAGTTTCCTCCTTCTCTCAACAGGGGTGGAATTTTCTTGCTAGTATTTTTTGAGGAAGAATTACTTGACTTCCCTTTTGAGTAATTACTTGAATTTTCATTACTGGAATATGGTGTTTTATGGAATTTATATTTTCGATCAATAATTATTGTTGCATGTCTAGCTTCTTTAATGGTTTTTGGCTTGTACAACTTCAATTCTACTAAGATATATTCCTTAAGTCCACATCTATACATTTTTAGCAGTTCTTCATAAGAAAATCCTCTTTTTCTTAGAGCTAATACTTCCCATTCATGGGTGTATTCGCTTACAGACCCTTTTTTCTTGATATGAACAATTTCTTTGTAAATATTATCTTCTTCTTCATCATGAAATCTTTTTATGCAGGGTATCCATAATTTCTTTTACAAAGGAATGAACGAACTTCACATTTTTTGGACCACCATAGGAACCAATCATATGCTTCAGCTTCCAAGTTGTTGGATGTGGTCATGATCTTCTCTCGCACACCTATTGGCAGGTTTGACTAAAACATAGCCTCCATTTTTTTGACGGCTATTATCTTTACCATCATACTTAGGTAATTATGTTTTAATTCATTGGTGGTCTTTTTTTGGAACATCTGTATAGTATTGACTTCCTTGGAAGTGTATTTGTAGTATTTGTAGAATTTCATGATTTGGAAAAAATTCGCCTTCTGGAGTCTTAGGAGTTTGTGTTGGTTCTTAAGTAATTAAGGGATTAGAAGCTTGGTTAAATCCTCTCATTAACTCGGCATGTATGCCTTGTAACATTCTCTCAATGTTATTTACTTTTTTAATATCGTTTACCATTCCTTCTTGGGTCACAATTAGCCTATTTTTTCCCTCTCCAAATTCTTTTTTCTTCTTTTCAATGTTGTCAACACGATGTCGTACTTTATCGAGTTCCTCCTGAAATTTTGTTGAATTAACATCGTCATTATTACTCCCCATCTTGGCTTTATTTTTTTCCTAGCGAAACTATTTTTTTTTAATAATACTTGTTGGATAGAGCTATAATTGAATTCTTGTCACAATTACCTAGAGTTGGCCCTTCCTTTTCTTGTTGAATATCATCCAATACTCCTTGTAACCAAACTCCTTGACAAGTTATGGGTTAGTTTTATTAAGTTATGGGTTTAATAACTCATTTTTATTGGGTTACTTGTTTGTAGGGTTTATTAAAACACTTTATTTCATTAAATAAGCGCAATTTTATGTTTGAATAATTATAATGTAACTATTATGAGTCATTCAAAACATGTAAATATTGTACTATATTATAATCAATTAATTAAAATCCCTATTCTGAGGAAATGAATATTAAAGTGGTTATTATATTCCTATTTTAGACTTCAAAAATATATATATATATATATATATATATATATATATATATATAATTTTAAAATAACAAAATTACACTACGTTTAGAAATATCCCAACCTTCAAAGAAACATCTTTTAAATAAACTTTATCTTTATTATAAAAAATAAAAAACCATAACATCAATTATCTACATTGGATTCATCATCATTATATGGGATTTGACTTAACAAATCCTTAAATCTATTATCATATTCTCTTATTATTTCATCTAGTCTTTGTTTGATTTCTTTCAACCTTTTTGTCACAACGTCTTTAACATCTTGGGCCTTGAAGAAGAATAAGATTTTTTTTAAATGTCATTTTTACTTTTAACTTGGTTGTATGAAAAATTCACAAACCATGCCAGAGCTCTTTTCCAAAGAGTCGCTGCAAATTGTGCCATTTGTTTTTCCTCATATATGATTTTTTTAATTGTCTATAATTTCTCACAAACAAACCAATGCAGTTTTGGATCTTCATCTATTTAAGATGGCTAGCTTAATCCCATATCTATTTGAGGTGGTGGATACTTTACTATTTTCTTTTGGACTTGAGTTCGTTTGATAAAATGGGTTGTTTTCCCGATAGTTCAGTGAGTTAAACAATTTTGTCTAATATATTAGCCTCAATACCTAGTGATCAAATGATGTGAGGGGTACTTTATTTATCTTCGCCTTCAACAGTTGCAAAATTTACCAAGTTGTCGTCAGTTTGCACCCTTTATCCATGTATTCGATGAACGATATTATACTACGTTGTGTTGGTTCATCGACTTCACTCCTAGTTTGTTCTTCTTCAACATATATGGATTGCAATAGGGGGGTGCACTACATTTGTGAGATTTATTATATGGAGAAGTATGTCTGCATTTTGTTGATTATCGATCTAAATTTGGTTGAATTTGGGTATTTCAATTTGGAGATGATCATTCAAATTTTCGTGTTTGTCTTGTTATACCAAATTACAGATGGATCTAAAATAATATGGAGTCTTTGTTGGAAGAATTCTCTAATAATGAAACTTGAAATATTTGTGAGAGGGGATCATGGAATACTTGGTTTAGAGTCATCAACTCCCATATTGTCTACATGCCTACTAGGGCTTAATTATAGACTATTACTTGTCATCAAAGAACTTGGTGCTATGCCTCTCAACTATGGGCGCTCTCTTCTACTTTCAAAAGAGTCTTGTGTATCGTCAATTTCTCGCTCTCGATCTTCTTTATTTCTCAATCTCTGGGTGATTTTTTTGTCCCTCATTTTTTGTTGTTTTTTCTATCCTTTATCCCTCTCCATTTTTCGAATATTAGTTGGTTCTTTATATTGTTGCATACATGATTGGATCCTTCGTCATGTTTCCTCATCGAGCATATATTCTTGTGTTCTTGCAACTAATCATCTTCCTCTCATTTTGACTACTAATTCACTTACTTCTATTTTATTTAATTCCTATTTATTTCTCATGGAATCTATCCCCTGTTTATTGACCTAACTTACTCCTGGTTGGTGATGGTGATTTCGAAAAACATTTTCATTTGGTCAAGAAGTAATCCCACACTACTTTTTTATTTCTACATTAGTTATTGAGGAATTTTTCCGAGTCAGTCATTTAATTCTATCGGAATTTATTGGCATTTACAGGGGTGGTCTATATTCAACTATATCATTGCTTCCCTTATTGAGGATAAATTTATGTAGTAAAGTAGGTATGGTACAGAAAAAAAAAATATCGTTAAAGTCTTCAAAGAACCTTGCTTTAATTATTTCAACAAAAGTGAATTCTTCTATTACTTTCTCCTCACATAATTCATCTAATATCTTATCTACCCACTCGTACAAATTTGTTCTCCCTCCATTAATTAACTTTAAATTTAATCAACCATGAGGTTCTATTTGTCGCATTAGCTGAGTGGTCGATATATTTATTCATTTTGAAAAAGACTGATTCAATAAATTCTCATGTGCTTCTGTGCAAAAATATGATCTACCTTCTGCAATAGATATTTGATTTCTTCTTGCATAATTTTTCAAGTGGTTATTAATTTTTATCTCCCACCACCCATGTATCCCTTATAGTGTTAACCTTTATGCATGCATATTGTATAAACTTGTGTCCAATACTACTAGAAACAAAACCAATGTTGTAATCTAGCGAAAATCATGCATTAGTCACAAGTATAATGGAACTTTGAGTAAGAATAAAGAATCATATGCATCACATAGAAGAGTAATGAGACACAGAAGTAGGGGAGAGTGAGAAAAAGCACACTTGTATTAGTATATCCTCAACAACCAAGCAACTTACATAGATCCAAGTAATCCATATTTATATCCTTGGATAGATAGTTACAACCATTTAACTATATCAACTTAACCAAACTATGTTGTTTGGTCAACATGACTGAGGAGATGATCAACTTATAATACATTCTTTGATAAGTCAATTCTACTGGGCTAGTAAGCTAGGTCGACTAGCCCCTCCAATAGGTTGTTATCTCCTAGCTTTATGTAGGAGAAGTGGCCTAGTATGAGCTCCACTCTAAACAACGATGCATATATTTCACCCTACATTTTAATTTTCATCCTTTCACTTTAAGGGTGTAAAAACCTCATTTGATTCTCCATCTAATTACTCTCTTGTTTATTTTGGAATGCTTTTATCACTTTTATTTAATGTAATAATAGTTTGGAATTGTATATTTAATATTAAAGTAGATTAGTTTCATGAGTAATTTGATGAGATTGACATCAAATTAAATACAACTACAACTATATATCACAAGGAGAAACACACATACAATCACATGAATGAGCTATGACTCATAAACTTCAATACCAAAATTTATTTCTTACATTTCATTACAAATACAATATATATAAATACGGTTTATTCTAGAGAAACTCTCAAGAAAGCTCAATAAAATATATTTCAAGAGCATTATCGGCTAATAATAGAAACTCTAGATAACTAAGCTCTTCTAGAGATTTCTACAATAAAATAAACTATATTTATTCTAGATATAACTAAGATAACTTTCTACAACTAGTGGGAGTAATTCCAATATTACAATGCTCTCCCTTACTTATGACCATAGAACTCTTCAAAATATTTAACACCAAGAATGAAATATAATGACATCTCTTTCCAATGGATTAGCTAAATGCTCTTTTGACTTAAAAAAATTTAAATATATATCATCACTATTTATAAATACTCTTCTAAAATGATATCTTGTATATATGTGCTCATCTTTTATATGAAAATATTATTGTTGGATAAAACTATGTTTGAATTTTTGTCACAATAATCTGGAGTCAGTCCTTCCTTTTCTTGTTGAATATCATCCAATACTCTTTGTAACGAAACAGTCCTTCCTTTTCTTGTTGAATATCATCCAATACTCTTTGTAACCAAACTACTTGACAAGTTATGGATTAGTTTTATTAGGTTACAGGTTTAATGACTCATATTTGTTGGGTTACTTGTTTGTAGGGATTATTAAAGCACTTTGCTTCATTAAATAAGCGTAATTTTATGTTTTGAATATTTATAAAATGATTATTTACAACATTTAAATCTTATTCTAGAATTATCATATGTATTAAGAAGATGGTATAGTCAATTAATTAAGATTTTTATTTCAAAAAAATAAATATTAGGGTGTATATTATAATCATATTTTAGAATTTAATATATTCACATCCTTATAGAACTCAAAAATATAATTAGCCCCAAGGGTTAGCTTAACTAGTTGATTCACCATTGTTAAGTCTCTCGCCGATCGAGAGATCACAGGATCAATTCTCCTCAACGCCCTTGGGATTAGGCTGTGTTAATCTAGCCAACACGGTTTAAAAGATTCCCTTTAGGATTGATTTACCAAGATTCAAATATATATATATATATATAACTTAATTATATTATTTTAAAATAAAAAATTTATACTATTTTATAAATATCCTAATCTTAAAGAAACCTCTTTTAAATAATTTCTCTTTATTATTTAAAAAATAAAACTTTAATATCAATTATTTGGAAAATTATATATAGGTGTAGCCTAACGAAATTTTTTTTTTCCTCCAAATATCTATTAAATTTTGATTAAAAAATATCAATCAAACTTTAATAAAAATGAGCCAAAAAAATAAATTAGGAAAAACACCATTTCCTAAATTAGATTATGCATATATATGCGCCTACACCTCAGTGCATGTTGCTTTACCTTGAAAAGATAATGATAATGACTCCTGATATCCACGAAGATGTTTTTTATTAAATGGAAATCAACATGACGTGCACGACATTGTTTCCATTTTTTCACCGAAGTCTTCGGGTATTTACTTTTCAACGAAAGAGAGTTCAAAGTCTTTACAGGCCTAGAAAGTTCATAGAGCATGTCACTTTTTCACATTTTGGTGTTGACTTGGGTGAACGAGCTTGTTACGTCTGGATTTTCTTACTTATTTCTAAACTACAAATACATATATACGCGAATACATCGTATTGGCGAGCTTTTTAGTGATACTTCGACTTTAAAGTGGTGTGAGGATGTGTGCTTGTTTGGTAAATTTGGCATCATATTTGGTTGGGAAGTCTGAGTGTTTTTTTTCCTTTTAAGGAACTTTGTACCCAATAAATAAATAAATATTTCGACCAACTTAAAAACGAGTTGATGTGGCCCCTCCCAGCGAAAACAAAATAAATAATATCAAAACCACGAATAAAGGATCCTCGTCCACTCATCCCAAAATTAGAGTGTATGTTGGTAAAAATTTCCAAATATCTACTATCTCATGGATATCACAGAATATTTTATAATAGAAAATCCCAATACTGCTTTTCACGACATTTCTGTAACTTATCTCTTGAAGATTAATTTATGGAAGACTGACGAGCCAACGAAAATTTGAGATCCTCTCGACGAGAAGGGGAGGTTTATGTTAAAAACTAATTTAATTGATGCTCTATTATTTCCATGATAGGAACACATTAAGTCTATTTCGTTCTATTTAACACGCTTCTTGAGGTACCATTACCTACGCTTCCCAACACTGATTCTGTGCCTATCATCTCATCTTCTCCCCATGGAATTATATGCTCATCTCCTTCATCCTTCCCCTCCTCGACACATGTTCTTCCTTGTCCTTACTGCCTGCTGTGCCTCTCTATTCCCCTGCTACTTATGTTTGGACGTGCAATACCAGTACTGCCAAAATACTAGAAGATGCGGGCCGGTTACAGATATATGTTATCCTTTGGTGTAGGAAACCGTGGATGCGGTCACCCTCACTTTTAGATCGACTGTGTGCAGAACTTAAGTCCAGTAATCGCAATTCAGGGCCGGAATTACACAATAATATATTGCCATTCTACATTCGCATGCTTTATTGTGAGGGGCGAGGAGAGCAAATTCGTAGATGATCCCACTGACATGCAGATACTACATCCAAGACGTGTTAAGCTCCATTAATTTAACACAAAAGCTACCTTGATTTATGGAGTTGCAGCTTTTCTTAACTTATGGAAACCAACTGCAGTAGTTTCCTTAAGTTAAGAAAATCAACTGCAATTACTAAATTAATAATTGAGAGCTACTAAAGTGGTCTATTACTTTGATCTCATCTCTACCTTGATTTGTGGTTTTTCTAACACATAGCATTTAGAAGCTTGATGGAAGCTTAGCTAGTTTCCTTAAGTTAAGAAAATCAACTGCAATTACTAAATTAATAATTGAGAGCTACTAAAGTGGTCTATTACTTTGATCTCATCTCTACCTTGATTTGTGGTTTTTCTAACACATAGCATTTAGAAGCTTGATGGAAGCTTAGCTATATGTTCATCTGTTTGGTCCCCAAGCTCATATCTCAACCCCCTTCAGTTCTACACCATCTAGCTGAGATAGCAGAGCTCGGAAGTGCCTTCAGAATTTTGTGTTCTTTTCCTTTTTGCTTGGACAGAAGCTGGAGTGCTGAAGAAGAAGCTTGTGGACTGTGGCCTGCATCAATACATCACCAATGGCCGGAGGTAACTCGTATCCCTCGGCATAAAGGCATAAAGATTTAATGATTCTTTTCAGTTATTCCGCATATAGAAGAATCGTTGTTGAAACTAAAGAATATCTAACAGTTGGTATCAGAGCCTTAATTTACTTCTGCCTTGGTGTGCGATTCGAATAGCATTAGAAAATTTATTTATAAAGATTTGCGCAACCATTAGAATCATATATTCGACCCACGGTTTGCGCAAAATTTCGGATGCATGCCTGAAACGAATAGAGAAAATACCTTCAAAACAAACATGAGAAGAGTGGATATTCTTCTCATGCGGACATATATGAATAATGATAAGGGAGATTTAGGTTATTACTGGATGTTAGACTTAAACGCCCTTTCTGTTTCAATATCCAGCGGAAACTTTAGAGCTGCATGTTGAGTTTTGCGTCATATAAAAGCTTTTTGCTATCCCAATGTCACTGCATGTAGAAGAATTCTTTTCATTATTAATTCTTTGATGATGAAATCTCGATGCATTTTTGATGGGTTAATTGCAAAGGTTTTATTAAATTTGACGATCTTCCCATGTTCAAGCGAGAAAATGAAATAGTTGCTCTCCGAAATTAATATGGTGCACGGCCCTAGAGTTTCCAATCTGGTGCTCTATGTTTTATTTTTGGCTTTCCATGTTGTGTGTAGATTTCATATTTGGACTTCGTTTTGATGTGTATGTGCAAAATAAATATATATATTTTGTAGAGTTGTCACTGCCTTGCTGGCACAGTTATTATTTAAACGCATTTCTCCAGTTCTGAGTTTGGTTATATAAGCTCTTTATATTGGATATATTCTTAAAAACCAGCCTTTGGGTGAAGGGGAAATTTTAATATAAACATCTGACAAGACTACCTTTAGGTCAGCAAAAGTATATCGGGTTGGCTTTTAGCCTAGGTTGTCATTGATTATTTAATCGGATTAAAAATAATCAGAATAGCCGAATGATTTCCTATCGATCCAGTTTCCTATGATTTCTCACCGAATTATATATATATTATTGGTCAGAGAATATCGTTTAAAAACATAACAACCATGATTTTTCGCTTTCTTCAAATTTCGGCAAGAATAAAGCCCAGTCGAAATACAAAGAGAAATTGGTTTTTGATTAACAACATCTGCTCCTCTTTTACGCGAAGCGCTGAATTTGGGTGACTCTGTTCTTCCCCTTAGTGCTGAATAATGTTGTATTTGCGTTTTATTCGTATGGATATTGGATGTTGAATTGTGCTATGATAGTTTCATACCTGTAAATTTGTGCAGTAGCTTTTATTGTCAAGGTTGGTATTGCCTCGATGAAAATTTCTGCACTTTTGTATCTATTGCCATCATTCTCTGGAGCTACAGTTCTTGCATCCAGAGAAATAAATTTGCAGTTGGGTGGGGATTCCTTCGACTGCTTGGTGTAAGGTGTATTGAATATGCAGATTTATCCAAACCCATCTAAACCTGGGTTTAATATGACATGCACCTCGAGGGCAAAAGGTTACATGATGTGTTATGTATCCGGGAAAAAGTTGAACTATTACTTGTACTCCGTCATGCTATATATGCTGAGTAAATATCTAAAGTGCTGGCGAGTCAACTTAAAGGGCTGGTTTTACGTGGTGCAAGTAGCATGAAGGCAAGGCCTATTTGTTTCTCACATGTTGCTTATTAATACTCCGTCAAGCCAGGTCACCACTCATTTCATAGGAGTAGTCGTATTTTTATAACCGTTCACAAAACTTTTGGTTTATGTGACTTGGTTTTGTCACAAGCACGTGGGTTTGTTTGTTTAATAATGGAGTTGGTTACATATATAACCAACCTTATATTTAGACCACTATTAAATTCCGCTTCATAGAGTCCCGAACGTAATTTAAAAGGGTTCTTCTGATTATTTATTTATTTTCTTTAAAGGGAGTGTCTTGTATTTGTTATGTAACCCATGGCATATGTGTTGATCCCGAGTCTTTATTTCTCATTCGGGCAATCAATTTTTTTTTTATTCCATGATTATTGCGCATGAAGTTAAATATTGCGCATGAGTTCATTTATATATATTTGAGGGAAGTAAAGCCAAACGTGTTAGTGATTCAAATTTTTTGCATGGTGGAAGCCGCATTGAAAAGACTGTGGCATCAGTCCATCCTAGCGTGAATACGCATATACCATTAACTCAGGTTCTTGGCATCTGCAATCACATTCATTTTTTAAGATCATTTTATGTTATTTGATAATTTTGGGTGGAGGTTATACCATGCCAAGTATTTGTTTAACGTTGGATTTTGTTTATAACACATGGTATTACCCTTTGATTATATACCATAACGGTTTATATGTATGTTAAAGATTGTTATGGTATATGTTATTTTTATTTATATAGTTAATTTGGATAAACTATATAAGATCAACAATGCAAAATGCAAAGTAAATTGATTACATTACATTGAACTTACATTTATGAACATTTGTAATTAAAGAGAAATAAGAAATGGTTTATTTCTCATTTGGGCATTCAGTTCGCATGAAGTTCAGATTTAGCATTGTTGAAAATCAATTTTGTGAGTCAATCTCCGGGTTAAGTTTATAAATTGAACAATCAATTTGTAGTCATACTGACTGCTTTAACCTGCTTTTGAATTTGCTGGAGAATTATTACAGTTATATGGAGTTTATTAAAATGTCATTTTGACTTACTCCTTTCAGTAAACATTATTTTTCTCTCTGGTTAAGTTTTGTTTATGCAACAAAATTAATGTCTAGTGATCCATGTAATTTTAATTAATTAGAGAGTAGCCACAGCATCTTTAATTAAATAAAATTATATATTGATTGGCAAGATCACATAAAGATTATTTAGACATTAAATTGTAATTAATTACACTGAATATAATAAATTTTATCCCACAGGAATTTTTATTATATTTATGTGATTAATTAGGATAAAATTTCATAACCTACCCACAGGAGTTATGAATTAATAAGTTTTATCATAAAGTTTTATTGAATCAGCTTGAATTGAAAATTTAGCCCACAGGCAATTTTCATGTCATTTGATTCAATTCTTTTTAGCATGTTTTACATTGGTAAAACATGAAAGTTCATAAAAGTTTTGTTGAATTTGCTTGAATTGAAAATTTAGCCCACAGACAATTTTCATGTCATTTGATTCAATTCTTTTTTAGCATGTTTTACATTGGTAAAACATGAAAGTTCATAAAAGTTTTATTGAATCTGCTTGAATTGAAAATTTAGCCCACAGGCAATTTTCATGTCATTTGATTCAATTCTTTTTAGCATGTTTTACATTGGTAAAACATGAAAGTTTATAAAGTTTTATTGAATCTGTTTGAATTGAAAATTTAGCCCACAGGCAATTTTCATGTCATTTGATTCAATTCCTTTTAGCATGTTTTACATTGGTAAAACGTGAAAGTTCATAAAGTTTTATTGAATCTGCTTGAATTGAAAATTTAGCCCACAGGCAATTTTCATGTCATTTGATTCAATTCCTTTTAGCATGTTTTACATTGGTAAAACGTGAAAGTTCATAAAGTTTTATTGAATCTGCTTGAATTGAAAATTTAGCCCACAGACAATTTTCATGTCATTTGATTCAATTCTTTTTACCATGTTTTACATTGGTAAAACATGAACGTTTATTAAGCCTCAACATAAGCATGTGATTCTTTATTTTGATGCAGTAGTACAACCTGCAAATTTCTCTGAAATTCGTTCTTACATTCCCGAACTTGAGGAAGTAATCTCGTTTTGTTGTTGTGAATCTGATATGGTTAATGTTAATATTAACACATGGTGGATTGATTCTGGATCAACAATTCACATTTCAAATTCCTTGCAAAGGTTTGCAAAACCAAAGGAAGCCAGTGGGAAGTGAGCAAAGCATCTTATTAGGAAACAAGATGGGCTCGCATGTGGAAGCTATAGGAACATGTTATTTAACTTTAAGTAATGGTTTTGTTTTGGAGTTAGAAAAGACCTTTTATGTTCCAAGTTTTCTAGAAACTTGATCTCAGTTTCAAGGCTTGTACCTTTTGGATATTCCTTAAACTTTTCAGAAAAATCTTTCAGTCTATTCTATAAATCTGATTATGTTGGGAATGGTATTTTGTCTAATGGTCTTTACTGCATTAATTTACAAAACAATGTCACATATGATTCAATGCATGGTCACACTGGTACTAAAAGATGATGATTAATAACACTTCTTCATTAATGATTGATAACACTTCTTCATTAATAACACATCTTCATTGATTCCCCTCTAGTCATGGTGAGCAATTGGTTTGCAAGCTCAAGAAGTCATTATATGGTTTAAAACAAGCATCCTGCCAATGGTATTTGAAATTCCATAATGTAATTTCTTCTTTTGGTTTTGTAGAAAACATTATGGATCAATGTATATACCTGAAGGTTAGTGGGAGTAAAATATGTTTTCTTGTTTTATATGTGGATGACCTTTTTGCTAGCAACCAATGATAAGGGTTTGCTACATGAGGTGAGACAATTCCTCTCTAAAAATTTTGATATGAAGGATATAGGTGAGGCATCTTATGTCATTGGCATTAAGATCCATAGAGACAGATTTCGAGGCATCTTGGGTCTGTCATAGGAAACCTATATTAATAAAATTTTAGAGAGATTTCGAATGAAGGATTGTTCACCAAGTGTAGCTCCCATTGGGAATGTTGGGACGATGTCAGAGTGATCCAGGTTTAGACCACTGGAGAGCTGCAAAGAAAGTAATGAGGTACCTTTAAGGAACCAAAGACTACATGCTTATGTATATCCTGTTTGAGGCTGCTTTACATGGTGTATGGCTTAAGAATTTCATTTCTGGGCTTAGAATTATGGATTCTATCTCTAAGCCATTGAGAATATATTGTGATAATTCAACTGCTGGTTTTATGGCTAAAAAAAAAATGGGAGTCGAAATAAACACATCGACATTAAGTATTTAGCTATAAGGGAACGTGTTAAAGAAAAGAAAGTGGTCATTGAGCACGTCAGCACTGAGTTAATGATCACTGATCCTTTGACTAAGGGCATGCCACCGTTTAAATTCAAGGATCATGTATTGAATATGGGACTTGGTTCCATTATGCAGTTTTTCATTGTATGGACAATGTTAATGAAATTCTTAATTATTGTGATGTTTTTTCTCATATTTATGTGCACCTTAAGTTGATATGAGAAAATTCATTTAAGAAGGACCAAGAATAAACATAGGGTTTATTCATTAAGAAATTGTTGCCACATAAATTATAATAAGAATAAATGCATAGTAATACATGGAAGGTAATACTCGTCATTAGAGGACTTATCGCCATGATTCATGTATCTATTACTTAATACAGATTATCAATGGTTTTTAAGTTGAGACATTATGTTTGGAAGTATGGACCAAGTGGGAGAATGTTAAGCTCCATTAATTTAACACAAAAGCTACCTTGATTTATGGAGTTGCAGCTTTTCTTAACTTATGGAAACCAACTGCAGTAGTTTCCTTAAGTTAAGAAAATCAACTGCAATTACTAAATTAATAATTGGGAGCTACTAAAGTGGTCCATTACTTTGATCTCATCTCTACCTTGATTTGTGGTTTTTCTAACACATAGCATTTAGAAGCTTGATGGAAGCTTAGCTATATGTTCATCTGTTTGGTCCCCAAGCTCATATCTCAACCCCCTTCAGTTCTACACCATCTAGCTAAGATAGCAGAGCTTGGAAGTGCCTTCAGAATTTTGTGTTCTTTTCCTTTTTGCTTGGACAGAAGCTGGAGTGCTGAAGAAGAAGCTTGTGGACTGTGGCCTGCATCAATACATCACCAATGGCTGGAGGTAACTCGTATCCCTCGGCATAAAGGCATAAAGATTTAATGATTCTTTTCAGTTATTCCGCATATAGAAGAATCGTTGTTGAAACTAAAGAATATCTAACAAGACGAACATACACGATCGTGATATTCGCTAGAGAGAACAGGACCCTCTACGTGTACAATTGTAATAATGAGGCTCAACTGAACAACTCGAGCATGTTTAACGGGAAATGTAATGCTAGTGTGTACTACGGTCTCCTCGACAATGAGAATTTGATTCCGAGATGTTCTAAGGCACAAGTAACAATTGATGTGGGATTGATGCAACTGGTTTACAGTGATACAAAGAGAGATGAAAGTTGTAGATCATGTTTAAAAAGTCACGGGATATGTGGCTACCTTTACAACACGACGGATTCCCCTGCACTGTTCGTGTGTTATTGCAAGGATGGACCCCGTACAGATAACTGCCACGGTACGCTCTATTTTTAAATTTACCCAAAACTACTTGTAACTGCTCCTGAATGCTGCTTCAGTTAAGTTTTTAAGTCATTGACACCCCAGAAATAACTTGTCAATCGAACAGAATAAGGATCATAATACACCCCTCCATTCTGCATTGTTGAACCCAAGGATATTGTAGATGTGTTTCCGATATTGTCAAGCATTCATTGTTTTTACAAAAACTATAGATCGTTGCTTTTAACTCATAATAGTTGCACGGCTATGTTGCAGGTCGAAAAATCAAGTCGGCCATCGTAATAGGTGACTATGTGACGCAAATTTCCAATTGAACAACAACTGAACAGCAATTGAACAGTAGCCAGCAATTGAACAGCGTCACAATTGAACAACAATCCACGATTGAATAGCAGTCGAATTGAACAACACTTCCGAAATTGAACAGTAGTCGGATTGAACAGCACTTCCGAAATTGAATAGCAGTCCACCCACATTGACTTTCTCTATGCCGTTGATCTCCTCTGATCAGATCTAACAGTCACTATTCACCCGATCAAGAAACACTAAATCCTTATCTATAGTGGTTCGGGTCTGTTTGTTATGCTCTTGACCTCCGAGAAGAGACTAGAATACCAAATATGCAAAGAAATATAATCCAGAACATAGAACAACGAGAAATAACAGCATGTATTTTATTATTCAGAAAGGAAAGCAATGTTCACTTGCCTCTTCGAGGGGGCAACCTCCAATAGAGCAAGGCTTGATTACAAAATAAGACACGACGCTCCTCAATGGGGAGTCTCTGTCCTTTATATAGGATTCATAGATGCAATACCATGGGTCAGTACCATGGTTCTTATTAATACCATCTATCTAATACCATGGCCCATTTGCAACTAACTGTGGTCGCTTCTTTAAATGCAGACAGCGACTTACAATTATTAATATGGGCTTTATTGACTCTTTAACTAACTATAAATATGACTCAACCCTATTACATAAATAAGGGGGTTAGGGTTGGACCCTAACATGCCCTCCCCCATAAAAAAAGCCTTGTCCTCAAGGCTGAAGCTACGGAAACTGCTGAAGATCAGTCGCTGGTTCCCAGGTCGCATCTTCTGGAGAGATGTATTTCCATTTGACGAGGACTTCCTTGATCGTGCGGCTGCGCAAGTGTCATTATCGTGTGTCAAGAACCTGTTCAGGTTGGAGCCAGATTGAACCTTCTTCATCCAATTCAGGTAGATTGGTTTGAATTCTACAATTGTTCCCAGCCACTTTCTTGAGGCATGAGACATGGATGACGAATGGATTTTTGTAGTCGGTGGCAAGGCTAGCTTGTAGGCTACTTCTCCGATGTGATGAAGTATTTGATACGGTCCGTACAATTCTGGAGATAATTTCTGACAACCCTTGTCTTTGAGTGATGTTTGCTTATATGGTTGCAGCCTCAAGAATACCTAATCCCCTTCTTGAAATGTGCGCTCAGAACGATGTTGGTATGCCTGTTGCTTCATGCGATTTTGAGCTTGATGGAGATTATCTTTGAGGTGGGCAAGCATGGTTGCACGGTTCTGTAGGAGTTGATCCACTACTTGTACCTTAGAGCATCCCTGGATATAAGACGTAGGTGAAGGGGGGAGTTGACCATAAACTGCTTCATATGGAGTCATCTTGGTGGTGGCATGATAGTTAGTATTATAAGACCATTCTACTAGAGGTAACCACTGTACCCATAGATGTTGCTTTTCTGAAGCGAAACACCTGAGGTAGGTCTCCAAACATTTGATGACTGCCTCAGTTTGACCATCAGTTTGGGGATGATAGGAAGTACTGAGTTGGAGTTGGGTACCTTGTAGCTTGAAGAGTTCCTGCCAAAAGTTACTAGTTAAGATCGGGTCACGATTAGACACAATGGAAGTGGTCATGGCATGCAATTTGAAGATCTGGTCCATGAAAGATTGAGCCACCATATCGGGTGTAAAAGGGTGGGGTAGGGCCCAAAAATGAGCATACTTAGAAAGTCTGTCCACAACCACCATGATGACTGACTTGTTGCCTGACTTTGGAAGAACAGTAATGAATTCCATAGAAACATCTGTCCAGATTGAGGCAGGGATGGGCAATGGTTGTAAAGTGCCCGGGGATTTGACCATTTCTCCTTTGTGGCACTGACACACATCACATTCAGCTACAAAAGTAAGAATGTCCTTTTCAATGCCTGTCCAAAAGAATGAATGCCAAGTGTGAGCATAAGTCTTCTGAAAGCCTGAATGGCCTGCAGAGGGAGATGAGTGCAACTCTACCAAAATGCGATTTTTGAGGTTGGATGTTGGTGATATCACTACTTTGTCCTTGTAGCGAAGAATCTCATCTTGCCAAGAGTAGCCCGCTGTGGAATTTGGATCTGCTTGCACTTGATTAATGAGTTGGGAGAGCGAAGGATGTGAAAACCATTCTTTGCGAGCCTCTTCAATCCATTCTAGAATGGGAAGAGAGATTGCTAGCAGGGCGCTTTCCTCCTCAAATTGGCGTGATAAAGCATCTGCTACGACATTTTTGCGCCCTTTCTTGTAAATTATCTCGTAATCACATCCCAACATTTTGGCTAGCCATTTATTTTGTTGTGGAAAGGATAGGCGTTGCTCCAGAAAATATTTAAGGCTTTGATGGTCTGTGCCAATTTGGAAACGCCGCCCCAATAAGTATGGTCGCTAGGTATCCACTACATTTAAGATGACCATCATCTCCTTCTCATAGGTAGATTGTCCCAAATTTGTCCCACTTAGTTGTTGGCTAATGAAGGCCAAGGGTCGACCTTCTTGCATTAAGACAACCCCAATACCCGTACCTGAAGCATCACATTCAATAACAAAATATTTGGAGAAGTAGGGTAGTGCCAATACGGGAGTGGAACACATGGCATGTTTGAGAGCTATAAATGCTTTTTGTGCTTCATCATTCCAGAGGAATGAATTTTTCTTGAGAAGGTGAGTGAGGGGTCTAGAAATGCGACCATAATTGCAGACAAATTTGCGATAGTAGTCGGTGAGACCCAAAAATCCTCTCAAACTCTTCAAGGTCTTTGGTTGGGGCCAATCCTACATTGCCTGGATCTTTTTGGGATCCACTATGACACCTTCACACCCCACAATGTGGCCGAAATACTCGACTTTTTTCATGCCAAAAGAGCACTTGGACAATTTGACAAATAATTTATGCTTCTAGAGTAGTTGCAAGAGCAGGTCTACATCTTGAAGATGTTTTTCCCAGGTGAGGTTGTAGATGAGGATGTCATCAAAGAAAACAAGGACAAATTTTCTGAGATATGGTTTGAGTAGGTCATTCATGAGGCTCTGAAAAGTGGGTGGGGCATTACAGAGACCAAATGGCGTTACTAGGAATTCATGATGGCCTTCATGAGTTCGAAAAGCAGTCTTTGGAATGTCTACTTCTTTCATGCGAATTTGGTGATAGCCCGAGCGAAGGTCTAGTTTAGTAAAGAATTGAACCCCATTTAGTTCATCCAGCAAATCATCAACAACTAGGATGGGAAATTTATCTTTGACCATCAGCTTATTGAGGGCCTTGAAGTCTTGACACATACGCCATTCCCCATCTTTCTTGAGTACCATGACCATAGGCGATGAATAAGGACTAATGCTAGGACGAATGACACCAGCTTCCAAGAGTTCCTTGATGATTTTGTCTTGGGCGAAAGGGTATCTATATGGGTGCACATTTGGTGGTTGTGCCCGTGGGACCAAAGTAATGCTATGATCATGTTCCCCTCTTGAGGGTGGAAGCTCATGAGGTTTGTCAAAGACCTGCCTATGGGTGTTTAAGACCCGTTGCATCTCAGGATGCATATGAAGAGAAGTGGGCTCGAAGGCCTGGATGGCATTAAATTTGGCAATAACTCCATGGTGGCCCTTTTTTAACAACTTTTCCATCTGACGCGAGCTGATGATAGAAGGAGCACCTGCCTAGAGTCCGCAGAGGGTATGCATGTGGCCATTCTACTTAAAGCTCATATATAACTCCTAGAAACCCATTGTGATTGGGCCGAGTGTGCGAAGCCATTCAGCCCCCAAGACAATGTCACACCCACCCATGTTGATGGAAAACATGAGGGTCTTTAGGTGGTAATACCCCATCTGAAGTTTGAAATTTTCACAACGGCTGTCACATTTCATTGTCCCCCATTAGCAATCTGGACCTGGAAATTAAAGACTGCTCTAACAAAACAATGCACTACTTCTGTGACTCTGATGGATAAAATTATGCGTGCTGCCACTATCAATCAAGACTACTACAGGACGATGTTTAAAAAACCTTTGATTTTGAGAGTTTGGGGAGAAGAAATGCCTGCCAAAGCATGGAGTGAGATAATTGGTTCTTCTGGTGTAGCTGGGAGCTCATTGTCCTGCTGGTTGTCCTCATATTCCTCCTCTAGTCCCTCACAGGGTGGGGCTTCCTCAGTAGCATCAATTTGAAAGAATTTGGGTTCCTTGCATTTATGCCTCGAGGAGTATTTTTCATCACAGTAGTAACACAATCCTTGCATTCTTCTTTTCGCCATTTCTGCTGGTGACACCTCCTGAATCTTAAGTGTTTGGGTAGTGCTCAAAGCCTAGGTGGGGCATCCATTGGCTATGAAATTTGGACGAGGCGACTGGGCTGCTAACGCGCGTTCCACTTCATGAGCCATCATGAAAGCTGCCAACCATGTGGTTGGGTGGTTCATCCGGACGTGGGCTTGTATGGCATCTTTGAGACCACTAATAAAACATTCCAAGTAGAATTCATCTGCTATACCTTTTGTGCGAAAGGCTAATGCTTCTTTAATATATTCTTGTATTGTGCCTGTTTGTTTGAGCTTAGTAATACGACCCAGAAAGTTAGATTCATGATCAAAGCAATCAGAAAGGGCTTTTGAGAATATCTGCCAAGTCATTGGCCTCGCATAGCATCGTTGATGCCACTTCCACCATTGCCATCTTTCTTGGTCCAAGTAAAGGCTTCCCACACTTAGCTTAGTCTCATCATCTCTGATGTGATTCAATGTGAAATATTGCTCCATTTGTGATAGCCATATGGCTAGATGAGAGCCATCAAATTTATACATGTCCAGCTTGGGTGGTCAGGGTGGGACTGTTGGTGGTTTCCATAGAAGTGAAGAGAATGGCTAAATTCACCCTCATGGTTTTCATTAAGAGCATATGCCTCTAATTGTAACCCCGACTTGCCCTTTGTGATTGTGTCACTTAAGGACTAGACCTACTTCATTAAGCCATCCAACTTTTGTTCAAGGGTGTCTATCTTCTCATTGGCCATAGCTTGAGCTCTAGTTTGTACCATGCATAGATCTGGTGCACTTGTTGTTATTGGAAAAAAAATTTGGGACCACATGAAAATTTGAAGCTAACAAGTGAATGGTACCACCTTGCTCAGCCCGTCATCCTGATTCTTATGGGCTAAGTCTCCTATAAGCGTCCCGAGAGGGCCTCAGACTCTGCAGTACCCAATTCTCAGAAAAATTAATCCTGACCAATGTCCTGCTTGAATCACCCCAACATATACTAGCTACAAGCCTCCCTGCACAAATAGTCAGATTTGTCTATGAAACCCTCAACTGCTGAGTGTGAGTAGGAATGTGGCAGCAACTGAACCCCCACTGCTAGATCTGAATGGTGGATTTGATTGTTGCTGCTGCGACAGAACCCAACCTGCTAGATCTAATCTGGCAAAGAAGATGATGGGTGATCTGTAGAGAGACAAAGGAACTATGGTCTCAAGGAGTTTCATGTGCTACAGATCGCAATATACATAAGGGTCCAACAGCAGTACTCGGCCCAATCTTTCAGGGCACTAACTAAATAGGATCAACCATACCCTTAGCCGTACTACTTGACTACCCTATTGTACACACAAGTAATCTCCCCGAGTGCTGTTCTCAGTGTACTGTAGTAGCAAGACGGCTGACAGTTTATCTACGGCGAGGTTTCAGGTGAACCTAGGGGTTTTCCGATATAGCCAGAGGGTACGTGGAAGACAATCCGTGCACGGTTCTGTCTAATGCGCTACTACTCGAAGGGGTACCCACAGGGGTTACAGGGGAGTCCAACAAGCGTGACCACCTCTTGTATTTCCTGTGTGGATGCCTCCCCAAATCCGCATGTTTATGCACTCAACGATAGATCTTGTGGTTTAAAGACGCCGAAACATGTCTCTAGCCAAAAAAGAAAATTTGCTAAAAATGGAGATCCCACCAGCCTTGGAAAGTGCTCTAACACCACTTGTTATTTTCTTGACTTGCGAGAAGAGAGTAGAATACCAAATATGCGAAGAAATATAACCCAGAACACAAAACAATTAGAAATAACAACATGTATTCTATTATTTAGAAAGGAAAGCAATGTTCACTTGCCTCTTCAAGGGGGTAACCTCCAATAGAGCAGGGATCGATTACAAAATAAGACATGACACTCCTCAATGGGGAGTCTCTATCCTTTATATAAGATTCATACATGCAATACCATGGGTTAGTACCATGGTTCTTATTAATACCATATATCTAATACCATGGCCCATTTGCAACTAACTATGGTCCCTTCATTAAATGTGGGTCAACCACTTACAATTATTAATATGGGCTTTATTGACTCTTTAACTAACTATAGCTATGACTCGACCCTATTACATAAATAAGGGGGTTAGGGTTGGACCCTAACATTGTTCTTGGGATTAACGCCTGATCAACTCACAATCTGATATCTGTGGGATAACAAAGGTCCTCAAGTCGTACGACTTGCGTTACTTCAAATTACACACAGGTTAAACACTAGCCTAACCCCTGTTGTTGATGGTGACGTCAGCTGTTGACTTTGCAATCGATAGATACGATTGCGTACGGGACTTCAACCCGATCAAGTCTCTTTATGATCTTCTACCCCCGCTATTGATACTAATAACTATGATTAGTGCTAAAACACCCAATTAACAAATAAACACAACGATTAACAATTTAAAGTGTGGAACAGGGAAAATACCTGATTTTGTTCAGAATGCGAATACACAGAGTTAAACAAGAGTTTTCGCCAGGATTACACACAGATACACAACACATCAAATTCCTTCAATATATTAACAGTTACAGAGTCTTGGCCCTCTCGGCTCAATTACAACAATTTAACAGACCTTTGTTTCAATCTGAAAATCCTCTCTATCACTCAACTCTCGCCTCTCACTCAATCCTCAATCCTCTCAGCTAATCCTTCTACATTACATTTTCTTCTTTTTATGAGTCGAATCCTACTCTAACTGTACGAACAACTCAATCTCTATTTTAAAAAATCTAACAATCACATCTCGATTTTCAAGCTCCACTACACACCTACACTAACAACTTATCCTTCAATCTAAAATAAGACAATTTCCTAACTATTACAGTAATTTATTACAAATCATTTTCGAGAGATTTACTCTCTTGACTAAAACTAACTTTTGACCACTCAAGTCAGTGAAATTCACTCTTTTAGCCACTACATGTGAACAAACCTTCACATTGCTGGCTGAGTCCAGATGCTCCTGCATCAGACTCCTGGGAAGAAAAGAATCATCCCTCATACTTTCAGGGTTTACTCCATATTTCTGCAACTCTGTTGTTGTCAACCAACTAGCATCGTCCACTCACTGTCCTTTCCATTTGACTAGATATTGATAATAAACATGTCCTCTGGTTCTTTTGGATACTCTTTTCTCCAAAACAACTTCCACCTCTTTTTTAACTGTCTTTGGAATTTGTTCTTCCCAGTTCAAAATTGAGCTTCATCTTCTGTAGTTTCCTACTGTAGCTCTATCTCTATCTCTTTGTATGGATACAAATATGCAACATTAAAGATAGGTGATATTCTAATCCCTTCTAGCAATTCAATTTCTATGTATTAGTTGAAAAATTTCTTACAATTCTACATGGTCCTATCTTTTTAATTTTTAATTTATTGTAAATCTTAGCAGGAAATCTTTCTTTTCTCAAAATACGCCACCACTAAATCTTCCACATGGAATTATTTCTTTCTTCTTTTCATATCTTCCCTCTATTTGTATTTGCCACTGCTTTCCTGCAATCTTCCTTTGACATCTTCTTGTAGTCTCTGCATTTGCTTTGCAAACTCTTCAAATTTTGCGCTTCTTGTCTCCTATTTACCCAAATTTCTAAGCTCATACACACCTCTTGGATTCATCCCAAAAACAATCTGAAATGGACTCATTCCAGTACTTCGGTTTGGAGTGTCATTATAAGTAAACTTAGCCTGAGCTAGTGCTAAATCCTATTGCTTAGGATTTTGATTCACTAAACTTCTCAATATGTTTCCCAAGCTTCGGTTTACTACTTCGGTTTGTCCATCTGTTTGAGGATGGTATGCTGAACTGAAACTAAGGTTAGCTCCTAGTTTCTTCCAAAGGGTCCTCCAGAAATGCCCTACAAACTTTATATCTCTATCAGACACAATGTTTACAAGCAATCCATGTAATCTTACAATTTCTTAAAAAAATAGATTAGCAATATGTGTTACATCACTAGTCTTTTTACATGCAATTAAATGTGCCATCTTGGAAAATCTATCTACCAAAACATAAAATGAATCATTCCCCCTTTGAGTTTTAGGTAACCCCAAAACAAAATCCATGCTAACTGCATCCCATGGTCGATTTGGTATTGGCAATGGCTGGTACAATCCTGTATTCTAGCTTCTCCCTTTAGCATTCTGACATATCCTGCACTTCTCAACAAATCTCTTAACATCACTCTACATCTTTGGCCAATAATAAAAATAATTTACTTGAGCAAAGGTTTTGTCTTGTCCAAAGTGACTAGATAATCCTCCACTATGTTTCTCCTTTATTATGTTTTCCCTCATAGAACATTTGGGAATACACAACTTGTTGCCTTTAAACAATAAACCTCCTTGGATAAGATAATCTAACCACTGACTTCGGTTATGAGCTATTGGATGTTGAACTACTATGTAAATATCCTTGAAATCTACATCACCTTTTTACATTTTAGCCATTTCTTCAAATCCTACAACACCAACTTTTAATTCTTGCATAATGAAATTTACCCTGCTTAGAGCATCAATGACTTTGTTCGACTTATCACTTGTGTGCTTTATCACAAAAGTAAAGCGCTACAAAAACTCAACCCACTTGGCATGTTTTTGGTTCAATTTCAGCTGGTTTTTATGAACTGTAATGCATGATTGTCAGAATACAATATAAACTCCTTTGGTAGTAGATAATGTCTCCATTTTTTTTAAAGCTTGTACAATAGCATAAAATTATTTATCATAATAATAATACGTCTTCTTTGCTTCATTTAATTTCTCACTGAAGTACGCTATTGGTCTCTGTTCCTAACTCAAAACTGCTCCAATTGCAACTCCACTAGCATCTATTTCAACTTGAAATACTTTTCCAAAATCAGATAAAGCTAAAAAAATTTCTCTGTGATTTTCCTCTTCAGCAACTTAAAATTCTTGTCTTTTGCTTCTGTCCACTTGAACGACTGATTAGTCTCCTTGATTGTTTCAAGAATTGGTGCACAAATCTGAAAAAAACCTTGATAAATTTCCTATAAAAACTTGCAAGACCATGAAAACTTCTTACCTCAAATATATTCCTTGGAATAGGCGAGTTCCAAATTGCTTGGAATTTCTCTGGATCCATTTTCAACCCTTCTTTAGAAACTACAAATCCCAAGTAAATTAATTCTTCTTTCATGAAACTACATTTCTTCAAATTTATCAGTAGCTTCTCTTCCTGCAGAGTTCTTAAAACCAATTTAATATGCTCTAGATGTTCTTCATTACTTCTGCTAAAGACTAGAATATTTTCAAGATAAACAATAACAAGCTTGCCTGCATATTCCTTCAAGTCTTCATTCATCAATCTCATGAACATGATAAGTGCATTAGTGAGTCCAAAAGGCATCACTAACAACTCATGCAACCCACTATTTGTTTTAAATGCAGTCTTCCATTCATCTCCTTCTCTAATTCTTATTTGATGATATCCACTCTTCAGATATATTTTAGTAAAATACTTTGACCCACTCAAACAATCGATCAAATCGTCCATGCATGGCAAAGGAAATATGTACCTGATAGTGATCTTGTTTATGGCTCTGTAATTTGTGCACATACGCCATTCACTTCCTTTCTTTGGACTGAGTATTGTTGGCACAACACATGGACTAAGACTCTCTCTGATTAGTACCTTATCCATCAGTTCTTTCACTTGTCTTCCAACTTCTGCATTCTCTTGAGGAGTTAATCTGTACGCTGCTTTGTTTGGAAAACTTTCTCCTGGTATTAGATCAATATGATGACTAATACTCATGATTGGTGGCAATGCATTTGGAAAATCATCCACAATAATATCAGAAAAATCATTTAACAGAGTTTTGACTTCTTCAAGTAAATCATCTAAGTTTGTGGAGGTTAAAATTACCTTAGGTCTCCCTACGACAGCAAAATGCATTTCTTCACCTTTTCCTACTTCTTGCAATAGCTCCTTTCCACTCATCAACGTAACACTGTTTCCAGGTGCTCCTTTGTCAACGTCATCCTTCAATGGAAGCAGTGTATGTTTATTTCCATTCTCCTCCAGAGTATAAGTATTTTTCCTCCCATCATGAATAACTTTCCGATCAAACTTCCACAGTCTTCCCAGAGATACATGGCATACATCAATCGGCATTACATCACAAATATAAAGTCTTTATACGTATCGATCTGTATCTCTACCTTCCATTGTTCTGTCACAATAATATGATGTCCTTTCTGCAACCATGACACTCTATAAGGAGTAGGGTGTATTGTCTTCACTAATCCCAGCTTGTCCACCATCTCTATAGAAACAAGGTTATCAGTACTTCCACCATCAATTATCACTTTACAACATTTACCTTTGGATTTGAACGTAGTTCTGAATATACTCTTCCTCTGCATTAGTTCTTCAGTCTCTTTCTCTGCCTTAAGAAACGCCCTTTTCAACAACTGGGATTCTCCTACTTCAGGGGATTCTTCCTTTTCCATAAGTCAAGATGTTTCTAGCTTTGTCTCAACCACATTCGCATTCCTCTGACTTGTTGGTTTATTATCAGGACAGTCCAACAACACATGTCCCCATTCTCCACATGTGTAACACTGAATATCTCTTCCTCGGCCTCTTCCTCTGGGTGCAAATCTTCCTCTATTAAAATCTCCTCTCTATGGTGGTCTGCTACTTGAACTTATTGCTTCAGGTTGATGTTGCTAAAACCTTGGTTTTGTAGATCCTCTACCTCTTACTAAACTTCTTCCTCTATTCCTCTGACTTTGTTTTCTCAACATCTTCTCTTCTGCCTTCAAACCTGCTTGATATGCATCTTCAATAGTCTTCAGACTCAGCAAGCTGATCTCGTGCTATGTGATCTTAAGCCATTGATATATCTGGCTACCTTCTCCATATCATCCTCTACATGTCCTACTCTAATACTCAACATATAAAATTCTTCTATGTAATATTTACTAGACATTCCTTTTTTCCTTAAATTTTGTAACTGTTTGAAAAGATTTAACTGATAATCTTTTGGCATAAATTTAGCTTTCATTTTACTCTCCATTTTGTCCCATTGCTTGATCTTGGACTTTCTTTTTCTCATTCTAGATGTTTATAGATGTTATGAAACCAGCTCAAGAAAAGATAGAAAAGATAGATCAATGCCTTAGAATTCAGCCTCTTTGAGGGGGCAACCTCCTTTACATTACATAAATGAACAATTCTTGGATGATTCAAATGACAAAACCTCCTTTCTATATATAGGAGTCTAAGGACTCACAATATAACCCAGCCGACCTAACAATAATAATATAAAGCCACAAAAATAACAATAGAGGGATTCTATGGGGCACAGTAATAAAAATATAGGGACAATAGGGGCACAACAATATTAATAAGGGATACAACTACAATAGTAATGGGGTAATCACTAGTATTATAGGGACCCAACATGCCCCTCTCCTTCAAAAAAGTGTTGTCCTCAACGCTTGAGTAGTTCTGGATGCTTCTGTATAAAATTCTCATCCTCCCATGTGGAAGCTTCAGCGGATAAGTTCCTCCACTTGATAAGATACTCCGAAATTGATCGATTTTGTAACTGTCGAGTTCTTGTTTCTGTGACTGCTTCTGGTTCCAATATAATTTTTCCTTCCTCATCAAGTTCTAGAAATATTGTTTGAACTAGGAGCTTATTGCCTATAACCTTCTTTAAACATGAAACATGGAAAACTGGGTGCAATTGAGAAGCTGCAAGAAGCTCCAATTTGTATGCCATAGTACGAATCTTTTGCAACACCTTGTATGGACCATAATACTTTGGTGATAATTTATTATCCTTCTTAGCTTGCTTGAGGGACATTTGCTTATATGGTTGTAGCTGTAGGAATACCCAATCACCTACATCAAAACTTCTTTCGCTGTGATGTTGATCTGCCTGTTGTTTCATTCTATTCTGTGCCAACATGAGGTTATCCTTTAAGAGTTGGAGGACTTGTTGTTGATGTTAGATGTGATGTTCCACTGCTTGAACCTTAGAATTTTCTTTTAAATATGATGTGATGGATGGTGGTTGATATCCATAAAATGCCATAAATGGGGTCATTTTTGTTGCTGTATGGAAGGAAGTGTTATACCACCATTCAGCTAGAGGCAACCATTTGACCCATTGTGTCTGTTTATCAGATACAAAGCAATGAAGATATCCTTCCAAACATTTGTTTACTATCTCAGTTTGCCCATCAGATTGAGGATGATAAGATGAGCTATGAGCTAACTGAGTACCAAGACAAGAAAATAATTAGGTCCAAAAATTTCCAGTGAAAATGGGATCTCTGTCACTTACAATAATCCTTGGGTTTCCATGTAGCTTTTGAATTGTTTCCATAAATGCAGTAGAAACTGTACTAGCTTTAAATGGATGTGGTAATGCACAAAAGTGTGCATACTTGGTAAGTCTATCAACTACCACCATGATGACACTCTTTCCCTTAGACTTGGGTAAACTTGTGATAAAATCCATTGAAACCTCCTCCCAACATTGGCTTGGAATGGATAAAGGTTGTAATAGACCCGGTGTCTTAATTGTTTCAACTTTATTTTGTTGGCAAACCAAACATTCCACCACAAACTTTTGAATATCTGATTTAAGGCCCTCCCAAAAAATTCCTTCTTAACCCTGTGGTAAGTTTTTAAAAATCCCGAGTGCCCTCCTAAGGGAGAAGTGTGCATTCCATAAGAATATTTTGTTTTAGCTGGGAATTCTTACAGAGGTATAAGCGATCTTTGTACCATAACAAATCATTTTTCCAGCTAAATGTATTAGATGTACTCGAGTCTTGATGTAACTTTCGAATAAGTGCCCACACTTCTTCATCATTCTTCCATTCCTCCCTTGCTTCGTTTATCCAATCTGGTTGGATAATAGAAATGGTGCACAACAATGCTTCCACATCCTCATCCTTTCTTGAGAGTGCATCTGCCACCACATTTTGCTTCCCTTTTTTGTAGATGATTTCAAAGTCATAACCCAACATCTTTGTGACCCAATTTTGTTGCTATTCAGAGGATAATCTTTGTTCTAAAAAGTATTTAAGGCTATCATGATCCGTTTTTACCTTGAAGTGTCTTCCCATTAGGTAGGGTCGCCATTTCTTGAGTGCATGGAGTATTGCCAACATTTCCTTCTCATAAATAGCTTTGTGTAAAAACTTTCCCTTGATTGGATGACTTTCAAAAGAAATGGGTCTTTCATCTTGCATTAAAACAGCACCAATTCCGTTTCCTGAAGCATCACATTCCACAATAAAGGTTTTTGTGAAGTCTGGTGTAGCTAAGACCGGTGCTTGGCACATTGCCTCTTTAAGATGCTCGAAGGCCTTTGTTGCTTCTGGAGTCCATGAAAATGCATATTTCTTCAAGAATGTTGTTAGAGGTGCTGTTATTCTCCCATAATTCTTAGCAAACTTGCGATAATACCCTGTCAACCTGAGAAATCCTCGCAGATGCTTTATGGATGTGGGGATTTTCGATGTGGGGATTCCCCATTCTTTAATGGCTTTAATTTTGCTAGGGTCTACCTTAACTCCTTCATGAGATACAATATGACCCAGATATTCCACCTCTTGTACTCCAAAGAAACATTTGGATCTTTTTGCATATAATTGTTTCTCCTCCAATAGTTGTAGCACCCTGTCAACATATTCAACATGATCCTTCCAAGACTTGCTGTAGATTAGTATATCATCAAAAAATACTAACACAAATTTTCTAAGGAATGGTTTGAAAATGGAATTCATCAAATCTTGAAATGTTGAAGGTGCATTGGTAAGGCCAAAAGTCATGACCAAAAATTCATAATGACCCTCATGAGTTCTAAATGCTATTTTCAGAATGTCTTCAATCTTTATTCTGATTTGATGATATCCTGAACGAAGATCCAACTTGGTGAAGTAAATTGATCCATGCAATTCATCCAGTAATTCATCAATGACAGGATGGGAAACTTATCTTTAATACTGAGCTTGTTGAGCTCCTTATAATCCGGACACATGCGCCATGATCCATCCTTCTTGTGCACCAATACCACTGAAGCAGAGAAAGAACTTTGACTCGATTGAATTATACTAGCCTCTAGCATTTCTGCAACCATACATTCAATTTCACTCTTTTGGGCATAGGGATATCTGTACGGCCTGATGTTTGGAGGAACACTTCCTGGAATCAAATGAATAGCATGATCATGATCATGAATAGGTGGGAGACCTTTGGGAGTCTCAAATACCTTGGAATGATTGTCCAAGACTTTTTGGAGATCTAGAGAAATAGATGATTCCAATGTGGAAACATCTAGCGAACATAATTGTGCAATTACACCTCTTTGTTCCTTTTTTAGAAGCTTTGTCATACCGTTAGAGCTAATTATCTTTCCCGGTTTCCCTCCAATACCCCTTAATTCAACTTCCTTTCCTTCCACAGAGAATTTCATGAAAAGTTCTTGAAAATTAAAAGCTATTGTACCCAAGGATTGTAGCCATTGGACTCCTAGTACAACATCAGCACCTCCCATTGGAATGGAAATCATTGGGCTAGTCAATACATATTCTCCCATGGATAGCTTGATATTATGGCACTTTCTAGAGCAATTTATTGTTCCTCCATTTGCAACCATCACTTGACACTCTAGTGCTGGATATAAGAAGCAGTTCAATTCTTTTGCTACCTTACAATGAATAAAATTGTGGGTACTTCCTGAATCAATCAACACTATTACCTTTTTCTTCTTGATTTGTCCTTCTATCTTGATGGTTTGAGGAGTGGTAATATCCGCCAATGCATTACAAGATATGGTCGGATTCATTTCTTCTTTATCTAGGCTTTGTTCTTGGAGTATATCCTCTTCTTTTGACCTTTCTTGCTCCTTTTCTTCTTCCTCTTCACAATCTATATAGAATAATTTATTCTCAGCACACTTATGACCTTTAGTGTATTTGCTATCACAACTGTAACAAAGCCCTTTTGCTCTTTTTTCTTCCAATTGTTGTGGTGTCAACCTTATAGGTTGTGGAAGACTAGGGGCAACAACAATTCCATCTTTATAGTTGTGAGTGGTATGCTTTCTGGTTGCCATAATTTTGCTTTCCATTTTTCTTGCTAACCTGAATGCCTTCTCTAATGAATCAGGTTCCCAAAGGTGAACATCATGTTGGATATTATCCTTTAAAGTCCCTATGAACACATCAATCCTATGCTCCTCTGGAATATTTTTTACCCTTCTGTTCAATTTTTGGAACTCCTCAATGTGCTCCATTATTGAACCCTTTTGTTTGAGACTTATCAAATGGCTAAAAAAAGTGTTGCATTTTGTATCCTCATAATGTGTTGTCAATTCTTCCGTAAAAATTGCCCAAGTGATAATTTGTTTACGAGAGCAAAGCCATTGATACCATACAAATTGATTTGGTTCCAAATATAATGTTGCAATACGTACCTTTTGTGTGTTTTGCACAGATCAAAAAATTGCTCCATCTCTAATATCCGTGTTGCGGGATCCTTGCCATCAAACTTCCTCATATCGATTTTTGGAATATGGTGGGTCTTTGATCCCACATTAGAGTCTATGGAATCATGATTAACATTTATTTTGTTCTCATCATGAGTTTCCTTTACTACCCTTTCACCATTAGTGACCATTTCTTGTAGCAACTTATTCATATTTATCTTCAATTCTTCCATCTTATCATCCATGCCATCAATTTTAGCGTCCATGCCATTCATATTAGCTTCCATGCCATCCATCTTAGCTTCTACGCCTCTCTTTAAACAATCCGTCTTAGCTTCTACACCTTTCTTTAAACCATCCATCTTAGCTTCTACATATTTCCTTAAACCATCCATCTTAGATTCTGTTGCTTTTTGTGCAAGTGACACTTGTTGCACTTGGTCTCATAATTTTGATATATCATGTTGCATTTCTTCCTCTTCTTCATGATTCATGCTAGAGCTTTCAGGTTGCTTACTAGGTGTTTGCATTTTTTTTCCTCGAGGCATCAATTACCGATTCAAACTAATTTTTCAAACCAAGCTTATGCAAAAATTTTAAAAAAACTACACACCTTTTTTCACTTTGTAGAAGCTTGATATTGAATCTGATGTATCTCTGCAATTTCGGATCATCCAGTTCTGAAATCACAATTTGTAGTAGCCCTCTGTGTCCTCTTTCCAATGCCACCAGCCTTATCCAAATTGGATTCTCCAAGGAAGAGTTATGCACAATCTCCCAAGATGACCTGATTATAGACTAGTTCAGTAGAGAAAACTTGTACGACGTGCCACGAGTCACTGTTTCGACCTTTGGCTCTGAAAAATATAAAAAAGAAACTACATTCTGTCCTCTTTTTGTGCCTTTTTACGAAATTTCAATCTGATGCTCATGGAGAAAGTTATGATGATTTCCCCAGGTCACCTGTTTGGAATGTAATTCAGGAGTCTGCAAAAAGACCAACTTCCTCAAATCATATCTCCGCAAATATAGTGCAAAAAGCTCTGAAATTTGGACCCAAGATTCAGCGCGATTTCTTCTCAAATGGGTTTTTTTTAGCTTCTGAAATGTCGCAGAAACAATGTTATAGTGAAAATTCCACGATGACCTGTTTGGAGCAGCGAAACCCTAGAATCGAAAGCTCTGATACCAAATGTTATGAAACCAGCTCAAGAAAATATAGAAAAGATAGATCAACGCCTTAGAATTCAACCTCTTTGAGGGGGAAACCTCCTTTACATTACATAAATGAAAAAACCTTGGATGTTTCAAATGAAAAAACCTCCTTTCTATATATAGGAGTCTAAGGAGTCACAATATAACCCAGCTGACCTAACAATAATAACATAAAGCCACAAAAATAACAATAGAGGGATTATATGGGGCACAGTAATAAAACTATGGGCACAATAGGGGCACAACAATATTAATAAGGGATACAACTACAATAGTAATAAGGTAATCACTAGTATTATAGGGACCCAACAGTAGCTCATCCCACCAAATAGTTACATGACCCTTCAATCTCGTAACAACAAACTTCACCTTCTTTCTGTCATCAACCTCCTCATAGTCAAAATATTTGTCCAGTGAACTGATCCGATCCATTAAATCTTCTACATTGAGACTCCCTTCATACATAGGAATTTCCACCTTTGGTTTTACACCTACTTTAGCCAACATCTTGATAGCTATGGTAGTTTCATTTTCCTCCTCTTCTTCTTCCTCAGAGGATGCTGCTGCAGCACTTTCGACCCCTTCATCAGGTGCTCTCCTCTGTGCAGTTTCCACTGTGTCCATCCTTGTACACAGACTCCGGACCTCTTCCAGAAGAACTACATTTTCTTTAGGTCTTCCTTGACCTATGCTAGCTCCTCTCCTTGGCGGCATGTTTTCTGCAGTCAAACTCAATCTCTGAGCTATGATACCAAAAATGACGTAGATTGCCAATTGAATAGCAACTGAACAGCAATTGAACAGCAACCGGTAATTGAAAAATGTCGCAATTGAATAGTAATCCACGATTGAACAACACTTCCGGAATTGAACAACAGTTGGATTGAACAACACTTTTGGAATTGAATAATAGTCCACCCACATTGACTTTCTCTACGTTGTTGATCTCCTCTGACCAGATCTAACGGTCACCATTCACCCGATCAACAAACACTAAATCCTTATCTATAGTGGTTCGGGTCCATTCTTGGGATTAACACCCGATCAACTCACGATCCGATATCCGTGGGATAACGGAGGTCCTCAAGTCCTACGACTTGCGGTACTTCAAATTACACACAGGTTAAACACTAGCCTAACCCCCGCTGTTGATGGTGACGTCAGCTGTTGACTTTGCGATCAACGGATACGATTGCATACGAGACTTCAACCCGATCAAGTCTCTTTATGATCTTCTACCCCACTATTGATACTAATAACTGCGATTAGTGCTAAAACACCCGATTAACAAATAAAGACAAGGATTAGCACTTTAAAGTGCGGAATAGGGAAAACACGCGATTTTGATCAGAATGCGAATACACATAGTTAAACAAGATTTTTCGTCAGAATTACACACAAATACACAACACATCAAATTCCTTCAATATATTAACAGTTACAGAGTTTTGGCCCTCTTGACTCAATAACAACAATTTAACAGACCTTTGCTTCAATCGGAAAATCCTCTCTATCACTCAACTCTCTCTTCTCACTCAATCCTCAATCCTCTTAGCTAATCCTTCTACATTACTTTTTCTTATTTTTATGAGTTGAATCCTTCTCTAAATGTACAAACAACTCAATCTCTATTTTAAACAATCTAACAATCAAATCTTGATTTTCAAGCTCCACTACACACCTATGCTAACAACTTATCCTTCAATCTAAAATAAGACAATTTCCTAACTATTACAATAATGTATTACAAATCATTTTCGAGAGGTCCACTCTCTCGACTAAAACTCACTTTTGACCACTCAGGTCAGTGAAATTCACTATTTTAGCCACAACATGTGAACAAACCTTCACATTGTTGGCTAACTCCAGATGCTCCTGCATCACTATGGTTTCTTCGAAAAGGAAATCACTGTGAACTTGTTTCTTATGTCCACTATTTTGGTCGGGGTTATTAGAGAAAGATCATATTCTAATCGATCTGTCATTCCACTTCAGGTTGCATTTTTGTAGGAGTTGCACTGACTGCAATATTAGTGATATTTTTAACATTTTATGCCAAGAAGAGAAGACATCCTCCTGCTACCTCTACTTCAAAGGTGGAAAAATTCCTAAAGGATTATGCTTATGAAATTCCAACCAAATATTCACTATTTCAACTTAAGAAGATCACAAACAACTTTGCAGAAAAGTTGGGCGAAGGAGGTTATGATGTGGTGTATAAAGGAAAGCTTGTAAACGACATTTTAGTGGCTCTCAAGCTTCTTGATAGGAATAGGCACAGCCAATCACAATTCATGAATGAAGTGGCAACAATCGTACGTATCCATCACTTCAATTCGGTTCGTCTATTGGAATATTGCTTCGAAAGCCCCACAAGCGCACCGGTATATGAATACATGCTTAATGGATCTCTCGACAAGTTTACATTTGCCAAAAATGAGAATGGGCAAATCTTAAGGTGGGGGCAATGGTATTCAGTTGCTTTGGTGTGGCTCGTGGAATTGCATATTTACACCAAGATTGTCAGAATCACATCATACACTTTGACATCAAACCTCACAATATATTGCTGGACGCCAACTTAACCCCTAAAGTTGCTGATTTTGGTTTGGGAAAACTTTGTGGGAATGGAGATGACCATATTTCCATGACGACAGCAAGAGGGATGCTAGGATATGTTGCCCCAGAGGTGTGGTCAAAAGGTATGGATCCTATTATAGATAAATCAGATGTCTATAGCTTTGGAATGTTGTTGCTTGAGATAGCTTTAGAGTTCTTGCTATAACTGATAAACCACATGTAATTAAGTTACTGCATGAAGTGGTCATGGCTTCCAAGAGTATTGGCAAGTAATAATAAGTTTCATAAAAACTTTGTATTTTAATTCGAAATTGAACAATGGCTAAAATATTGAAAGTAAAAATTTGAATATTTCATAGTTGTAAATATTTTTTATTATTAATAAAACATTAATATTTTACTTATTAGTATCTCTTGGAAATAAAATCCTTTGTTTTGAAGGGGAAGGGTCCCATTTTGGTAGTTCTGGTTACAAAACTATCATGATTGGAGATAGACATCATGACTAAAGATGATCTAAAAATCATATTGCAGGGGATAAAAACAATCTAATTGAAAAAACAAGTCCCAGTGGGAGATAAAGACTGGGAAACGATATAATGATGATAGAAGAAAAAAAAGATGAACACCAATGACGGTGTTATTTTTAAGGGAGGAGAATGATCTAATGAACTAAACCAAACATAATAATTTTAATAATATGAAAACAAGAATTCTTGACAGGCTTAGGTTGGCACCAAGAATTAGTTGCAGAACAATTTGCAATGATCACCATTCATTCCAATTTCAATTATTTATAGAAGGAAGGTTGTTTGATGGAAAAAGGAATGATTCTATTTTGATTATGGATTAAAGATGACGAGATGGTAACTTGATCTTCTGGCAAGATAAATACATGCAATAAATGAAGTGACCGACATCCATCTTAAAAATTATAGTATAGTTCTAGCCATTGAATTATAGTATAGTTCGGTGCAGAAAATACCAGAAATGGAAATGAAGACGGTGCAAAGGAGACACACTCAAAACCCTAGAGCTGCCACACTAGCTTCTCATAAATGCAAGAACCAAGTAAGTAAGAACCAAGTAAGTTGCTTCAAAAATTTGTGCTTTCTCTTTTGAAGTAGTTATGATCTTTGAAATGGATTATATTCACAAATTTACCATACCAATGGAGGATTTGTAACCAGTAAGTTGATATTCTACTTTTACCATCACATTTGACTTTAGAAAGTAATCTTATAATGTATTCGGGCTTTCTCTTTTGAAGTCATTGTTATGATCTTTGAAATTTGTTATACTCATATATTTTCCATATGAATGGAGGATTTGTAACTAGTAAGACGATATTCTAATTTTACCATCCCATTTGACTTTAGAAAGTCATCGTATCTTGAAAATCATGTGTAGAAGTAGGTTGGAATGTATTAATTTGAGGTATCTTACGACTTCTTTGCATATTATCGAAGGGAAAAATTGCTTTAAGAGCATTGTGAAGGTTCCCTTTTGCAATTAGAGTTTGTGCCATTCGAAATTAGTTTTCTCTCATCTTGGGACCATGGCTAGTTAAATATATTATTTTATTGGAAAGGGCTTTATGGTTCTTATAGAGAGATAAGTTAAATTATATTGAAAATATTTCATGGATTCTTGTGAATAATGATGAGTTAACTATATTAACTTCTTGTAAAGTTGCATGGTTCTTGTACACAGATAGGTATAGTTAACTATGTTATTTTCTTTAAAAATATTTCTTGAACAAAAAAAATTATGAATTTTTGTGCACAAAGACATAGGTTATTTATGTTTAATTTCTTGAAAAGGTCATGGTTTTGTGGCTAGAAAGATTAATTTATTGTGTTAATCTCTTTGAAAATATTTCATTGTTCTTGTGCATGAAAAAAAGATTAGGTTAACTATGTTAATCTCTTTGAAAGGATTGCATGGTTGTTGTGTTGAAAAATATTCCATAGATAAGTTAACTACATTTTTGTGCATAGAAAAAAAAGTTAACTATTGTGTTTCATTGAATAGATAAGGTTTTGTAATTTCATGCAAATTTTTTATTGACATGGAAGTCAATACATACATTCTTTGCATTTGAGATATGGATAAAAATTCATGGCTTTACAATTGCATTCACACACTCACATGTATATTTCATGTTAGTATTATATAGTTAAAGGTGGTTTTGCAATTGGAATAAGGATAAATAGGGGACATTTTATAATTGTATGCATTTAATTAATGCATATGAATAGGCATGCTTGATATTATTTATGCATTTTATTTAATGCATGTGTGATGTGAATAAGAAAAAATGCTTTTATAATTATATGAATGTATTTAAAGTATGTGAAATATGAATAAGAACACATGCTTTATAATTTTATGCATTTATTTAATGCAAGATAAGTAGGTGTGGTTTTTGTATGCATTGGAAATATGAAAAATTAGACGTGCCTTTGTAAGTATGTGCATTTGTATAATGTATTAGAATAAAAACAACAATATTTTAGTTGTATTTTCTATTATTAACCAATGTTATTACAATTGTACAAGCAAAAATGGTTTTGTACTTGATGATACATGTAAAATTAAAAGATTAAAGATAAGTTGTAATGTTATTTATGCATGTGTAAGGAAGTGGTCTTTCACTTGGAGATGCATGTAAAAGTAAAATATTAAGGATGATTTTTAATGTTATTATGCATGTGCAAGAAAGTGAAACATGAAAAGATGTATAATACATAGAAGATTATTAGTGATAATCGGTAGATATTGATTTTTTGGCTTTTTAGAAACAAATAAATTACCGAATCATGATGTTAGAGTTTTTGACCTATGCAATTGCAGGAAATAATCATAACCTATGCAAAGAATGGATTGATAATTTCTAATCTATCCCTTTTGCAACAACCAAAAGATGGATGATAACTAACACTATGGCAATAGATGAGGTCATTATGATTGACTATTGATTCATGTAGAGTGAAGGATTGTCCAACATAGTTTACAAGGGATAACTTACTACAAGAAACAACCATGCCATGAAGATACTATGCTCAAGAAATGTGGGGTAAAGTGTTTGAGAAACATGAAATCATGTTAAATGTATTGACCTCTAGTTAATTATGTTTGAATTAAAAATTATGTTCTTTTCTAAAATTTTAACAATGGATAAGGGATGGACTCCCTGGCTCCCATTGAGTGAGGAATAAAGTCCCTCATAAAACATTTAATAAAATAAGTGTTTGTTAGTTTTTCTGTTTGGGGTTTTTAAGGTATATCAAAGTCCATTTATGTGTTTTCCTATTATGTTGTCTTGATGATGTTGCTGCCTTACATGTCATTGAAAATTACATCATTCAATGTGTTATTAATAAGTTTGATTATTTGAATGATGTTAAATATGTAAAGATACAAAGAAATTATTATGCTAACCATGAATTTCTTAGTAATTATTCCTTTTCATAAATAGCCATTCCATATCTATGGTTACTTCACTTTATGATGGTGATTTTAACATTTAATGATCAATTAAGTATGTGATAAGTTATTAGTGGGATTGTATATGTTGGGAAAACATGATAACAAAATTTAATCCTCTGTATTTTGCACAAGGAATATAGAGGGTTGTTACAATTTCCTTACCTAGATCTATTGGTTCTACATATTTTGGTGAAATATCTAGGGTGTCTAACAATCTTTCCTTTTGTTTTTTTTGTCCATCATTATCCCCAACAACATATGTTGGAGTGATTGGTGCTGAGTTGGTAGAGAGGTCGATGTTAGGAGTCTATATTTTCTATGTCTAAACTCCACTAGGCAAACCTTGTGTCAAATTTTATGGAGGGGTTCCTATGAACACACTAGGCTGTATTGTCGGTTCTTAATGTTGATGCTCTTATTCCTACTTTTCCAACATATTTTTCCTTATTATTTCAATAAATATGTCTTTAACCTAGCCTATCGACTGCAAGATATCTAGGCCGCCTAATGATCCCAAAAAATCATGTGGATTTTTATGCTTCCTTGTGGATTTTCCCTTGAATGTTGTTTCCTCCGGTAATGATTTTGATAATGCATCCAAGTGTGATGTCATTTAACATTTACTACCATTTTATGCCTATTGTTGTTTCTTCTTCAACATTTTTTTCAAACTCCTTGTTGGTCGGCTTCTTAGGAATCTTTGGCTAGTTAGCGAATAGGTTGACCTTGAAAGGTATTGTATATTTTTTGTCTTCCCTTTCTTCTTCTTGTTTTTCGTATGTAATTGGAAGTATAACTTCAGTATGAGGTTACCAAACACCTTTTGGAATAGGGAATACGATACTTGTTTGGCGACTTAACTCATCAAAAACTTGTTGTGTTAAATGTGTATATAGTAATACTTTAGGTTGTACATCATCTGAATTGACCTATCAAACCCTTATGATATCGAGACATAGTTGGATGTGTGATGTATTTGGTAACATCTAATGAATATGCTGATACACTCTCCATCTAATCGATACCAATTTTAAATTTATTAACCAATTTTTGAAAAATTCTTGCGAGGATACTAACTCAGGGGTACTTGACCACTCACATGAAAAATACTTGTCGTTTTTCATTAGAGGAAAAAAATTCTTTGTGAATACAACTTTCCTGATTAGGGAGACCTACATCATATCAAACCAAATTAACAGATATTTGAAGCGAATGTCCTTACCATAATGTTTTCTTTTCATATGGTCTTCAACGTATCTATTGCATAGTTTTCTTAGTTGTAATGTTTTCCTGACCTTATTATTTGACCAACGACTTCGAACATGTTCAATTTGATGTTGGATGCTTGAGTTATTAGAGTAAGGCTTAATGAGATGAAACTTGATTGCTAATAAGTCCTTTGGAGTTTTTCACTATTATCATGCCAACAAATTCTCTAATCCATGCCTTAGAGTATATAATTTTCAGGATTTTATCTCCTTCATGAAAAAATCCAATAATTTTATAAATGGAAGTAGATGTAATAGGTAGTGGATTCTCGAACCATAAAACTTAGTGATGGGAACAAATAATTATAAATTTGTAGTTTCCTCCTCGAGTTCCTAGAAATTTGTGATTGTGGATACACTGAAATAATATATGATTCTGTTGATGGTGCTGGACCTACCAACATGTCAAGGGGATATCCTCGGTAATAAGTTCCAATTAGACCTCAGACTGTTTGGTGTAGGATTCCCAGCAGTGGGTCATAAGGTAATGCCTTGACCACGATGTCACACAGAGGCAAGTATGATAACTCTGTCAATAGTAAGGATGTGACCGCTGCAGTGATTCAAGGAAGGTGAATGAGAGGTTCTAACACATGGGGAGTGAGATGAGTGTGCCCCTTAGCAACTTGTAGCAGTACTCAGCTAAGAGAGGAACACACGAGTGAAGATGCATCACAAGCTAGAAATCAGATCAGTCGACAATCCAAAGTGATGGTTAAACCAACATCACATCTACAACGTGATTCATATAATCGCATACAAAACAGTTCATACACAACTACGTAAGTTTAAAAACATATATTGCTAAGCAATCAGAGAAGTCCAACTACAATAGCAACATATGCATGAAAATGTACCAGCTCTTATTATATAAATAAGTGTAAGTTGCAATCATACAATACATCCATGTAAACCTGCTAGCCCCAACAGTGAAGCGTTACAATCACATCCGCCTGCTCCTCCAAAGAGATGAACTAGCTCAGTGCAGTAGAGAAGCCAAGGAGTGTTACAATACTGTCCAAGCTTTCTCCAAGATAGTCTTATCAGAAGCTTCGCTAACCAAAAGCCCATACAATGAGTTATCAGGGACTATTTATAGCAAAGGGTGGGGTGACCCTTGACATTCCCCTTTTTGATAGTTCAACTACCCTCATGACTCTTCACCGACTATATGAATGTTACATCCAACTATTGACACTTGACTTACTCTTGACATGACTCAACATTACAATGCACATGTACTCATGTGAGATAACATGTCTTGAGAAAGCCATGCAAGACATCACTGACACTCGGTCCACTGTGATGAGACCAAATATTTGACATGCTTGTGATGATGAAGGTGGTGAGCTGATGCCAAGCTTGGTCATCCATGATGGTGTGCATGCACCTCATGGTGACATCTTGCCGAAGCGAACTCTTGCCTCTGTTCCAACTGGTGCATTGGTTCGACCCCTCCATCCAACTCGTCTACTAACATGTGCATGGTCTTCTTGGGTGAGGCTAGACCGACAACACACTTATGCATAGTGTCTGTGTTGATCTTTAAGTGTGTTTTGGTGGTCATGCGCATCAACTTGCCAAAGTACATGTTCAGCTCCAGTTGGACTTGCTTCTTGTCTTCACCTTGATGAGTGTGTTGAATGGGTTGGATCGCATGCGTGCACACAATGACATGCATGTTGTGGAATCCATTGCATGCGATCAATAACACTCCTCACCATGTCTGCTCCGTGCCAGCTGCTGGGATGAACCTTTAACTTGTATGGGCACGGTTTCATCCATGAGTGCATGTTGCACCCACTGTTGTTCTTGTTCCTGCTACAACTCATTCATTTGTCTGTGCAGCTTCATGTTATTCTTTGAGTTGCTACTTCAGCACACATAAATCCTTCTTTGTTCCATTCTTTGTCTTCAGGTGATCTTCATGTTGCGCCATCACCTTATAGCCCGAGTATCCAAAGTTTCTTTCATCATCAGTGGATCTACTTTAGCTTGCAACTTTGTTCCACCTCTATGTTGTCAACAACCTTCCTCTTGCATTCGCTGCATCCGGTATGCTACTTTAGTTTTTGTTCATGATGTTGCTGCTGTCATATCTTGATCTCCTCACCTATGAACAACTTTATGTCTTCGTGAGTAGGCAAGTTCATAGACACTTGATTGACTGCATCCCCAAGTGTGATCTGAATGGTGTCTTTGACTCTGATCTCTTGGAAACCATTGTACCTGTGCTGCTGAGAGGCAGATGAACACCTATGATACTTGGAAACATGGCAACACTCATGGCAAGAAACCTATCAGTTGAAAAGAAAAATGAACTTGAGCACTGACTTGCAACATACCTGTGTGACTGATCATGAAGGTTGCGCAATTTTCGCCAGGAGATCGGGAGACTAACTGCCAAGACTGTGCAAGGCACATTCTGGCTGTCAGGAGACTGAATGGCTACTAGAACTGTGTAATGCACAGTCCCGTCTGATTGTTGACTATTGGAATTGTGTAATGCGCAATTCTAGCTAGCAATGACTACAAGCTCAGTGACTGCATTGTGCAATTTTCTTGCCCAGCAGTCACTGTCCCTCAGGATTGTGCAAAGAAAGCTCGGGGAATCGCTTCTGGGCAGAAATGTGCATTTTTGGAGAGGAAGGAAAAGCCTTTCCTCTAAGGATTGTGCAATGTTGTCTTCGTTAGGCTCTTGGTGAGGCATAGTCTGAGCCAAGGTTGGCCAGACTCGCTGATGGGCAACTGAACGTGAATGTGAATGCATGTTGATACTGAGTGTAAGCATAAGTGAATTATCATGCATGTAAATGGTGAACGATAGATTCAAAAAATGGAACAACATGCATGTGGGTGAGGCGAGTCATCGAATCGGAAACCATTCACAAAAAATAGTTTCATGCATGTGACAGCAGTGAGATGTTGACGAAAACTAAAACGGTGCTAAGAAAAGCTAACATACATGTAAAATACAAAAAGAATTCAACTAAATCAAGAAAATAGTACTCATACAAGCGAAAACACAAAAAGTGACAGAAATGCAACACAAGGCATGGGAAGTGGGCTTACCCCAAAACAGCTGAGATGAATGTGCCGACTGCTCCTAGATGTGATGTGAGATGTCAGAGCTGCAAGGTTGATGTGAGGAATGAGATCTACAATGTCTGGTTGATGAGTTTCGATAACATCGAGGTTGTGATGTGCATGCCACAAATCTAGGGAAAGCGACACTTGGTGGGAGGTTTCTGAAATGATCCTTGCATGTATCCTCCACTTGCTAAACTTAGATCCCTGAAATAAAGGATGCCTTTGCATGTTGCCTAGGGAGAAGTAGCCCATGCATGCAAGTCTATTTTTCTCGGTCCCAGAGGGAACTGGTCAACTGAGTTTCACATGCAAGAGGTTGTTCATCTGCTTGAAGGAAATGCACATTTCTAGATGGGAGCTGGGCTAACTTCCCAAGATATTTGCACAATTTCTAGGCAGAGCATCTGACTGTTGCCCAGATTTGCGCAAATTCTTGGCTGAGCAGCCCAATTGGGGAAATTTGCACAGTTTCTGCTAGGAGTGTTGGCTGGAAGAATTGCGCAATTTTGGAGCCTGAGAGACTACTAGACATAATTGTGCAATTTCTGGAAGGAAGGTTGGTTGCCCACCAGAAATGCGCAACTTTCTTGGGGAAGTTGCTCAGCTTGCAACTGGACCAAGTCCGGGTGAACAGCCTGTGAGGGGAATGCATCAAGCTATGCTCGACAGGCTGCCTTTGTGCAAGAAAAACATTGAAGCTTGTGTTCTTGATGAAGCAAGACAAGATGTTGTGAAAGGTTGGTAGGGTGGCTCCGAAACGGGCTGAGGAAAATTTTTGGAGGCTGGTTGTAGCCATTATAACATATTCTTGATTTTTTTCAACATCTAGATATATACAATCCATTTCTTATCGATGTTGCCCCATTTTTAAAATATAGATAGTTTTTTTCCCATGAAAGCTTGTCAAATGTTTCCTTCTTGATGTTGTGGGTCTGAACCTCTAGCTCTGTCATAGTGTTCTTATCAAATTGAACCTTCACTCTTGCATAGGAATGGTTTCTTTGACCTAAAAGTACACACGTCTCCTTGTCATTTTAAAATAACCCTAAAATTCTTTCCCTCTTAAGAACACAAGGAAATATGAGTCTGGGATTGGTTGACTTGGGATGTCTAGAATTTTAGGGAACTCAAGCACTGCAATTGGTAAAATACCGAGAAAAATATTTGGAAAATTTAGTGCCTTACTAGGTTTTACATGCAAACTATTTAGTGTGTTATTAATTTCATCTGTGGGCTATTGTTTTGCTTATCCCATCACGTCAATGTTATCTATTTCCATTACACTTATCTTGTGCAAGGCATGTGGCCAAGATGTCATGTTGTTTTTTATGGTTAGTTTACTTTTTGAATGTGCCATGTAATTGAAGTAATTTGAATTGGATGTAATGTTTTGATCAGTCATAATATATATGTCAAGTACAATCATTTGGTTGGTATGCAACTTACAATCAACTTGTGAGATTTCTTCTCTTCTTTTGGTCGGATGAACGTCCCTCTTGAAATTTTCTCAAAATCTAAGTCAGTTATCTTTACTTGTTTCATGTTGTTACGATTGTGAGTTTCATCTTATGTTTTGATATGATTTATTACTTAGAAATTTTATGGGGTCTTTTGTACTACTTTGGGTATGAAAATTCTTTTTAATGGCACTTATTTTTTGGCATAATTTTTATAGTATTGACTTTTATAACTACTCCTTATAATTCTAATTATTAGCTTATATTAATGATTGATATTAGACAAAAAAGTATTGTACATATGGTGAGTAGCTAGACTACCATATCTTGGTTTTCATACAAGCCCATGCTCACTGGCACCTCAGCAATGTTTTCACTAGTAACATGCTCATATCTTTAAATGATATATTTTTTCAGTTGGTCATCATTTACTATTGATTCAAGTAGGTTCCCTTGAATTTTTTTAGCTGAATTCCACCTTAAGAGTGTACATCTTCTACTACAAAGGGGCCCAGCCATACAATTTCGAGTTTCCTTGACTTCCCCTTTATTTGACTATTGTATAGTAATGCTAGATCTCCTAATTTCAAGTTCTCTTTTTGTATATTTTTTTCATGCCACACATTTTTCTTCTTTTTATTTTCTTGTTGGTGGTGAAGTGTGTGCAATTTGTCTTCCTCTAATCAATTTAGTTGGTGAAGTTGTTCTTTTTCAACTTTCTCAATGTCATACTTTAGCAAAAAATGATAAGCTTATTTCATTTGTAGTGTAATGTAGTGGTAATAATCCTTATTTCCCAAAGACTAACTTGAATAGTGTGTACCTAGTCAATTGTTTTTATGTCATATTATATTCCCATATAAATTTTGATATTTTATCATCCCAGTCATCTTTGTTGATATAACATATCTTGGTGAGTCCTTTATGTAAATTTTTATTAAAAACATCTACAACACCATTGGCCTATGGGTGATAAGTTGTTGTCTTCCTTCTCAATCATGACCTTTTGTAAAATTGTTGTGGTTGTAGCATTAACAAAGTGTCTTCCCCTATCACTCATTATATTCAGGGGACAACCAAATCTTGTTACTATATTTTCATAAGTAAATTTAGTTGCTACATCATTTGTACAAGAATTGATTGGTTCATCTTTTTACCACTTTGTCAAGTATTCTACTACTATAATAATATAGTTTGCACATGTCCTTTTGGCCCTTCTGGAAAATGGATTGGCAAAGTCGATAACACAAATCTCAAAGGGTAAGGTCACGTTTATAGAGGAGTGGAATTTCATTTTTTGAGAATGGTCGGCCTATTATTTGACAAATATCACATTTATGGACTTCTCTTCAAAAATCTTGAAATGAGGTTGGCCACCATAATCCTACTTGTAATAATTCCCTACTTTTCATATCCCATTGATAATGTCTAATAGTGCATTATTTGTGGGCTTCATCTATAATATCCTTCCTTTCATGCTCTAAAACACATCTTTCAAGTATCTCATATGTCCCCATCTTGTATAATTGTCAATTGATTATTGTGAATGGGGATTCTTTTATTGCTAACATTTATATTTTATTCATATAATTCATGAGGCATTCTTCCTGTATGTAAAAACTAAACAATTTTGGTAAATCCTACATGAGTTTCTTTAACCTTAAATAAATATGTGTATGGCAATTAGCCATCAAATTCAATCAATTTTTCTCTTGTTTCCATTTGATATAAGTAGTTGGGTCCAACATTCCTTTTCCATGGTTAGACTATCACTTCAGATTCAAATTCCTAGAATAATAATAGACATTGAAAGATTCAGACCTAATGCATTGGCTTATCGATGAGATACCTTAAATATTGGTGATGTATCAAGAATATAAAAGAATTGCTAAAAGGTAGTGGTGGAATTTGTGTAAATACAAAAACCATGACAAGCGCTTCATGTTCTATCATTTAGTAATTTCTTTTATATTTATTTTGATTTCAACTAGCATAGGAATTTGGGTGCTCCGTGGACTCACTATCAGGATTTGTTTGTATATCTCAGACTGTTGCATTTTGTTAGGTTCCTATACCAGTAGGAGTCATAACTTATGAATGGCTGAGATTCAAACTTGTAATATGTACATATCTTTGCTTTTTTCAAATGTTTTCCATATTAAAAAAAATCAAAAAAATTAAAAAATGTAAAGAGGGTATGTCCTAAAAGAAAAATCAAAAGACAAAAGAATGAAGAAGGTCAAAAAGGCTAAAAAATGAACCCCAAAAAACAAAAAGACCATGAAAGTGTGCAAGTCCAAATGCCACTGCTATTTACTTTTCTGCATAATAATGATTGTGTGCAACTTGTCATTCATGCCACAATCCATGGTAATCAAATAGTTTAATCTTGGTTATTCCATGTTTTGAATTTCATGTTTAGAAATAGAGAATAAAATCTGACCAAGCAACGTAATCTTGGCAAATAAGTAGATAGGTAGAGTGAATAAAAGGATCTCAATAGTTTTATCTGAGCCCTTGGATGTAATAAGGATAGACTTAGATCAATTTCCATTGTAAAATAAAAGAAAACGTTTTGTTAAGGGTTTGCCAGCTCAAGTGCACCCTAATAAAGAGTAGAAAAAATGGTAGAATGAGTAGATGGGTAAGTAGTTGAATGGTTGCAAAATTATGATGAATGGTTAGGTAAGATCATATCATTTGCATTCATCATCAAGTTATTAAAGCATGGATGATAAATGGAGCGGTTACAAAAAGTCAATTAGTTAATTCCCCGCATACATTTTACCTTCAATTTTACTAATTTCCCATAAGCAATGACAAAGGTGCCTAAAACCTTAAAGTTAAAGGGGCTTAGAGCATTTCTCTGACTTTTGGAGGGACCGAACCCTCGGCCCAATAACTTATAGGGTCTAAGTACTGAAAACCCTCTTACCAACATTCATTTCCTCCGTAATGCATTCATTGCACCTAAAAATCCCTTTTCCTAAGGTGAAATCATCATTTACCTAGGGAAATTAATCAACCCTACAAAACCCCTTTATTCCCACAAAAAACCTACAAAAAAGCATTTAGCCTGAGCAATGATGTATAGATATGGATATAAAAATAAATATCAAAACATTATACTTAGCGCATTTTCTTTCCCGCTTTCACTTCATATTAACTCCTAATTTTTATTATATTTAATTCCCAAAGAAAACCCCTTTCTCGTATGTTTTATTAAAATCCCATATATTAATAATCTTGCCCCAATGGTTTGAAATATAAGCCTTATTAACTAAATTAGTTAAATGTATTAATTAGTCGATCCGCGACTAATTAAGAGCCATAACCCTCCGCCAAAATGAAAAGGGGTTAATTAATCAAACTGTGATTAATTAATAACCTACTCCTCCAATCATATCACCCCCAACATCATTAAGCCTCCCTAACCCACAATTAATAACCCATCGGGCCCCTCCATTAACTCCCTGGTCAAATCAATGCCCCGATCACCATGTGATCTGACCCGTTCAGATCCAACGGCTGACGCTCATATCGGGCGACCCCCGAAAGCCAACCTTTACCTGCGTGATGTGGGCAGTTTCATTGTTCACCCCGCCGCTACGTGGCATCTGATGAATGGCATCAGGCGGCCTTCCCCCAAAACCATTTTTTCCCAAAATCTATGCAATGGATCCCGCTTACCACCTCCGCTACGTGATAAACTGTCACTTTCTGCGAGTGGCGCCAACTGTCGTTTTCCCATTACACCCGCCAATATCATTGACTTTACACATAAAGCCAAAAAACTCATTGTTTTATGTTTTTTATCGTGTAAAGGACGTTCTGTGTTGGGTCCCTATAATACTAGTGATTACCCCATTACTATTGTATTTATACCCCTTATTTATATTGTTGTGCCCCTATTACCCCCATATTGTTATTTCTGTGCCCCATAGAATCCCTCTATTGTTATTTTGGTGGCTTTATATTATTATTGTTAGGTCGGCTGGATTATATTGTGACTCCTTAAACTCCTATATATAGAAAGGAGGTTTTGTCATTTGTATCATCCAAGAATTGTTCATTTATGTAATGTAAAGGAGGTTGCCCCCTCGAAGAGGCTGAATTATAAGGCGTGGATCTCTCTTTTCTATCTTTTTGTGAGCTGGTTTCATAACATTTGGTATCAGAGCTTTGGATTCTAGGGTTTCGCTGCTCCAAACAGGTCATCGTGGAATTTTCGCTATAACTTTTTTCTGTGACGTTTCAGAAGTCGCAAAAAAAACCCATTTGAGAAGAAATCACTCTGAACCTTAGGTCTGAATTTCAGATCTTTTCGCGTGATATTTGCGGAGATATGCTCTAAGGAAGTTGGTCTTTTTGCAGACTCCTGAATTACATTCAAAACAGGTGACCTAGGGAAAATCGTCATAACTTTCTCTCTGGGGATCGGATTGAAATTTCGTAAGAAGGTACAGAAAGAGGACGGACTTTAGTTTCGTGTATATATTTTTCAGAACCAAAGGTCAAAAATTGTACACGTGGCACATCATACAAGTTCACTCTTCTGGAAAGGTCTATAATCAGGTCATGTTGGGAGATTGTGCAAAACCCTTTCTTGGAGAATCCAATTTGGATCAGACTGGTGGCATTGGAAAGAGGACACAGAGAGCTACTATAGGTCACAATTTCAGAACTAGATGATTGGAAAGTACAGAGATACATCAGAGGCAATATCAAGCTCCTACAAAGTGAAAAAAGGTGTGTAGATTTTTTTAAATTTTTGCTTAAGCTTGGTTTGAAAATTTATTTTGAAGGAATTCAAAGGGCATAGTAGAGCATTATTATCGGTAACTGATGCCCCGAGGAAAGAAAATGCAAACACCTAGTAAGGAACCTGAAAGCTCTAGCATGACTCATGAAGAAGAGGAAGAAATGCAACATGATATATCAAAATTACAAGACCAAGTGCAACAACTGTCCCTTGCACAAAAAGGAACAGAATCTAAGATGGATGGTTTAAAGAAAGATGTAGAAGCTAAGATGGATGGTTTAAAGAAAGGTGTAGAAGCTAAGATGGTCTGTTTAAAGAAAGGCGTAGAAGCTAAGATGGATGGCATGGAAGCTAAGGTGAATGGCATGGACGCTAAAATTGATGGCATGGATGATAAGATGGAAGAATTGAAGATAAATATGAATAAGTTGCTACAAGAAATGGTCACTAAGGGTGAAAGAGTACTAAAGGAAACTCATGATGAGAACAAAAGAAATGTTAATCATGATTCCATAGACTCTAATGTTGGATCAAAGACTCACCATGTTCCAAAAATCGATATGAGGAAGTTTGATGGCAAGGATCCCGCCACATGGATATTACAGATGGAGCAATTCTTCGATCTCAATAATGTGCAAAACACACAAAAGGTACGTATGGCAACTTTATATTTGGAACCAAATCAGTTTGTATGGTATCAATGGCTTTGTTCTCGTAAACAATTTATCACTTGGGCAATTTTTACGGAAGAATTGATAGCACATTATGAGGATACAAAAAGCAACACTTTTTTTAGCCAATTGATAAGTCTCAAACAAAAGGGTTCAATAATGGAGCACATTGAGGAGTTCCAAAAATTGAACATAAGGGTAAAAGATATTCCAGAGGAGCATAGGATTGATGTGTTCATAGGGTCTTTAAAGGATAATATCCAACATGATGTTGCCTTTGGGAACCTGATTCATTAGAGAAGGCATTCAGGTTAGCAAGAAAAATGGAAAGCAAAATTATGGCAACTAGGAAGCATACCATTCACAACTATAAAGACGGAAGTGTTGTTGCCCATAGTCTTCCACAACCTACAAGGTTGACACCACAACAATTGGAAGAAAAAAGAGCAAAAGGGCTTTGTTACAATTGTGATAGCAAATACACAAAAGGTCATAAGTGTGCTGAGAAGAAATTATTCTACATAGATTGTGAAGAGGAAGAAGAAAAGGAGCAAGAAAGGTCAAAAGAAGAGGATATATTCCAGGAACAAAGCCTAGATGAAGAACAAATAAATCCGACCATATCTTGTAATGCATTGGCGGGAATTACCACTCCTCAAACCATCAAGATAGAAGGACAAATCAAGAAGAAAAAGGTAATAGTGTTGATTGATTCAGGAAGCACCCACAATTTTATTCATTGTAGGGTAGCAAAAGAATTGAATTGCTTCCTATATCCAGCACCAGAGTGTCAAGTGATGATTGCAAATGGAGGAACAATAAATTGTTCTGGAAAGTGCCATAATATCAAGCTATCCATGGGAGAATATGTATTGACTAGCCCAATGCTTTCCATTCCAATGGGAGGTGCTGATGTTGTACTAGGAGTCCAATGGCTACAATCCTTGGGTACAATAGCTTTTAATTTTCAAGAACTTTTCATGAAATTTTCTGTGGAAGGAAAGGAAGTTGAATTAAGGGGTATTGCAGGGAAACCAGGAAAGATAATCAGCTCTAATGGCATGACAAAGCTTCTAAAAAAGGAGCAAAGAGGTGTAATTGCACAATTATGTTCGCTAGATGTTTCCACATTGGAATCATCTATTTCTCCAGATCTCCAAAAAGTCCTGGACAATCATTCCAAGGTATTTGAGACTCCCAAAGGTCTCCCACCTATGCGTGATCATGATCATGCTATTCATCTGATTCCAGGAAGTGTTCCTCCAAACATCAGGCCGTACAGATATCCCTATGTCCAAAAAAGTGAAATTGAACGTATGGTTGCAGAAATGCTAGAGGCTGGTATAATTCAACCGAGTCAAAGTTCTTTCTCAGCTCCAGTAGTATTGGTGCACAAGAAGGATGGATCATGGCGCATGTGTCCAGATTATAGGGAGCTCAACAAGCTCACTATTAAAGATAAGTTCCCCATTCCTGTCATTGATGAATTACTGGATGAATTGCATGGATCAATTTACTTCACCAAGTTGGATCTTCGTTCGGGATATCATCAAATCAGAATGAAGATTGAAGACATTCCGAAAACGGCATTTAGAACTCATGAGGGTCATTATGAATTTTTGGTCATGCCTTTTGGCCTTACCAATGCACCTTCAACATTTCAAGGTTTGATGAATTCAATTTTCAAACCATTCCTTAGAAAATTTGTGTTAGTATTTTTTGATGATATACTAATCTACAGCAAGTCTTGGAAGGATCATGTTGAACATGTTGACAGGGTGCTACAACTATTGGAGGAGAAACAATTATATGCAAAAAGATCCAAATGTTTCTTTGGAGTCCAGGAGGTGGAATATTTGGGTCATATTGTATCTCATGAAGGAGTTAAGGTAGACCCTAGCAAAATTAAAGCCATTAAGGAATGGAAAATCCCCACATCCATAAAGCATCTGCGAGGATTTCTTGGGTTGACAGGGTATTATCGCAAGTTTGTTAAGAATTATGGGAGAATAGCAGCACCTCTAACAACATTATTGAAGAAAGATTCATTTTCATGGACTCCGGAAGCAACAAAGGCCTTTGAACATCTTAAAGAGGCAATGTGCCAAGCACCGGTCTTAGCTACACCGGACTTCACAAAAACCTTTATTGTGGAATGTGATGCTTCAGGAAATGGAATTGGTGCTGTTCTAATGCAAGATGAAAGACCCATTGCTTTTGAAAGTCGTCCAATCAAGGGAAAGTTTTTAAGCAAAGCTATTTATGAGAAGGAAATGTTGGCAATACTCCATGCACTTAAGAAATGGCGACCCTACCTAATGGGAAGACACTTCAAGGTAAAAACGGATCATGATAGCCTTAAATACTTTTTAGAACAAAGATTATCCTCTGAAGAGCAACAAAAGTGGGTCACAAAGATGTTGGGTTATGACTTTGAAATCATCTACAAAAAAGGGAAGCAAAATGTGGTGGCAGATGCACTCTCAAGAAAGGATGAGGATGTGGAAGCATTGTTGTGTGCCATTTCTATTATCCAACCAGATTGGATAAACGAAGCAAGGGAGGAATGGAAGAATGACGAAGAAGTGTGGGCACTTATTCGAAAGCTACAACAAGATTCCAGTACTTCTGATACATTTAGCTGGCAAAATGATTCGTTATGGTACAAAGATCGCTTATACCTCTGTAAGAATTCCCAGCTAAAACAAAAGATTCTTATGGAATTGCACACTTCTCCCTTAGGAGGGCACTCAGGATTTTTAAAAACTTACCACAGGGTTAAGAAGGAATTTTTTTGGGATGGCCTTAAATCAGATATTCAAAAGTTTGTGGCGGAATGTTTGGTTTGCCAACAAAATAAAGTTGAAACAATTAAGACACCGGGTCTATTACAACCTTTATCCATTCCAAGCCAACGTTGGGAGGAGGTTTCAATGGATTTTATCACAGGTTTACCCAAGTCTGAGGGAAAGAGTGTCATCATGGTGGTAGTTGACAGACTTACCAAGTATGCACACTTTTGTGCATTATCACATCCATTTAAAGCCAGTACAGTTTCTACTGCATTTATGGAAACAATTCAAAAGCTACATGGAAACCCAAAGATTATTGTAAGTGACAGAGATCCCATTTTCACTGGAAATTTTTGGACAGAATTATTTTCTTGTCTTGGTACTCAGTTAGCTCATAGCTCATCTTATCATCCTCAATCTGATGGGCAAACTGAGATAGTAAACAAATGTTTGGAAGGATATCTTCGTTGCTTTGTATCTGATAAACAGACACAATGGGTCAAATGGTTGCCTCTGGCTGAATGGTGGTATAACACTTCCTTCCATACAACAACAAAAATGACCCCATTTATGGCACTTTATGGGTATCAACCACCATCCATCACATCATATTTAAGAGAAAATTCTAAGGTTCAGGCAGTGGAACATCACATCGAACATCAACAACAAGTCCTCCAACTCTTAAAGGATAACCTCGTGTTGGCACAAAATAGAATGAAACAACAGGCAGATCAACATCGCAGTGAAAGAAGTTTTGATGTAGGTGATTGGGTATTCCTACGGCTACAACCATATAAGCAAATGTCCCTAAAGCAAGCTAAGAAGGATAATAAATTATCACCAAAGTATTATGGTCCGTACAAGGTGTTGCAAAAGATTGGTACTATGGCATACAAATTGGAGCTTCCTGCAGCTTCTCGATTGCACCCAGTTTTCCATGTTTCATGTTTAAAGAAGGTTATAGGTGACAAGCTCCCAGTTCAAACAATATTGCCAGAACTTGACGAGGAAGGAAAAATTATATTGGAACCGGAAGCAGTCACAGAAACAAGAACTCGACAGCTACGAAATCGATCAATTTCAGAGTATCTTATCAAGTGGAAGAACTTATCCGCTGAAGATTCCACATGGGAGGATGAGAATTTTATGCAGAAGTATCCAGAACTACTCAAGCGTTGAGGACAACACTTTTTTGAAGGAGAGGGGCATGTTGGGTCCCTATAATACTAGTGATTACCCCATTACTATTGTAGTTATACCCCTTATTTATATTGTTGTGCCCCTATTACCCCCATATTGTTATTTCTGTGCCCCATAGAATCCCTCTATTGTTATTTTTGTGGCTTTATATTATTATTGTTAGGTCGGCTGGATTATATTGTGACTCCTTAGACTCCTATATATAGAAAGGAGGTTTTGTCATTTGTATCATCCAAGAATTGTTCATTTATGTAATGTAAAGGAGGTTGCCCCCTCGAAGAGGCTGAATTCTAAGGCATGGATCTCTCTTTTCTATCTTTTTGTGAGCTGGTTTCATAACATTATGGCTTCCATGCAAAGCATAGAGCATGGTCAACTGCAAACTTGCTATCAACCTTCAACTTTCTATAGCCGTTGAACTCCAGACCACCTTGCAGACCATGTGCTTCCTGCAAACAGTGTACCAGCATAATTACTCCATTCAAACAGCCGAAACCAGGTATTTATCCCATTTCTGACTAAGAAACCCTGATTTCTTGCCGAACCTGAGCTAAATTTCTTTAAATATTAAGTAATTTAGTCAATTAAGCCACCTGGTAATCCTGAAATACTTTGAAATAGACCAATTGTTCCCAATTTCCCTGAAATCTTTTGCCCTGTCCTTGAATCCACAAGAACTAAGGATGGAAGCCCCAATTGCACTGAATGTCATGTCCATTACAACTCATAGGGATTTAGACCACCTTCCCCTTGCAGACAAAGATTTCCAAATAAAAGACACCTCAGTCTCAAAATCCCCTCTGAAACTCTTTTGCAAGTATAAAGACCAGTTCCTGAACCAAGCCGACTCTGTTGGACTTTGGGAATCAGTTTTGCCTAAGTACCAGTTCCCTAGAGTGCATGTGTTCCCAGAGATTGTACATTACTGCCACATGAACTATGAGCCTATCCAAAGGGCAGTAAAAACTCCTGACCAGTCTATTCTATTTATTATCACTGCTGAATCCATTAACCAGATGCTCTAATTGCAGCCAAGCCAAAACCTAACCCTTCTATCCATTGGAGATATGCTGAACGGATACCCTACACATACTTGAAACAGACAAGCCTAGTTTTTCCATACTTTTATCAGAGAGGAAAATTATATCCCAAAGGACCCTCCTACTTATCTATGGACCATATTCTCCAGCCTTGGTCGAGATATTATAGATATGATTTCTAGTATACTAGGCTGCACCTCCAGTGAATATGTTGATGAGATCATAATATCCATCATGTCAATCTACTCTCCTGGCCAACCACCAGCCATCTTATTTGACTATGAAAATTTTATTGCTAACAAAATGAATGATCAATTCATGAGGCTAGAAAATGAAAGAGTCTTTAAGTATTCCTCAGTTCTGTATCACTTATTCCTGTATTACCAAGCTGATAGATTTACAGTTGCCCTCCAAAAGCTGGATACTAAAGGAAACTCTAGATCAATGATATTTTGAACTTCTTTGATTCATCAATTTGATGCTCAGTACTCTTATAATGACTTCATAGACCTCTCTGTACATCCAGTAGCAACCACGTTGCTAGGAAGCCCTCCACCTAGAATCAGTCCAGACATCAGGAAGGTCCTGTAGTTGTCAAAACAGTACAAAGTAGGGGATTGGTACTTGTACCAAAACCATACTGAAATCATAATTTATGGATGTGAAATGCCACCTTAAAAATTGCCAAAGTACCTCCCCATGAGATTATTTTCTCTGGAGTACTACAAACAAATGATAAATGCAGATGAGGTGCACTTTGTAAGAGCCAATAAGAAAGCCCAACTCAGGATAAAGGATCAGCTAGGTCTAGTCATTTGTAACAGTAGAGAAGCAGGGAAGGAGGTAGATGAAATCCTCCAATGATTGAAACTGAAATAGAGTTTCATGTGGACCTATGAACCCTACAGTTTCATTTGTAATAGGAGACAAAAGAATAAACTATCTCCTTACATCCACCACAAGATCCCTGAAATAGAATAATATGCCAATCAATCTGAATGGGTAGAAGGCACTTTAATAGATTAGGATAGTACGAAGGTTGTTGTTCATAAGGTATTAATGGACTTAGTGGTGGGTCCCTATAATACTAGTGATTACCCCATTACTATTGTAGTTGCATCCCTTATTAATATTGTTGTGCCCCTATTATCCCCATATTGTTATTACTGTGCCCCATAGAATCCCTCTATTGTTATTTTTGTGGCTTTATATTATTATTGTTAGGTCAATTGGGTTATATTGTGACTCCTTAGACTCCTATATATAGAAAGGAGATTTTGTTATTTGTATCATCCAAGAATTGTTCATTTATGTAATGTAAAGGAGGTTGCCCCCTCGAAGAGGCTGAATTCTAAGGCGTTGATCTATCTTTTCTTGAGCTGGTTTCATAACACTTAGACAGAAGACTTGATGAGGATTCCTTTGTATAGGTTCTAGAAGAGTCTCAGTCTCAGAGACAAGCAAAAGGTCACAGTGGGCAGACAGAAGAAGCAGGTCCATCAGCAGAGGCAGGGCCATCAAGACAACCGGAATCTTCAGAACAAGTAGAGCCATCAAAGCAGCTGGAGTTTTTAAAATAGCCAGAAGAATCTGAACAACTTGAAATTTCAGAGGAGCTTGCCCAACCTGAACAAATCATGAGAAATACTCCTATTTTGCAGACCCATCTAAATGAGGAGAGAAACCATAAGAGAGACATAGATGAGGCTACTCCTTCAAGTAGGCCTGTTTCCCAAACCTATGCTAAGAGGCAGCGGTTAAATCCATATGTAGAGTAAGAATACACTAAAGAGACAATAGGGATTTCAGGAGCAGAGAGGACAGAAAGTAGGCAAAAAAATCCTTCAGAAGGGACACAAGAACCTTCCACCTCTCAAACTCAAATGTTAGAAAGGCAGCAGAGTGTGGAAGTATCCTCCTTCAGGGCTCCCATAGGATAGAACCAAGACATCAAAGAAAAATACAAGGAAATCAAGGCAAGGAATGAAACGTTGAAAGTGCAAAGCTATGCAAATTATCTAAGGATGGCTCCAACAAACCAAACAAGGCAAATGTCGACCTTTGACATAAAAGAAGGCAAAATGTAGATGAGCTTTCTCAAGCCAACCAGATAGAAACCAAAATCAATGGCAGATTATCTTAAGACATATTTTGAGGTCATTGAAAAGTATATCCATCCTATCGACCAAATTGAGTTGCACAGACAAAATGGAGAAATGGTCTATTCCACACTAACCAGCAAGGCCATAGTAGCTCACCAACTACATAATTCACTGAACAACATCTCAGCCCAATTCCAATTAGAACAGGCATCTTCTCTAGCTAAGGACACCAGAATAAATTCCTTAGAAGACTTAGTCATAGAGTTGGGACATGATCCCAGATGTTAAAGCAGTAGTGCAACTGATAAAGAAGAAAAATGATGACATAGCTGCACTAAAGAAGAAGCTCAATATTCCTCCACTTCATCATCCTCAAACAACTGAAGTTTTAGAGACACAGAAGGAAGAATAACTTATGGACCTAGGCCTTAAGTTAAATGACCAATTGAAGGAAACTGAGAAGGAATTGGATAGTTTGATACAGTCCAAGAAGAGTGAGTTGGCCACCGCTCCTCAGACTGTAATACCTACAGTTTCCACAACAGTACCCTCCACCTTTGCAGCTGCCTTAGCACCAACAATTCCACCAGCAACAACATTGCCAGTGATAGGTACTACATCAGGCACAGGTACATCAGCCAACACAGAGACACCGACATAGAAAACTATATAATTAATCAAGGCCATGGAAGAAATGAGTATCCAGGCCACTGAGCTTAATAAGCTCAGAGAACATGTGTCAAGTTTAGAAACAAATTGTAAACTTGTACAAATATAGCACAAAGAAGAAACTCAAAGGAACCTAAGGATGGTGGAAAGGATAAAAGCCCTTGAGAAGGATTTAACACTGCAAGAACCATTGGGAGACATGGGAGAAATCCTGTGGGCTAGCATCATTGATTCCATCAATGATGTTTGGCCTTCTATTCAGATTATTTTTGAGAAAACAAAATTGGTCAAGATGGCTACAGAGGCAATCCACAAGATAGTGGAAGAATTAGGAGATAAACCAGAAGAAGCCAATCAGTTCATCACCTTTTTGAATAGCAAAAGTAGATATCAGCTAGATGAATTATATATACAGGATAGAACAACAACCATTATAGAGATCAAAAAGGTCCTCACTAAAAGAAACTTAATGTTAAACTTGGAGAAAAGATGTCAGAGCATCGAGATAGACAGTGAGCTTTATGCTAAAGTATGTCATTCTAAGAGAAAAATGACTCCCCAGTCCTATGGCGATCCATGATAAGTTGATGACCCCAAAAGATTATGTTGACAAGTTAAACAAGCTGGCTAAAAGCCAAGCTAGTACTTCAGGGGTGAAATCTTTGCCCACTGGAAGGGTGCTTTATGATGGCTTGGAGAATCTGTTCTACATTGAACATGAAGTCAAGCACTTATTCACAAGAAAACCAAATTTTGCTAAGTACATAGAAGTCAATGAAATCTATAGGAAAATGATCAAAATGAAGTTACCTAATAGTGAATGGTGGACCAGTTTGACTGATTTACTATAAGTTACTATAGTAAATTTGTAAGGTAAAAGGTAACTGCCAAGTAAAACAGGTGAAAGATGATCAAAGCAGAATAGGTAAAGAGTATCAGTAGGTCAAAGATGAAAGTAATTCCAACACATAACTACAAGGCAAACTGCAAGAGCCAAATCCGAGCAACAACAGCCAGCACAGTCACAATTAAAGGGACAACAAACAAACAGTTCTCCATCTATCTCTATCTTCATGTTGAAGATATTTTCTGTTTCCTAGAATAATTCTCATATAGTTATGAGATATTTTGTATCAAATTTTGTATAAATACTTCACAAATTGAAGTAATTATGGTGGATTAAAGTACATCTCTGTAGATATATTATTTTTGAGCCAAAGAGCTATTGTACTCAAGACTAGACTGGTTTCACTGGAAATGAAATAAAGCTTAGGACATTTCACTGGATTCTTGTGCGGCATTGGAACAAATAAGTATCCTTTTTTTATGTTTAAATACAGTATTCTCTTTATGTTATGAAATATTCATATGTGTTTCTTATACAATCTTAAAAGCAAATAAGGAATGATATCATTAGAATTAGCTTAAGTGCTCTCTGTTTTAACTGTTTATTTATTTATTTATGTTTTCTATTGAACTACCTTGGTCTGGGGATTCTTAATTGCCCCCTTACTTCCACAGTTTACCCCCCTTTTGGCCCATAGTCAAGGATTCTTCATTTCCCTTTACTACTGGTCATCCTTCCTTTATTCATCCAAATCCTGGTTAAGGATTCTTCATTGCCCTTAGCGTTGGTTAGGACTGTCACCCATTTTGAACTTGCAGATTTTCTCTCATTGTGCTAGCCTGCCCTGTGGAATCCTACCTCAGTAATAGATCAAATCCAATTAAGCCTTTCTTGATTGACTCTATATCCCAATGGCCTAAATATTTTCTCTACCCATTTGTCTTCTTAATTCCACCACCCAATCAAAACAAACAATCTTGAACGTTAATAAATAGCCTGAAATCTTATCTAAACAAAGTTAAATTATAAAGAGAGAACCCTTTTTGGACTTAGGTTGGCTAGAACCTGAGTCTAAAGGATTAGGTTTGTGGTTACCTCAGACTATTCCTTCTTTGATAACTTCTAAGGAAAAAATAAGAGTAATAACATAGTGGCTACCATACTGGTGATTCAAAACCCTCAGTTTTAATAAACCTTTGAGGAATTCAAATTTTTATTTTTAAGCATCTGAAAGGTTTACTAGAAGTTATTTCACATAAAAAACAAAAATAAATCATAAAAAACTCGAAATATGGATTCAGGGAGAACTCATTATACCAGGGCCAACTGTGATCCAAATCCTCCCCCTGTATTTGAAAATCCCAACCCTATTCTAAGAATCATTGGAAGACAGGAAAGTTCAGTAAGCCCTACACCTCTTTTTAGATCTAATTCATGCCCTGCTGAGTGGTTATTCATTGAAGATATCCCTTTTGACGAGTATTTTGACCTATCTCTGTTCAGAACCAAGTCTGAGAGTGAACTTATAGACACAATCCTAGATCCATAATTCACCAGAGAAGTTGAGGTCCAAAGAGCCAACTTGTCAATTGATCAGTACCTTCTGAACTCCCCTTGTTAAAATTGGCAACCAGGGTGAAAATTCATGTGGGTCATCTTATTCATGGCTAATAATATTTTTATTAGATTCCTCTCGTCGAGAGGTGTAGGATTGGTATAAAGATCATCCAATTCCGATAAGTATTCATGAAGATATGAATTTATTTTGATTATGGAATTATTATCAAGCCGACCTACAACTCATGTAGGCTCAGAAGCCCAACAGTCTCATCTATTCACCCACCAACGTTGTGTATAAATATAAGAGGACTTTTCCTCATTTGGACTCACTCATCTCATCACATCTATCTCTCTCTACTGCGCAGATATGAGTCTCTTCTCTACTGCGCTGAAATGGGTCTCTCTCTCTCACACATGTGAAGCCGGAAGCTGTTGAATTTGAAGCTGCAACTGCAGAAGTAAAGATTGACTTGCGTGGCCTAGAAGATCTCCTCTTTGGAACTTCACTGTAGGTTCATCTGAACCTCCTTTGAAAGCCACAACTTTTGGTGGTGGAATGAAGTCAATCCGACGAACGGTTTGCAAGATATCGACTACCCTAGTTTGAAGCCGGAAACTGCTGAAACTGAAGCTGCAACTACAAAAGTAAAGATTGACTTGCGTGGCCTAGAAGATCTCCTCATCTGAACTACACTGTAGGTTCATCTGAACCTCCTTTGGAAGCCGAAACTTTTGGTGGTGGAATGAATTCAATCCGACTGTCGGTTTGTGAGATATGGTCTGCCCTAGTTTGATAATGAAGCCGCTAATGCTGATGCTACTGATCTAGGGTTTGCTACTGCTGATATGAATCAGATTTATTGTACTATTTCTCTCTACTGAATTATTGAATATAAAAGAAGATTTGATCAAAGGGTTTCCCCACACATTGTGGGGTTTGTCCCTGGCTAACCGCCACATCTTGTGTCTCTTGTCTTGGCTTGTTTTCTGTCGATCGTTTAATGTTCTATCTGCACTTTACTTTATGTACATGTGATTGCTAATCGGTGGAATATAATAAGAAAAAGAAGTAAACTATTATAAGCATAGAACATACCATAACTTAACATGGTATCGGAGCTGAGGTGAAGACAAAACCCGAGCAAGAGCAAGAGAAATCATTGAAGAGAAGATTGGCAAGGCTATCCTAAAAGAACTATGGGGTCCTCAACACTCTTTCCTGCTGAAGACAAGCTCCGTGAGAAAGCTGACTATCACGGATGGAAGATGTCTATCGATCTAACCCTTGAAGATCAAGGAGTGCTGGACCATGTAACAGGCAATATTGTTGAGCCTTCATCAAATGCATCTGCTGCTGCCTGGAACAAATGGAAAAATGAAGAAGTCAAAACAAAGAAGATCATCCGGGGCTCTATCGACAAGCGCTTGGTGGCCTACATCTCTGATCTAGACACCTCCAAGGAAATCTACGACAGACTGGTGAGTTTATTTAAATTTAATGATGCAAATCAAGTTTTGTTTCTTAGAAATAAGTTGAGGGAAATCAAGAAGGGTAAAGATGAAAGTATGCAAGCATACTTCTTAAGAATCACCGAGATCAAGAACGATCTCCTATCTATTGGGGAAACTGTTACTGATAGAGAAATGGCACTCACAACTCTTGGAGGATTACCATCCGAATGGTACGTGTTCAAGACTACTCTTCTGAACTATAATGTAATTCTTGGTTTCGAGGAATTAATGGCTAGATGCATTCAAGAAGAAACAAGGGAAGAAGTGCAAGAAATGCCCATGCCTAAAGGTCCTCCTGCTGCCTTTTCTTCTCATGAAAAGAGAAGAAAGGACTCACACCGGGACGATGATCAAAATCCCTCTGATGGCAAATCAAAGGAATGACAAATTCAACAGCAAAGGTAAGAGGAGAGCTGGAGATCGAGGAAGAGGACAACCATTCAGGAAGGCTAGAAAGTCCAGGATGTATTAAATGCACCTGACCTCAAAAGGAACCTAGTGTCCATCTTGGCAATGGAAGACAGAGGCTACAAGGTAACCTTCAGCAATGGCAAGGTATGTATATGGAAAAATAATGATAAAGATTCCTTTACTCTTGGGTTTAGTGTTGATTCATTATATCAGGTCGATGGAAGTCCGCTAGGTGTCATGTCTTGTGACACATCTCTTTAGTCCGAACTTGGGCATCGGAGGTTTTCCCACCTTCATTACAAAGCTCTACCCGATGTAAGACAGATGGTAACAGGGATGCCTGAATTCCAAGTAGAGAAAGAATGTGTATGTCCGGGATGTGCCAAAGGAAATCTCAAAAGGGGACCATTCCCCTCAAGCCAAAGTAAGACCTCTGATATATTACTGTTGGTTCACTCAGGCATACCTGAGGTTGGCATTAAGAGGGAGACTACTACACCACATACTCCTGAGCAGAATGGTGTGGTGGGAAGGAAGAACTGCACGATGATGGAAGCTGTCTGGGCCGTGCTACATGATCAAAGACTTCCAAAGTTTCTATGGGATGAAACTACAATCACCGCCGTATATGTACAAAATCGATGCCCTAATCAAGCATTGGGTTCCTAAACTCCTGAAGAAATGTTCACCACCAGTCAAAGGGAAGTCGTGATTAGTCATGATGTCACCTTTGACAAAGATATGGCTCTCGGCAAGGTGGACAATCTGCTGACTTTGAGTAGCTCTCAAGAAGCCGACACCAGGGAACTGAAAGAAAAGGATGATGAATCAATGCCTGATGTAGAAGAACCCATGGATCCGATTGATCCTCCTCCATATGAGCCTTCCTCTTATAGGAAGAGGCCTTCATGGCTTAAGGGGTTACTTGATGATGCTGAAGGACATGCTGCACCCTGAGGAACCTTTCGTGAAAGTAAGAAACCTAATAGGTATCAAGGATACCTGACCATCATGAGCACGATCATTCAAAATGAACCTTCATCATTCTCAGATGTCATCAAGCATTAATTATGGAAGGATGCTATGACCATAGAATATGAGTCTATTATGGAGAATGATGTCTGGGAAGTAGTTCCCAGACCCTGGACAAGACAATTGTTACTTCAAAATGGCTTTACAAGATAAAACATGCAGCAGATGGAAGCATGGAAAAGTATAAGGCTCGTTTTGTTGCTGGAGGTTTCTCCCAAAAGGAAGGTATAGACTATGATGAGATATTTGCACCTGTTGCCAGATATACGACCATCCGCTCGATCATAGCCCTTGCTGCTTCACAAGGATGGAACCTACATCAGATGGATGTCAATACTGCGTTCTTGCATGGCTCGATCAAAGAAGAGGTCTACGTGGAGCAACTTGAAGGATTTGAGATTTATGATCGAAAATCTCATGTATGCAGGTTGAAGAAAGCTCTCTATGGGCTGAAGCAAGCACCCCGAGCATGGTATGAGAGGATCAATAGCTACTTGATGAAACTGGGATTCACTAGGAGTGAAGTCGATCCTAACCTTTACTTTAAGGTTGAAGATGAAAAGCCTCTCATACTGGTGTTGTATGTGGATGACCTCTTTCTAACATGTGCAGACCCTCTCATTCACAAATGTAGGAGGGAGCTAGCCTCTGAATTTGAAATGAAAGACCTAGGACTGATGCACTACTTCCTAGGACTTGAAGTGTGGCGAAAGCCAGGAGAAATTTTCCTATCTCAACGGAAATATGTGGTAAAGATATTGGAAAGATTTGGTATGATGGACTGCAAGCCTGTGACTACCTCAAGGATCTTAACTTTTAGAAGTTATATGGTAGTGATGTCGGACCAGATTTGGGAAATGCCTCTGAGTTTCATAAACTCATTCGCATTGATTGTCTTGGTGAACCTCCATCTGAACATATGTTTTTCAGTTAGCATTGTGAGCTCATATTTGGTTGAGCCTCACTGGATTGATGCGAAGAATCTTTTGAGATATCTTCGTGGAACAATGGGTTAAGATACACTATCGAAGATGTGAGACTACTTGGATATACTGATGCTGATTGGGCAGGCAATGTGGTGGACCGTAAGAGCACTTCCGAGTGCTGTTTCACCTTGGGATCTGCTTCGATATCCTGGATGAGCAGGAAGCAGAAGTCGGTGACTTTGAGCATCGCTGAAGCAGGATATACTGTTGCTAGCATGACCTTGTGTGAGGCAGTCTGGTTGCGAAAAATATTCAGTGAGCTGTTTGGATCTACATTGGATACCATTGTGATTCTCTATAACAACCAGAGGTGGGATTCGATTATTGAGGAATCCCGTATTCGTCGATTGCTCCAGCAGATAGACATCATCTGGGATATGGTAAGTTGACGAGCAAGGAGGCTCCATCGCATTAAGATGATGTACAGGTTGATACACCTTCTCAAAGCCCTGAGGAAAGATCTAATTTATGATTTTCCCAAACGACTTGGAGTCATCAAGAAACCCTTGTACAAGGGTCCTGCATGTTGCATACATTGAGCTCTGGGAGCTCTGAGGGCTTGTCGTTCTTACTGGAGCAACATACGACCACAGGGTGACTCACCCTCCCCTGGTGGTGCGCACTGGAACAAGATGATTCGCTCTCTTGTGGAACAAGATGATTCGCTCTCTTGTGGAACAAGATGATTCACTCTCTTGTGGAACAAATTCGCTCTCTTGTGGGACAAGATGATTCGCTCTCTTGTGGAATAGGATGATTCGCTCTCCTGTGTAGCAAGATGATTAGTTCTCCTGTGAGGCCTGGATTGATGTGTTCTCCATGGCGATTGTAGTAGGATTGATGTGTTCTCCTGTGAGGCCTGGATTGATGTGTTCTCCATGGCGGCCTGGATTGATGTGTTCTCCATGGCGATTGTAGCAGGATTGATGTGTTCTCCTGTGAGGACAGGATTGATTAGTTCTCCTGTCGAGGAATCCTACCCATGCAGCCTGGGACTCATGGGAAGTACCTCTCATCTGATCAATGAGCAGGGAAATGAAGTTAGGGACCATAGTAGTACCAATGGACGCATCGTTGTAACTACCGTACTCCCTACGTTAGGATGACCTCCATTGATCTGGGATCAATGATACTGGTCTAGGACGAGTAGTAGGAGTTGTACCATACTATGACGCTGAATTCGAGTCGGTTGAGACTGGTATGGGATCAGTGGTACATACTCTGAGACTGACTTTGAGTCAGTGGAGGATGATATTGGTATGGGAACATTGGAGTTGTACTCACTATGACGCTGACTTTGGGTTGGTTGAGACTGGTTTGGGACCAGTGGTACATACTCTGAGACTGACTTTGAGTCAGTATGATACATCCTCGATCATTTCTTCTTCTTCATAATTCGGACAAAAGCAGAGTAGAACAGAACAATGCAAGAGCAGAGCAGAATAGAACAAAATAGTACAGATCAGTGCAGGGCAGAACAAGAAAAATAGAGCAGAGTAGGGAAAGGGTTAGGCTGTACAAGGCAGTGCATTTGATGGATGAATAGTAACGACCGATAAACAGATTGCGGATGAAGTTCTCCATGGTTGAGAGGGAGTGTTAAAATTGGCAACCAGGGCAAAACTTCATGTGGGTCATCTTATTCATCGCTAATAATATTTTTATTAGATTCCTCTCATCGAGAGGTGTAGGATTGATATAAAGATCATCCAATTCCGATAAGTATTCATGAAGATATGAATTTATTTTGATTATGGAATTATTATCAAGCCGACCTACAACTCATGTAGGCTTAGAAGCCCAACAGTTGCATCTATTCACCCACCAACGTTGTGTATAAATATAAGAGGACTTTTCCTCATTTGGACTCACTCATCTCATCACATCTATCTCTCTCTATTGCGCAGATATGAGTCTCTTCTCTACTGCGCTGAAATGGGTCTCTCTCTCTCACACATGTGAAGCCGGAAGCTGTTGAATTTGAAGCTGCAACTGCAGAAGTAAAGATTGACTTGTGTGGCCTAGAATATCTCCTCTTTGGAACTGCATTGTAGGTTCATCTGAACCTCCTTTTAAAGCCGCAACTTTTGGTGGTGGAATGAAGTCAATCCGAAGAACGGTTTGCAAGATATCGACTGCCCTAGTTTGAAGCCGGAAACTGCTGAAACTGAAGCTGCAACTGCAAAAGTAAAGATTGACTTGCGTGGCCTAGAAGATCTCCTCATCTGAACTACACTGTAGGTTCATATGAACCTCCTTTGGAAGCTGAAACTTTTGGTGGTGGAATGAAGTCAATCCGACTGTCGGTTTGTGAGATATGGTCTGCCCTAGTTTGATAATGAAGCCGCTAATGCTGATGCTACTGATCTAGGGTTTGCTACTGCTGATATGAATCAGATTTATTGTACTATTTCTCTCTACTGAATTATTGAAGATAAAAGAAGATTTGATCAAAGGGTTTCCCCACACATTGTGGGGTTTGTCCCTGGCTAGCCGCCACATCTTGTGTCTCTTGTCTTGGCTTGTTTTCTGTCGATCGTTTAATGTTCTATCTGCACTTTACTTTACGTACATGTGATTGCTAATCGGTGGAATATAATAAGAAAAAGAAGTAAACTGTTATAAGCATAGAAAATACCATAACTTAACACCCCTCAATCATTCCTTACCACTGATATAGTCCTTGAACGTTCTGAGTCAGCTTCCACATTTTTTAGCTCACCATTGTTTCCCCATAACTCTAAAGATCAACACTCATCTCCATTCATACCTTCACTCCCTCATCAGCCCATCACTGGCGCTCAAACATATATTACCCCTGTTATTCCAACTCCCCTTGTTGTCCCAAATCCTCCAGTTACCCCAACTCCTGTTCTCAATCCTGTACAGCTTAGAGCTATGGCCCTTAGATATGCCCCCCTTGTGATGCCTGCTCCTCAAGGTGCCTTACCAGTAGATTATCAGAGTAAAATTACCTCATTCGATGGCATTGGAACTTATACCGCATAGCAGCACACTAAGAAAATGATAGATTATTTTGAATTCCGTGAAATTGACATAGGAGATGTCCAAATGAGAATCTTTTTCCAAAGTTTAGCTGGAGATGTGAGAACATGGTTTAGAGCTTTTTCCCCTCAAAGAATAGATAGTTTAGAAGTTCTTTACAAACAATTCTTAAATAGGTGGGAGAATAAAAAGAACCCCCTTCAAATCTAATCTGAATATGAAAACCTTAAAAGGGGACCAAACGAAACTGTTTAGGACTACTACACTAGGTTTAACAATGTGTATAATGCAATCCCTCTTGACCTTAGGCCTCCACCTAGCTTAGCCCTGATTAAGTTTCCAGATGGATTTGACACAAGTATGGCTTTTCAACTTAGAGAAAGGAACCCCCGCTACACTTGAAGATATGCAAAGTGTAGCAGTTAGCGTTGAAGCTAATATGCTATCCAAAAGACCTAGGGTTAGAAATTAGAGAAGAACACCTTTGAAAGATGAATCTTCACCCATTGATTAGAAAATGGATGATTTAGCTAAAGGAATGGAAAGTTTGATGCATAGAATAGAAGTCATTGAAAGGAAACCTCACTGGGATAACCAACAGTCTAATCCAGTAAGAAATGCAAACTTTAGGAAAAACGAAAACCAGAACACTGGTAAAAATGGGCCTGATCAGAACATTAGACCACCTTTCCAAGAAAATTACGCTGAATCTTCCCACCAAGAAGACCCTGAGATAGACACCCAAATCAACCTTATGGGCTTAGATAATGAAGAAATTGTTTTTCTAACTCAATATGACCAAGAACTATATATGCTTCAATAGTTGCAGACCCAAACAAGAGAATCCTTTGACTATAAGCAAGGGTATGACTCTTCTATTTTCGAAGTACATAAACAGTGCAACTTAAGAATCAAGAAGAACACAGATGTCCCTAATCAGAATAAAAAAGCAATACCTAACCAGCCTAAGAAAGTAAAAGCTACAATTCAGAATCCTCAGGTTACAAAAACCTTACAACTTCTTTCTAGAACACATCAAAATCCCCTAGTCCCACCATTGAAGATGTAATTGATAACCAACCTGCTAAAGAGCAACCTTCCACTTCAGTCCCCCTCAAGGGAACAGTGGAATAGCCTCCAGAAATCATATTAGAAAATCCAATTGAAAACAATCTAAACAATGAAAAAGAAGAAAAGACTACTCAGAACTTTGGCTCAAAAATTTCAAATGTTCAAACAGATAAATCCCCTCTACCTTTCAATTTGGGAGCAGAGGTGGCCAAGCTTAAAATCTCAGTGCCTCTGATAGAATTGGTTAAACATGAAACTTACAGATCTCAAATTAGTAAATCTTTAAACTTTCATGAGAATGAAGACTCTGTGAATCTATTTGATGACCAACCTAAGTTAATTTTTGGACCAAATGTTAATGGAAAGCCAGTTGAAGGAGGGATACCACCCTTCTACATCAGCCTTAACATCCATGATAAAATCCTTCACAATGCCATGCTAGACTCTGGGGCCTCACATAATCTTATGCCTAAGTCTGTAATGGAAAAGCTTAACTTGGATATCACCAGGCCTTATAAGGATCTGTTCTCCTTTGATTCAAGCCAAGTTAAATGCTTAGGTCTCATAAAAGATTTGTGTGTTTCCCTAGTTCAATACCCTGCCAAGACCATACTTATGGACATAGTTGTTGCTGATATACCCCCTAAGTATGGTATGTTGTTGTCTAGATCTTGGGGTGCCAAACTCTAGGGATCTCTACAACTGGACATGTCCTATGCTACCATATCAGTCTTTGGACATCCCAAGAAACTGTATAGAGAGACTCTAATGAAGTATGTAGTGAGTACCTAGGAGAGACCTCAGAACTTTCCTATATATTTAGTACATTCTGATATTGATTCTTTCATACTTTACAATGCTGAAACTAATCAAGAAGACACTTCAAACAGCATAACAACAGAACCAAAAGAAATTGCAATATTAAAAGAAAATTAAAATGTCCAAATTCATGAGATCTCAGATAAAAAAGATGACCTAGATACCTTAGTCAAGAAAGATTCGACTACCCCAGATGAAAATTATGAGCATGAAATCCTATGGCTTCTGGAGTTTGATGGGTCAGTCAACAAACTAGGTGCAAGAGCAGGTGTATGGAATTATAAATTAGAAAACAATCATGCAGAAGGTCATGCCTACAAATTGAACTTTAACTGTACAAACAACATGGTTGAATATGAAGCACTTCTGTTAGGTCTGAAGCTAGTCAAAAGGTTAGGGGCCATAAGAGTCTCCATTATGGGAGATTCTGAGTTGGTAATCAAACAAATTAAAGCTATTTATATGACTAAGGATCCTAGGCTAGGATTTTATAGCGGAAGAGTGATAGAAATACTAAATACCTTTTTAGATACCAAACTTGCTGTTATTCCAAGAAAACACATGCAAGCTCACAACTTAGCCACGTTTGCTGGTACTTATAAGTTTCCCTTTCAGCCCAACCATTAGTACACTGTTGTGGTTAGACATAGACCTACTATTCCTAACAACTTAAAGAACTGGCAAGTGTTCGATAATGCTCAACAAATTAACCATTTTTTAACTTTAAATGAGGAATTTTTGAATAGTAACATAGACACAGATATAGCAGTAGATTTGGATTGTTCTGATAAAGTAGAAATTAACAAACTAGAAGATGATCAGATAGATAGATTGCATCCCACAAAGTTTACAAAATCTGATATTCGAAACCTAAAACAAATGGAGATTGATGAAGCAATTGATGAAGAAACTGAAGTCATAAACCTTAAAGACAATTTTTTACCCAAAGGATTAACTCCTTTGGAGGACTTATTTGATTCAAACAATATTCCTAAAAAGCCTAAAATGGAACCCTTGAAATCAAACATTGAGGAATGTAATATAGGATCTAAATAGAATCCCAGACTAATAAAACTTTCAAAATCATTACCTCCCAATGAAATATTGAAATATATGGAACTGCTGAAAGAATTCCAGGATGTTTTTAACTGGAGTTATGAGGACCTGAAATCCTATGATACTAGCATAATACAACATACTATTCTCTTAAAAGAAGATCAAAGGACTTTTAGATAGAAGCTTAGAAGAATTAACCCTATTTTACTACCTTCTATTGAAAAGGAGATCAAAAGAATGTACGAAGCCGGGATTATTACATTTATCAGGTTCTCAGACTAGGTTTCCAATTTGGTACCCACAAGAAAGAAAACTGTTGAAATTAGGTCGTGTTGACCTTAGGAATTTGAATAAAGTTTCACCTAAGGATAAATATCCTCTTTCAAAAATTGATAACATACTATAGAGGGTAGTAGGTTCCTCTAGAATCTCACTGCTATATGGGTTCTCTGGTTATAACCAAATCGTAGTCCACCCAGATGATCAGGAAAAGACTGCATTCACTACTCCATGGGGCACTTTCATGTATGTGAAAATTCCATTTGGGTTGAAAAATGCAGGGGCCACCTTTCAAAGAGCAATGGATATAGCCTTTGCTAATTAAATTCATGACTTCCTGGTAATATATCTTGATGACCTCACAGTTTTCTCTAAATCAGATTTACAACATCTGGATCATCTTAGGCAGGTCTTTACTAAATGCAGGAAATATGGAATTTATCTGAATCCTAAAAAATCTCTATTTGGGTCGGAAGAAGGGAAATTATTAGGTCACATTATCTCTAAATATGGTATCATGATTGACCCAACAAGAATTGAAGCTATTTTTCAAATACCACAACCCAGGAATATCCAAGAACTTCAAGCATTTTTAGGTAAAATAAACTTTTTAAGGAGATTTATCTCTAGTTTAGTTGAGTTAATTAGATTACTGAACAACATGTTAAAGAAAGATTCGACTATTAAATGGACTCTAGAGGCAAAAAATTCATTTGAAGATATAAAGATGGCCTTAACTCAAACACTAGTCCTAATCAGTCCAATGTTTGATAGGGAATTTATCATATTTTCTTTTGCTTGAGAACACACCATTGGTGCAGTCCTTTTGTAGAAAAATAATTAAGGTTTTGAACAATGAATAGATTTCTTTAGTAAAGCCCTGAGAGATGCACCTTTAAAGTACAATATAATGGAGAAGCGGGCTTTTGCTTTAGTTAAAGAAAATAAAGATTTCAGAGTTTATATCTTGTATTCTCATATAGTAGCATATGTTCCCAATGTTGTAGTCAAGGACATCCTAACACAAGATGGACCTAATGGAAAGAGAGGAAAGTGGATAGCTACAATTTTAGAGTATGATTTAGAAATAAAACCTACAAAATTGATCAAAGGCCAAGGTTTGGCTAAGCTTATGGCTTAATCAAACTACCAAGCCCTGCACATAAAACTTCATTGCAGAACTGGATAACGAAGAGGAGATGGCGACTCCATAGATCAGCCAAGCCTTTACAAACTCACCATGGCATGCTGACATAATATATGTTTTACAAAACCTTCAAGCTCCTCCAGAGCTCTCCAAGACTAAAAGTAGGTTCTTAAAGATGAAATATATGAAGTTTTGCATAATTGATAATGCTCTATTTTGGAAAAATCATGAAGGCATCTTTCTAAATTGTTTCTTAAATTAGAAATCTAATAAAAGTTTGCAAGAGTTTCATGCAAGTGACTGTGGGGGAAATCTCTATTGGAAGGCAACAGCTGATAAGATCTTGAGGGTTGGTTTTTACTAGACCACTTTGTTTGCTGATGTTAAGAAGTTTGTGACCTCATGCCACAAATGTCAAATTTTTTAAGGGAAATGAAAACTATTGCCATTACCTTTGAAACCTATATCTACTGAAACACCATTTCAATAATGGGGTCTTGACTTCATTGGTGAAATTCATCCTCCCTCCTTGGCCCAGCATAGATGGATCTTAACTGCCACAGATTATTTTACAAAGTGGATAGAAGCCATACCCTCAAGACAAGCCACTGATATTGTCATAATAGGTTTTCTTAAGACAAAAATTCTGTCCAGATTCGGTTGCCCCACTAAAATCATCACAGACAATGTTACAACCTTTAAATAAAAAAGGATGATTTATTTTTGCAACAGATATCACATAACCCTTGGTCATTCCACAACCTACTATCCCCAAGGAAATGGACTTGCAGAGTCTTCCAATAAAAGCTTAGTAAACATCATCAAAAAACTATTGGAAGACAATAAGAAGACCTAGAATAAGAAACTAGTGAATGCTTTGTGGGCAGACAGACTGACCACAAAGAAATCTATTGGCACCAATCCCTAGCAGCTAGTCTATGTAATGGAGGCTATTTTCCCATCTTCTTTGGGAATTCCAATGATGAAATTACTCCAAGACGCACAAGTTGAGCCCAATGATATTCAGAGAAGGATCAACTAGACTATCCATTTGCAGCAAACCACATAAAAAGTCTACATCAAATCCCAAGTTATGCAGGAGAAAATCAAGAAAGAATTTGTCAAGAGAACCAAGGCAGAAGATTTCTATCTAGGGGATAAAGTCTTAAAATGGGACTCAAGAAGGGAAGATAAATGGAAACATGGGAAGTTTGACTTCCTATGGAAAGGTCCTTACATTATTTATGCTTTCAGAGGTAATAATGCTTATTTTCTCAAAGAATTGGATGGTGCAGAAGTAGAAGGAGGACCAGTTAATGGTCGAATGCTAAAGCACTACATAGATCCCAGTCACTAATTTCACTAATCACTTGTACATATTATATCCTTTACAAAAGTTTAGTGTGGTTTGGATGGTAAATTTTGGAGTTGAAGCCCGAAGAGAAGGCCCTAAGCTTCAAAAGTGTACTATCATAAGTATCAATAAAGCAACAAAGTAAAAGGGAAAATTGCAGAGTAGAATCACAACAATTCAGAAGGCCATTGATCTACTAGTTCTTGACATTTCACCAAGAAATGCCATCCCCAAGTGGAGCCACTGTTAGGTTCCTATACCAATAGGAGTCATAACTTATGAATGGATGAGATTTAAACCTGTAATATGTACATACCTTTTCTTTTTGCAAATGTTTTCCATATTAAAGAAAAATAAAAAAAAATAAAAAATGTAAAGAGGGTATGTCCTAAAAGAAAAATCAAAGGACAAAAAGAATGAAAAAGGTCAAAAAAGATGAAAAAATGAACCCCAAAAAACAAAAATACCATGAAAGTGTTCAAGTCCAAATGCCACTGCTATTTACTTTTCTGCATAATAATGATTGTGTGAAAATTGTTATTCATGCCACAATCCATGGTAATCAAACAGTTTAATCTTGGTCATTCCATGTTTTGAATTTCATGTTTAGAAATAGAGAATAAAATTTTACCAAACAATGTAATCTTGGCAGATAAGTAGATAGGTAGAGTGAATAAAAGGAGTTCAACAGTTTTATCTGAGCCCTTGGATGTAATAAGGATAGACTTAGATAGATTTCCATTTTAAAATTAAAGAAAAAAATTTGTTAAGGGTTTTCCAGCTGAAGTGCACCCTAATAAAGAGTAGAAAAAATGGTAGAATAAGTAGACGGATAAGTAGTTGAATGGTTGCAGAATTATGATGAATGGTTAGTTAAGATCATATCATTTGCATTCATCATCATGTTATTAAAGTATGGATGATAAATTGAGTGGTTACAAAAAGTCAATTAGTTAATTCCCCCCATACATTTTACCTTCAATTTTACTAATTTCCCATAAGCAATGACAAAGGTGCCTAAAACCTTAAAGTTAAAGGGCCTCAGAGCATTTCGATGACTTCTAGAGGGACTGGACCCTCGGCCCAATAACTTATAGGGTCTAAGTACTGAAAACCCCCTTACCAACATTCATTTCCTTCGTAATGCATTCATTCCACCAAAAAATCCATTTTCCTAAGGCGAAATCATCATTTACCTAGGGAAAGTAATCAACCCTACAAAACCCCTTTTTTCCAACAAAAAACCTACAAAAAAGCATTTAGCCTAAGTAAAGATGTATAGATATGGATATAAAAATAAATATAAAAACATTATACTTAGCGCATTTTCTTTCCTGCTTTCACTTCATATTAACTCCTAATTTTTATTATATTTAATTCCCAAAGAAAACCCCTTTCCCGTATGTTTTATTAAAATCCCATATATTAATAATCCCGCCCCAATGGTTTGAAATATAAACCTTATTAACTAAATTAGTTAAATGGATTAATTAGTTGATCCGTGACTAATTAAGAGCCATAACCCTCCGCCAAATAAAAAGGGGTTAATTAATCAAACTGTGATTAATTAATAACCTATTCCTCCAATCATATCAACCCCAACATCATTAAGCCTCCCAAACTTGCAGTTAATAACCCATCGGGCCCCTCCATTAACTCCCCGATCAAACCAATGCCCCGATCACCATGCAATCTGAACCCTTCAGATCCAACGGCTGACGCTCATATCGGGCGGCCCCTAAAACCTGACCTTTACCTGCCCGATGTGAGCAATTTCATTGTTCACCCTGCCACTACGTGGTGCCCGATGAATGGCATCAGGCGGCCTCACCCCAAAATTCCCAAAAGCGATGTGATGGATCTCGCTTACCGCCTCCGCTATGCGACACACTGTCACTTTCCCGAAGTGGCGCCAATTGTCATTTTCCCATTACACCCACCAATTTCATTGACTTTACACATAAAGCAAAAAAACTCATTGTTTTATGTTTTTTATCGTGAAAAGGATGTTTTGGCTTCCATGCAAAGCATAGAGCATGTTCAACTGCAAACCTGCTATCAACTGTCAACTTTCCGCAGTCGTTGAACTCCAGACCACCTTGCAGACCCGTGTTCTTCCTACAAATAGTACACCAGCACCATTACTCCATTAAAATAGTTGAAACCAGGTATATATCCCATTTCCGACTAAGAAACCTTGATTTCTTGCCAAACCTGTGTTAAATTTCTTTAAATATTAAGTAATTTAGTCAATTAAGCCACCTGGTAATCCTGAAATACTCTGAAATAGACCAATTGTTCCCAATTTCCCTGAAATCCTTTGCCCCGTCCTTGAATCCACAAGAACCAAGGATGGAAGCCCCAATTGCAGTGAATGTCATGCCCATTACAACTCCTCACAGGGATTTATACCACCTTCCCCTTGCCGACAAAGATTTCTAAATGAAAGACACCTCAGTCTCAAAATTCCCTCTGAAACTCTTTTGCAAGTATAGAGACCAGTTCCTGAACCAAGCCAACTCTATTGGACTTTGGGAATCAGGTTTTCCTAAGTACCAGTTCCCCAGAGTGCATGTGTTCCCAGAGATTGTACATAACTGCCACATGAACTATGATCCTATCCAAAAGGCAGCAAGAACTCCTAACTAGTTTGTTCTATTTACTATCACTGTTGAATCCATTAACCATATGCTCCAATTATAGACAAGAGAAAACCTAACCCTTCTGTCCATTGGAGATATGCTGAACAGATACCCTACACTTACTTCAAACAGACTAGCCCAGTTTTTCCAGACTTTTATCAGAGAAGAAAAGTATATCCCAAAGGACCCTCCTCCTTATCTATGGACCATATTCTCCAGCCTTGGTCGAGATATTATAGATATGATTTCTAGTATACTAGGCTGCACCACCAGTGAATATGTTGATGAGATCATAATATCCATCATGTCAATCTACTCTCCTGGCCAACCACCAACCATCTTATTTGACTATGCAAAGTTTATTGCTGACAGAATGAATGATCAATTCATGAGGTTGGAAAATGAAAGAGTCTTTAATTCTTATTCAATTCTGATCATTTATTCCTGTATTACCAAGCTGATAGATTTCCAATTGCCCTCCAAAAGCTGGATACTAAAGGAAACCCCAGATCAGTGATCTTTTGGACTTCTTTGATTCATCAGTTTGATGCTCAGTACTCTTATAATGACTTCATAGACCTCTTTGTACATCTAGTAGCAACCATGTTGCTGGGAAGCCCTCCACCCAGAATTAGTGCAGACATCAGGAAGGTCCTGCAGTTGTGAAAATAGTACAAAGTAGGGGATTGGTACTTGTACCAAACCCATACTGAAATCATAATTTATGGATGTGAGCTGCCACCTTACAAATTGCCAAAGTACCTCCCCATGAGATTATTTGCTCTGGAGTACTATAGATAAATGAAAAATTCATATGAGGTGCACTTTGTAAGAGCCAAGAAGAAAGACCAACTCAGTATAAAGGATCAGCTAGGTCCATTCATTTGTAATAATAGAGAAGCAGGGAAGGAGGCAGATTAAATTCCCTAAAGATTGAAACCGAAACAGAGTTTCATGCCAACCTATGACCCCTACAACTTCATTTGTAATAGGAGACAAAAGAATAAACTATCTTCTTACATCCACCACAGGATCCCCGAAATAGAACAATATGCTAATCAATCTGAATGGGTGGAAGGCACTTTAATAGATCGAGATATTATAGAGGTTGCTGTTGATAATGTATTAATGGACTTAGATAGAAGACTTGATGAGGATTCCTTTGTACAGGTTCCAGGTGTTGGCTTATATGGGCCTGACCCAGGTTCAGAAGAATTATTTAGCCAAACAAATCCCACAGCTACCGGCCCTTTCGGTAACAGCTCGTGGAGCACGGATTGAGGTCTCACCCAAGGTAGTAGGGGAGGGTGTTGGAACCCGGTTTCCACACACTTGGGATGTCTTGATGTGGTTTGGAAGTTTCGCGCACAGTTCCGTGACTTTGCGCCACTCTGCTTCGTGCAGATCTAGTCCAAGAATACTCCTTGATATTTATTAATGCACTATTTATAGATTCAACCTACTTTTTATGGTCTTTAACCAAACATTTAACAGAATTAACCAGTTCGAACACTTAGAATAGATACATATTCATATATATTTATAACATGAGCATACACGCATAGATCAAACAGTTATACTAACCATACCTTAACCAGATCGACAATAGTTCAGATTTAACATAGAATTTCAGAATCAACTTATCTTTACTCACATTCTTCACTAATACATCCAGATCCGTCCTGCGCACTCAGCTGCAGGGGTCCGCGCACATAGCTGCGGACTCTTCCAAGCCTCTGTGCACACAACTGCAGAGCCTCTATCTACTACCCAAAACCCTCAACTCAGACTTACTGATGCTTCAAGACTTTTCTTCTCAAAAACCCATTACATAACAGATCCAAGATTACATACCAAAAAGCTACTTTCTACCCATAGAGCCTCGCTCTATTTATATCTTCCTATGGTCCATGGACTAACTTACTTCCTATTATTCTATATTATTTCTTGGGCGGACAACCCTTTGACTCGACCGTTTACATTTCGTGCTCCACATATTTCGGAGTTTTACAATATTTTTATCCTACTTATAGGCTCTCAGCCCCAAAACTGTTACACGAGACCTCCTCTACCCAACAGTCCCCCAACATAATCATTGTGACTCATCCTGAGTCACTCATTAGTGCAGCAAGATGCGTTGCCTTGGCTTCGCGGTTCACCTCCCTTTGAGTGACAGTTATCATCCTGCTGCTCCTTCGTTGTCTCCTACAATGCTTCGTCTGGCTCCTTATTCGTTGTTTCTACCACCTCTCATGACCGATAATGCTCATTCTGCTCTGCTTTGTTAACACAAAACATCCCCTCATAGGATTTTAGCTCGAGTGGGGGAGTTGCATACAAGACCTCCTTGTACCACCGTAGTCACTTCCTACCTTTATATCGGCTCTTTGCACTGTCGACTGTAGCTTGTGTTGCAATTTTGCAAGACCTTTGCTGCTATCCACGTGATCCTAATCCCCAAGGTACATCAGGGACAAGATATTAACTACATTTCTACTAGTGGTCTTTGTCTTTTCATCCTTTCTCTTTTCTGTTGGAGTTCATCGGCCTCCCCCTCGGTGAGGCGGCAGTATCATGACCAATTCTGCTTCGTGTCTCCCATTTTCCAATACATCCCCTACTGTTGATGCTAAACTCTGTGGGGCACCCACAGCTGTCAACACCATGTTCCTCAGAGAGCCCTGCCTTTCCATCGGCCAGATCACCACCCTCGGGCTTACTCCTTGTGCAGAGATAATGAAAAGTTCCATATCGGTAACCAACTTGTGTTTTCCAGAAGTGTAGGTCACCCGGTGGATGCCCCTCTATGATTTATAAGTGTTTCAAATTTCAAATTCACTGGCTCCTGCCTATTCTAGCATCCTCGTGTTAAACCTGTGGTAGCTCGTTCCATATCTAGCTCGTACCCCTTCTCTTAATTGCCCGCCACCCACTCCCTTTTGCCATAATGCAAACATCTTGTCATGAATAGTGACAGTAACGGTCACCTCTCCTCTTAGCAATGCATCCACGCACTCCTTTCCACGCAACCACCATCTTTGTGATTGGCCAAGTTTACGCGTATCCTAGCAATTGCGCCTCTTTCCCCCAGACTGCTTTATCGTCCCATGCTCTCTTTCAACTGGTTGGAATGTGTTGAAGCCCCGAAAATTAGGTCTACAACGAGGGGGATAACCACCCTGTCCAGACCTTGAAAGCAGCTCCTTTTCCATTTGGGATAGTGGCTCTGATTGGGGGTAATGGGACTAGTTTCCCAATTTGTTTGTGATGATGCTAAGGGATGATGTTTTCCTTCCTAAAAGTTTCTAAAGAGAATGCTTTTAATCTAAATCTAATCTAACACATGCAATTTTATTCTAATGAATGGAAACATCTAATTCTAAAAACTATCCTGGGATTAACTCTTCACTTATGCGATCTAAAATAGTTTCCAATAGCGATCGGTAATAAAGATTATTCAATTTCTATGAGAAAAGAATCCATTAAAAGTAAATTGTTTCATATAACAAATTAGTCGAAACAATTATGATAAGCGTATCGCATAATACGTTATTCATACACTTAGCATAAAAAGAATAGTTACCACCATACAAAAGTGCAAAAATGATAACTGAACATTCAGGCATTCATATATAAACAACTGAAAATAACATATCACTTGACGCATAAGCAGAAATCATTAAGAGATAAAAGTACCATTGATAATAAGTCCTACTCATGAGCTTCAGCAATATAGATTTATCTTCTCATAATTCAATATCTACTAAGAGTACAAAAGTGCATTTCAGTAGCAGACATTAAACACAGATATAAATAAATCTCGTTCCATTCATTTATCAAAACCTCCTTAGTGGAGAAAAAGTGCATGTTCTGAAGAACTGTTTTTGATAAATTTCTGGACCCTTCTCTAAATACATGAGAGGGGTTTAAATACTACTAACTAAAGACTAAAAATAGTTATTACAAAAATATAGGAGGAGGTTTAAATGACCATCCTCATCTAAAGCAAAAATAAATTGAAATTAAACTGAAACTGTATCTAAATATCAACTATGCATCTATTCTCTTAAGTCGCAAGTATCCAGCATCGGCTTCAAGAGTGTCGGTTGGCCGACCTCCGATTTTAATTGTCATATGAAAAAAGAATCAACAAGTGCTGGCACTATCTTCTTGGTGGAATTTGTAAGGCACTTCAGAGTCATACACTAACTGTGTGGTTTTACCAAATATTGCCAGTAAGTGTCCCATTTTAACTTAGTTAACTTTTTTATTGACTTTGCCTTTTCTTCAGCTTTCTGTCTCCAACTCGTTTGCGGTTGCTACATTTTTGGGAGAAATCCTGTAAGGGTTTCTGATATTAGGTTGGCTCTGTGTAGATTTTCATTGACATAGTCAATGATATTTCTTGCTGTTGTCGCTGCTTCTTCCGTTTCCCGTTCTGCCTTCTTGATCTGTGCATCCTATTTATTAAACAACATTTCTTTGTGGGATTCATTGATCTTGGGCAACCCTGCTTTCTTGCCTTCCTCTAATTCCTACCAATTCAAATAGTCAAAAACTTTCTTATAAATTAAATCATAATCAAGTCACAAATCTACGACTTGACTTGTGATTTTGTCACTCATTTCGCAGTGAGATTTCCATTGCAATATTCTTTGGCAAAGTGTTTCCTATTGTTGCAAGAGTTTATCATTCAAGGCAAGGGCTTCTGTGACAAATTCTATGACTTTAGGGTCATCTTTGTGCATTTCTAACGTGGCCTGTAATTGCTTCTCTTTTGCGGTCAGACTATTTTGATAACCCAGCTGCATTTGCTAGAAGTTCTATTGTAACTTTACCAATTTTTCTTCTGCTTCCTAGCTAACGCTGGCCTACTGTAATTGTTGCTGCAAAAATAAGATTTTATCCTCTTTATCTTTAAGCAATAGTTGAACTTCAGATGCTTTGTCAATAGTAGTAGAAGCATAAGCTCCTATGATTTGGGATAACCTGGTCAGGTTCTTTGTCGGATCAGTGGTAGGGTCTTGCCAAAGGACATCCAGCGGCTCTGCTTCAGGTGAGAGCATGCTATCTAGTTTTCGCTTCTTTCTCTATCTCCTGACCACAGATTTGTGCTGCGGACTGTAAAACACATCTAGAGGAGGGATTTCCTCTATCTTTAGTATAATTTCAAATGACGGAGCTATGGGAATGTGCTCAATTTCTAGAGCATTGACCACTGCTTCAATCACCATTTCTATGGTTGTCTATGCTGGATTCCTTGGTGTCTCTATGTTTTTCTCCTCCGTGTTGATCAATTCATTAAATTTTTCCCATTCTTTCTCCAGCTCTGTTCTTAATGGCTTTGTTGGCTGGATGAGGGGAGCAGGAATTTCCACCTGTTTTGGCGACAACACTTGTTGCTCAAGATTCTCCTTGGATTGGGCAATATCCCTGACTGATCCTTCACTCTTGTTGTGATCGCTCTCTGACTGTCTAGACCTTTCTGGTGATTCTCTTTTAGACTTAGATTTAGACTTGTCTTGCCCCGAGCTTCCACTCATGCTAATGCTAGGAGTGGGTTCCCTCATTGGTTCTACGCGCAATTTGTCCAATGGAACATTTGCCAATCTTCGTTCTTTGTAGAGTTTAAACTCTTGGAATTCTGTTGGGCCAAACTAGATTTGGGCCATGTGTAAGATGTCTTTGAGTGTGCTCTTCCACTGGAAAACATCATCAAAGAGATCATATTCCTTGGTGAACACCTTTATTTTAACTGTTGTGGTAAAATTCTTTATCACATCAAAGGGATCAAATTGTCTCCTTGGGAACTTAGGCAATCGTAGACTCAACATGTTGTCTACTTCCTTGAAAGCATGACTTAGATCAAACAATGCAAAAGCTCCACAGACCATAGGGAATTGCAGCCAGATTGCCTTTTTCTTGTCCTTAAGTTCTCTGCTCATTCCCTCAACCCCACAGGTTTGGTAGGCTATTTCTTGGGCCATCAATTTGTCAGGAACATACAAGGGAAGTATATGAGGAGGTCCAATGCTTCTGAATACTCTGATATAAGTGAAAAATTCTTCTTCGAACCATCTTCCCACAGGGAGAATATCAATTTTTCCTTCAGGAGAAAATCTTGGGGCATCTATATTGTATAACATCTTGTGAATGGGTAGCATAACTCCATGGTAGATTTTATAAAAATATGGGATGAACTTAGAATCCCACAGTTCCTTATGATAGACTTGAATGGTTAAGGGATTTTGTACTATCCATTTCCAACCCATGAGAGGAAATTTAGAAACAAAACAGATAGCATCCATGACATAGACAGCTAGAAAGAAGGGAGGATAAATCCTCTGAGAAAAATTCCTTTTAGTCCAATAATTCCAAATAGCAGAGGCTAAGTTATCAGACAATATTTGGGCCCAGTTCATTATAGTGGCGTTGGTGGCCACATCCAGTAGGGGTAGCCACTCAGATGAAAACTTATTGATATCAGGTTTTCCGAATAGCATACATAACATTGCAGCAGTGAAACAATACGGAGAAGAGAGGGAACCAGTGCTGTACATACCATATTTGTCCTTCTTTAACGGCTCTTCCTTCGCTGACCAGCTTTTGGTGCATTCCACCAAATCTTTGTTCTCCTTGGTGAATTTCTCCACGAACTGTTTGTTATAGCTAGCCTGTGGCTCTGGTAAATGATACATGCGTCTTAAATTTTGTGGGGTAAATGACCCTATAACTTCCTGGTTCCGTGTCTTGAATTTCTTGTCTATTATCTCAGCATGGTCTATCACCCATTTGACCATATTTGTATAGGGAAGTATTTTTGGCCTTGCTATGATACGGTGCAGGAATGAGCATGCAAGCTCTGTAAGTGATGCTTCGGATGACCCGTGTTCATATGCCGTAGCTGTAACCTCCATGACTATCGGGTTTTCTTCCTCTAGTAGACTATACACGTCTTCCCAAGTAGATATCCCTGCTTCTCTGGTACAATTGGTGTCTGTGAATAATGGAGTCATCTCTATTTTTTCAGATACCAAAGCTTTTCCTTTCTTCCCCATCATGTTCTGTGCACTGTTTTGTGTATTGTTCTGCATACTGCTCCTGTAAATTCACAAGTAGAGAACTAAGACACAATAAGAAAGATAATGAATGATGGTAAATAATAAGGTGACGGGAAAGCTCTTAATTTCAAAATCACATCAAATATATTACCTTGTGTGAAATAACCCTTTTGCTTAGATCTAAATCATTTCTCATAAATAACAATCAATAAACTACTAAGTTGACATTAATGCCCATAACTCAGTATCGAATGACGAGAAATATTTTATAAAACTATGAGCCCTTTTGATCTGCAATAAATCGATTTTGCGATTTGCTTCACAATATCACAGATCGCAATATCGCTAACCCTTTTTCGTTAACAATCATTTGCTTCATTATGCAACTACAAGATGTGATTTGCGAGATGCTTTATTGGATTTTGCAATATCGAGACGTTTTATCTTAGGTGGCGCTGCGATATATGGGATCTACGATATGCGATGAATCAGTGTGGCTCGCGATCTCACATCATCGCATTTTCACAATTCCGACAGTTTCTTTATATATGATGCCCTCTGTTATCCTTTTGCGATGCAATGTTCATCATTAAGAAAACGATTTTATTTGAGACTTTTCATAATACTTAAGACTTTGAGTTTGCAGATGTTTTTCCTAAGTTTATGATAGTGTGTTTTATCAAAAGGGAATTCTAAGTGCTAGTTTTTTATTTTTAGAAGGGTCCCCATTTATTTAGTGTTCTTAATAGTACTAAATAAAAAGAGGGGGGGTTGTTGTTGGCCATGACAATTGGCGATTCACTAGAAAGAACTAGTTATCTCTGATTATCTTTTGCATTTTCTAAAACTTTCAAAACATAAAAGTTTTCTGGAAAATCAGACTTTATTACAGAAATATAAAGTGCATAATGCTCTTTGCCATTAACAATAGTTTGTTCCTTCCGTGCTAATTCTGATTATTTTCTTCCCAAAGCTAGTCATTGCATTTACATCAGTCACTACTTGGTTTATAAGGATAAAAACAAAGACATCTCTATAGATCAGTTTTAAGTATGCTCATTTGTCGTAGGTAGAGCCTCTACTGCCAGCAGGCATTTATAGCCTCGATAGGGTTACCTGTTACCCAGCAATGATCCAGTATCCTACTTCAAGAAGTATACAATTTTCAAAGATAAATCCACATTCACACTTATTGCTTTCATTTTCTTTTAATTCTTAAAGAACAATGTCTTGGTTTGGTGGCCAAATTTTGACAGTGCCATTCACTTGATTTATAACTTTACTGAACAAGCTGGCTCATGATGAGACCCCTTGTCTTTTGATTGCAACAATCTTGAGTCATTGCCCTGTTTTGGTATGCAGCTTGGCAATGTCAGCTAGTTATAATATTTATGATCATGATAAGCTGGCTCTTGATGAGACCTCTTATTATTTAAGTTTATAGTGCATAAGTGGATTACTCATTGAAACTTGTAATTCCCTAAGTGGGGAGGAAGTCATTGGTTCCTTAAGAATAGCTCTGGATGACAATTATAGGTTTTTTGAAGACAACTTTTCTACATAGAACCTTTGTTTTGTTATTGATGTTTTTTATGACCGATATAAAACAAATTCCCACTAAAGGTTGTTTTTAATCAAAATTTGTAAGGTTGAAACTAGTAAACTTTTTAGGCTTGTAGCACTTGACTATATTTTTCAGTAATAATGATTAATTTTCCAAATCAGTTCCATTTATACAAGCGAAAAAACAAAATTTACAAGAGACACTAATCTTTTTCGTAAAATCCAAAAGTAACCATTTACAACTTGTTTTATTATTAAAATAAAGCTATAAATAATAACTTACAAACATAGAAGAGGTCATCTTCTATGGAAAGTATTTTTTAAGGATCTGCCCATTACAGGTAAAGATTCTCTTTTCCCTGCTAAATCTTACAACATGAAAGTCGATGGACCTATGATTCTACAATTTTGAATGGTCCAAGCCATATCTGTTGGAATTTAGAATGTTTGCCTTTTTCTTCGTGTCCCTTATCCCATTTCAATACTAAATCTTCAATTTGAAAATCCTTCCTAGATACCATGTTTGAATCGAAAGAAGCCTTTACTAATACTTGATGATGTGCATGGATAATTTTGGCCTATTGTCGTTTCTCTTCTAGCTTAAGGATCTGCAATTGTCTTAGTTGCAAAGATGAAGAAGGTGTTTCTTCAATAAATTGAACTAAGGCTAAAGAAGGAATTGCTAGATGAGTTGGCAGAACTACTTCTTTCCCATAAACTAAATTAAAAGGAGAAGTGCCAATGGAAGCCTTTTGAGTTATTCAATCTACCCAAAGAGCATACATCAAAGATTTGTGCCAATTTCTATGATTCTGATCAATAGTTTGCTTAATGATTCTTATTAGGTTTTTATTTGTTGATTCAACCAACCCATTCCCTTATGGGTAATAATTGGCAGCATAATTAATTTTAAAACCTATTTTAAGTGCAAATTCAGTCATATCATTGCTAGAAAAATATGATGCATTATCAAACATTAAAGCAAAAGGTAAGCCAAACCTGGTGATTATGAACTAATCCATGAAATCGATGATATGTTCAGCAATAGTTGTCTTGAGAGGAACTGCTTCTACCCATTTAGTAAAATAATCTGTAGTTGTAAGGATGTACCTATGATATTTAGAAGAGTGAGGAACAATCTCACCTATTATATCCAATCCCCATTGCTCAAATGGTTGGTCGATATTAACTAGTTGCAATGGCAATGATGGTTTCTTCTGTCTTCCAGCAGCAGTTTGACAAACTTGACATTTCCTTACATAGCTATGTGCATATTTAAATAAAGTAGGCCAATAGTATCCTGCGCGCAAAATTTTGTGTGTTGTTGCATCTCCTGCGTAATGTCCACCTACTAGTCCATCATGGAGTTCCTGCAACACTTTTTTAGCTTCAGATTTCTCAAGACATCGAAGAAGAATAGAATCATAATTCAACCTAAAAAGTCCATCATTTACAAGTTGATATTGCTTAGCTTTCAATCTTACGGCTCTTTTCTTTGTATGATTCAGATTTGAAGGAGCATATCCATTTTTTAAATAAAACATGATATCAACATATCTTGATTCAACATCGTAACCTCATACATTTGTACCTCTTGATTGGGAGATGGTATTTCTGATATAAGCAATGCTCCAACCAACATTCTTCAAAAGCCTTAACCTTTTACAATATTTGTTGGCTTGATCTCAGTGTCGTATTCTTGTAGGGCAGTGACGCAATTTGCTCTCTTTTCACCCATGTTTTTCTATACCAAGAGATTTCTTACTGTTGGAAATGGCACTATTATCTTTGTATGGGTATTAAGAAGAAAGGGTCTAAAGTGTTTGATTGCTTTGAAAACAACATAAACTTGTTTCTCAACGTCAGAATAATTTAATTCAGCCCCTTGCAAATTTGAACTAAAGAAGGCAATTGGGGCTTCCACTTTGTCTTGATTGGCTTGTGTGAGTATTGCAGCATATGACTTCTCAGAGGCAAATGTATACAAAATGAAAGGATCAAAAAAATTTAGAGTCACTAGGGATGGGGCATTAACAATCGCTTGCTTAATCAGATTGAACACTTCACATTCTACCTGACCCCATTTAAAGAGTGACATTTTCTTGATCATTGCTTGTAATGGTGACACAATTCTTGAGAAGTCTGGGACAAATCTTTTAACAAAATTAATTTGACCAAGGAAGGATTGCATTTCTTTCTTATTATGTGGCAAGGATATTTCAGAAATTTCCTTAATCCTATCTGGATCAATATGATTCCAGATTTAGACACTATAAATCCAAGAACTTTTCCTTCACTTAATGCAAAAAAGGACTCTTTTGGGTTAAGTAAAATCCCATACCTTTGACAACATTGAAAGATCTGCTTTAAATCTCTAAGGTGATTACTACATTTTTTAGAATATACTATTATGTCATCTAAGTAAATCACCACTGATTTGTTTACTAATCCCTTAAATGCAATATCCATGGCTCTTTGAAATGTGGCACCAATGTTAATCAGCCCAAAATGCATCTTTTGATATGCATATGTACCCCATTTGGTTCTGAATGTGGTTTTTAGCTGATCATTCGGATGGAATAAAACTTGGTTGTAGCCAGAGAAACCATCTAAAAAGGACATCAATTCTAATCCTGCAACTGCTTGTAATATTTGTTCCATAGGAGGTAGGGGAAAATTATCTTTTTGGCAGGCTTTGTTAAGATTTCAAAAGTCAATGCAAATTTGAATGTCTCCATTTTTCTTTCTGATTGGAACTAGATTGGAAACCCATCTAGAATGTCGAACAGGAAAAATAATTTTGGCCTTCAACAATTTATTGAGCTCAGACTTAATCCGACTTTCCAGATTAGGATGGATCTTCCTCAACTTTTGCTGGACGGGTCTTTCATCAGCTATCATCGGGATAGTATGCTGAATGATTGAAGTGTCGTAAGTCTTAAGGTCATCGTAATTCCAGGCAAAGATATTTTTATAATGTTTCAGGAGTCGAACAAAAGCTAATTTTTCTTCTGGGGCTAGACCGAGACCTAAGTTGATATTCTGCAGCTTAGTACATGTTCCTAGATTTACTAATTCATATTTCATAGTTGAACTCTGAAGTTTTGAATTGGTAGACCTTTTGAATCTGTCTTTTAAATCGTATAGGTCTTCTGACTTGACTATAGATTTTGGTATGGAATTATTGGTGCTCTCTTGTTGTAACTACTTGTCATGTTGGTCCTCGTCAATTATTTTATTACCGTAAGATCCTTCTGAAGTCAAGGAACTTACAATATCAGGGTCATCGTTAAAAATTCTCCAGTTGGTAACATTATCATGGATGGAGGGCCTAAAGATCAATTCGATTGAGAATCTGTTTGGGCTATAGTCTTATGAGGGAATGAGCTTAGAAGCTACATTAGGAAGGAGGTCAACACTAGCATTTTGGAGTCTGGGGATGGATGAAGTATTGAATGCTATAAAATGTGCAGTCAGATCTTGTAATAAAGATTGATAATGCTTTAAATGACCTGATAGACAATGTATAGTATTTTGTACTTGTTTAATAACAATCTCAGAATCTCTAAAGACTTGTAGATACTTGATGTCCAGTCTGATTGCTTTGTACAACCCTTGCAGTAAAGCTTCGTATTCTCCATTGTTGTTTGTGCAATCGAACTCAAGTCTACAGGTTAGCATGGTTTTATTCCCTTCTGGACTAATTAATACACATCCTGCTCCTGCTCCATCATTAGACTTAGAACCATCAAAAAATAATTTCCAAAACAAAGAGTTATTTACAGGACTATCTACAAAATTAATGCATTTAGAACTGTCTGTTTGAGAAAAAATTTCTACTTGAGACAAAACAGAATGTTCTAAATAAGGCGAAGTATGAGCATTAAAATTTCCTAAGAAAGAGTCAACAGAATAGTTCCCAATTATATTGTTGTTGTATGCTATAGGTTCATTTTCTCCTTCTAGTTCCGTCACTATGTATTTTTGGTGTCTTTCTCGCTCAACCTTTATCTGATTTGGTTTACCATTGTAAGGGAGCCACATATGTGACCAGTCGGTCGCAAAGTATCCATGAAGCTTTTCAGACCAATCCTTGCTAAGAATTAAACCATAAAATTTAAGAATGTCTGCAACTAAAATGTCAATGACTTGACATACCTTTGGATTCGATAAGGGCCTTATGGTCACTTGATTTAGTTCACCAATTACTTTGACTTGTGACCAGTCCAGCTGAACTATGCGTACTGCTGATTTTTGAGGTTGGACATTCAACTTCGCACAAATTGTTTTAGGCAAAATATTAAGCACCTGAATCTACCAAACAATTATGCCAATTTTTTTTAAAAATTTCGAAAGTAAGGAGGAATGGAGGAGTATGGGATTTTGACCTACCTCCAATTAAAGCAATATCATTTTGGTTAACTTTATTTGCCATACTAGTTGGAGGTCTTCCCATTTCATGAGAAGCTTGCGAGATTACAGCAGCAGGAAGAGGTGCAATGGGTACTGCATGCAGCTCTTTCAAAAGTAGTTTTTGTTGATGCTTTAATTTACTCAGTTCATGAAAAGTAATGTTGGCCCTAGTCTTCTTCATGTCTTCAACAATATTATACTCCATCTCATCAGAAATTATTAGTGTTTTAGATGGAGTTGATGACTCGGATTGGACTATATTTGTTTGAGTTTCTTTTGGTGAGGATTTCTTACTTGCGACTTTATCCTTGGAAACTGAGCTTGCGTTCTTCTATTTAGAATTGGGTTGTGGAGGATCAAGTTGATTTCTACTTCTGGTACTGACTGGTGATGCCTCTTGATCCTCTTCGTCTGGAAGAATGAAGTCCCACATTCCCTGTAGTTCTACAACCTCATCTTCATCAATAAGTTCTTCATTGGAAATTTCTTCTTCTTCTCCTTCAGATTCTACATTTGTTATAACATTGGGAGGCTTTGGATCAGTTGAAGGATTTCTCCTAAAAGGCTTCTAGGGTTTCTTAGAAGAAGTCTCTGCTACTTGTCTTTTAATGTCAACCATTTCGTTAGACATGGTTTTTAAAACTTTCTGTAATCCTTCCAAATCAAATGGGTCCTTTAATTGCTTTTTCTTAGGATCATCTCTAAAGGCAACCTTCTTAGATTTTCTTTCATCAATAGTGTTTTTCTTTTCTAAAGCTAAGATACGCTTTTCTACCGCTATCACTTCCTTCATGTTTTCGGCCAATGTTGGCTTGGCGGCCCTATCAACAAAGATTGCTATATTCGATGGTAAAGCAGATATGTACCATTCACTTCGAACTTCTTCGCTAGGCTTGGAAGCGGTAGGGATTTTATTCAAGAGTTTGTTGAAATGCGAGTTGAAATCTTTGATAGGTTCTCTCGATTCAGTCTTAAGATTTGATAGATCATTGATCAATGTTGCCGTAGACCTATCATCGCTAAACTTTGTCAAGAATTTCTCTTGGAAAATGTTCCAACTAGTAATGGATCCTGATGGTAATGAAAAATACCAGGACCCAGCCACTCCTTGTAAAGTATATGGAAAAAGTCTAACAACAGCATCTTCGTTTGTAACTCCATTTAAATTTATTGATAACATAAAGTTATTTATGTGTTCTTCTGCTAGCATGCATGCTTCAGGATTAAACTTGGGCAGCCATTTCTGAGGATGGGCCGGTAATTGACTCAATGTCATAGGCATTGAGACTGCACCTGGATTGTTCCATGGGTTTTGAGCCATTGTTGAACTACTAACAGAGGAAAGCGCAGATGAAGTTCCTTGTGGTGGGGATGAAGATGTCGAAGTTCCAGTACTCTATTGGACAATGATATGAACTGGAGGAATGGATGGTGGACTTTGCAACGGAGAAGATGGAATGGATGATGATGATGAAAGAGTCTCACTATCAGACCCTTGAGGTGTCTTCCTTGCTCTTTTCCTTTTAGGCAGAGGTAATTTGGTTGGTTCAATACCAAGCTTTTCACTTTGTAATCTGGTAAGAGGATGAGAAGGAATATATTGCGAAGTCACACTACCTTGAGATAATTTAGATTTCTGCGGTGATATGGAAAATCCTTGAAGTTTATGGATCAAAGACTGAACTTCAGGGGGTTCGATAGTAGATTTATCTGAAATGTTTGGGTTTGCAGTAGTGGTTGTTGTTTTCTCAACTTCTCTCTTAAGGTTTAAAGACTCAGAATGCAATGGAGAAGTCGGGGGAGTTGTTGAGGGTGATTTACTCTCAGAATGGTTTTTGGATTTAGATCTACTAGCCATTCATAGTTCATGCCCTCCTTCTAGTGCCAAATATGTTGAAGCCCCGAAAATCGGGTCTACAACAAGGGGGATAACCACCCGGTCCGAACCTTGAAAGCAACTCCTTTTCCATTTGGGATAGTGGCTCTGACTAGGGGTAATGGGACCAGTTTCCCAATTTGTTTGTGATGATGCTAAGGGATGATGCTTTCCTCCCTAAAATTTTCTAAAGAAAATGATTTTAATCTAAATCTAATCTAACACATGCAATTTTATTCTAATGAATGGAAACATCTAATTCTAAAAACTATCCCGGGATTAACTCTTCACTTATGCGATCTAAAATAGTTTCCAACAACAATCGGTAATAAAGATTATTCAATTGCTACGAGAAAAGAATCCATTAAAAGTAAATTGTTTCATATAACATATTAGCTGAAACAATTATGATAAGCATATCACATAATAAGTTATTCATACACTCAGCATAAAAAGAATAGTTACCACTGTACAAAAGTGCAAAAATGATAACTGAACATTCAGGCCTTCAGATATAAACAACTGAAAATAACATATCACTTGACACATAATAAAAAATCATTAAGAGATAAAAGTACCATTGACAATAAGTCCTACTCATGAGCTTCAACAATATAGATTTATCTTCTCATAATTCAATATCTACTAAGAGTACAGAAGTGCATTTCAGTAGCAGACATTTAACACAGATATAAATAAATCTCATTCCATTCATTTATCAAAACCTCCTCAGCGGGGCAAAGGTGCATGTTCTTAAGAACTGTTTTTTGATAAATTTCTAGACCCCTCTCTAATACATGGGAGGGGTTTAAATACTACTAAGTAAAGACTAAAAATAGTTATTACAAAAATATAGGAGGAGGTTTAAATGACCATCCTCATCTAAAGCAAAAATAAATTGAAATTAAACTAAAATTGTATCTAAAGATCAATTATGCATCTGTTCTCTTAAGTTGCAAGTATCTAGCATCGGCTTCAAGAGTGTCGGTTGGCTGACCTCCGATTTTAATTGTCCTATGAATACGGAATTAGCAAGCACTGGTGCTATCTTCTCAGTGGAATTTGTATGGCACTTCAGAGTCATACACTGATTGTGTGGTTTTACCAAATATTGCCAGTAAGTGTCCCATTTTAACTTAGTTAACTTTTTGATTGACTCTGCCTTTTCTTCATCTTTCTATCTCCAACTCGTTTGTAGTTGTTGTGTTTTTGGGAGAAATCCTGGAGTGGTTTATGATATTAGGTTGGATCTGTGCAGATTTTCATTGACACAGTCAATGATATTGCTTGCTACTTTCGATGCTTCTTTCATTGCCTATTCTGCCTTCTTGATCTGTGCATCCCATTTATTAAACAACATTTCATTGTGGGATTCATTGATCTTGGGCAACCATGCTTTCTTGCCTTCCTCTGATTCCTGCCAATTCAAATAGTCAGAAAATTTCTTATAAATTAAATCATAATCAAGTCACAAATCTACGACTTGACTTGTGATTTTGTCACTCATTTCGCAGTGAGAGTTCCATTGTGATATTCTTTGGCAAAGAATTTCCTACTGTTGCAAGAGTTGATCATTCAGGGCAAGGGCTTCTGTGACAAATTTTGTGAGATTAGGGTCATCTTTGTGCATTTCTAACATGGCATGTAATTGCTGCTCTTTTTCAGTAAGACTGTTTTGATAACCTAGTTGCATTTTCTAGAAGTCCTATTGTAACTTTACCAATTTTTCTTCTGCTTCCCTACTAACGCTGGCCTGCTGTAACTGTTGCTGCAAAAATAGGATTTTATCCTCTTAATCTTTAAGCAATAGTTGAAATTCGGATGCTTTGTCAATAGTAGTAGAAGCATAAGCTCCTGCGATTTGGGATAACCTAGTCAGGTTCTCTGTCAGATCAGTGGCAGGGTCTTGCCAAAGGACATCCAGTGGCTCTGCTTCAAGTGAGAGCATTTTGTCTAGCTTTCGCTTCTTTCTCTGTCTCCTGACCACATATTTGTGCTGCGGACTGTAAAACACATCTAGAGGAGGGATTTCAGATGATGGAGCTATGGGAATGTGCTTAGTTTCTGGAGCATTGACAACTATTTCAATCACCATTTTTGTGGTTCTTTGTGCTGGATTCCTTGGTGTCTCTACGTTTTGCTCCTCCGTGTTGATCAATTCATTAAATTTTTCCCATTCTTTCTCCAGCTCTGTTCTTAATGGCTTTGTTGGTTGGATGAGCGGGAATTTCCACCTGTTTTGGCAACAACACTTGTTGCTCAGGATTCTCCTTGGATTGGACAGTATCCTTGACTAATCCTTCACTCTTGTTGTGATCGCTCTCTAATCATCTAGACCTTTCTAGCGATTCATTTTCAGACTTAGATTTAGACTTGTCTTGCCCCGAGCTTCCACTCATGCTAATGTTGGGAGTGGGTTCCCTCATTGGTTCTACGCGCAATTTGTCTAATGGGACATTTGCCAATCTTCGTTCTCTATAGAGTTTAAACTCTTGGAATTCTACTGGGCCAAACTAGATTTGGGCCATGTGTAAGATGTCTCTGAGTGTGCTCTTCTACTGGAAAACATCGTCGAAGAGATCATCTTCCTTAGTGAACACCTTTATTTTAATTGTCGTGGTAAAATTATTTATCACATCAAAGGGATCAAACTGTCTCCCTGGGAACTTAGGCAATCGTAGACTCAACATGTTGTCTACTTCCTTGAAAGCGTGACCTAGATCAAACAATGCAAAAGCTCCACAGACCACAGGGAATTGCAGCCAGATTGCCTTTTTCTTGTCCTTAAGTTCTCTGCTCATTCCCCCAACCCCACAGGTTTGGTAGGCTATTTCCCGGGCCATCAATTTGTTAGGAACATATAAGGGAAGTATATGAGGAGAGGAAATGCTTCCGAATACTTTGATATAAGTGAAAAATTCTTCTCCGAACCATCTTCCCACAGGGAGAATATCAATTTCGGCTTCAGGAGAAAATATTGGGGCATCTGTATTATATAACATCTTTTGAATGGGTAGCATAACTCCATGGCGGATTTTATAAAAATATGGGGTGAACTTAGAATCCCACAGTTCCTTATGATAGACTTGATATCGGGACGTTTTATCTTAGGTGGCACTGCGATATATGGGATTTGTGATATGTGATGAATCTGTGTGGCTCGTGATCTCGCATCATCGCGTTTTTACAATTCCGACAGTTTCTTTATATATGATGCCCTCCGTCATCCTTTTGCAATGTGATGTTCATCATTAAGAGAACAATTTTATTTGAGACTTTTCATAATACTTAAGACTTTGCGTTTGCAGATGTTTTTCCTAAGTTTATGATAGTGTGTTTTATTAGAAGGGAATTCTAAGTGCTAGTTTTTTACTTTTATAAGGGTCCCCATTTATTTAGTGTTATTACTAATACTAAATAAAAAAGGGGGGGTTGTTGCTGGCCACAACAGAATGGTGAGACTGTCCCTCGGGCGGTTAGTCAGGCAGTCGGCCCACCCATGTAGAGCTTCAGGCAACTGCCATTCACTCTTCCCGGGAAGGGGTCTCCAATGAGTTTGGCAAACTAAACCGCACCCACATCGGTAACCCTTTTGACGACATAGGGTCCTAACCAATGCATTCAGAGCTTGCCAAGGAATTTCTCGAACTTGCTGTCATATAGTAATACCAGATCATTTTCCTTGAAGGTGCACCCCTTCATATGGTGATCATGCCACACTTTCTCTCATTGTTTCTGTACTTACTGATGGAATCCAGCCAAAACCTGTTCCTCCTCCAGTTCCTCTAGCTGCGCGAGTCGTTCCTCCAAAGCCCTGCAGTCTGCCATACCTGTTATTTCTGCTATCCACAGACTAGGCCCAATGTATTCCATAGGCATACCAGCCTCCTTGCCATAGACTAACCGAAAACGTGTTCTGTCTGTCAACTTCTTGCACGTGGCTTGGTATGCCCATAACACAGTAGGGATGCGTAAGTCCCAGTCATTTCGCTGTGCATTACAGACTTTGGTCAATGTAGTCTCCAAGATTTTTGTTGGGAATAAATCTCGAGATTCTTGAAGCAACTCGATGACCTTTTCCACCGTGGCGCCGTCCCAATAGTCCCCAAGCGTTGCATACTTCGCTATTCTTCTGTTTCGATATTTACTTGTTTCATTTTCAACGGTGTTTTGATATCTAGATCTTCGATTTCAGGTCCGGGCACCTCACAACTCCCCTCTGATTCCGAAATATTGATGTTTCGCACGTCGTCCTCATCATCTTCTACCTTGACATTGTAGCATTCGAGGGCTTGGCTCAGCTGTCGCAACCAGTTGGGCTACAAGGTTTCTTCTGGTTGCAATGGCGTTTTGAAAATGGCGGCCTTCACCAAATGTAACACGTCGTCCACAGTATCCATTCATTGATATTCAGAGGAATGTCAACAAAAACCCTTTGCACAAGATATCCCACTCACCTATGCCATGTCGGAGCTTTGCTTCAGTATACCAGTTTCTGGGAATGACGTCTAGGGTGTGATAAAATAAGTGCACCCATTTTGGTTGAGGTTCCTCACCATAGGCTTTGATCCATCTGGTAAGGTGCATGCACGGGTCATCACGTCCATCGTATTTCTCTGGTATTCGCAGTTCTGGCTTCCCAAATCTTATCTTCATCATGTGCCTGCAGTCACACCAATTTTCAAAAGTCCATTCATGTGTGCCCCACCATCCCGCAGGTGTCACGCACAATGCCCATCTCAACGCATTGAACCATTGGTGCTCTAGTACCACGATTTCAAATTTGGCCAGAAATTCATCTATTATTGTCAACCCATCATACATCAGCAGTTTGTGATCCTGGGCCCTCATGCAGTATAGAGATTTAGTCACCGTATTGCAGTGTAGCGTGGTTACTCCGTTCAACCTGTTATGCCATCGCTCATCTTCTTCATCTGAATCGGTGGTGCAGGACTCTACATAGCCCTGTGATATTCTTCTATCCTCCGTTGACTTGACCCATTCTTGCCTTTGTGCAGAAATATTGTAGATACAGTCTAATTCATCGTCACTTTCTTTCTTGTGCACGGGTTCAATGTAGCACGGTCCTTCAGTCGGATCTAGTGGAACAACTACACAGAGCGACTTCATTTCAAATATCATTGTCCGCTTCTTTAAATTAATAACCCCATTCATGTTGGTGGCCCAGTCTATTCCTAACAACATAGGATAAGGCGTACTTTCATCCATGATTTCAATTACTTCAAAGTCTATTCTGGTGCTCGTGCCTTCTATATCTACCATAATTCCCTGCAACCTTCCCATGGGTAAGATCTTTTGTTGGTTTGCCATCCACAATTGAATAGGAGACCATTGTAGTGTAGGCCTACCCATGCGCTCCCAAGTTTGTTTAGGCAGTACATTTGCATCCGAGCCCAAATCCAAAATGATCTGATCCATCTCATAGTCACCAATTTGTGCCATTAATCGCATCTCTCGCCCCGTCCGTGTTGTGTGTTTTCCTAGTTTGCAGACCACACTAGGTTCCCACGTCCCCGCGCACCTATTTATTAATTCTTGCAAGCCTCTAACTGCCCTATTGTCGTGCAACAATTTTATGCATGTCTCTAAAAAGGTAGCTATCATCGAGGGATCCTGTCCTGCTCAGGTTGATCCCTGCTACCTGGGGTAGAGACCTCCGCGAAGCTCTCCTTGGCTTCCAGATATGTCTCCTTACCAACCCTTTCATCTTCCGTACTTAAATTCCCTTTATCCTCTCCTGTGGCCATGCCACTTCTTAGTACCATGTTTACTTGGGGGTCTTCGTCGCGGGGTTTGGACCTCATCATCTACACATTCGGAGTCATCGTAGGTTGCACTTCCATTTTCTCACGAATCTGTGCTATCATTGTGGGGAAATCTATCAGCTCATGATCGAATTACTCACAGTAAGTGCATGATATTCTAGTTGGGTTGGTACAATCCTACGTGTCATGTCCTGGTCCTCCGCAGTTGTAACGGATTCGCTGCCCGCGACCCCTTCCTGGCCCCATTCCACCTCGTCCTCATCCACATCCCTGGAACCCACCGCGCATGATCACCACGGCTGGATCTTGACCTCGCGCCTCGGTCTGTATTTTGTAGGAAGGTGACTGGTCCATTAATAAATGATAGCTACGACAGTCTCTTTCCTCATGGCCCACCGATCTACAAAAGTTGCAAAATAGCTGCTGGGGGGTTTGGTTGAATTTTGGCAGTAGATGACAGTTATCTGTGTTATGCTTTCCTCCCACCTACTAGATTGCGCACCAAAGCGGGGTTGTCATGCTTGGCCCTACCCGTGCCTTCGGTCGTAATGGTGTTGGTCCCCCCATTACCACATAATTCGCTAAGACCAAGCAATGATCTTTATCATGCCCCTGGCTCCTGCACTTTATACACCATACTTCCTCCCAGACTTCTAGGCGAGGTGCCTATTCCTATTTTAACTTCTTCATTTCCAAACACAAGTTTTGTATCTGCACTTGGATTTGCTAAACTCCCAACCCTAGGTCTTGTAACGGAGTTTTGTGCAACCTCATCACTGTCTCCAATGCTTCAACCTGGGTTGAGATCTTCTGTTGTGACAAAGCCATCCTCAGATGTGGTGTTAACGATGCCATAAACCAAGCGCAGTGTTGTGCATCTGTTAGTGTCATGTTTGCTTCGCGGATAGTACTTTTCAGTCTTTGATCCAAATCCCACGGGGTTTCACCAGGCATCATCGCGATCTCCTTGAACCCTATGATCGACTATGTTTCTGACTTTGGCCGGCTAAACTCTTTCTTTAGTTCGGTATGGATTTCTATTGTCCCCGCAATTAGGTGATTGCTTGAGTACTTTATGTACCATGTCAGCACTCGGTCCTGCAGCGTGCTAACCAAGGTAGCATTTTTGATATTCTCATCTGTAATTGTATGTGCATTCCATACTAATGTTAACATGAACCAAAATTTTTCTGGATCCTCGCTTCCTACTCCTTTGAATACCGGTAGCTGGATCGTGCTCATCATTGTCAACCTTGTCAATGTACTCTGAACTGCTACTACTCCTGGTCCCTTCGATCCTTCAATTCCTTCTCTATGGAGTCCTCGTGTTCCACATTAGACACCCCTTAGGCAGATCTTAGTCCCAGCAATAGAACCATTTGTTGGCTTATATGCGCTTGACCTAGGTTTGGAAGAATTATTTAGCTAAACAAATCTCATAGCTACCAGCCCTTTCAGCAACAGCCCGTGGAGTGCGGACTAAGGTCTCAGCCGAGGTAGTAGGGGAGGGTGCTGGAACTAGGTTTCCCCACCTTTGGGATGTCTTGATGTGGTCTAGAGGTTTCGCGCACTATTTTGTGTCTTCGCGCCACTCTGCTTCGCGTAGATCCAGTCCCAGAATACTCCTTGATATTTATTAATGCACTATTTATAGATTCAACCTACTTTTTATGGTCTTTAAGCAAACATTTAACAGAATTAACCAGTTCGCGCACTTAGAATAGATACAGATTCACATATATTTATAACATGAGCATACGCGCATAGATCAAATAGTTATATTAACCATACCTTAATCAGATCCACGATAGTTCAGATTTAACACAGAATTTCAGAATCAACTTATCTTTACTCACTTCCTTCACTAATACATCCAGATCTGTCCTACGCACTCAATTGTAGGGGTCTGCGCACACAGCTGCGGACTCTTCCCGGCCTCTGTGCATACAGCTACAGAGCCTCTATCTACTACCCAAAACCCTCGACTCGGACTTACTGACACTTCAAGACTTCTCTTCTCAAAAACCCATTACATAACAGACCCAAGATTACAAAAATACTACTTTCTACCCATAGAGCCTCGCTCTATTTATATCTTTTGGTCTGTGGACCAAATTATTTCCTATTATTGTATATTATTTCATGGGCAGAAAACCCTTTGAATCGACCATTTACATTTCGTGCTCCACATATTTTAGAGTTTTACAATACTTTTATCCTACTTATAGGCTCTCAGCCCCAAAACTGTTACATGGGACCTCTGCTACCAAACACCAGGAGAGACTCAGTCTCAAAGACAAGCACAAGGTCACAATGGGCAGACGAATGAAGCAAGTTCATCATCAGAGGTAGGGCCATCAGGATAACCAAAATCTTCAGAGCAAGCAGAGCCATCAAAGCAACCGGAGTTTTCAGAATAGCTAGAATAATCTGAACAGCTTGAAATTTCAGAGGAGCTTACCCAACCTGAACAAATCCTGAGCCATCCCCCTATTTTGCAAACCCCTCTAAATGAGGAGAGAAACCTTAAGAGAGACAGAGATGAGGCTACTCCTTCCAGTAGGCCTGTTGCCCAAACCTATTCTAAGAGGCGGAGATTAAACCCATATGTGGAGAAAGAGTACACTGAAGAGACAACAGGGATTTCAAGAGAAATGAGGACAGAAAGCAGGCAAAACACTCCTTCAAGAGGGACACAAGAACCTTCCACCTCTCAAAATCAAATGTTAGAAAGACAGCAGAGTGTGGAAGTATCCTCCTTCAGGGCTCCCACAGGACAAAACCAAGACATCAAAGAAAAATACAAGGAAATCAAGGCAAGGAATGAAAGGTTGAAAGTGCAAAGCTATGCACATTATCTGAGGATGGCTCCAACAAACCAAACAAGGCTAATGTCAGCCTTTGATATAAAAGAAGGAAAAATGCAGATGAGTTTTCTCAAGCCAACCATACAGCAACCAAAATCAATGACAGATTATCTTAAGAGAGATTTCGAGGTCATGGCAAAGGATATCCATCCTATCGACCAAATTGAGTTTCACAAACAAAATGGAGAAATGGTCTATTCCACACTGACCAGCAAGGCCATAGCAGCTCACCAACTTCAGAATTCACTGAACAACATCTCAGCCCAATTCCAATTAGAAAAGGCCTCTTCTCAGGCCAAGGACACCAGAATAAAGTCCTTAGAAGACTTGGTCATAGAGCTGGGACATGATCCCAAAGATGTTAAAGTAGCAGAGCAACTGATAAAGAAGAAAAATGATGACATAGCTGCACTGAAGAAGTAGCTCAAGATTCCTCCTCTTCATCACCCTCAAACAACTGAAGTTTTGGAGACACAGAAGGAGGAAGAACTTATGGACCTAGTCCTTAAGTTAAATGACCAATTGAAGGAAACTGAGAAGGAATTGGATAATTTGATACAGTCCAAGCAGAGTGAGTTGGCCACCACTCCTCAAACTGTAATACCTACAGTTTCCATAGCAATACCCTCCACCTTGGTAGCTGCCTTGGCACCAACAATTCCACCAACAACAACATTGCCAGTGACAGGTACTACATCAGGCACAGGTACATCAAGCAGGATAGAGACAACCATAGAGAAATATGTATAATTAATCAAGGCCATGGAAGAAATGAGTATCCAGGCCACCGAGCTTAAGAAGCTTAGAGAACAGGTATCAAGTTTAGAAACAAATTGTAAACTTGTACAAATACATAACAAAGAAGAAACTCAGAGGAACCTAAGGATGGCGAAAAGGATAAAAGCCCTTGAGAAGGATTTAACACTGCAAGAACCATTGGGAGACATCAGAGAAATCCTGTGGGCCAACATCATTGGTTCCATCAATGATGTTTGGCCTTCTATTCAAATTATTTTTGAGCAAACAGAATTGGTCAAGATGGCTACAGAGGCAATCCACAAGACAATGGAAGAATTAGGAGATAAAGCAGAAGAAGCCAATCAGTTGATCACCTTTTTGAACAGAAAAAATAGATATCAGCTAGATGAATTAGATATATAGGACATAACAACAACCATTATAGAGATCAATAAGGTCCTCACTAAAAGAAACTTAATGTTAAACTTGGAGAAAAGATGTCAGAGCATCCAGGCATACATTGATAGCTTTATGCTAAAGTATGGCATCCTAAGAGAAAAAGGACTCCCCAGTCCTATGGTGATCCATGATAAGTTGATGACCCACGAAGATTATGTTGACAAGTTAAACAAGCTGGCCAAAAGCCAAGCTAGTACTTTAGGGGTGAAATCTTTGCCGACTGGAAGGGTGCTTTACAATGGCTTGGAGAATCTATTCTACATTGAACATGAATTCAAGCACTTATTCACAAGCAAACCAAATTTTGCTAAGTACACAGAAGCTAATGAAATCTTCAGGAAAATGATCAAATTGAAGTTACCTAATAGTGAATGGTGGACCAGTTTGATTGATTTACGATAAGTTACTATAGTAAATCTGTATGGTAAAAGGTAACTGCCAAGTAAAACAGGTGAAAGAAGATCAAAGCATAATAGGTAAAGAATATCAATAGGTCAAAGATGAAAGTAATTCCAGCACATAAATACAAGGCAAACTACAAGAGCCAAATCTGAGCAACAACAGCCAGTGCAGTCACAATTAAAGGGATAACAAACAAATAGTTCTCCATCTGTCTCTATCTTCATGTTGAAGATATTTTCTGTTTCCTAGAATAATTCTCATATAGTTATGAGATATTTTGTATCAAATTTTGTATAAATACTTCACAAATTGAAGTAATTAGGGTGGATTAAAATACATCTTTGTAGACATATTAATTTTGAGCCAAAGAGATATTGTACTCAAGACTGGACTAGTTTCACTGGAAATGAAATAAAGCTGAGGACATTTCACTGGATTCTTGTGCACCACTGGAACAAATAAGTATCATTTTCTCATGTTTAAACACAATATTCTCTTTATGTTATGCAATATTCATATGTGTTTCTTATACAATCTTAAAAGAAAATAAGGAATGATATCATCAAAATTAGCTTAAGTGCTCTCTATTTTAACTGTTTGCTTTATTTATGTTTTCTACTGAACTGCCTTGATCTGGGGATTCTTAATTTCCCCCTTACTTCCATAGTTTACCCCCCCTTTTGGCCCATCGTTGAGGATTCTTCATTGCCCTTTACTACTGGTCATCCTTCCTTTCTTCATCCAAATCCCGATTAAGGATTCTTCACCGCCCTTGGCCCTGGTTAGGACTTTCACCCATTTTGAACCTGCAGATTTGCTCTCATTGTGCTAGCCTACCCTATGGACTCTTACCTCAGTAATAGATCAAATCCAGTTAAGCCTTTCTTGATTGACTCCATAGCCCAATGGCCTAAATATTTGCTCTGCCCATTTGTCTTCTTAATTCCACCACCCAATCAAAACAAACAATCTTGAACCTTAACAACTAGCCTGAAATCTTATCTAAATAAAGTTAAATTATAAAGAGAGAGCCCTCTCTAGACTTAGGTTGGCTAGAACCTGAGTCTAAAAGATTAGGTTTGTGGTTACCTCGGACTATTCCTTCTTTGATAACTTCTAAGGAAAAAATCTGAGTGATAACATAGTGGCAACCATATTGGGGATTCAAAACCCTCAGTTTTAATAAACCTTTGAGGAATTCAAATTTTATTTTTAAACATCTTAAAGGGTTATTAGAAGTTATTTCACATAAAAAAGAAAAATAAATCATAAAAAACTTGAAATTTGGCTTTAGGGAGAACTCACTATACCAGGGCCAACCCTGATCCAAATCCTCCACTTGTATTTGAAAATCCCAACCTTATTCTGAGAATCATCAGAAGACAGGAAAGTTTAGAAAGCCCTAGACCTCTGTTTTGATCCAACTCATGCCCTGTTGAGTGGTTATTCATTGAAGATATCCCTTTTGACAAGTATTTTGACCTATCTCTATTCAGAACCAAGTCTGAGAGTGAACTTGTAGACACAATCCTAGATCTAGAATTCACCAGAGAAGTTGAGGTCCAACGAGCCAACTTGTCAATTGATCAGTACCTTCTGAACTCCCCTCAGTCATCCCTTACCACTGGTATACTCCCTGAACTTTCTGAGTCAGCTTCCACATCTTTTAGCTGACCATTGTTTCCCCATACCTCTGAATATTAGCACTCATCTCCATTCATACCTTTACTCCCTCATTAGCCTAGCACTACCCCTCAAACACCTATTACCCGTGTTACTCCAACTCCCCTTGTTGTCCCAAATCCTCCAGTTACCCCAACTCTTGTTCTCAATCCTGTACAACTTAGAGTTATGGCCCTTAGATATGCCCCCCTTGTGATGTCTGCTCCTCAAGGTGCCTTACCAGCAAATTATCAGAGTAAAATTACCTCATTTGATGGCACTGGAACTTATACCGCACAACAACACACTAAGAAAATGACAGATTATTTTGAACTCCATGAAATTGACATAGGAGATGTCCAAATGAGAATATTTGTCCAAAGTTTAGCTAGAGAAGTGAGAACATGGTTTAGAGCTTTGCCCCCTCAGAGCATAGATAGTTTAGAAGTTCTTTACCAACAATTCTTAAATAGGTGGGAGAAGAAAAAGAACCCCCTTCAAATTTTATCTGAATATGAAAACCTTAAAAGGGGACCAAACGAAACTGTTCAGGACTACTACACTAGGTTTAACAATGTGTATAATGCAATCCCTCTTGACCTTAGGCCTCCACCTAGCTTAGCCCTGATTAAGTTTCCAGACGGATTTGACACAGATATGGCTTTTCAACTTAGAGAAAGGAATCCCCCTACACTTGAAGATATGCAAAGTGTAGCAGTTAGCATAGAAGCTAATTTGCTGTCCAAAAGAGCTAGGGTTAGAAATGAGAGAAGAACACCTTTGAAAGATGAATCTTCACCCTTTGATTAGAAGATGGATGCTTTAGCTAAAGGAATGGAAAGGTTTATGGATATAATAGAATTCATTGAAAGGAAACCTCACTGGGATAACCAACAGGCTAATCCAGTAAGAAATGCAAACTTTAGGAAAAACCAAAACCAAAACACTGGTAAAAATGGGCCTGATCAGAACATTAGAACACCTTTGCAGGAAAATTATGCTGAATATTCCCACCAAGAAGACCCTGAGGTAAACACCCAAATCATCCTTATGGACTGAGATAATGAAGAAATTGTTTTTCTAACTCAAGGATCAAGAACCATAGAAAATTTCAGGGGCGAATGTTCGCCCTTTGGCGAAATTAAGGAGTTTTAAATTTTTAGTGTGCGAATATTTTGTATCATAGTACATTTTTAAAAATCACCTCAAATAGCCCACCTTATTTTAAGGGAGAGGGTAAAAAAGGTAAATTTAGCCCCTAAAATTAGGAGTTACAACCTTCCATTCGCCCATTTTCAATAATAGGTTTTATTTCAGTGAATCCTATGGGCCAAAGGCCCAAATACCATATTTATAAAAGAGGCATGGTAAATTAATAAAAATATAAATAAATGAGAGGTATGGTAAATAAATAAAACATTTTTTATATTTACTCCATAAGTCACTTTATATACATGCAAGGGTGTAAACAAATAAAAATATAAGTAAAGTGGAGGTATGGTAAATAAATAAAAATATAATAAACTAGACGCATGGTAAATAAATAAAACCTCTTTTTATATTTATTCCATAACCCTCGTTCTATTTATGAAGGCTCAAGAAAGAGGTTTTATTTAAGTGAATCCTATGGGCCAAATACCATATTTGTAAAAGAGGTATGGTAAATTAATAAAAATATAAATAAATGAGAGGTATGGTAAACAAATAAAACATTTTTTTATATTTACTCCATAAGTCACCTTATATTTACCAACACTCAACAAATGCATTATATTTAGGTAAAACCTATGGGCAAAATTCTATGGGACAAATACCATGGACTAGATTGTTATTAATACCATGCAAAAAAACATTATTAACCCTAATATTAGTATTAACAAAAATAAAAATGGCACATGGTATTGACCCATGGTATTCACCTGGAATGTAGCCTATTTAAATGGGGGAATTAAACCAGCATAGATCCATCTTTACTCTAGATCTACTAACCCCAGAGAAGTATCAAATATCGTGATATGCAAACTAGCATAGAGTGAAAAAATATTTGATCCGATCAAGAGTAAAAATGGATGTTGTAATTTAATGTATGTTAAACATTTTAGCTTGGTTAAAATAAAAATCAACTATTAATTTTATTAATTTTTATAAATTACTAATAGTAATTTTTAAGCTCCAATTTTATGATAACCCATGGTATTGACCCACGGTAATACCATGGTATTCATGTGAGCATAGACTATTTAAAGGGGAAATTCTATCAACTTAGATCCATCTTAATTCTGGGTCTACCAAGTGCTCAGAGGGATAAATAGATTTCATCCCCCCTAAGAGTGGTAGATGTGGAGTTAAGATGAATATAGGTTGGTTTTTATGATAATGAAGATATTAAATAGACTTAGGAAATTATATTGTAAAAACATCTTAAGGTGAATGGTTGAAGCATAGACATTGGACAAGTATATTTGTATACTTCTGTTTGGAATGGATTGATTGCACTAGTCATCCTTCTATAACTTTCCAACATATGCTGGAGTAAACAGATTGTAATTTGGGTAATTTTCTAATTGCAAACAGGAACATACTTGTGTATTGGCAGGGTGGTTACAAGGTCCCTAGAAGTGATGAATTTGAATTTTTCTTGGTTTTATATATAGTATTATGTTTTTTCTCATGCTTTTTGTGAATGGCACGGGTGAATTTTATCCTACACCCACTAGGTTATCGATATGTAATTTCGGTAATTTTGATTTCAAAAGATATTTTAAAGAAATGCAATGATTTCATTTGTGTATTCAATAAACACAAGATTTTATAATTGAGTAAAATATTCGCCAAGCCTGGTGAGAGATTCGCCAAAAAATTATATATACATATCATATTATTGATAAAATTGCCTTCCATTTTTCCTATATACCATGGAGATTTGCCCATTTATTATATATGTAAATTTAGGGGGGGTTCTTAAAATTTTCCCTATCAAGAACTATATAAGCTTCAACAGTTGCAGACCCAAACAAAAGAATCCTTCAACTATAAGGAAGGGTATGACAATGCTATTTTCAAAGTACATAAACAATACAACTTAAGAAGCAAGAAGAACACTGATGTCCCTGATCAGAATAAAAAGGAAATACCTAACTAGCCTAAGAAAGTAAAAGCTACAAATCAGAATCCTCAGGTTACACAAACCTTACAAATTCTTTCTAGACCACATCAAAATCCACCTAGTCCCACCATTGAAGATGTAACTGATAACCAACCTACTAAAGAGCAACCTTCCACTTAAGTCCCCCTCAAGGGAACAATAGAAAAACCTCCATAAATCATATTAGAAAATCCAATTGCAAATAATCGAAACAATGAAAAAGAAGAAAAGACTAGTCAGAACTTTGGCTCAAAAATTTCAAATGTTCAAACAGATAAATCGCCTTTGCCTTTCAATTTGGGAGCAGAGGTGGCCAAGATTAAAATCTCAATGCCTCTGACAGAATTGGTTAAACATGAAACTTACAAATCTCAAATTAGTAAATATTTAAACTTTTGTGAGAATGAAGACTCTGTGAATCTATTTGATGATCAACCTGAGTTAATTTTCGGACCAGATGTTAATCGAAAGCTAGTTGAAGGAGGGATACCACCCTTCTACATTAGCCTTAACATCCATGATAAAATCCTTCACAATGCCATGCTAGACTCTAGGGCCTTAGATAATCTTATGCCTAATTCTGTTATGAAAAAGCTTAACTTGAATATCACCAGTACTTATAAGGATCTGTTCTCCTTTGATTCAAGTCAAGTTAAATGCTTAGGTCTCATAAAAGATTTTTGTGTTTCCCTAGTTCAATACCCTGCCAAGACCATACTTATGGACATAGTTGTTGCTGATATGCCCCCTAAGTATGGTATGTTGTTGTCGAGATCTTGGGGTGTCAAACTCCAGGGATCTCTACAACTAGACATGTCCTATGCTACCATATCATTCTTTGGGCATCCCAAGAAACTATATAGAGAGACTCTGATGAAGTATGTAGTGAGTACCCAGGAGAGACCTCAAAACTTTCCTATATATTCAGTACATTCTGATATTGATTCTTTCATACTTTACAATGTTGAAACTAATCAAGAAGACACTTCAAACAGCATAACAACAGAACCAAAAGAAATTGCAATATTAAAAGAAAATCAAAATGTCCAAATTCATGATATCTTAGATAAAAAATATGACCTAGATACCTTAGTCAAGAAAGATTCCACTACCCCAGATAGAAATTATGCGCATGAAATCCTATGGCGTCTGGAGTTTGATGGGTCAGTCAACAAACTAGGTGCAGGAGCAGGTGTGTGGATTTATAACTTAGAAAACCATCATGCAGAAGGTCATGCCTACAGATTGAACTTTAAATGTAAAAACAACATGGCCGAATATGAAGTACTTCTGTTAGGTCTAAATCTAGTCAAAAGGTTAGGGGCCATAAGAGTCTCCATTATGGGAGATTCTGAGTTGGTAATCAAACAAATTAAAGCTATTTATATGACTAAGGATCCTAGGCTAGGATTTTATAGAGGAATAGTGATAGCAATACTAAATACCTTTTTAGAAACCAAACTTGTTGTTATTCCAAGAAAACACAACATGCAAGCTCACAACTTAGCCATGTTTGCTAGTACTTGTAAGTTGCCCTCGTGAGCTATCATATTATCAAATATATCTCTTGTGAAGGGAGGCACAATATAGTATATGACTATCAATTTAGACTCCTCAATGAGTTGAGATGTGGGGAGGGGATACCCATTGATAGAAGACTCAGTAAACCCTACTTATTTCTACAATCAATAATAGACATGAGCCTAAAAGTCCAAGAGGGAAAACATCAGTAATTCGCACACCATGGAATTATTAGCTAATACTAGAGGTTTCCCTGAGCGAGCTAAGAATCTCGATTCAATGGTCCACATTCGGAGACATGGAAAAAGAGGCTATGATTTAAATACAAGCCATTGAATATGATAGGGACAATACCTATAGTGCTGAAAAGGAGGTAGAAGAATAACTAGAAGAGGAGGAAAAATAAGAACCTAAAGAGGAAGAAGAAGAACCTGAAGAGGAGGCAGAAGAAGAAATTGAAGAGGAAGAAGAGGAGAAAGGTGAAGAGAAAGAACAAAAGGGAGAAGCATGTCCTGAGGAACACACCAGGGAAAGGGAGGAATCACCAAGGTTATCTCCTGAACCAATTGAGAGGGAGGCACCTACTGCCTTGACAGCCCTAAGCACACATGTCAAGTCAAAAGGGAAGGGACAGAGGGAGACTCTTCTCTATTTCAAAACAAGGAGGATCATTAGGATCAAACAAGGGAAACCACAAATGCCCACAAGGACTCCAATCAATATTGAGGACTCACCAAAAGAGAAAGAAAAGATAGTTTCCCTAGAAATAAAAGGTGAAGAGGTCACATCAAAACAAGATTCCCCAAATTCTCCCATCACCTATGTTAGAAGGCCTGTCACCAAGTCAAAATCAGCAAAGAAAGACAAGGTGCCGTTGACCCCATTTCAGAAAGGAAAAATCCTTCTACAGGAAACTCAGACAGTCCTACAGGGAACTCTATCAGCACTACAACAAGGATAAGGGAAAGGAAAGGAAGCAACAACACAAGTGTAGGAGGAGGAACATTCTCCAAAGACATCTAAGGGAGAGTCCCAAGAGCTAGAGGAACCTAGCCCACAAACCAATCTGAGATCTTATTACAGATTCATTGAGGGAGGCAGAGTAATAACATAGAAATTTTCCATCCCTCTCTTCTTTGAGCTTGAGAAGGAGAGTTGAAGGACACATCGTTGGATGCAAATTTCAAAATCAAAGAATGTAGAGGATAAGGCCAAGATAGTTCATTGAGTTATGTGAAAAGATCACCCTAAAGGATAAGGCCAAGATATTTGAATTCTACTTGCATAACTTGGCCTTAACAAAATTTAATGTGTGGGACCCCAATGCAAATTTGGGGGACTTACAACTAATGGCCCTTGCGTCATGGATGATACATGAGGAGGCTAGGACCAAGGAGGTGAAGAGGGTGTTGGAAAGAGATGAAAAATAGCCTCTTTACATTAGAGCATAACATATCAGTTAGATGGTTGTCATTAGCACCCATAAAATCATCGTCAGTGATCCCCATCTTGCACCAAGATACCTAGATACATAAGGGAAAGAAATCACACATGTTGAGAACACCTTGAGATTTCTAGGGGATGAAAGCCAATAAGTATTCCAAAGGAGATGGGGCACCCTACCATACATCCTAAGTATCAAGAAGTATCATTCCCCTAAAAGGATGAGAGATGCACTAGAAAGGACCCCATTGTATAAGAATGCAACATAGAGACTCAAAATCAATTGGATTGGTTTGAAACTCAATCCACCTTTGCTATTTAGTATGTTAGAAGGTAGAAAGGAGGAAGAGGAAAGAAAGCAGTGGGAGGAAATAGAAAAGCATGTAGGGTTTTATCCACAAGAGGAAACTCCATCAACAAAGGTCTGGGATATCAGAGAGGCCACAAGAGCTATGAAAGACATGGACATAGACTAAGTTTCTCAGAGGATGAGAAACACTTTTAATAGAGGGGTGATGATGAGGCTCATCAATAGGTAAATTATATGGGCCTTAATTCCACTCTCTTGGTTATTAAAATCAACGTTTCTCACATTTCTTTACATATTTTATTATATTTTGATTAGTGAAAGGGTAAAAGTGAGATGTTATGTCATGTGGCCTAATGTGCATTAATTGCAGGATTTGGAGTAGGTTTTGGCTAATTTAAGTGCAGGAACTCGAAGTAGACAAGAAAGAGGAATTTTAGGAGATTGGGTCTCCCTCCTTAACTCATCAATCACTCGAAGATTCCCCCACCAGATCTCATCAGATTGGAGTTACAAGAAGCCAAACCCAATAGTTCATTAGCATCCAAGCCAGTGATAGTTGAAGACAAGTTAATCTCGAGTTTGGGAGGCAAGTCTCCCTAATTTTAAGGAAGTTATTGGTAGCTTCAATTGTATAAATAAGAAGGCTAGGGGCCTCATTAAGATTCGACGATTTTTATTGTAGAGAAGAGGAAATTTCGAGCTTAAGATAGTGTGATTGTTATTCTCATGTTATTTTTTACATTTTGGTGATAATGAAAATGGTTTCTTTGATCCAGCACTGATTTGACTCAGAGGGATGAAGCTCTTGGGTTAGGGCCCAACCCTACCAGCAAAGGTTCCTCTTATTTTTGTACATGTATCCTTAGATTTGAATCATAGATTAGCTGCTGCAATTATTTTTGTTTTGTTTAATTTGCAAGTCTTTGAATGATTGGTTAGTTTTGCTTCCATTAGTTGGAAAAGTAGATTAGTGTTACTGAAGTGAAAGAAAATACCTCATAAAATCTTGTGATGCTAGCCTCATCCTAGTCTCCCTCATGGGATCATGGTTTGAGGGCCCCCACTCTCATAGCCCCAAAAACAAAGTTATCTTTTGGTTGTTACATAGACTAGTGTTTCTTGTTGAGTAGGTAATTGTTCATGATTTCTTAGAAGCACTTGCAATTGTCATTTTGGTTTCTTAAGTTTGTTGTAAATTAGAAGGCATTCTATTCCATAAATTTGATCCACTAGCCATCAATAAATCAGGTTTTCCAATTCAACTCATATTTTCCACATTTACATAAAGTTATGCATAAATGAAGAAATGAATATGTGTTGTTGCAAGAGTTGCTGATCTGTAGGGAGAAATCATTCCACTAGCCTCATCTAAGTCTTCTCCACCTCTCACCAAACCCTACCAACCATCAATTCAGATTTTTGTTTTGTAGCCACCATGGATAACCACCTTGAATAAATCCAACCACCATGAATAGTTGGGCTAATCCTTGGGTAGTGTGCACCTTCCCCATACCTTATTCCACCATCATACACCTTCCCAACACTTCCTTTCACCTTCCCTACGTTCCTATAGCTTCCAGCTAAGTTTCGTGTAGTAACTACAAGAAATCTTGTAGCAACTACAAGAAACCCTGTAGCAACCTGTTTTAGACTATTTTGGGCAGAAATAATGACCATAGCCTAGGGTAGGTCTTCCACTTGACGTCCATACCCCTCAATGCCATTTTTGACCAGTTTTCCCATACCTTTCTCCCCTGTAAAATATCAGCTTGATTACTTTAACAATTACATTTCTAAATTAAAAAAACCAAAAGACTCCTTTCTGCAATATTTAGCTAATGCATGCACACATTAGTCTTAGCAATATTAGGATCATTTCCATGCATACTTAGTCCAGATAACTAGCTAATAGAATACAAGGTTAAATTAGGTCTCTTTTGCAAGTAATGTGTGTTAATTCCTAGCTAGGTGATTTCACGTCATTTCCATAGCACTTTTTATTCAACACTTTCATTTCCATAACATAGGAAAGCATTTACTTTCTACATTAAAGATAGCTTTACATTCACTGTTAGTTTCCAGCCTCCTTCTAGTCAATGGAAGACTGGTTTGAAAAACCCTAATGGTCTATCGCCCCAATTAAGAAGTGACAAGAGTAGACTATTGCATCTTCTATGCATATAGCACTGTCACGTCCACGTTTTTACAAACCCTGGGTTGTTAATGTAAAGTTGGTCGCCCTAGGAGTTGCAACATCCTTGCTGCAATACTCAAGATCATCATTTTGTAGGAAAATAATTCAAAAGATGGCAAGAGTAGCAGGTGTGACTATGAGAAAAACATAAGAAGAGAGATTAAGATTGAACACAATGTAAACTATTTACATTTATTCATCTTTCAAACTTGTAAATTTTTATCCGTAATTTTTGTGTGTGTCAATATATTAACTCTGGATATATCGAGTGCAGAGAGGGATCAAATCTCTCAAGGTGAAAACATTTCGTCGACGCAAGAAAGAAAGAGGTTTAAAAAGTTGAACTTGGAAAGGTTTTCACCTGGAGAGACTTGATCCCTCTAGATGCTTGATAAATCTAGAGTTAAGATGGATCTAAGTTAGTTTAACTTAATTTATAGAATATTTAAAATTACATAAATAGCTAGCAGCAAATCATTAACTACTTTTATAACAAGTGCCACATAGTATCTATTCCTAGAGGCTTAGTTTAAATATAGGTAATTCATGTAATAAAATGGAAACCCTTGTAGTGCAAGTTTGATTTGATAATGTCTCAAAGGCACTTACATGTTTACATAGCTTTAGCACCTAATACCAAATAGAAAACAAATTTATATGTATTTTTAATTTTTAGAATCATATTTTTTCGTGTGAAAGGAATCCACACGTTTAAAAGAATAATATCGAACTATTGTAGAAAAAGTTAATATGTAATAGGACATATGAAGAAGCATGTGAAGGAAAATTTAAATTTTTTATTTATCTCATATAATTTTTTTATATGTATGAACAAAGGGAAGAAAACCTAATTTGTATGCATGGTTCCAATATGCATTAGTTAAACACGTCTTTTATTAATAAATATACTATCATATAAAATAAAAATTACATATATATTATTTAAATTTAATATTTTTATAAATAAGCATGTTATTATTTATGTTTATGTTATTATGTAATAATAGAGGAGAAATCTATATGTACATTATTCACGTTGGAATTTGGTTATATTTACATGTTAAAATATAGAAAGTGATAACGAGAATAAAACTTTTAAAACTTATGTTTATCTTATAAAATAATGATAAAACTTAAATTTAATTATAAAGAGAAACAAGCCATTTATATAGTCGAATTTACTTTAGTATTTTTTTTTATATAAAAAAGATTTGATGTAGGTTTGGAGATGTAACATATCTCAAAGATAAATTGTAATAAAAACTATATGGTGACAAGGAAATTTTTTTTTTTTGAATCTTTGTTTTCGAAGTATTTACCGCATAGAATATTTACCATGGTACTAATTTAAGTCACTATATATGTATGTATGTATGTATATAGATATATATATATATATATATCTATATATCTATATATATATATATATATATATATATATATATATATATATATATATATATATATATATATATATATATAGATATATGTATATATAGATATAGATATATATATAGATATATATATAGATATATAAAGATATGTGGTTGTTCCCTTTGGTGAATAATGAAATGGTATATTGATGTTACTATTTGAAAGGGTAATGAATTTTTCCAATTACAAATAGGGACTTACCAACCCCTTGTTAGTTACCTACCATCGAATTCTCTCGAAGGTCTTCAAATGCTGGCCACCTGGCAATACAACCATGGTTAGATTGACGACCTAGAGTTCATAGGGTTAATTCAACAGATGGAATTGGAGGAGGGCGGTTACAGGGTAACCACCATCTCCCCGAGATGTTGAGAATGGATCATTGCAGTCTTCCTTCCATTGTGGCTATTTTTGTACCTGTTGGACAAAAACTCAACCTAAAAAGCTATAGAACCACTCAACGATCACTTGAGAACCCTCCTGGATGGTACAATGATTTTTTTATTAATATATTAGTATAAGGAACAATGGTATTTAACTATGTGCCATTTTTTTTTCTAATTTATCACCTGGAATACCCACAAAGGGTTCCTACGTTCGAGTGTCTAGTGATTGTGAATGTCTCTCACAAATTTCTCAGTTTTGGTACTTTACAAGCCTAGAGACAGGGGGTTTTCCTTTCCGACCAGGTAATTCTTATTATGCAGTGAAGGCTTGTTATCCTTTTGTCTCCTTCTCCTTTTTTTTTTCAAATATCTAACCACTCAAAGGGTTCTCATTGCTAACAGTTGATCGAAGAAATTAAGAGAACAAAACTTCAGGTGATCTTCACTTACGATGTTGGGTAGCGGAGGTCCCGCACAACAGTTTTGGGGGTTAAATCCTATAAGTTAGGATAATAATATTGAAAATCTCTGAAATATGCGAAGCGCGAAATGTAATAGGTCAAGTCAAAGGGTTTTCCACCCAAGAAATAATATAGAATAATAGGAAGTAAGTCGGCCTGCTGTTACACTAAAAAATGTCACCATGACTACTTACAGTTAGTATGGCTCAAATCAACAGTCATGCTACCCTCTTAGGCAAGTCTTATGCCTCTGTTATCCATCTCAAACTCAAAGAAGAGAGAAAGTCTTGTAAAAAATATGTTTATCTCTGGGGTCGCAGGTTCTCTCTAGCCTTACCTGCGGGGACGCTGACCATGTTCACAAAAGGTGCGTCCTTGGACGCTCTGTATGTTAAAGGACAGGTGCATCCTTCTGTAAAAGGAAAAATGCACGAGTTTCATCTTAAAAAAGTTACTTGTGGTTACTTCTAGAACTTTCTAGAGGTCGGTTTGATGAATTGGATGCGCCTCTAGTTGGTTCATGTATCTCTATTAAGGGGGAACTTATCCCATCAATAAGGGAGCTATCCCACCCAAAGAGGGGGATTATCCCATTGATGGTGGACCTGAATAACCTCTTTACAGCACTATAAATAAAGACATTGAGCCAGAGGGAGAGGAGGTTGGAGCTATACATTTTCTTTGGGTAAATGCTGCAGGAATTAGGACTCCCATTTAGAACCTTGTGAGGAGAGATTGTCTTTGCTTGATTCTACTTGGAAGTGGGTGAGCTTTGTCAAAGTAGAGGAAAACCCTTGATGGACCCTGGGAGAAACTTGCACAACACCAAGGCCAGGTTGTAAGAGTTTCTTTGTTTCGTTATTAATACAAACTGGTTTATTTTTCTCAATAGCTTGTGTTAATGAGTTATTTCATGTGTTCCTTGGTCTGCATGTTAAATATATGTTTTATTATATGAAATGCAAGTGCTTGGTAATTGTTTGATTGTTTGTGGTTGCAGGAATTGACTTGAAGGAGGAGCTCATCCGGATCGGCAAGGACGGACTACAACAACCGCGTTTTGGAATAAGGTAAGCCTAAACACTTGTAGTTTTCATGTTTTAAAAGGTATATTTAGAGAAAGATCACTCCATTTTGTCTTGTTTGTCGCTAGAGAGTTTAGACTCCTAGGGAGGTCAGTTGTGTCCGCACAAACGACTTTTTCCGCCACGACAAATTGGCGACTCCGCTGGGGAATCCATTAATGTGAAAGTCTTTTCCTTTGTGTGAACTTTGCTCTGAGAAAATCATTTTTATTTTCTGGTTTTTGACTGTGAGAATTAGTATTTGGGTGGCTTAGCTTTAGATTTAGTTAGATTTGGTTTTTCTTAACTTTTCCAGAAGGACACACCCTCTGAGTACTGCACAGTGCGTCTTTGGACGCGCTGTTGCCGTTTGCACAGAGCGGGCCCGCGCCTGTTCTAACGGGTTGCCTGCGTCTTCCTGTAAAAATTTAGGAAAACTCCATTTTTGCTTTAATTGCTTTTAGATTTTGGTTTTTCTTAGTGTTTTCTGCCCAGATCCTTTAGTACCCTGTCAAAAATTTTCACCTGAACTTGTTTCATTAGCATTCCTGCTTTTAGCTTTCATCAATTGGGTGTTTTGAGTCTCTTTTTTGAGAAATTCTTAATTTGATTTCCTTTGGTCATTACTTGGAGGTTTCTCTCAGTCTTTTCACAATTTTGCATCTTTTTGCTTTTGTGTATAAGTGTTAATCGCCTTTGAGTGTTTTTATGTTTTGATCTTTGGAACTCTCACCCAATTTTCTCGACTTGCACTTGATTGGTTCTTAGATCACATTAGAATCGTCTTGTGTTTGAGAATTCTCTTGCATAGATCACATTTGCATAATTAGAATTCTCATTTTCGGAATATGAATGAAAAATGTGCATAGATTACATTTGCATACTTTTCGAGTGAATTGTGCATAGATTACAATTGCATAGTTTACATTCTGGAAAATCAATCGTAGATTTAGATCAGTTTTCTTTGATTTGAATTTACACAAAAATAAAAATAAAAAAATGGTTTGGAATTGATTTGCATTAGTTTTTCTTGATAAAATTAGTGCATTAGAGAATTTGTTATATTTTCTCTTAATGATCAATTTTTTGCATTGTTGGAAGTGAATGGAAACTCTCTCCTTACTCTAGTTAGGATTCATCGAATTGAAAGGATTGCATTATCATATTCGATTGCATTCAGTTGAGTCGGGTCATAACACCATTGGTTTCATCTCCATTTACCCATTTGAGTAATAACAGCCTTAATAACACAGCGCTTAATTAAAATTCATCTAGTAATTTTTACATTTCTAGGGCTCTGAAACACCAACATAGCTTAGGCTAGGGTCTTGGAGTAGGTGAGTACTTAACTCTCCAAGACTACAAAACCAAACAGATAGTTTATCTTGAGTAGAATAAATCCAATTGTTTCAATTGCACTCTGGGAAAGCTCCTCTTAAAGGAGAAGCACGAGCTCGTGTCCGAACCAGTGAGGGGATCATTCCCCCCTCGTTGGGAACGACGCCAGACAGTACGTATTACAAACGGTAAACCTCGGATTAACCATTGTCGAGGAGCCAGGGGTCACTTATCGGTAAACCTTGGATTGTTGTCAAGGAGCCGGTAAGGGGATTGAGCTTGCTACTCTGCCCTTGCGTGCTGTCGGAGTTTAGACTGTTCCCCCAGGTGTATTTGTTACTGTTGGTGACCTTAGTGACCATAATCTTTAGGGTTCTACCGAGGTGACGGTGGAGGGAAGGTCCCACTGTACCTGGAGCAGACATCGGTTATACTCACTTGGATTTTCCGGGGGGTTCACTTCACTTCGAGACGGTTAAAGTGGAGGAATTTGTGCCGGTCTATTCATTAATTAGGTTGCCGGGGTAACTGTTCCACCCGCCATTTCTGTACTGAATTCTGCGAGGTTGGGCTTCATCACCAACTAGTGTTTTCGGTCCGGAGAGCTTACTGTTTGTGTGTGGTTTGACTCCTAGATTTGATAGCGCGTGTTAATTTGTTTGTTTTTACTTTTAGAGACCATAGGTGTGAATTGTGAATTTTAGTTGTTAAGTGTGAATTGTGAATTGTTAATTTTAGTTTTAAATTGTTAATAAAATTCACTGAAGTTGAATATAATGGCAAATGTTCCTGAATTTATCAACCTAGGAACCCCTCCTAATGAGAATCCTAGTACTTTTCCTTACTTTGGAAATGTTGGTCCTCCTTATATGGCTACTTTGTCATTACCTGGATTTACAATAGGTTTACCGATATGGTTATTTTCAACTTCGTTGGCCCAAAATACTCCAATTGTTCCATCTCAACCGGATGCTTCACCTCAACAGAGTTCACCATCTCAACATCACCAACCTTCTGTTGACCCTTTACCTTCTTCGCCTAATTTTTCTTCCTCCATTTCTTCCTCTTCACCTGGTAAAAGCCTTGATGCTAGTAACCAGGAGGCTAAGAAGAAGAAGAAAGGGAAGAAGAAGAAGAAGAAGAAGAAGCAAGATAAGAAAGAAGTCAACCAACCGACCGTGGCTGTAAGTGTTAGTTGTGTTGAGGAAAATTCCGACATGCATCGTAAACCCAAATACCCTTGCAGGCTTTGTAAGGGTGACCACTTCCTTGTCAATTGTCCTGGTATTCCAAAGGTCTTGGAAGTATGGTCAGAAAAATTTCATCAACTTTCCATTGATCCATCAACCAGTGATAGTCAGGTTCCTGGGAAAAAGGGTAAAGTTAGGTTTCCTTGTAAGTTATGCAAAGGGAGTCATCAAACTCACATTTGCCCTCACATGGATGAAGCCTCAACATTGTTGGAAAACCTTCCTGTTCCACAGCAAGAATTTCCAACTGGTTACCGTAAACTTTCTCCCAACCTACCGTCAACTGACGGAGTGATTGATCTCAATTCAAGTACGGTCGATCACACTCTTCCATTGGAGAGTGAAACTCATGTCACTCAAGTTGATGATCCATTAGTTGATCAAGTGGTCGATTCAATTTCACATTCGGTCGATCACACTCTCCTTTTCGAGAGTAAATTTCATACCGCTGATGTTCTTCTTGTTACATCAGATTCTTCTATGCCGGGGGGCATTTCACCTGTTTCTACAGAACCCCCTCCAAGTACTGAGGTCTTTTCCTTTGATTGGAATAGACTGACAGAACCTCGCCTTCCTTCCTCCATCCCTTTCCAAATCATTGTCAAGGCTGGTGGTAGGGACATACATCGTACCCAGGTAGATGAAGGTGCTTTTGTTAGTATTTTATCCTCAGCTGTTTGGAAAGCTTTGGGTTCCCCTCAGCTTGCGCCTATTACGCAGAATCTGAAAGCTTTTAACAGAACAATTAGTGAACCTTTAGGGATCCTTCCTAAGTTTTCTATTACCTTGGAAGGTAAAACTGTTTGTGTTGATCTTATGGTAGTTCGAGGTCCCTTGGATTTCAATTTACTCCTTGGGCGAGACTATGTTTATGCAATGAAAGCTGTCGTATCGACACTCTTTCGCGTGATGTCTTTCCCTCACAATGGCAGTATTGTGACTGTAGACCAGCTTTCGTTCCCTAGTCTTTTTTCAACTACCAATAATATGACACCCCTAAATGTTCCTGATTCTAAAGTGGTATCTACCCTGCCACGGGTTAATTATGTGGCAACCGGTCCCATGATTTCAGTTACCGATGTAAGTGAGCCTCTCACTGTTGATTTAGATCCGGTAATTGACATGGAAAACTCTATGGGATTACTTGAACACGATGTTCTTATCCCTTTTGAGTCCCTTGACATGTGTTCCTTCCAGAGAACTATTCTTCCTTCTGATGAAGACCTCTTGGAAGCCATGATCAAGGTGTGTCCATTGACATGTCTTTCTTCCAGTTGGAAGCCATGATCAGTGTGTTACGAGGATAGTTTGTTCCTCTCTCAACCTCATTAAAAAATGAAATTGGATGGTACGAGGAAAGTTCCTTTTACTGTGTCGACCTCGTTAAAAAATGAATCAGTGAGTACGAGGAAAGTTCCTTTTACTGTGTCGACCTCGTTAAAAAATGAATCAGTGAGTGCGAGGATAGTTTTTTCCTGTATCAACCTCGTTAAAAAATGAAACGGGCTAGTGTGAGGAAAGTTCCTTTTACTGTGTCAACCTCATTAAAAAATGAATCAGTGTGTCCGAGGAAAGTTCCTTTTACTGTGTCAACCTCGTTAAAAAATGAATCAGTTGATGAGGATAGTTCTTTTACTGAGTCAACCTCATTAAAAAATGAATCAAGTAGATTTTAGGTTATATAGACAGTTAGAAAGTAGGGTTGTGAGGAAAGTTCCTTTTACTGTGTCAACCTCATTAAAAAATGAATCAGTGTGTCCGAGGAAAGTTCCTTTTACTGTGTCAACCTCGTTAAAAAATGAATCAGTTGATGAGGATAGTTCTTTTACTGAGTCAACCTCATTAAAAAATGAATCAGCTAGTTTTTAGGTCATATAGATAGTTAGAAAGTAGGATTGCGAGGAAAGTTCCTTTTACTGTGTCAACCTCATTAAAAAATGAATCAGTGTGTGTGAGGAAAGTTCCTTTTACTGTGTCAACCTCATTAAAAAATGAATCAGTGTGTACGAGGCAAGTTCTTGTTACTGAGTCAACCTCGTTAAAAAATGAATCAGGTATGAGGATAGTTCTTTTCTTGTGTCAACCTCCTTAAAAATGAAACAACTCCCTTTTCAAGTTAAATATTGAAAGTAAAACTTCATTTCATCCAGCCGGTTGAATGCAATGAAGCCTGGGGGGCATGTACCTCGCTTTGCATCATTATGCTGGGGGCATGCGAACTTTTTGAGCATAGTTCCTTGTCTTGTGTCAAGCTCGTTAAAAAATGAAACAAGGGTAGGTTAAGTAGGTAGATTGTAGAGTAGTCATGAGCATAGTTCCTTATCTTGTGTCAAGCTCATTAAAAAATGAATCAAGGATTTTAGAGCATAGTTCCTTGTCTTGTGTCAAGCTCGTTAAAAAATGAATCAAGGTTTTTAGAGTAGAGGTTTTGTTAGGTAGATTGTAGAGAGTAGTTATGAGCATAGTTCCTTATCTTGTGTCAAGCTCGTTTAAAAAATGAAACAAGGGTTTTGAGGATAGTTCTTTTCCTGTGTCAGCCTCACTAAAAAATGAAACAACTCCCACAAGTCTTTCCAAGATCTTGAAAGTAAAGCTTCATTCCATCCACCTCATTGAATGCAATGAAGCTTGGGGGGCATGTACCTTGATTTGCGTCATTATGCTGGGGGCATGTGAACTTATAACAAGCATAGTTTTTCGTTTCAAGCTTGCGTAAACATGAAACCAAATCCGAGCATAGTTCTTTTCCTGTGTCAAGCTCGTTAAAAAATGAAACAAATCCTCCTCTACTTGAGTCGAGAGATTGACTAGATCTCGTAAATGTTAAGTTGTATATTTAGGTTAGTTATTTCAGTTTTTGCATAATTTTCTTACAGTTTTAGGTCGAGTCTTCCAAATGATCTCGTAACTCAACCTTCATTTCATCCAACTGGTTGAATGAAATGGAGTTGGGGGGCATGCGCTCTAGCAGTTACGCTCAGGGGGCATCAAGCACAGTTTCTCTCTGTTTCAAGCTTGTGTAAAAATGAAACTACTATGAAGCATAGTTTTACTCTGTTTCAAGCTTTTGTAAAAATGAAACCTAGCTCGAGTCAATTTCAGTTATTTTCAAGACTCGTTAAACTCATGAAAATCTCGAGATTATTTTGCTATCTTTCATTCTCGTAAAACAAATGAAAATGCCGAGTTCTTTCCGTATTTTCCTGCTCGTAAATTAAATTGAAAGTCGGCCATATGAGTACATTTTTATCATTTTTTCGAACTCATTAAAATTTACGAAAAAGTGAAAACCATGAGTACATTTTTATCCCTTTTTCGAACTCGTTAAAACTTACGAAAAAGTGAAACCTTGGAGTTCTCTTTTAAGCCCTTTTCAGACTCTTAAAACATGAAAAGATTGCCGAGCGTTTCTTTTACACTCGTTAAAACGGAATTAAAAGACGGTCCCCTTTTAGCTCTTTTCTGACCGCAAAATCAGGAAAAGATTGCCGGGTTTTTGTCGTTTCAAACTCGATAAGGAAATAAAACGATGTGTCCTTGATCGCTTTTTACTTTTCAGGTCAACGACACTATTATGAAAGTACTCCTTGGTCGCAAGATCAAGCGGTTCCCCCGGGTATTATTTTATACTTTTTCGGGCTTGAGGGACACAAATGTACGAAAAAGTTCAACGTGGAGTCTCCTTTAGTTTTTTCAGACTCTCTAAAATTGAAAAACGCCGAGTTTCTCCTATACTGGGCTCGTTAAACTTTTACAGTAGAGGACCTGTTCAATTACAAACAGGAACGAATCACTCCTTCCTAGGGTTCAAATTTAAACTAGGTTGGACTCGTCCGAAGGATGAGCTTATAATCAAGCATATGTTATCCTCCTCAAGCTTGTTAAAAATAAAGAGGTACTTGCCAGAAATGGTGGGGGAAAAGAGAGAAGAATGAGCCTATTTGTTACCTTTATCTCAAAAGAAACTTTATTACCACTCTTGAACACGACACTTTTCATTCACCTGGGTTGGGAAATCTTTTACCTCACAGTTGACCTAACCACTTTGAAAGTCTTTAATCGGGTTCTGGGGATTAACTTTGAGTTATTCGTCACCAAGCCATCTGTCGTGTCGTTATGTGTTCAAGAGGTCTGCAAGAAAAAACTTTCATCTGCAAAATACTTGTCATCCATTTGACCATCCCTGAGTCAGTCCTTACAGCAACATTTCTTCAACTTGAACAATGATTTCGTGTTGCGGGCTTGCCTGCAACGGGTCGCTTTCTATCGACATTAGCACATTATCTAGAAAGATGACTTAGAAATCGACAGCACCTTGAAGTCTGCATGCATCAATGGCAGGTTTCTCGCCTTTGACGTCAGTTTACATCATTGACTTTCGATCAAAGGATTCCGTGAAGTGTTCGACATCAAAACATCTATTCACATTTCATGGGTTGTGCTTGGTACTTTGAGAACCATTGACATTACTGGTGGTTTCTCTCACGCTTGTTAACAGTTTACATCATCGACTGGTAATCAAGTGGTTTCTAACATGTTCGACATCAAATCATTTAAATCACATGGCTAGAATCGTACCAATTCGGGAAGTAGAAGTGAAGACCCTGGATCTAGTTTCTACCATCCAGGCTGCGAGGAGTTTTGTATTCATTATCTATGTAGACTAATCATAAACAGATGGCTGCGTCCATACTGTGTCTACAACAGTCTATAAAAAATGATGTACTGCAAGATCATTCCTGTATCAGAATAGTCAGTCCATTAGTTAAAGTTTTGAATCTGAGTATGGGAATGCCTACCTCAGTGATGATATAATCTTATACATGTATTTTGTGTTGAAAATTGCAGGTTCCAACCAGGTCATCCACAAGATAATCCTTGAAATGATAAAGCGCTTCACCCTTCCTAGAATTATAAAACCCTAATCTATTCCAGGCTTCGCACTTTAGGGGGCAATCTGTTACACTAAAAAATGTCACCATGACTACTTACAGTTAGTATGGCTCAAATCAACAGTCATGCTACCCTCTTAGGCAAGTCTTATGCCTCTGTTATCCATCTCAAACTCAAAGAAGAGAGAAAGTCTTGTAAAAAATATGTTTATCTCTAGGGTCGCAGGTTCTCTCTAGCCTTACCTGCGGGGACGCTGACCATGTTCACAAAAGGTGCGTCCTTGGACGCTCTGTATGTTAAAGGACAGGTGCGTCCTTCTGTAAAAGGCAAAATGCGCGAGTTTCATCTTAAAAAAGTTACTTGTGGTTACTTCTAGAACTTTCTAGAGGTCGGTTTGATGAATTGGATGCGCCTCCAGTTGGTTCATGTATCTCTATTAAGGGGGAACTTATCCCATCAATAAGGGAGCTATCCCACCCAAAGAGGGGGATTATCCCATTGATGGTGGACCTGAATAACCTCTTTACAGCACTATAAATAAAGACATTGAGCCAGAGGGAGAGGAGGTTGGAGCTATACATTTTCTTTGGGTAAATGCTGCAGGAATTAGGACTCCCATTTAGAACCTTGTGAGGAGAGATTGTCTTTGCTTGATTCTACTTGGAAGTGGGTGAGCTTTGTCAAAGTAGAGGAAAACCCTTGATGGACCCTGGGAGGAACTTGCACAACACCAAGGCCAGGTTGTAAGAGTTTCTTTGTTTCGTTATTAATACAAACTGGTTTATTTTTCTCAATAGCTTGTGTTAATGAGTTATTTCATGTGTTCCTTGGTCTGCATGTCAAATATATGTTTTATTATATGAAATGCAAGTGCTTGGTAAATGTTTGATTGTTTGTGGTTGCAGGAATTGACTTGAAGGAGGAGCTCATCCGGATCGGCAAGGACGGACTACAACAACCGCGTTTTGGAATAAGGTAAGCCTAAACACTTGTAGTTTTCATGTTTTAAAAGGTATATTTAGAGAAAGATCACTCCATTTTGTCTTGTTTGTCGCTAGAGAGTTTAGACTCCTAGGGAGGTCAGTTGTGTCCGCACAAACGACTTTTTCCGCCACGACACCTGCCCACGGTCCGCGGACCATGGGAATGTATAAATAGAGTGAGGCTCTAAGGGTAGAAGGGAGTTCGTGTTTTGAATGAATCTTGGTGTTATGGTGGTGTAAAGACAGTATTTTCTGTGTCTGTAAGTCCGAGTCAAGGATGTTGGTAGATAGATAGAGGCTTTATAGCTGTGTGCACAGAGGCCTGGTAGAGTCCGCAGCTATGTGCGCGGACCCCTACAGCTGAGTGTGCAGGGCAGATCTGGTTGTATTGGCGAAGAGTTGAATAAAGATAAGTTGATTCTGAAATACTGTGTTGCTTCTGAAATATTGTGGATCTGGTTAATTTCTGGTTTATATATCTGTTTGATTTGTGCGCTTATGCTTATGTTCTGAGTTTATGCAAATCTATAACATTTCTGGGTGCGCGCATTGGTTATCTCTATTAAATGTTTGCTTAAAGACTGTAAGAAGTAGATCTGATCTGTAACAAACTCAGTATTAATAAGTAGTAAGGATTTTCCTTGTTCCGGATCTACGCGGAAGTAGAGTGGCGTGAGGCCACAGAACGGTGTGTGACCCCTCCAGACCACATCAAGACATCCCAAGGGTGTGGAAACCTGGTTCCAGCACCCTCCCCTGCTACCTCGGGTGAGACCTCAGTCTGTGCTCCACGGACTGTTGCCGAAAGGGCCGATAGTTGCGGGATTTGTTTGGCTAATAACTCTTCCAAACCTGGGTCAAGGCCCAATGAGCCAACAAATGGTTTCGTTGTCAGGACCGAGATCTTCCTAAGGGATGTCTGATATCGGGATGCTAGAACCCTACGAAGAAAGAATCTAAGGATTGATTGGATCAGGAGCAGTATGAGTTCATAGTAGGTCATAGTAGACCGACGCGCAAACCAGAGGTTAAACATGACGAGCGTGATCCAGTTGCCGGTATTCAAAGGAGCAGGAAGCAAAGATCCAGAACAATTTTGGTTCGTGGTAAGGGCAGTATGGGAAGCGCACGAAGTTATGGACGATAACATCAAAAAGGCTACCCTAGTTAGTGCACTATAGGACCGCGTACTGACGTGGTATATAAAGTACTCAAGCGATCACCCGAATGTGGGAACAGCGGAGATCCGGGCTGAATTGAAAAAAGAATTTAGCCGGCTGAAATCAGAAACGCAGTCAATCATAGGGTTCAAGGAGATCGCGATGATGCCTGGTGAAACTCCGTGGGATATAGATCAGAGATTGAAAAGTACAATTCGCGAGGCGAACATGACGCTATCGGATGCACAACACTATGCATGGTTTGTGGTGTCATTGACACCACATCTGAGGATGACGCTGTCACAGCAAAAGATCTCAACCCAAGCTGAAGCATTAGAGACAGCGATGAGGTTGCATGAAACTCCAATACAGGATCCAGGGTTGGGAGTTCAGCAAATCCATGCGCAAATACAAAACCTATGTTTAGAAATGCAGAATTTAAAAAAAGAAAAGGCACCCCACCCAGAAGCACGGGAGGAAGTATGGTGTATAAAGTGTAGAAGCCAGGGTCACGATAAGGATCATTGTCCGGTCTTTGCGAACTATGTGGCAACGGGGGGACCAACATCGTTGTGACCAGAGGCACAAGCAGGGCCAAGTGCGGCACCCTCACTCTGGTGCACAATCTATCAGGTGGGAGGAAAGCACAACACGGACAACTATCATCTACTGCCAAAATTTAACCAAACCCCCCAGCAGTTGTTTTGCAACTTTTGCAGATCGGTGGGCCACGAGGAGTGAGACTGTCGTAGTTATCAATTATTGATGGACTGGTCACCTGCCTACAGAATGCAGACTGAAGCGCGAGGTTAGGATCCAGCCGCATCGATAGCGCACAATGGGTTCCAGGGACGTGGATGAGGACGGGGAGGAATGGGGCCAGGAAGAGGTCGTGGGCAGCTAATCTATTACAACTGCAGAGGACCAGGACACTATGCATGGGACTGTACCAACCTGACCAGAATATTGTGCCCTTACTCCGAGCAGTTCGATCATGAAATAATAGATTGACCCACATTGATAGCACAGATACATGAGAAGAAGGCAGCGCAAACTACGATGACGCAGAACGTCCAAATGATGAGGGCCAAACCACGCGAAGAAAACCCAAACATAAACATGGTGCTCAGAAGTGGCGCGGCTACTGGGGAGGATAAGAGGAAAGTAACCAAGGATGATGCCAGGGTTCGCAAGGAGACAGATTTGGAAGCTAGGAAGAGCTTCGTGGAGGTCTCTACCCTAGGTAGTAGGGATCAACCTGAACCGGAGAGGGATCCCTAATTGCTAACTACCTTTTTAGAGACATGCATGAAATTGCTTTGCGACAATAGGGCGGTTAAAGGATTACAAGAATTGATAACTAGGTGTGCAGGGTCGAGTCAACCTCGCGTGGTTCGAAAATTGGGAAAGCAGGCGTCATGGACTGGGCGTGAAATGCGATTAACGGCACAGATTGGCAACTATGAGATGGATCAGATCATTCTGGACTTGGGCTCAGATGCAAATGTACTACCTAAATAGACTTGGGAGCGCATGGGCAAGCCCACATTACAATGGTCTCCTATTTAATTGCGAATGGCGAATCAACAAAAGATCCTGCCCATGGGAAGACTGCAAGGAATTACAATAGATATAGAAGGCGCGAGCACCCGAACAGACTTTGAGGTAATAGAAATCATGGATGAAAGTAGCCCTTACCCTGCATTATTACCACTGATATGAATGGGGTTATTAATTTAAAGAAGCAGAAAATGATATTTGAGAAGAAGTCACTCCGTGTAGTCATTTCGCTAGACCCAGCTGAAGGACCACGTTACACTGAACCTGTGCATGATGAAGGAAGTGATGATGAATTAGATTGTATCTACAAAATTACTGCACGAAATCAAGATTGGGTCAATCCGACTGCGGAAGGAAGAATATCATGGGGGCATGCAGAGTCCTGCGCTGAAGATTCAGATGAGGAGGACGAGTGGTGGCATAATCGGTTGAACGGAGTAACCACGTTAAACTGCAATATGATGACTAAGTCGTTGTATTGTGTCAGAGCTCACGATCGTGAACTGTCAATGTATGACGGGCTAACAGTAGGAGATGAATTCCTGACCAGATTTGAAAGCGTGGTTCCAGAGCACCAACGATTTGATGTGTTGAGATGGGCATTGCACGCGACACCTGCACGTTGGTGAGGCACACATGAAGGAACCTTCGACGATCGACGCGGCTGTAGGCACACGATGCAGATAAGATTTGGGAAGCCGGAGCTATGAATAACTGAGAAATACGATGGATGTGATGATCCGCGTAGGCACCTTACTAGATGGGTCCAAGCCTATGGAGAAGAGCCTCAACCGGAGTGGGTACACCTATTTTATCATACCCTAGATGTCATTCCAAGGAACTGGTATGCTGAAACAGAGCTCTGACATGGTACAGGAGAGTGGGATATCTTACACGAAGGCTTTTTGTTAACGTTCCTCTTTGAATATCAATGGATGGATACTATGGATGATGCATTGCAGGTGGTGAAGGCTGCTATTTTCAAAATACCACTGGAACCAGAAGAAATCATGCAGCCAGACTGGTTATGACAGTTGAGCCAGGCCCTGGAATGTTACAATGTGCAGGTAGAAGATGATGAGGACGACCCTAGAAACATCAATATTCCGGAAACATAGGGGAGTCGCAAGGTTCATGGACCAGAAATTGAGGATCCAGACATCACTGTACCGCTGAAAACGAAACAAGTAAACATCGGAACAGAGGAAGAGCCGAAGTATGCAATGCTTGGGGACTATTGGGATGATGCCACAGTGGAAAAGTTCGTCGAACTGCTTTGACTATCAAGATTTATTCTCGAATAAAATCACGAAGTTAAAAGGGATACTCAGTGACCTGGGAATGATGAAGATAACCCTGAAACCCGATGCGAAGCCAGTTAAGCAGTGGCCTTACCGGTTGAATCCAAAATACAAAGCAAAGGTCCGCGAAGAGTTGGAAAAGATGCTTGCAGCAGAATAATTGAACCAGTAGAGGAATCTGACTGGGTAAGTCCTATGGTTGTACAGGAGAAGAAACAGAAGGGAGAGATTCGCATCTGTGTGGATCTCAGGAAGCTTAATGATGCATGTGTCAACTATCCATTCCGATACCATTTACAAATGAAGTACTCAAAAATGTGGGCAGACAGGAAGCTTACTCCTTCACGAACGGTTTCTCGGGGTACCATAGGATCAATATTGCACCGAAGGATAGGAGTAAAATGACTTTCGCAACCGAATAGGGTTTTTTTCAGTATACAGTGATGCTCTTTGGACTAAAAAACACGTCGACAATATCCTTGCGCATCGTGGTAGCTGCATTCAAGGAATTTATACATAAGTTCTTAGAGGTATATCTTGATGATTGGACCATATTTGGGCTAGTTAAGAAATGTACCACGAGCTTACGATTAATGTTGGATACGTGCCGACGACACCAAATTGCGCTAAACCTAAAGAAGTGTACTTTCCTCATCCCCTTTTGGAATTTGCTCGGTGATGTGGTCTGTAAGCAAGGCCTCATGGTGGATCTGGCAAAGATTGTTGTCATACTCAATCTACAAGCACCGTGAAGTGTCAAGCAGCTGCGTACCACACTAGGACACACTGGTTACTATCAAAAGTTCATCAAGAGCTATGCGCAGATCATGGCACCGATGGAACAATTGTTGAAAAAGGACACTACTTATTGTTGGAATGAGGAATGTAACAAAATTCTGGAAATGCTCAAGGAAAAGATGGCATCAGCTCCTATCTTGGTCTTTCCAAAATGGGACATCGAATTTCACGTACATGTTGACGCGTCGTGTATCGCGTTGGGCACAGTACTCACACAGGAAGGAGTGGAAGGAATTGATCACCCGATCGCGTTTGCAAGTCGACGATTATCCAAAGCTGAGAAGAACTACTCCACTACAAAGCAGGAGGGACTGGCGATGGTGTACGCGCTCCAGAAATACCGCCACTATCTACTCGGAGGACACTTTAAGATGTATACTGACCACTCTGCGCTAAAATACCTAGTGAATAAGCCTGTGTTGGGGGGGTGCATTTGTAGGTGGTTGCTATTATTTCAAGAATATGACTTCGAAGTTGTCGTAAAGCTGGGACGTCTAAACGCAGGCCTAGATCACCTGTCCCAGATTGAGAATGGAAAAGAGCCCACAAACTTAGAGGAAGGACTACCAGATGCATAGCTGTATGCAGTACACGTCGTGGATGGCCATTTTGAGGATATAATCCACTTCTTAACCACAAGAACCGCACTGCAGGGATATTCCGTTCAGCAAAATAAAGAATTGGTGATACACGCAACAGATTTTACTGTTATTGCAGGGCACCTCTACAAAATGGGCAATGATGAAATATTACGCAGATATGTACCTAAATTCGAGTCTGGATAGGTCCTGACCGAAGCACATGGGGGGGTTGTTGGAGGACATTATGCGGGCCGCACCACAACAAAGAAGATTCTTCGCGCTAGACTATGGTAGCCAACGTTACATAAAGACTCGAAAGAATACTGTCAGGCCTGCGACGTATGTCAATGAACTGGGAAACCATCGCGGAGGGATGAAATGTCGCTCAAGCCACAGATGACGCTACAACCGTTTGAAAAATGGGTGATCGATTTTGTGGGGCCTATCACACCTCCAGGAAAGATGGGGGTGCGCTATATCATCACGACGACAAAATACTTGACCCAATGGGTGGAAGCACAGTCGGTTAAAGACTGTATGGCCGCTACAACTGCGAAATTCTTGTTCGAGAATGTGTTAACGCGATTTGGATGTCCAAAAATTCTAATGAGCGACCGCAGAATGCATTTTCTAAATGAGACTATCAGCGCGCTCACTAAGGAATTTCAGATATATCATCAACAGAGTATGCCGTATCATCTGCAAGCAAATGGGACCGTTGAAGTATTTAACAAAATTTTGGAGACAACATTGACCAAGGTATGTAATGCATAGTGAAACGATTGGGATTTGCACATATCTGTTGTTGGTACTATTTTATTGCCATTCTTTTCTTCTAAAAATCCATCATTTATCTATCATTTTCTTCCATAAACCCCTCATAGTCCATTGAAATTGATTAATGAAGCATTATAATTGTTATTTTACATTAAATTTAATTTATGGATTTTTATGTTAAAAATTGGAAATTTTCAACAAAATTACGGGATGTCATGACTTCCTGTAATTGGTTTATGTTGTGACACGTGGCATGGTAGGAAAATCGGAACAGAAGATAAGGACGTGATCTAGGATGTACATACATGGTGGAAAATCTATTTAGCATCGAATTTGGAGCTCCTGAATACATGGTCAATGCTGGTCAAACCCAGCCTTTTTGGTTGTAAAAGCAGCAAAAATCTGAAGTTACCTAAACTGATTTCGTTTTGTTTTAGAAATCAGTTAGGATTAGGAAAAACGAAAATAGCCTTTTTGATTGTAAAAGAAGAAACATCTGAAGTGATAATGAATGTACATTTGGTTGTAAATTTTAATAAATAAGAGGAACGCTGGTAAGGAAAAGAGATTAGACAAGAGCAGACTTGAGACTGTAAGCGTATTCCAGAACTCTGTTTTGAATTTAATCGATTCTCAGAACTTAATCAAAAGGCAGAATTTCATATGGTGTTTATGACTTAGCGTTCTTATCATCTGAAGTTTTCTAAGTGTGCCATCAAAATGTGGAAGGGCCCTACGTGAAGATTGGTACACTTTCGTTTCTGTTTCATAGGATTTAGTCTTCATATCTGAATAGTGTTTGATGTTATTTCATTGCTTGTGAGTTGATCAGTTTGATTAGAAGTTCTTGCGATTGTTATTTTATGATTCATAGTAGTACCTTGGAAATTCAATTGCAAAATTATTGAATCAGACTTTGTAAAAGGTTTAATTGAACATTGAATTTCAAGATATTTCTATGGACTCTATTTTCACGAATTTGATCTTTGGTATGCTTAGTGTGTTGTCTTGAAAGAGTTTTTGTGAATTATGTCCTTGTAAGAGGATTGAGAACTCAGACAAGTAACACTCTATTTTTAGAACAGTTAATTAAATTAGATGATATAAGTGTTTAAATTGTGAAAGGAAACATATTTCAATCTCTTGTAAAAGAGTGTTGTAGCCTGTCACAATAGACACTTATTTAGATAGATGAGATCCTTTTAGGTCTATAAACTTTAGACACGTGCCTCTAAGTTTACCTACCTTGGTTGACATTAAATTTAGTCTAATCTAGACCCCTGGATTGGTCACTACATTTTGGCGTCGTTGTCGGGGAGGCGCAACTAGAGGATTTCTAAAAAAAAAAAAAAACATAAACAAAAACATAGATTTAATTTTAATTGATCATTTTAGAAGTCATGTTTACTTATGTCTAGACCTAGAGATGATAAAGGTAGATTCATAAAACCCCCCCATCCAAAAACTAATTCACCACTAGGAGCAGACCCTTTAGGAAAAATTGAACACACAACACCAGCTGGGAAAGTCACCATACAAAAATTAGAGGATAAACAGAAATCAGGGCAAAGACTCACACTCATTGAGAGACAAATTCTATTGGCACATGAATCATAGAAGAAACATCTCCCTGAATCCTCTATAAAAAGAGAAAGTAGTAAAATAACTCAACAATCTCTCCTTGAACCTACTGATTTTGAAAAATCTCAAGAAGGAGAAAAATCACTAGAACAACTTCTCTTTGAAACAAGTGACACTGAACAAGAAATTAAATCAACAGAGGAATCTATCAAAATGGCTGAGGAAGGAGGAGGATCAGCAAGAAGACCCACTCCTGAACAACAAGATCGAAGAGAGGAGGAAGAGTCAACCTTTAAATTTCATATTCAAGAACCAGGAGAAAATTATGATGAGGAAATAAAAATGAAAAACATACCTCCATCCGTGTTACCAAACTTTTATGGCATGGCTTCAGAAGATCTAGATTCATTCTTGTTTGAATTTGACATAGTATGTCGAACATATGGTTACATAGATGATGCCCATAGGCTTAGACTCTTCCCAGAAACATTAAAAGCATCAGCATTAAGATGGTTCATGGGACTTGGTGAACATGCAATAACTGATTGGGATGGCATGAGAAAAATATTCCGAAGGAAATACCAACCTTATTGTAGATCAAAAGATTCTAAAGATGATATCTTTAGAATGAATCAACAAGAGGATGAAAGTTTAGAGGAGTATTTGGAATGATTTGTTTACAATTTACAAAAATCAAAACATAGAACCATGTCTCTTGATCTGATTCGAACAATATTTTTGAAGGGAATTCGAGAGGAATACTTTGATGACCTTAATTTGATGGGCAAAGGTGATATTTCCTCTTTACCTTTCGAAGAAATTTTGATTTATGTGAAAAGTATTCAAGGAGAAAAGCCAGAAATGGAAAAAGAGCTCTATCATCCAAAGCCACAAAATCTACTTCAACAAGTGTCACAAGGGCTGAAATAGGAAACTTGTTAGAAGAATTCAAAACAGATCGATTAAGTACCTTAGGAACTCAAATTGACACTCTGAAATCAAAGAAAAGACAAGAGGAGGAAGATCAATTAATGGCTGTCTTTTGTCCAAAATGTCGGAAGAAACATGCTCTGAAAGACTGCCCATTAGAAAAAATTCAAGTTTGCGCCTTTTGTACTGAAAATCATGATATATTTCATTGCTCTAAAGTCAAGATTTTGTAGAATTGTAATGTGGAAGCTAACACAGATATGGAGAATGTGTATTTCATGGGCGCTAAGAGATCGTGGCAACCAATACCTCCACCTCCAAGTATGTTTCCAAACCAAAATTTTCAATTTCCTGCATAAGATCAGATGTATGTTCAAAATTCTTGGAATGTACCGATGCCATGGCAACACCAAAATTAACCACAACAATAATGGAAACCATTCCAGCAATACTCTCAACAATATCAACCATATCCTCAACCATACCAACCATATTCTCAGCCATATCAACAGTATCATCAGCCATATTCGCAATATCCTCAAACATATCCTCAGCAGCAAGTTGTTTATCAACCCCAAAACACTCAACACGCATTGCCTGCTCCTCCACCAATAAATCCACCTCAATTACAACTTCCATCTAACCAACCTCCTAGACCCACTCAGATTCCTGCTCAACCTGTACCAAATCCAAATAACAGAGCAGAGAGACCAGCTTACAATGTACATGAGGGACCATCATATCCCACATTACCTTTACAAAATATCGCGCTGAGGTCTGGTAAGGTACTTCAAAAAGAACCTCCAATAGCTGAAAAACAAGAAGAAAACGAAGAAAATGAAAATGAAACTCCAACTCAAAGGAAACAAAATGATGACATCAAAAATAAACAAATGCAACCGTTGCATCCACCACCTTTTCCAGAACGATTGGTCCAAGCAAAACTTCCCATGTCTATACCACAGTTTGATGTTTTAGATGAGCTAAAGAATGTCTATATAAAAATTCCAATATTACAAGCCATAAAAGACATTCCGATATATACTAAAGCAATCAAAGAACTATGCCTCAAGAAGCCTACCAGGAAACGAGTTGATCCACAAACTATTCATGTTATTGGACATTTAGCTGGCCTTATGACAAACACCATTTCAATGGAAAAGTATGTTGATCCTAGTATTACCAGAGTCACTACAATCATTAACAACATACATATTCCAAACACCTTAATTGACCTTGGGGCTGCAATAAATGTGATGACTCTTGAAACAGTGAAAACACTTCAGCTCACAAACTTGCAGCACACAACAATTGTTCTAGAACTAGCTGATAGGTCTAAAGTGATTCCTGAAGGGATTTTGGAGGACATAATTGTTTCACTGGACTCTTGGGAGTATCCAGTGGACTTTTTAGTTCTTCAACCAAAATCTAATTTAGGAGGACACCCCATCATCCTTGGTAGACCATGGTTAGCAACTGCTGATGCATTGATAGGATGTAGATCGGGTAATATGATTATTTCATGAGGAACTAAATGAAAACAACTCACTACCCATCAGCACAATCACCAGCAGTAGCACACAATTTATGGCTTGATGATAAATACAATGATAAGGAAGAAGTTCAATCTGTTTTCAGCATCAATCAAATCTATGATTTTCGAGAACATAATAATGATTATTTGGTAGAATTGTTCCTTTCTCAACCTGATATTTCTGAAGAATTAAGAAATGAACAATACCATGTTGCAGATGAACTTTTGGCACAGAATTTTCAGGAAACGTGCACCATTCATTATTTTCAAACAACATTTTAGAACATTTTTCCCATTCAATCTATCACAAACACACAGAGCAAGACCATAGAGATTAGTCCAGGAAAAAATTTGAATATTAGCACTCACCTAGACTCATCTCAGGAGGAGAAATTGATTCAATTATTGAGAAAATATCAGAAAGCATTTGCTTGGGATTACACCGATATGCATAGAATTCACCCTGAAACATGCACTCACCATATTTATACAGATAGTAATATCAAACCAATGAGGCAACTGCAGAGAAGAATGAATCCCATTCTTCAGGATATTGTTAGAGATGAATTACAAAAACTATTGAAAGTCAATTTTATTTATCCTATCTCTGACAGTTAGTGGGTATCCCCATTGGTAGTAGTGCCCAAGAAAAATGGCAAGTGGAGGATTTGTGTTGATTACAGACAATTAAACAAAGCAACCCTCAAAGATTATTTCCCACTACCATTTATCGACCAAGTGCTAGACACATTAGCTGGGAAATCATCATTCTCTTTTCTTGATGGTTTCAGTGGCTATAACCAGATCAGGATAGCCTTAGAGGACCAAGACAAAACCACTTTTACTTGTCCCTGGGGAACTTATGCCTATAATGTTTTACCAGTTGGACTTTGCAATGCTCCAGCTACATTCCAGAGAGCTGTATTAGCTATTTTTGCTTATTTAGTTCATGAATGTGTTGAAGTTTACATGGATGATTTTTCAGTGTATGGTAATTCATTTGAGCATTCATTAGAAAATCTTGAAAATTTTTTGAAGAGATGTATTGAAGCTAATCTGTCCCTGAGCAATGAAAAGTGTTTTATGATGTTAAATGAAGGGATAGTATTAGGTCACTATATTTCCTCTCAAGGCATTAAAGTTGATCCATCAAAAATCCAGAACATTGTCAATTTGCCAATTCTGAAGACTCAAAAAGAGGTAAGAAGTTTTCTTGGGTATGAAAGCTATTATAGAAGGTTTATTGAACATTTTAGTAAAATAACTTTACCTCTGTTTAAGCTTCTATCAAAAGATACACCTTTCAACTGGAATGAGAATTGTTAGCAAGCTTTTGAAATACTCAAAGAAAAATTATCAACCACATCAGTCTTAAAAGGACCTAACTAGACCCTACCATTTCACATCTTTACAGATGCATCTGATACTGCAGTAGGTGCCTCGTTAGGCCAAAAATAAGAGTCTTTCAATTATGCCATCTATTTCATTAGTAAAAATCTAACACCTGTAGAATTAAACTATACAGTCACTGAAAAATAATGCTTGCAATCATACATGCTGTGAATAAATTTCGACATTATATAACTGGTTATGAGGTTTTTGTACATACTGACCACTTTGCCATTAAGTATTTAATGAATAAACCAATCACTAATGGCAGAGTTACCATATTGCTGTAATTATTACAATAATTTAATATTACAGTGTTAGATAGACCAGGTAAGGAGAATCAGGTGGCAGATTTTCTTTCTAGACTGCAAAATTCAAGTGAGGTTGTTCCGGTTGAAGATTCTTTTCCAGATGAAAATTTATTTGTAATTTCAATTGTGAATCCTTGGTATGCTGACTTGGCTAATTATTTGTCCACAGGAAAAACAACTCCATATTTTACTCCAAAGGAAAAGAAGAGGTTGATGAAACAAAGTGCTAGATATTAATGGGTTAATGGAGATTTATTTTACACCGGTTATGATATAATTATTAGACAATGTGTAAGAAATGATGAAATAATTGATATTTTAAAATCTTGTCATGATGAACCGTGTGGTGGGCATTTTGCAGCAAAAAGAACAACATTCAAGATTCTCAGTCTTGGATACTATTGGCCATCTATTTTTAAGGATTCCAAGAAGTATGTGAAAAGTTGTGATAGCTGTCAAAGAATGGGCAGACCAATAGCTACAGATGAAATGCCACTTCAGCCTCAAGTACATTTAGAGCCATTTGAAAAATGGGCTCTAGATTTTATAGGACCCATCAATCCAACTTCCAAAGGCAAAAAGTACATCCTAGTATGTACTGATTACGTGACAAAATGGGCTGAAGAAAAAGCACTAGTCCAGGCAACTGAACAAACAGTGGTAAACTTCCTTTTTGAAGAAATTTTTGTAAGGTATGGAGTACTAAGGGAGATAGTGACGGATCAAGGTACTCAGTTTACTTCAAAGCTAGTCATATACATCACAGAAAAATATAAAATCAAGCACAGGAAAAGTACACCTTACCATCCACAGGCCAATGGCCAGGTGGAATCTACAAATAAAACATTGGAAGGAATTATCACTAAGACATTAGCAATGAACAGAAAGAATTGGGAAGAGAAGCTCAAAGATGCACTCTGGGCTTACAGAATCACGTGGAAAAACACTACATGATTTACACCATATCAACTGGTGTATGGAAAAGAGGTAATGCTTCCTATTGAATTTCAAATACATACTTATAAGATGGTTGTAGATTTAGGAGTTGATCTCAATGAAGCATAAACAGAGAGAATTCGGCATTTGAACCAGTTAGATGAAATGAGGCAGCAAGCAGAGGAGACAGCAATCCTAATGCAGAAACAAAGGAAGTAGTGGCATGATGCACACATTAAAAAGAAACAGTTCAAAGAAGGAGAGTGGGCTTTACTCTTTGACTCTAAATTCAGAGATCATAAAGCCAAATTTAAAACACATTGGTTGGGCCCATATGAAATAGTTCAAGTATATGAAAATGGATCAATCAAGCTTACTACAATTGATGGAGAAGGCAACACCTTTATTGTCAATGGACATAGGTTGAAACTCTATCATAAGCCCATCAGCAAGGAAGATTTTCTTCAAACTGTATCTTAGCAAAGGGAGGTTGAGATATTGCAGCCTTCAGTTGTGATATCTCTACCTTAGTTCATTCAATTTCATTTTTGCTTTAACAAAAAAAAAAAAAAAAATCAATAAATCAATAAAAAAATAAAAAATACAAAAATAAAATAAAATAAAAAAATACAAAAAAAAATTTAAAAAAATAATAATAATGGTTTAGATGTGAAAACCAGACTCTGGCACACTCTAAACCCGAATTCTTACTAGAAAACCATTCATTTGGCTGGTAAGAATTCCTTGTTCTACTTGTTTACTGTTTTTCATCAATTCAATAATGACTTGAGGACAAGTCAAAGACTTAGTGGGGGAGAAGAAACAGTGGTTTTTCCCTATCTCATCTCCTCATTTTTAAATCTTCAAGGAATTTGTTTCAGTAATTCAGTATTTCAATAAAAGAGTTGTTTTTGTTCTAATCAGAGGGACCTGTTCAAGCAATATGCAGTGGGACCTGTTCAGAAGACTATGTCAACATTACCAATATGCAGTGGGACCTGTTCAGAAGGCTATGTCAACATCACCAATATCAGAGGGACCTGTTAAAGACTGCATTCAAGATACATCAGGCTACTTCAACAAAGTTTTCAAAGGTTTCTTATCATCATAATTATAATCAAGGCTACATCAACACCAAGGATAAAAGAAGCTTCACAAACATGGTTCTTCAGAGTTCTTCAGATTTTAAAGGGACCTGTTATATTCAATTTCATTTCAAAGGGACCTGTTTTAGACAATGAAGATCAGTCATACCTGTACAATGAAGATCAGTCATACCTGTGCACGCCAAATCAGCATTTTGTCAACCAACAAGTGTAATGTATTGTTGAAATTTTCATTTTTAACATTTAAAATTCTTAAATTATTTTAGTGTTAAAAATGATAATTATTATTGCTTGTTATCAATTTCAAAAATCCTTATACCCATAACCTTTGTAATATTCCTAAATACTCACCTCATTATCACTCTGCTTATCATTTCCATTTCCCTATCACACCTTAGCTTGTTTTCATTTTCTATTCCTACTACGCTCCTCAAACCTTTTCATAAACTCATCATTTTTAAATCTGACCTTTGTCAATAAAGTACCAACAAGTAGTGGATACTCAATGTAAAAATCCGTTCAATGGAAAGACATTTGTCCTCAAATGATTTCATTAATTTCGACTGCTGGAGTTATAAAAACAATCTTCTGACCCAAATCTGCTTATGAAATGTATCCGTTATCATCACACGATTTGCATATTGTGTTATCATGATTATACCTCTACAAATCAGTACTGCTCCTCTGTATTCATGATTTAAATACGCCTTCTGGATCTGCAAACAAAATTACGGCCTCTGATATAGTAAGACTCTGTTCTCTGCGTTATCATCATAGCAATTGGACAAGGAAGGTCGGTTGTTGAGTTTTTATAAAACTCTAAGTTCATAAAGTTAGTTACGGAGTTAATGTTCAGACTCTGAGTTTCTTAAAGAGGGTCGAGATAGTAGGTGCTATAAAGGGAGAAATATAGCAGACAGGCTTATCCAGAGTTTTATTACTTCCGCCCAGAATTTGAGGACATTAACTAGGTCAGCTCAGGCATTCAAGAAGTAAGTTCAGAGAATTTAGGACGTTAACCAGGTTAGCTCAGTGGAACGCGGGAAAAGAGGTAACAAGTTGAAAACCCTGATTGAATTTTTGAGCATAAAAAAAAAAAGAAAGGGTTAGAACAGAGATTTTTAAAATGAACAATAGAGTAGAGCCCGATAACTTTGATAATTCAAAATGTCATGAAGACTGTGTCAAGATTTTAAGGGCAAAACACTGGTTGTCTTTTCTAGAGAAATTCAATCGAAACAGTGAAGAAGTTACGAAGCAATTTGCATTTTCCTTCAATGGAGAGAAAGCTTTAATAGGAAATTTTTCTTTTATAATTTCAGAGGATACAATACCACAAACATTGGGAATCAGTCCAGAAGGGGAAAAGTATTTCAGAACCAAACAGTTTAGGGAAAAATCATGGACTCAGTTTGTGTCTAGGTCAAGGGTTTCCTCTGTCAATTGGAAAAAGGGTGTTCCTAGAAGCTGGCTAATTCACCCATGGGACGAAATGGTATACATTATTCAGAAATTTGTTACATGTGAAGGACATTACAGTATAGTATACCTATATCACATAAAAAACTTTGTTGCACTTAAAAGGTCAATGCACTACCAATTTTCCCTATTTCCTCTTACAAAGCTTGACTAAAATGTCGAAGACCATTCAGAAACAAAAAGGTAATAAAGATAGGATTTTGTATCATTTTGGTTTGATCAAAATTCTAATTGAATTTGAGTTGCATAGGAGAGGAAAAACATGGAAAGAATTTTTAACTCACAATCAAATCAAAATTAAAGAAGATGAACATGAAAAGCAAGAAAGCACAGAGTTTATGATTGATATTGATCAGGAAATCCCTAAGCTTAAGTCAAGCAATGTTCCTCAACCCAGAAGTAGTGTAACGACAAGAAGGATGAGGCAAGAAACTGCCAAGAAAATTGAAAAAGATAAAATCTTCACTACTTATAAGAGAAGATCAAGGAGAATAAAAAGGAATCAAACACAAGATGATCAACCAGAGCCGAATGCAAATGCACCAATGGAAATTGAAAGCAGTACTAATTCACAGCCAGAACAGGAAGCAGAAATGGAAATTGAGAGTAACAAGGGAGAAAGGAAAGAGCCAGCACCTACAAACAAGAAACAGAGAAGGTTAGAGAAATAGATTGAAGAGCTAAAAGAGGAATTGATGGAAGCAAACATGTTAGAGAAGGTCATAAAGAAGGAAAATGAAATGTTGAGAGCTCAGAGCAAGAAGATTCAGCAGAAAAATGAGAAATTGAAGAAGAAAATCAAAGAACTTAGGACTGATCAAACTGAAACGTGCAAATGGGCGACAAAATGGTACACTCAGAAAAAAGTTCTCAAAGAAAAATATAAGAATATGAAACATGAGTTCCAAGTTCAGAAGAATGTCCAAGTTCAGAAGAATATAGATGTATTGCTACAAGTGGCAGAGGCACACGCAAGAACAGAATATAAAGGGAGCACATCAGGATTAGCATGAGGACATGCTAAATCATTGAGTTTGGGGGAGATGTTGGTACTATTTTATTGCCATTCTTTTCTTCTAAAAATCCATCATTTATCTATCATTTTCTTCCATAAACCCCTCATAGTCCATTGAAATTGATTAATGAAGAATTATAATTGTTATTTTACATTAAATTTAATTTATGGATTTTTATGTTAAAAATTGGAAATTTTCAACAAAATTACGGGATGTCATGACTTTCTATAATTGGTTTATGTTGTGACACGTGGCATGGCAGGAAAATCGGAACAGAAGATAAGGACGTGATCTAGGATGTACATACATGGTGGAAAATCTATTTAGCATCAAATTTGGAGCTCCTGAATACATGGTCAATGCTGGTCAAACCCAGCCTTTTTGGTTGTAAAAGCGGCAAAAATCTGAAGTTACCTAAACTGATTTCGTTTTGTTTTAGAAATCAGTTAGGATTAGGAAAAACGAAAATAGCCTTTTTGATTGTAAAAGCATAAACATCTGAAGTGATAATGAATGTACATTTGGTTGTAAATTTTAATAAATAAGAGGAACACTGGTAAGGAAAAGAGATTAGACAAGAGCAGACTTGCGACTGTAAGCGTATTCTAGAACTCCGTTTCGAATTTAATCGATTCTCAGAACTTAATCAAAAGGCAGAATTTCATATGGTGTTTATGACTTAGCGTTCTTATCATCTGAAGTTTTCTAAGTGTGCCATCAAAACGTGGAAGGGCCCTACGTGAAGATTGGTACACTTTCGTTTCTGTTTCATAGGATTTAGTCTTCAGATCTGAATAGCGTTTGATGTTATTTCATTGCTTGTGAGTTGATCAGTTTGATTAGAAGTTCTTGCGATTGTTATTTTATGATTCATAGTAGTACCTTGGAAATTCAATTGCAAAATTATTGAATCAGACTTTGTAAAAGGTTTAATTGAACATTGAATTTCAAGATATTTCTATGGACTCTGTTTTCACGAATTTGATCTTTGGTATGCTTAGTATGAATTTGATCTTTGGTATGCTTAGTGTGTTGTCTTGAAAGAGTTTTTGTGAATTATGTCCTTGTAAGAGGATTGAGAACTCAGATGAGTAACACTCTGTTTTTAGAACAGTTAATTAAATTAGATGATATAAGTGTTTAAATTGTGAAAGGAAACATATTTCAATCTCTTGTAAAAGAGTGCTATAGCCTATCACAATAGACACTTATTTAGATAGATGAGATCCTTTTAGGTCTATAAACTTTAGACACGTGCCTCTAAGTTTACCTACCTTGGTTGACATTAAATTTAGTCTAATCTAGACCCCTGGATTGGTCACTACATCTGTTGTGCTCTGGGCATACCAAACAAAGTGCAAGAAGCTGATGGGCCAAACCCCTTTCTAGTTAGTCTATGGCAAGGGAGCCGTAATGCCAATGGAGTACATTGTTCCTAATTTATGAATAGCAGCAGCGACAGGTATGGCAGACCGCAGAGCTTTGGAAGAAAGGATCGCGCAACTGGAGGAACTTGAAGAGGAGCGATTTTTGGTAGGATTTGATTAGCAAGTACAGAAGCAGCAAGAAAATGCTTGGCATGATAGCCATATCAAAATGTGCACGTTAAAAGAAAATGATCTAGTATTACTATATGAAAGCAAGTTTGGGAAATTCCCTAGCAAACTCCACATGCACTAGTTAGGTCCTTATGTAGTCAAAGAAGTTACAGATGGAGGCGCGGTCCAACTTGCTAAGCTCAATGGAGACCCCTTCCCAGGAAGAGTAAATGGCAGTCGCTTGAAGCTCTACACGGGTGGGCCGACTGCCTAACTAACCACCTGAAGGACCGTCTCACCGCTCTAGCCATTTGAAAGAGAGCGCAGGATAATAAAGCAGTATGGGGGAAGCTGCACGACAACCGGGGTGCGTGTAGATTTGGTCTGTCACAAAGGTCGCGGTTGCACGGAAAAAGTTGCGCTACTGCGTTGACAAGCAGAGAGGTGACCGTTGTTGTCACTATTCATGACAAGATGTCTGAGTTATGGAAAAAGGGAGTGGGCGGCGGGCAATTAAGAGACGGGGTACAAGCCAGATCTGGAACGATCTGCCACAAACTTAACATGAGGGCACCAGAAAAGGCGGGAGCCAACGAATTTGAATTTTGAAACACTTATAAATCACAAGGGGGCATCCACCGAATGAGCTATGCTTTTGAGAACAGTAAGCTATTGTGCCTTCTCACCGCTATGGAACTATTCATTATCTACGCTCAAGGGGTAAGCCTGAGGGTTGTGATATGGCCAATGAAGATGCAGGGCTTTCTGAAGATTACGGTGTTGACAACTGTGGGCACTACGCAGAGTTCAACATCAATGGTAGGGGATGTGCCGGAAATTTTGTAGACACGAAGTAGAACTGGTCCGGATGTCGCTGCCTCACCCATGGGCTGATCGGCGAACCATAAAAGATAAGGGAACAGCTGTAAATATGGAGAAAAATGGTGGAATTGCAGTTAACAAGTCATCTCTGATGCACCTTGAAGACTGGGATCTCGCAGATAGTAGCAATGGTCTTGCAAAATTGCAACACAAGCTGCAACAAATAGTGTGCATAGACGATACGAAATTGGAAAATGGCTGCGTTGGTACAAAGAGTTCCTGTATGCGGCACCCCAGCTAGAGCTAAAATCCTATGAGGGGGTGTTCTGTGTTAACCGAGTAGAGCAGAATGAGAATTATCGGTTGCATGAAGTGGTAGAGACAATGGAGTAGGAGCTAGAAGAAACATTGCAGGAGACAAAGAGGGAGCTGCAGAACAAAGTGTGTCACTCACAGGAAGGTGAACCGCGGAGCCTAGGCAGCACGTATCGCCGCACTGACGAGTGACTCGGGACGAGTCACAATGATTGTGTTGGGGGCCTATTGGGTAGCGGAGGTCTCGTGTAACATTTTTGGGGCTTAAAGCCTATAAGTTAGGATAATAATATTGTAAATCTCTGAAATATGCGAAGCGCGAAATGTAATAGGTCGAGTCAAAGGGTTGTCCACCCAAGAAATAATATAGAATAATAGGAAGTAAGTCAGCCTGCCCATGGTCCGCGGACCATGGGAATGTATAAATAGAGCGAGGCTCTAAGGGTAGAAGGCAGTTCGTGTTTTGGATGAATCTTGGTGTTATGGTGGTGTAAAGACAGTATTTTTTGCGTCTGTAAGTCCGAGTCAAGGGTGTTGGTAGATAGATAGAGGCTCTGCAGCTGTGTGCGCAGAGGCCTGGTAAAGTTCGTAGTTGTGTGCGCAAACCCCTGCAGCTAAGTGTGCAGGGCAAATCTGGTTGTATTGGCGAAGAGTTGAATAAAAATAAGTTGATTCTGAAATACTGTGTTGCTTATGAAATATTGTGGATCTAGTTAATTTCTGGTTTATATATCTGTTTGATCTGTGTGCTTATGCTTATGTTCTGAGTTTATGCAAATCTATAACCTTTCTGGGTGCGCACATTGGTTATCTCTATTAAATGTTTTCTTAAAGACTGTAAGGAGTAGATCTGATTGGTAACAAACTCAGTATTAATAAGTAGTAAGGATTTGCCTTATTCTGGATCTACGCGAAAGCAGAGTGGTGCGAGGCCACAGAACGGTGTTCGACCCCTCTAGACCACATCAAGACATCCCAAGGATGTAGAAACCTGGTTCCAGAACCCTCCCCTACTACCTCAGGTGAGACCTTAGTCTGCACTCCACGGACTATTGCCGAAAGGGCCGGTAGCTACGGGATTTGTTTGGCTAATAACTCTTCCAAACCTGGGTCAAGGCCCAATAAGCCAACATACAACATGCAAACTAAGTTTTTGGTTTTGAATTTTAAAGTTATCTTAAGCTCAGTTGTTCTTCCCTGTTTCATCCAGATACCTTTTTGTTTCACTGTACAGGTAAAGTAGTGGGGACTTGTCGTTTTTGTTTTTTGTTGTTCAGGCGTACCCCTACGTTCACTACAAACTCTTAATATGATTTGTATTTTTTTTCTTCAGGAATAAATAGGTTGTTCTATGCTGCATCCACACACATATGGTTTCCAACCCTCAATTTATTACCTCTTCTTTAGAGGGAAGGGTTAGGATGTCGACCCTATGGTTGTTAATTTGTTTGACAGACTCTGATGGATGTAGATTCTCATGGTTGTTGGATTCCAGTTCAATAGTTGAACAATACACATAGTTATTTTTTTTTACACTCTCTAATGGTTATGATATTTGATAATTTTGAGTAGGACTATTGATAGTAGTTTTACAATTTTCCCAATATGGTTGGGAACTCACTACCATAGTTTTTTGGTTATTTGTTTTTTTTTAAGCCCTCAAACTCAATGTATATATTGACGTTGTTGTTCCACTGTGATTGATAGAATCATGAGGGTTTTTAGGTTAGGCATAGTCTTACGGACATCTTAAGAAATCAAGGTATATGATGTTCAAATTCGTTTTATTTAAATCATCTATTGGCAATGTAATTTCCTTTTTTAGATCATTAAATTTACATTTTCCCTCTTAGTTATTTTGCGATGGAAAGATGCATGTCATGCATGTATATTATATTTCCTACAGTGTCATCTATAAAAATAATAAATTTATATTATTATTCTCAATGAAGTCACTGAGAGTTCCAAGAACAAATTTTTCTTTTCAACTGTTGACTCTGTCAACCTAGATGGAAATTTAATCTGAGACCCTTCCTTTAAAAACAAGCTAAATTTTATTATGAAATCCTTACCCACGGTAAAAATTTCTGCTTTCTTAACATTACCATACATTCATCATTTGAATTTCATCACAAACATTCACTATTTCAATCCTTTCAAATACCAATGAAAAACAATCTAAGCCTTTTTATTACATTCCAATCTTACAGAATACCATTATATACCATATTTACTTTCAACGTTAATCAGAACTCGTAAATTTGTATTGTTAACAAAGAAAAATCTCTATAGAAAAACTTATTTGTTCTATGTACTTAGGCCAGTGGACCACACTGTTGTTGGGAAAACAACACTCCCCCTCGACCAAATGAGACCTGTCCTTGATACTGTGTTCCCCACAAGCTTATTTCACACCCAAAACAATTTTCAGATCAATGACCAGTACAAAACTTTCTTTTCCTCCCAATGATTGTCTGATCCAAACCAGACTTGGTCAAAGGTAATATTCTAAGCAACAAATCTTCAGATAAACTCCACTGGCCAACCAGCTCTACAATCTCTTAACAAAATGCATTTCAAATACTTTCTCAGTCTCCTCCTCTCTCCTTCTACCCGAGGTTCATTATACCGTTTAGGCTTCTTTTTGGAAATATTTTATTTCCAAAGAGGAAATTGTGTAGATAACCATATTCCCATAATTGTTCAACTATCTAGGGTGTGACTTCTCTAGTATTACTTTCTTAAACAACTTTCTTATGGCCATCACATAATTATAATATACTAGATAAATTTACATAGGACGAAGTGAATGTAGTCCTCCCACTTAGTTGGTCACTGCATCACGTACATTCTTAACATATCCTTCAACACCTAGTTCACCCGCTCAGTCTATCCATTTGTTTGGGGGTGGTATGCAATGCTAAATTGTATCTGAGTACCCAATCCCTGAAATAAAGCTTTCCAAAACACAAATGTAAATTTGACATCTCTCTTAGAAATTACTACCTTTGGTATCCCATGCAGCCTGAAAATCTCTTTCATAAATACATGAGCAATCTGAAGTGGTTTATATGTAGATTGTACTGGAATAAAATGGGCATATTTACCTAGTTTTTCAATTACTACCATTATAGAGTCATTTAGTTTCTTAGACTTAGGTAGACTAGTAATAAAATCTAATGTGATAGTTTCCCATTTCCATTTGGGGATAGGAAATGGATGAAGCAATATAGCTGGATGTTAGTGTTCAATATTTACCTGTTGACACTCTAAACACTTCATTATATATTCAACCACTTCCCTTTTCATTCCTGTCCAAAAATTAGTCCTCCTTAAGGTAGTGATTAAATTTTGATAGTCCAAGTGGCTAGCGTGAGGACTTCTATGATATTAATTTAAAATCCGTTTTTTAATGCTTGTCTAATTAGGAACATACATTATATTCTTAAAAGCCAACATATCTTCCTTATTTACTTCATATCCAAGTTATCTTTCCTTGCTATTTTGTTTTTGCACCTGCTGCCACAAGAACTAGTATTCAGGATCCTTGCAAGCAACATCCTTAATTTGTTCCTAAAAGGTTGTTTCTACCTCACTAAATGAAATTTCATATACAAAATTCTATTTTTTGCTCAAGGCATCGACCACTAGGCTCGCTTTACCTTTTAAATGTTTAATTTCAAAATCAAATTCACTCATAAAAGCAGTCCAACATGCTTGCCAATCATTCAAAGTGGGTTTTCCTAAAATAGTTAGTTAAACTATTGTGATATGTCGTCAACATGCATTTTTTTCCAAGTAAGTAATGTAGCTACATTTTTAAGGCATGAATTACCACTGTTAATTCCAAATTGTAGTTCGAATATTTCTACAAATTTTCCTTCAACTTTCTAGACTCATAAGCTACAACTCTACCCTCCTGCATTAACATCCTGCCCCCTCCCCCACACCCTCCTTACAGGCATTAGTACAAACAATAAACTCTTTATCTCGGTCAGAAAATCTAAAAATAGGGGCGAAAGTAAGTGATTTAGCTAATCAAAACTGATTTGACACTCAGTTGTCCACTTAAACGTTTTCCCCTTGTTTTGCAAGGACGTAATGGGGTAAGCCACCCTTGATAATCCTTCCATAATTCACCTATAGTACCTAGCCAACCCCATAAAATATATTATATCATCAATATTCTTAGGAATAGGTCATTCAATTATCATTTTTATCTTCTCAAGGTCCACTGTTATTCCATCTTTAGTAATAACATGTCCTAAGTATTGTACTTGTTCTTTATAAAATTCACATTTATTGTATTTTTCATACAATTGATGTTCCCTTAAGGTTTGTGTTGGGAACGGGATCCCCCAAGGACATTTTTGTGGCTAAAAGACCATGTTTTGGTCAAATTTTGTAATAAACTTGTAAAGACTCCGCATTTTGTGGTCGCAGAGCGTGAAGGTGTCATGAGTCATAAATGGTTGTCTGCCCCTAGTTTTGAAAAGTAAAGTCGGCTGTAAAAGATCTACCCATGGTCTGCGGACCATGGGATTGTATAAAAAGAGCTAATTAAGTAAGATATAAGTAGTGCAAATAAGTCTGAGATAGTCATAGTTTTGAAGTAATAAGTCTAAGTTTCGGGTCGTGGCATAGGTAGAGGCTCTGCAGCTGAGTGCGCAGAGGCCTAGGGTGGAAGTCCGTAGCTGAGTGCACAGAGGCCTAGGGTGGAAGTGCGTAGCTGAGTGTGCGTACCCCTGCAGGGGTGTGTGTAGGGTGGATAGATTCTTTAATCACTTGGAAGATATCAATAAAGAGAAGTATTCTGCAAATTCTGTGTCTTTGTTCCTGTTAATGAATCTTGACATGTTATGTATGAGTTTCATTTATAATGCTGATATGATGTGTGAATGTATGTAATTTAATTGGTTAAGAGAACACAAGTAAGAACATCTGCTTACGCGGTGCTAACTATACTTGTTTATTAAGATAAGCAAGATGCTTAAGATAACTGGACAATCTGTGCAATACGCTGCTTTAGCAGTGCAAAAGTATCTGAATCGAAGGTTAAGGTTGCGTGAAGGCCAACCATACACTTTCGCGAAGGTATCAAAGGAAGGAATAAGGGATTAGGAAGACAGAGCCCTAAAACTAAGTGACCTACTAGAAGGCAGGAATAGAAGGAATAAAACGACATCATGACCATCTTAGGGTGCAGAAACTTGGTTCCAACATCCCCCCATACTACTTCGGGTGAGACTTCAGTCTATGCTCCATGGGCTGATGCTGAAAGGGCCAATAGTGTAGGGATTTCTTTGGCTAATTAACGCTGAAACTGGGTCAGGCCCCCTTAGGCCAACAAACGGTTTCGTTGTTGGGACGGGAATTTGCATAAGAGATGTGTGATGTCGTATCACTAGAATCAAACTAAGAAAGAGATTGGAGATTGGTTGGATAGGAATATCCACGAATTCGAAGCACAGGAGAAAAGAAGTCTACGATTGAGAAAGGAACAATCGCTAGACAGGTACCTATATACAAATATCCACGAGATCTTTTTTTGTTCCTTTTCGGTTGAGCTATACGAGTGGATCGCAAAGCTAGCAGATAGCCAAGGAAGGTGGAAACTTGATGGTCCTATTGTGTGGACCCCGGAGCTAGTGCGGAGGTTGGAAGCATCTGAGGATGAGATCGCGCGCTATCAATCATTGGCTCAATCACGTCATAGGAGGATTTGTAACTGAATTTGCAGTCGACACCTCAGTCAGCTACAATGAGGTGGAGCGACACTTTTTCAAAGGACCACGAGGTAAGTACTTGAAATCTTTGAATACCTAGATTAAAATGTTATTGTGCAAAAAGTGGGTTATGCAGCTACCTTGATGTTCGGAGCTACGCGAAGTGGAAAAACTTACAGGAACGAAGGAAAAAAGGGTCTTGAATATAGTCCATTGATTTCACCTCCATGAGGTGATGAAGAGGGGATAGTGCAGACTTCTCCACGAAGTGCTATTTAGTTAATAAGATAGGGATTCCCATGACTGCCACCTCCACCCACTCCACCTCCAACTTCACCACCTTCACCTGCGACTTCACTTGTACCACCTCTGCCTCCACTGCAGTTCAGTATGGAAAATTCAGTGAATCTACCTTTGTTCAAAGGCTTGGGAAATGAGGACCTGGACCAGTTCTAGTTCATTGCGAAAGCTGTATGGGAATCTTAGGGTGTTACAAATGATAACATAAAGAAGGCAGCCCTGGTTAGTGCTCTACAAGATCACGCACTAACCTGGTACATCAAGTACTCTAATGATAACCCGAATGCTAGAGTTGCAAACATCCAGACCACGGTGAACAAAGAATTCAATAGGCCTAAATCTGAGGCACAGTCCATTGTGGGGTTCAAATAAATCACGATACAACCAGGTGAGACACCTTGGGAATTAGATCAGAGATTGAACTGTAAGATCCGAGAAGCTAATATGAATTTAACAGACGGACAGCATCACGAATGGTTTTTGGCTTTGCTTCTGCCACACATAAGGGTTCCGCTATCACAACAGAAGATAACGACTCAGGTGGAGGCCTTGGAGATTGCAATGAGACTGCATGAAAGATCGATGAAAGATCTAAATCTGGGGGTTTAGCAGATCCATGCGCAACTGAAAAATCCTTGCGTGGAGATGCAAAGATTGAAACAGGACAGAAAAGTTCGACCAGAGGCGCGCGAAGAGGTATGGTGTTTGAAATGAAAGAGTCAGGGACATGACAAAGACCATTGTCTGGTCTTTGCGAACTATATTGTAGAAGGAGGACCGATGCCTTTGAGGGGCCAGAAGCTCAGGCAGAACCAAGCGCGGGGCCTGCATTATGGTGCACTATATGTCAGGTAGCAGGAAAACATGCCACGGATAATTATCATTTGCTGCAGAAGTTTGTACAGACACCGCAACAACTTTTCTGCAACATTTGTAGGTCGGTATGGCATGATAGCATAATTGCAGAAGTTACGAATTGATGATGGATAGAATGCCCACCTATAGGGTCCAGGTAGAAACGTGACCCCTTGACCAGAGCGTGGGGATGGTGCAAACAGGCTTTTAGGGGCGCGGACGAGGCCGAGGCGGAGGAGGACCTGGCAGAGGTCGGGGACAGTTGATCTGCTACAATTGCGGAGGACCAGGACATTATGCCTGCAATTGCACTAACCCAATGCATCCATCATGCAAGTATTTCACTCTGTTTTATCATGAAACGAAAGACTGTCCTACGTTGATAGCTAGGATACGTGAAAAAGGGGCGCTACCACCTCTGCCGACTGAGAACTTGTAAATGATGAGGTTTGAGCCGCATGAAGAGGATCCGAATGTGAATATAGTGCCCCGAAGTGGAATCACAACAAGAGATGATAAGGGGAAACAACATAAGGATGACACGTGGGTTCACAAAGCCCTGACGAGGGAGGCTGAGTTCGATTTGGAGTGTGCACATGAAACCTTCATGGAAGTGAAGAAGAGCTACACTGAGGCCTCCACCTCAGGGAGGAAGGATAAGCTTGATCAAGAGATGGACCCCTCTATTCTTACAACATTCTTGGAAACCTGTATGAAGTTACTACACGATATCAAGGCTGTGAAGGGGCTACAGGAGCTTATAAACAAATTTGTCGGAAATGTTCCTGGTGAGCCGTGCGTAGTACGAAATATTGGTAAACATAAAAAAAGGACGGGACGAGAGATGAGACTAACCACATAGATAGGAGAGTATGAAATGGATCATGTTATTTTGGACCTTGTTATAGACATTTTTGTGCCCTACAACTCCAAGCATGAAATATCCATAAACCAAGGGCTCCTAAGTCCCTAAAAGTGTTGTTCTAACCCCTAAAGGAACAAGGTCAACAGATTACAGCTTCTCCCAGAAGTTCTCCACCATAAACTGCTCAGAATAAGTCAAAACAGGATCATTTCAGCTGCTCCACTGGCTAGGTGCATTGCATTGCACCTAAATACACTGTGAGGGTGCGTTGCATTTCAAAAGTCCCTTCTGTGGGGTGTGATGGGCGAGAAATGACAAATGGCAGTGTCATTCCGCGAGGTGGAGAGACAATGGAAGCTTCCAGAATCTTTTCCTGAGACACTTGCCTCACTGTGTTCGACCAAGGATGAGTAAGAGGCCTTCAGTCTCCAAGTGGAAGCAAGAACTGACAGAGAGAAGACACTAATCAAATCACAAGCTGACTCATCCTCCTTACACATATCTATATATGGATCCCTCATCTCAGAGATCCAGAGGCTGGAATTTTGCATATTGTAAGGAATTGCTGTTGGTTTTTTGAGACAAACATCAGAGTATTGGGTGATCTATGCTTTGTTTGAGGTGAAGAGGGGCTTCTTTGCTGGGAGGTTGATGCTGGGTCAAGAACCACCAGTTGTAACTCCTCCTGGATCATTTCTTGTTTATCAATAAAAACTATTTGAGTTTTTCCTCCATGCTTTTGTATCATTGATGCTTGTTACATTTGTATGGTTAACTTAAATCTGATCCTAAGTTGTTTATGAATATAGATCCATGTCTTTGTATAGTGTTCTTCTTCTGTGATCTTACAGGTACTTTGTGAAGCTGGGCAAGTAAGGGAGCAGGTAGCTGTAGACTGTCAAAGAAGAGAGAGATTGGATCAAAGGATTATCACAAGACACATGTTGGTTCTTTCTATTCCTCTCTATCTATAGTTCATAAAAAAAATACAAAAGTAGTTTTTCTCTATTTGTTTCTAAGGCAGCTGTCACACCTTAGTGGGATAGAGCAGTTCTAAATAGACACTTTTCCCTGTAACAAAATGGCGACTCCGCTGGGGAATGTCTAATTAGTTTGTTTGTGTATCTCTTTGTTGTTTGTTTCATAAACTTATAAGTAGCTTTCGAACTGCATTTGCCATAACAAATGCAAAGTAGAAAACCGCTACTTCAATCCATTCACTAGATCTGTTTATGATTTAAACAACTGATTCACAAACTATCTGATTTCCCTTGTGATAGCTCTTAGACCCTCCTTAGATCTACCCCTGATTGCGCATTACTAATTGCTTTTACTCGGCCAAAAACCAAAGACTGAACTGCAAACTGTGACCCGAAACCCGGACAGATTCTCATTTCTGGCCCAGCGCAGGTACTGTTAAGAGATCCTGAATTTCAGCGCACTTCCCGAAAGGGAAACCTGCGCTGCATTTTAGATTCTCTGTGTTACAGGTGCACTGATCAGACTAGCCCTGTGCAGCTGTGGTTCTTGTGCTTCATTCTTTCCAATTTTGTCTCTGAATTTTGCTGCCTGTGATCAGTATATGTCTGTTTAAAACCCCTTTTCCTTGCTGTTATTCCGCCTCCTTTGTACAAAAGAACTGTAGATGTTTTTGTGTGTTTGTTGAGTTGTTTACAGTTTTCCATTGCAAAAGTAGAATAGTCGTACTGTCGTCCTTTGATTTGAATCTGTCGCAAGTGTCGATTTCGATCATAGGAGAAAGTTTGATTGTTGTTGATGGTCGATTATACTGTTACTATTGCCTTTGGTCTGAATTTGTGATTTTCTAGTGTCAAGAGCAAGTGTTCATTTCAAAATCGCAAGGTGTCGTAATCATCTCTGTTTTTTATTTTGAAAAAGAGCTTGTTTATATTTGTCGCTTGAAAAGAAATTCAGATTTGTACATCAACTTTCTTTTTAGCATCAATACTAAGAAAGTCGAAAACAAATACATGCATGTGCATTTGCATATAGACAGTATGTTTGGCTTGATTTAGGAAAGTGCATTTACGGTGTGCTCTTTGCTCTTTGTGAAAAGATTGTGTCTTTCTTTTCCCCTAGTAGCTAGGATTTTCATTGCACAAAAGAGATAAAAGTTTATTTATCATCTTTAGATTGCATTTTAGGAATTAAATCTATTGGTTAACTATACCAATAGGTTTCATGTCTCATGATTGGCAACTTCAAGTGCCAAATATGCTCTGCTTTGCTGATACAAAGATCCCATATTTCCAAGAAGACAAGGTGTGTACATAGTCTCATGTTTACTGAATTTTGATGGATGGTCCAACAGTGTAATCTGGATCATGCCATGTTTCAATTTTCTGTTGTAGAATAGAGAAAAAAGTCTGTCCAAACTGTTTAATCTTGGCAGGCCATTAGTTAGGTAGAGAATTAAGGTTCCCAACTGCTTAATCTGGGGCCTTGGAAGAAATAAGAGCAGTGCTAGATAGGCAATCAAGAGAAAAATCCAAAGGAAAAGAAAAGGCACATAAGGGTCTGCAAGTCTAAATGCACCCTCCATGAAGAAATCAAAAATGCTAGGCAAATAGATGAGTAGGTAGATGGGGTTGCAGAAGTATCATTCCTTTAAATTGAGTGTTTGATAACCTGTGTACAAAGGAACATCAGTGGATTGAGAAGGTCCTCTTCTCCATCATGTTGCAGCAAAGCAATGGAGCATGTCTAACTTCCCATTTTCCCCTTTCACTCTCATTACTAACATCCCTTCATTAGTTGAGACTCATGGAAGAATTTGAGGTTTTATGGTGGTTCTTATTCCTTTGAAAGCCACATTTCCTGTGTAAAATTCTTTTCATTTTGATCTACTTCCTAAGCTAAGTGGTTGTCAAATAAACTTAGTGATATCACTCCTCATTCACCTTTTCCATCCATCTCAACCCCTAACTTCTATTATATAAATCCCCTATGTTACCCTTTCCCTACTATTATAACACTATGGTGTATAAACCCCAAGCATTGTATAAATATCCCTCCCCTTGGCATTATAGCCATATGGTCACTGTCAGGGATTAAATTGGCACCAGGCCAGTTTAAGAAGCCTAAGCCTTACCCCTCTTCCCCCCTTCAGAAATCATTAAACCCATTTAACCCGCTTCACTTGCAAAAACACATGAAAAACCCACTTTTCCATTTTACCCAAAGTTTGGGCGCTATGCGCGTTTTATAAAAATACATTGAAAAACTATGCAAATGCGCAAATGATTCTAAAGTCCCCGCTGGGCGCAATTTCCCAAAGAAATTATTATTTTATTCCCGCCCCTGCCGTATGATCCTGGCATCTCAGCGATCCGTCAACCGTCGGATCTAGCCTTTTTCATCGGACGGCCCACATGAATATCGGAGCGGCCCCGACATCCGTAGGTTAGCTTCCGATATTTGTCAGAGGGTGACGTCAGGCCTCGGCCACGCGTCACCCCCACGTCATATCGGAGGTACCTCTGACAATTCCGCTTCTGTATGGAAGGCGGTGCGATATGAAACCGCTAACCACTTCCGGTTTCGGTTAAACCGCCTCGCCTACGTCACTGCCAGCAAACATGCTACGTCGGCACGCCCCGTCCGCCATCGCTCCACCTGTCTGCCACCTCATCATCCCCGTGGACCTCTCGTATGCCGCCACGTCACCCAATGACATCATGCTGACGTCATCCAACCTTGACCCCACCCTATGACGTCATGCTGACGTCATCCAAAAAGCGTGCCAAATTTCCAAAAAATCAATATTATAGCCAAATTTCGTGTTTTTTCGTTTCTTTTCACAAAAACGACTGTTGCGCCTGCATGCATTTTTCACGTCCAACCGCGCACCAACCTGCTGAACTCAACCTGGAGACTGCTGGCACGCCATTTCCACCTGCATTCGTGTCCATTGTTCTCTGAAAACTAGGTATTTATCCTTAAGAATCCCGCCTGCACCTAGTTTTGTCTATAAATTGCCAAGAAAGCTTAAAACACTGAGAAACTTATAATTCACCGGTAATTCCCCTGTGCCTAGTCCCCATTTACACCTAGAAGGTCGAAATCCACCAGTTGAGCCTTGTTTGCCCGAGTTTTTACCAAGAATTGCATTATGTTCGCGCAATTGCGAACTGGTAACCCAAACTGCATAAATTTGCTGAGAAAAGGAGTTTAAGGCCAGACATTTGTCTTGTCCATTCTTTAAGCAGTATTTCAATTGCTGCAATTGACCCTCTTTTCCTCTGTTTATCAATAAATCACCTCTCCCTTCAAGAAACACTCTTTTCTGTTGCTCTGCACAGCAACACAAGTTTACATACAAACAGAATTGTGAAGTGACCATGGATGCCCCAGTAGCTCCTGTAGCCCTCAATGTTGCCCCTTTAAATGCCCCTCAGAGAGAATTGGAATGGAAACCTCTAGCAGACCTGGATTATCATATATCAGAGGAAATGATGATGAATACCAAGTTCCACATCCACCTGCTAAATGAATTGAAGGCTAAACATGAGAGTGGAACAGATGTATTGGGCATATGGGAGTCTTTTCTCCCTATCTTCAAGCTCCCACAGGTCAACCAGTTCCCTGATTCGATCCATCTGTGTGCTGAAAACTATGACCCTACTCAGAGGGCTGTGCTTGACCCTTCAGGCTCAGCTGTTTTCTACATCACCCCTGAAGCTATCAAAGACATGCTCTGCTTCAAGACTGAGAAGAAATTGGTCCCTCTATCACTGATAGACTTGATAAATCAAGGAGCCAGGTTGACAGATGCTCAGGTCACGAAACTCAATCAGCTGTACATTAACTCTGACACTGTGAAGTATCCTCCTCTTAACCAAGTATATCTCAACCAATTGGGCAGAGATCTTGTAGACATGATTAGTCCCATTCTGGGCTATAATTCAATTGAATTTGTTGATGAAACTGTGCTGGTGATCTTGCTCATGTTCTCTCCTGGAAAATCTCCAATTTGCTATGACTATGCCACCTACATCTCTGATAAAATACATGAGCAGCTGATGAACTTGGCCAGAGAAAAGGTGTTCACATACACCTCCTACATTTACCATTTGATTTTATACCATCAATATGAGAAGTTTTCTTTTACAATCAAAAGAATGGATGCCCAAGGCAATCCAAGGTCTGTGGTTTATTGGTCTTCTGCCTTCCATTACAGATCTCACTCTCCGTATACTTACTGTGAGTTTATAGATCTCTTCATCCATCCAGCCATGTCCCTGCTTATGAGCTCACCTCCTCCAAGACTTACTGATGAGATGCAAAGGGTACTTCAGTTGTCTAAAGCATACAGCATTGGGGACTGGTACTTTTACCAGAACCACACGGTCATCAGGATATATGGGTGTGAATTGCCTCCCTACAGATTGCCCAAATATGTGCCCATGAGATTGTTTGCCCTTGAATATTTCAGGCAGTTTGGGAATGCTGATGTGCTACATTTTTCAGGCAAAGGCAAGAAAGCACAACTCAAGGTCCGGAACCAATTAGGCCACTTTATCTATAACCAGAGGGAGGAAGGTTGGCAAGAGGAAAACAGAATGCTTGAATCCCTTGGTCTTCAGACCAGTTTCCTTTGGAAACCATATGACCCCAATCACTTCATAACTTTAAGAAGGGTCAAGTATAGGCTGTCCAGCTATGATCATGTAAGGATTCCTCACATAGAAAAATATGCAAATCAATTAAAATGGAGGAGAGGAACCTTAGATGAGCCTGTTACACAAGAAGAGCTGAATCAAAGAGCAGTGAGGAATTTAAAGAAGATGGCTGACCTTGAACTTTGTTCACAGGTGTTCACTCTTCCGAGTACACAAGTGGGAACAGCTGCATCTTCCTCCACAGCAAATCAGCAAACAGTTAAAGCTACTGGGCAGATTTCTAGCAAAGGCAAGGAAAAGGAAATGGAACCAGAACAGCCACCTCATGAAGAGGTACAGTAGCAACAGCAACAGGTACAACAGCCACAAGAGGGGCAACAAGAGAAAGAGCACCCACTACAGCAAGAAAAGGCAGTTGAGGCCCCAATTGTCACTGAGCAGCAGCCACCACAAGTTGTGCCTCCTAGGCAAGAAACAAGAGCTGAAGCTTCAGTCCTTCAAACCCCACAAAAGGAGGACATAAGCCGAAAGAGGGACAGAGAGACTCCCCTAACCACATCAATAAGCCATGGGGAGAAAAGGCACAGAATGAATCCCCTTTTAGAGGAGGAAATGCCTATTGGGCAGTCATTGGGCATGGGCCCACCTAGTATGGAGGCATCTGCAAGTTCCTTCCAGCAGGAACATGAGAGGATAGCGGGAGGAGAAGTCAGCTCATCAAGCCATCAAAGAGAAGGTGAACTGGGCATCAAACAACAATTCATTGACATAAAGAAGAGGAATGATCCAATTAAAATACAGCTATATAATCATTTGTTGAAAATGGCTCCCACTAACCAGCAAAGACTAATGTCTGCATATGATGTTAGTGAAGGCAAAATGATCATGAGTCACTTCATGCCAACTGCCTTGCAGCCACAGTCCCCTTCAGACTACTTGAGGACCAATCTTGAGGTCTTGGCCAAGGACATCCACCCAATGGACAAAATTGAATTGCATAAGCAAACGGGTGAGATGGTGTATGCCTCCTTGGCAGACAAGACATTGGATAACTACAAGCTAGAAAATAGCCTAAATAATACGGCTGCCCAACTTGAGTTAGAGAGAGCATCTTCTCAAGCAAAGGACAACAGGATCAGAGCCTTAGAAGATATAATCATAGAGATTGGGCATGACCCCAAGGACATCAAAGGCATACAAGAAATATTGAAATTGAGGGATGCAGACATGGCAGCTTTGAGGAAAAAGATCAAAATCCCAGCAACTATTCACCCTCAAATGGATGAAGTTGCCCAGCTGAGACATGATCAAGATGCCACAGCTTTGCTGGTGTCTTTATACAAACAGCTGATCCAGACTCAAGAGAAATTGGGAGAATCGGAGGTTGCACAGGCAACACTGCAAGCATCATTACAGCAAAAGGAAGGAGGTCAAACATCTCAGCCTCCTCCAGAAATAATTAACCTTGAGGAAGCTCCTCCAACTACTGCTCCCCTCACTCAACAGACTGAACAGACAGCACCATCTACATCAGCAGCTGCACCAACAACAGAGCAGGCTCCAAGCCTAGATATGCAGAAGCTCAAGAATGAAATCCAAGCCCTGGAAGCCCAAATGGCAGAGTTAAAAGAGGTCAGGGAAAATTTAGCCAAGGTAAATGAAAGATATGACAAATCCAAACAGACTGTGGCAGAAAAGGGCAGGGAAGTAAAGGCCCTTAAGGATAAGATAAAAGAGCTGGAGAAGGAGCTCACACTTGACAAAGTGACAGTTGAGCTCAAGACAGTGCTATGGGCCAATATTGGCCAATCCATCACTGACCAGTGGCAATACATTGAGACTATTCATGAGCAGATGGAGCTCATTGGAAAAGCACACAGGGAAATCCAAAGAGCAAGGGCATCTCTAGGCAATATGCCTGAGGCTGCCAACATAATGATCAATGTGCTTAATCACAGAACAAGTTCTCAGCTGGCCACAATGGGAATTACTAACAGGACTGAGACCATTTCGATAGTCAAAAGGGTTTTGACACTTAGAAGCCTAGTGCAGACACTAGAGAGAAGGACCCAGGATATGCAGACAGAGATCAATAAATTCATGGACAAATTCGTAGCATTGCAGAATAAAGGTCTTCCAAGCTTAATGAGCAATGCAGGGAGACTACTTTCCCATGAAAATTATGCCAAGAGGGTAAAACACCTTTGCCACAAATCAGATTGCAGAAAAGCCCAGCACTTCAGAAGAATCAGGGCCAGCATCAGGGCAGATTCTCTACAACATGGTAGAGAACTTATTTTTTATCATGGATGAAATCAAACACTTGTTTGATGTGCCTCCGAATTTCTATAAATATACAAAGGCAGATGAGACTATAGAGGCAATTTTAAGACATCAATTGCCCACACAGGAAATCTGGACTAGATTGATACAATTAATACTGTCAAACCAGAGCCTGTAATCAAGTTTTCCATTGAAATATACAAGTTGTCATGCACAGGAAAACTTAATAAAATCAGCATGCAAAGAAAAGGTAAAGGGCTGAGCCAACTCAGCAGAACTGTTCGGCCAACAAAGCAAGATGGACAGCTACAGGTGACAGGGCCGAGAAGATACAGCACGGTAGCCGTAAAGGCACATTTTCCAGCATTAAAGCAAAACGTTCCAACCGACTCAGTGGCCTCCAAAGGTCAAAATATCTTCTGACATTCATAAAGAGCATTTATGTTATATTCAAAGCTGTAATAACTTCTTATCTACTATTCTGTACGAGTTGATGAAGATATTTATTTCTCAGATGACTCAATGCCTGAGATATTTTTGTATGAAACATTTGTATAAATTCCCCCTCGCATGAGTTTGCAGGGGTTGTTGTTGATTTCTATTCTAGATTTCTTTTGCTGTAAATTCTCAGAGAAGTAATACAAAGGCTGATGGAATTTCCAAAGCTCTGTGTTCCTTGATGCATTGTGGTGTTTAGCTGAAAATTACAGGATTCCTGCGTACTTCATAGCACAATACGTTTTCCTTAAAACTCTGCGTTATGTGTTTTGTAGTCTTTTCATCTCTCTTTCATGTTTCTAAGCTTTACTGTTAATGGCAAGGAAAAAGAATAGTTCCAGGATTTAATCACAGATTACCCTGAACTCAATCTAGGATGTTATGAATGTTTTTCTTCAGTTATAGTCAACAAGGTGTAATTCATAATTGCTGCACTTTCACACTATATCTTTCACAGTGATAATTGTTTCAGGAATTCAAGTTTGCTCCTGAGGAATATATCTCCTTCTCACACTCCAGCTTAGTGAAAAATTCTTAATTTCTTTTCACTGGTTGTTTACATATCATCATCACAATCTCAAGTTTGTTTTATGAAGTATTTAAATGGCCCTGTAATTTCAGCTGCTCAACTCAAGCTTTCAAACAACCTGTAGCCACAGACTCCATTGCCCAATGGACTAACCTCATCTGCAGATTTCTCACTTTAGGTACAGAAAGACATCCCTCAACCAAAGCATAAACCAAAAACCCTCACTTCATAACTAGCCTAAAACTCCACAGAACAGAGACAAACCTTAAAGAAAGAGCCCTCTCTGATTATAGTTTGGCTAGAAACTGTAATCCAAAGATTGGTTAGTGGTTACCCCAACCGTATTCCCTTAGAGTCAAAGGGAACAACCTGGGTGTTAACATAAATGGCGACTCCACTGGGGAGCTCTCTAGGATTTTCTAATTACTATATATCTCCCAAAGCTACAGATCAAGCCTGGATATCAGTCAAGAAGCCTTCAAAACTGTTTATGTGTTACATTAACAGCTTTAGGGAAGAGCTGCTTCAGTCAATCTTCATAGCTTTGAGATATATATAGCCATTCCGAAATCTTATCCAGTCCTTCCAGACATAAAAATTTCCTAAAAAATTCGAAAACAAGTTAGAAGTTGGCTCCCAAAAGGAATCCACGGTATACTAGGTCAAATCCTGACCCCAATCCACCCACTATTTTTGATAATCCCAACACTATCCCTAGAATCATTAGGAGGCAGCAAAGGCAGGAGCAGCTTGCTGATTTGACTCCAGATATACTTCATCCCAATCCCGTTTTTACTCCAATCAAGGTCCTTTTTCGGTCTACCCCCAATTCCCCTAGTTCACCATCCACATCTCAAAGCCCTCCTCTCACATCTTCATCCACTGCACATATTCCCTTGACCAACACTCTAGGTTCAGCTTTACCTGTTACCCCTGTGGTACCCATCGTTCCTTTTGTCCCAATTGCCCTTGTCAATCCCCCAAACCTTGTGAATATGGCTAACAAATATGCTCCTTTGCAATTACCTGCTAATCCTGCAGCTTTACCCCAGGATTACCAAACCAAGATCTCATATTTTGACTCCACTGGCCCTTACTCTGCTATTCAACATGCCAAGAGGATGCAGGATCACTTCGAGAACTATGAAATTGATGATGATAGTGTGAGAATGAGAATCTTTGTTCAAAGCCTAACAGGTGATGTCCGAACTTGGTTCAGGTCACTTGCTGTAAATACCATCACAACCCCTGATGAGCTTTATCAAGCCTTTACTAACAGATGGGAGAAGAAGAAAGATCCCCTGCACATACTTGGTGAATATGACACAATCAAGAGAGGTCCTCAAGAGACCGTTCTGGAGTATTGTGCTAGATTCAACAATGTGTACAACGCAATACCACAAAACTTAAGACCTCCTCCTGATTTGGCCTTGTACAAATTCCCTGATGGATTTGATCCTGACATGGCATATCAGTTGAAGGAAAGAGCACCTGAAACTCTCCAAGATGCTCAAAAGGTTGCTGTCACAGTAGAAGCAAACCTGATTGCTAAAAGAAACAGGGCAAAATTGGAAAAGAGAAGCATATATAAAGAAGAACCCTCAGCCTTTGATCAAAAACTAGATGCAATACTAAATGGTATGAAGAGATTGGGTGATAGAGTGGAATTGGTGGAGAGAAAGGCATCATGGGAAGCACCACAAAATAACCCTACAAGGAATCCAAACTTTAGGAGAAATCAAAACCCAAACGCTGGCAAGGCCAGTTCTGATCCAGAAATCAGACCTCCATTCCAAGAAAACTATGCTGAAACATCCACTTCAAATGAGCAAGAAGATGATACCCACATTAACCTGATGGGCTTGAATGATGGGCATCAAGTTTTTCTTAGTCAAGAGGATCAAGAGGATGGTGAAATTGAGCAATTCCAAACCAAATCAGGTGAGTCATTTGACTTTAAACAAGGTTATGACACAGCTGTTTATGAAGTTCATAAACAATACAAACTGAGGAGCAGAACTGTAAATATAACACAGCCTGAAAAAACAAAGGATAGACTGCAGCCTAAAAGAGCCATAGGCACAGAACCAATCAACACAACTGTTCCACTTACAAAAGAGGTAATTGTTGAAGAAATTACTGAAGAAATTCCCTCAACACATCAGCCACTGGCTGCACCTTTTTTGCAGCCTAATCCAAGTGACCTTCCTCAAAAGATGAATGAAAAACATAAACCCCAAGATCAAGACAAGGATCAAGAAGAAAACTTAGTGAACAAAGAAAAGGTTGTTGCCCACAACACTAAGTTTCAAACTGAAAAACCTTTTGACTTGGAAGCTGAAATTGGCAAACTGAAGGTAGCCATTCCCCTCTCAGAATTAGCCAAGCATGACATCTACAAACAACAGATTAAGAAATCCCTTCAACTCACTCATAGTAAAGATAATGTCAATGTGTTGGATGATACCCCAGAATTGCTGTTCGGTCCAGAGGTTGATGGAAAAATGGCAGTCACAGGGATCTTACCTTTCTATGTCAGTTTACATGTCCATGATAAGATATTACATAATGCAATGTTTGACTCAGGTGCCTCTCATAACCTGATGCCGAAATCAGTCATGGAAAGGTTGAATCTAGACATTACAAGACCATACAAGGACCTATTCTCATTTGACTCCAGCCAAGTTAAGTGTTTAGGCTTGATAAAGGACTTATGTGTATCCCTTGTCCAATATCCAAATAAAACAATCTTAATGGATGTTGTAGTTGCTGATATCCCACCCAAATATGGAATGTTGTTATCAAGATCATGGGGGGCTAAACTTCAAGGGTCCCTACAATTAGACATGTCATATGCCACAATCACAGTCTTTGGGCAACCCAAGAGACTATATAGAGAGTCACTTATGAAATACATGGTCAGCAGTGAAGAGAAGCCTCAAAACTTCCCCATATATGCTGTGCATTCTGATATAGATTCATATATTCTCTTCAATAGTAATTCAGGTTCTACAAATGATGATGAAACCAAGAGACCCAAACAAAATCATGACATTAATCAACAAACTGTTACCCCAGAAATAATGGCTGATCAATCATTAAACAAAGTTGCTGCTCTAGAAATCAAACTGATCCAATCAAGAGATGAGACAGTCCTAAAAGACAAACCAAATGAAAAACCAGAGCTTCAACTCATAATCCCAGATCACAGAGAAGTGATTAAGTCCCCCCTACAACAAGAGATCCTATGGTTCCTTGAATTTGATGGATCAGTAAACAAATTAGGGGCAGGAGCAGGGGTTTGGATACATAATAAACAAAAAATTCATGTAGAGGGCCGGGCATATAGGCTAAACTTCAGGTGCACTAACAATATGGCTGAATATGAAGCTCTCTTACTAGGCCTAAAGCTAGCAAAGTCCCTACAAGCCATAAAAGTTTCAATCCTAGGAGATTCAGACTTGATCATCCAACAAGTAAAGGGAAATTTTGTTACTAATGATAAAAGACTGAGGTCTTATAGGTCTGCTGCTGCTGAATTACTTAATTCCTTCACTGAATTTCAGATTACCAAAATTCACAGGACTCATAACCTCCATGCTCATAGTTTGGCCACATTTGCAAGTACCTGCAAGTTACCTTTTGAGCCCCACCACTGTTTTACAGCCGAGATAAAACACAGACCATCTGTCCCAAACAATGTCAAGGATTGGCAAGTGTTTGATGATGACACACAAATAAACAATTTCTTGACTTTACAGCAAGAATTTTCAGGACTAAATATTGACACTGAAAGAGCAAGTCAATCACAAATACCTGAAAGAGCAAGTCAATCACAAATACCTGAAAGAGCAAGTCAATCACAAATACCTGAAAGAGCAAGTCAATCACAAATACTTGAAAGAGCAAGTCAATCACAAATACAGAATAAACAAAATAACAACGCAATATCACCCAAAACAGCCAACCCAATGCTACATCCCACAATTTTCAACAAAGACAACATACTAGAAATCCAACAGATTAGTTGTGAAGAGGTAGCTGATGATGAAGCTGAAGTCATACAATTGAAGGACAATTTTCTGCCAACAGGCTTAGCTCCATTAGAAGATATTTTCGACTCCAATGATGTTCCTAGCAAACCAAAAATGCAGCCCCTTAACTCCACCATTGAAGAGTGCAACATTGGAACCATTGAAAAGCCTAAAATAATAAAACTGTCTGCTTCATTACCCCCTGATCAAAAGCCTAAATACATTGACCTCTTCAAGGAGTTCCAGGATGTCTTTGCTTGGATTTATGAGGATTTAAAATCCTATGACACCTCTGTGATTCAACACACTATCCCTTTTAAGCCAGATCAAAAACCCTTTAAACAAGAACTTAGGAGAATCAATCCTATGCTCCTCCCAGCAATGGAACAAGAGGTACAGAAAATGTTTAAGGCAGGCATTATAGCACCAATCAGATTCTCTGATTGGATTTCTAACTTAGTCCCTACAAGAAAGAAAACTGGTGAAATAAGGCTTTGTGTTGATCTAAGGAACTTGAACCAAGTGTCCTTGAAAGATAACTACCCCTTACCCAAGATGGATCACATCTTGCAGAGAGTAGTGGGGGCCTCAAGAATTTCTTTACTTGATGGATTCTCAGGTTTTAACCAGATCTTAGTTCATCCTGATGATCAAGACAAAACAACATTTACAACCCCATGGGGAACCTTTAAATATGTTAAAATGCCTTTTGGGTTGAAGAATGCAGGGGCTACATTCCAAAGAGCAATGGATATTGCTTTTGCCAAAGAGATTCATGACTTCCTTGTCATTTATTTAGATGACCTCACACCTTTCTCCAAATCTGACCAAGAACATTTGAAACATCTAAGGCAGATATTCATAACATGTAGGAAATATGGAATTTCCCTAAATCCTAAGAAATCCCTGTTTGGTTTGGAGGAAGGTAAACTATTGGGCCACATCATTTCCAAAGATGGCATTAGGATTGATCCAGACAGAATCCAAGCCATCTTACAAATGCCTCATCCAAGAAATGTAAAAGAATTACAATCCTTTCTACGTAAAATCAACTTCCTGAGGAGATTTATCCCAAATCTGGCCGAACTGAGCAGATTACTCAATAACATGCTTAAAAAGGATTCAAAAGTAAAATGGACAGTAGAAGCAAATCAAGCTTTTGAAGGTATCAAATTAGCCCTCACTCAAACCCCAGTCTTAACCAACCCTCAATTTGATAGGGAATTTATCATATTTTCCTTTGCCTCCCAACACACAATTGCTGTTGTTTTATTACAGAAAGATGACCAGGGAAATGAGAAACCCATTGCTTTCTTTAGTAGAGGTCTTAGAGATGCACCCCTGAAATATCAGATCATGGAAAAGCAAGCATATGCTTTGGTCAAAGCTATTAAAGACTTTAGGATTTACATCCTTTATTCCCATGTTATAGCTTATGTGCCAAGTCCCATTGTTAAAGAAATTCTCACTCAAGAAAAATTAGAAGGTAGAAGAGGAAAATGGATTGCCAACATTTTAGAATTTGATATTGAAATAAAACCTACAAAACTGATAAAAGGGCAAGGCTTGGCTAAATTAATGTCTGAAACAAATTTCCAAGCCTTGGACATCAACCAACTGGACAGTGAACCGGAGCTGGCGACTCCAAAGATCAATGTAGCCTTTGAACAATCCCCCTGGTATTCTGATATCTGTTATGTGTTACAAAACCTGTGTGCTCCCCCAGGGCTGTCCAGAACTAAATGTAGGTTCCTAAAAATGAAAGCTTCAAAATTTTGTGTTATGGATGGCAATCTGCTTTGGAAAAACCATGAGGGTATCTTATTAAACTGTTTAACTGAAAATGAGACTAACAAAATCATGGAAGAATTTCATGCAGGTAATTGTGGTGGACATTTGTATTGGAAGTCCACTATGGATAAGATATTGAGAGCTGGTTTTTATTGGCCGACTGTTTTCTCTGATGTCAAGAAATCTACCACTGCATGTCATAAATGCCAAGTATTTGAGGGAAAGAGAAAGTTACTGCCACTTCCTTTGAGGCCTGTTGCAACAGAGAGACCTTTTCAGCAATGGGGCTTGGATTTCATTGGAGAAATTCATCCCTCATCTTCAGGCCAACATAGATGGATTCTAACAGCTACAGACTACTTCACTAAATGGATTGAGGCAATCCCCTGTAGACAAGCAAATGACTCCACTATCATTTAGTTTCTTGAGGCAAATATCCTTGCAAGATTTGGATGTCCTGATAAGATAATAATAGACAATGCTGCTGCTTTTAGATCTAAGAAGATGGTAAACTTCTGCCACAAATTCCATATTACTTTGGGCCATTCCACTGCATATTATCCCCAAGGAAATGGCCTTGCTGAATCATCAAATAAAAGCCTTGTGAACATCATAAAGAAGGTATTGGAAGAAAATAAGAAGAATTGGCATAAGAAGCTTGTGAATGCCTTATGGGCAGATAGATTAACAACCAAGAGATCAATTGGGGTCAGCCCATATGAGTTAGTCTATGGACTAGAAGCCAAATTTCCTTCATCACTAGGGATCCCTGTTATGAGACTACTTCAAGAAAGTCAAGATGAGCCCAATGATATGCAAAGGAGGGTAAATCAAATAATATGTTTGTAGCAAACCAGAGATCAAGTGTACAACAGAGTTCAAATCCTACAAGAAAAGCTGAAGAAAGCCTTTGACAGAAGAACCAAGGCTGAAGACTTCTTCATTGGGGACAAAGTCCTCAAATGGGATTCAAGAAGAGAAGACAAGGGTAAGCATGGCAAATTTGACTCCCTTTGGAGAGGGCCTTTTGTCATTCAAGCATTACAGGGAAATAACACTTATTTTTTGGAAAATTTCGATGGCACTGACTTAGGTGAAGGTCCTGTAAATGGCAGGATGTTGAAGCACTATTTTAATCATTTTCCATCCACATAACAGAGTCTCTCCTTCTGTACATAATCAGCTGTATATATTTTCTTTCAGCATGTAAACAATTTAGTTTGAGAAGCTGCTATAAATAAGCAGAAAAGGGCCTAATAGTCCAGAAATTCCACAGAGGTAAAAGCGTCCAATTTTGAAGTACAAGAAGAGAATGTCCAAGTTTCGGTAAAACAGATCAAGAGCCAAGGCATTCTAACCTGCTGTTCTTGGTCTTTCAAGAAGCAAAACCATCCCCATGTGGAGCCACTGTTGGATACCTATACCAATAGGTTTCATGTCTCATGATTGGCAACTTCAAGTGCCAAATATGCTCTGCTTTGCTGATACAAAGATCCCACATTTCCAAGAAGACAAGGTGTGTACATAGTCTCATTTTTACTGAATTTTGATGGATGGTCCAACAGTGTAATCTGGATCATGCCATGTTTCAATTTTCTGTTGTAGAATAGAGAAAAAAGTCTGTCCAAACTGTTTAATCTTGGCAGGCCATTAGTTAGGTAGAGAATTAAGGTTCCCAACTGCTTAATCTGGGGCCTTGGAAGAAATAAGGGCAGTGCTAGATAGGAAATCAAGAGAAAAAGCCAAAGGAAAAGAAAAGGCACATAAGGGTCTGCAAGTCTAAATGCACCCTCCATGAAGAAATCAAAAATGCTAGGCAAATAGATGAGTAGGTAGATGGGGTTGCAGAAGTATCATTCCTTTAAATTGAGTGTTTGATAACCTGTGTACAAAGGAACATCAGTGGATTGAGAAGGTCCTCTTCTCCATCATGTTGCAGCAAAGCAATGGAGCATGTCTAACTTCCCATTTTCCCCTTTCACTCTCATTACTAACATCCCTTCATCAGTTGAGACTCATGGAAGAATTTGAGGTTTTATGGTGGTTCTTATTCCTTTGAAAGCCACATTTCCTGTGTAAAATTCTTTTCATTTTGATCTACTTCCTAAGCTAAGTGGTTGTCAAATAAACTTAGTGATATCACTCCTCATTCACCTTTTCCATCCATCTCAACCCCTAACTTCTATTATATAAATCCCCTATGTTACCCTTTCCCTACTATTATAACACTATGGTGTATAAACCCCAAGCATTGTATAAATATCCCTCTCCTTGGCATTATAGCCATATGGTCACTATCAGGGATTAAATTAGCACCAGGCCAGTTTAAGAAGCCTAAGCCTTACCCCTCTTCCCCCCTTCAGAAATCATTAAACCCATTTAACCCGCTTCACTTGCAAAAACACATGAAAAACCCACTTTTCCATTTTACCCAAAGGTTGGGCGCTATGCGCGTTTTATAAAAATACATTGAAAAAACTATGCAAATGCGCAAATGATTCTAAAGTCCCCGCTGGGCGCAATTTCCCAAAGAAATTATTATTTTATTCCCGCCCCTACCGTATGATCCTGGCATCTCAGCGATCCGTCAACCGTCGGATCTAGCCTTTTTCATCGGACGACCCACATGAATATCGGAGCGGCCCCGACGTCCATAGGTTAGCTTCCGATATCTGTCAGAGGGTGACGTCAGGCCTCGGCCACACGTCATCCCCACGTCGTATCGGAGGTACCTCTGACAATTCCGCTTCCGTATGGAAGGCGGTGCGATATGAAACCGCTAACCACTTCCGGTTTCGGTTAAACCGCCTCGCCTACGTCACTGCCAGCAAACATGCTACGTCAGCGCCGCGTCGGCACGCCCCGTCCGCCATCGCTCCACCTGTCTGCCACCTCATCATCTCCGTGGACCTCTCGTATGCCGCCACGTCACCCGATGACATCATGCTGACGTCATCCAACCTTGACCCCACCCTATGACATCATGCTGACGTCATCCAAAAAGCGCGCCAAATTTCCAAAAAATCAATATTATAGCCAAATTTCGTGTTTTTTCGTTTCTTTTCACAAAAACGACTGTTGCGCCTGCATGCATTTTTCACGTCCAACCGCACACCAACCTGCTGAACTCAACCTTGAGACTGCTGGCGCGCCATTTCCACCTGCAGTCATGTCCATTGTTCTCTGAAAACCAGGTATTTATCCTTGAGAATCCCGCCTGCACCTGGTTTTGTCTATAAATTGCCAAGAAAGCTTAAAACACTGAGAAACTTATAATTCACCGGCAAATCCCCTGTGCCTAGTCCCCATTTACACTCTAAGGTCGAAATCCACCAGTTAAGCCTTGTTTGCCCGAGTTTTTACCAAGAATTGCATTCTGTTCGCGCAATTGCGAACTGGTAACCCAAACTGCACAAATTTTCTGAGAAAAGGAGTTTAAGGCCAGACATTTGTCTTTTCCATACTTTAAGCAGTATTTCAATTGCTGCAATTGACCCTCTTTTCCTCTGTTTATCAATAAATCACCTCTCCCTTCAAGAAACACTCTTTTCTGTTGCTCTGCACAGCAACACAAGTTTACATACAAACAGAATTGTGAAGTGACCATGGATGCCCCAGTAGCTCCTGTAGCCCTCAATGTTGCCCCTTTAAATGCCCCTCAGAGAGAATTGGAATGGAAACCTCTAGCAGACCTGGATTATCAGATATCAGAGGAAATGATGATGAATACCAAGTTCCACATCCACCTGCTAAATGAATTGAAGGCTAAACATGAGAGTGGAATAGATGTATTGGGCATATGGGAGTCTTTTCTCCCTATCTTCAAGCTCCCACAGGTCAACAAGTTCCCTGATTTGATCCATCTGTGTGGTGAAAACTATGACCCTACTCAGAGGGTTGTGCTTGACCCTTCAGGCTCAGCTGTTTTCTACATCACCCCTGAAGCTATCAAAGAGATGCTCTGCTTCAAGACTGAGAAGAAATTGGTCCCTCTATCACTAATAGACTTGATAAATCAAGGAGCCAGGTTGACAGATGCTCAGGTCACCAAACTCAATCAGCTGTACATTAACTCTGACACTGTGAAGTATCCTCCTCTTAACCAAGTATATCTCAACCAATTGGGCAGAGATCTTGTAGACATGATTAGTCCCATTCTGGGCTATAATTCAATTGAATTTGTTGATGAAACTGTGCTGGTGATCTTGCTCATGTTCTCTCCTGGAAAATCTCCAATTTGCTATGACTATGCCACCTACATCTCTGATAAAATACATGAGCAGCTGATGAACTTGGCCAGAGAAAAGGTGTTCAGATACACCTCCTACATTTACCATTTGATTTTATACCATCAATATGAGAAGTTTTCTTTTACAATCAAAAGAATGGATGCCCAAGGCAATCCAAGGTCTGTGGTTTATTGGTCTTCTGCCTTCCATTACAGATCTCACTCTCCATATACTTACAGTGAGTTTATAGATCTCTTCATCCATCCAGCCATGTCCCTGCTTATGAGCTCACCTCCTCCAAGACTTACTGATGAGATGCAAAGGGTACTTCAGTTGTCTAAAGCATACAGCATTGGGGACTGGTACTTCTACCAGAACCACACAGTCATCAGGATATATGGGTGTGAATTGCCTCCCTACAGATTGCCCAAATATGTGCCCATGAGATTGTTTTCCCTTGAATATTTCAGGCAGTTTGGGAATGCTGATGTGCTACATTTTTTAGGCAAAGGCAAGAAAGCACAACTCAAGGTCCGGAACCAATTAGGCCACTTTATCTATAACCAGAGGGAAGAAGGTTGGCAAGAGGCAAACAGAATGCTTGAATCCCTTGGCCTTCAGACCAGTTTCCTTTGGAAACAATATGACCCCAATCACTTCATAACTTTAAGAAGGGTCAAGTATAGGCCATCTAGCTATGATCATGTAAGGATTCCTCACATATAAAAATATGCAAATCAATTAAAATGGAGGAGAGGAACCTTAGATGAGCCTGTTACACAAGAAGAGCTGAATCAAAGAGCAGTGAGGAATTTAAAGAAGATGGTTGACCTTGAATTTTGTTCACATGTGTTCACTCTTCCGAGTACACAAGTGGGAACAGTTGCATCTTCCTCCACAGCAAATCAGCAAACAGTTAAAGCTACTGGGCAGATTTCTAGCAAAGGCAAGGAAAAGGAAATGGAACCAGAACAGCCACCTCATGAAGAGGTACAGCAGCAACAGCAACAGGTACAACAGCCACAAGAGGGGCAGCAAGAGAAAGAGCACCCACTACAACAAGAAAAGGCAGCTGAGGCCCCAATTGTCACTGAGCAGCAGCCACCACAAGTTGTGCCTCCTAGGCAAGAAACAAGAGCTGAAGCTTCAGTCCTTCAAACCCCACAAAAGGAGGACATAAGCCGAAAGAGGGACAGAGAGACTCCCCTAACCACATCAATAAGCCATGGGGAGAAAAGGCACAGAATGAATCCCCTTTCAGAGGAGGAAATGCCTATTGGGCAGTCATTGGGCATGGGCCCACCTAGTATGGAGGCATCTGCAAGTTCCTTCCAGCAGGAACAGGAGAGGACAGCGGGAGGAGAAGTCAGCTCCTCAAGCCATCAAAGAGAAGGTGAACTGGGCATCAAACAACAGTTCATTGACATAAAGAAGACGAATGAGCCAATTAAAATACAACTATATAATCATTTGTTGAAAATGGCTCCCACTAACCAGCAAAGACTAATGTCTGCATATGATGTTAGTGAAGGCAAAATGATCATGAGTCACTTCATGCCAATTGCCTTGCAGCCACAGTCCCCTTCAGACTACTTGAGGACCAATCTTGAGGTCTTGGCCAAGGACATCCACCCAATGGACAAAATTGAATTGCATAAGCAAACGGGTGAGATGGTGTATGCCTCCTTGGCAGACAAGACATTGGATAACTACAGGCTAGAAAATAGCCTAAATAATACGATTGCCCAACTTGAGTTAGAGAGAGCATCTTCTCAAGCAAAGGACAACAGGATCAGAGCCTTAGAAGATATAATCATAGAGATTGGGCATGACCCCAAGGACATCAAAGGCATACAAGAAATATTGAAATTGAGGGATGCAGACATGGCAGCTTTGAGGAAAAAGATCAAAATCCCAGCAACTATTCACCCTCAAACGGATGAAGTTGCCCAGCTGAGACATGATCAAGATGCCACAGCTTTGCTGGTGTCTTTATACAAACAGCTAATCCAGACTCAAGAGAAATTGGGAGAATCGGAGGCTGCACAGGCAACACTGCAAGCAGCATTACAGCAAAAGGAAGGAGGTCAAACATCTCAGCCTCCTCCAGAAATAATTAACCTTGAGGAAGCTCCTCCAACTACTGCTCCCCTCACTCAACAGACTGAACAGACATCACCATCTACATCAACAGCTGCACCAACAACAGAGCAGGCTCCAAGCCTAGATATGCAGAAGCTCAAGAATGAAATCCAAGCCCTGGAAGCCCAAATGGCAAAGTTAAAAGAGGTCAGGGAAAATTTAGCCAAGGTAAATGAAAGATATGACAAATCCAAACAGATTGTGGCAGAAAAGGGCAGGGAAGTAAAGGCCCTTAAGGATAAGATAAAAGAGCTGGAGAAGGAGCTCACACTTGACAAAGTGACAGCTGAGCTCAATACAGTGCTATGGGCCAATATTGGCCAATCCATCACTGACCAGTGGCAATACATTGAGACTATTCATGAGCAGATGGAGCTCATTGGAAAAGCACACAGGGAAATCCAAAGAGCAAGGGCATCTCTAGGCAATATGCCTGAGGCTGCCAACAGAATGATCAATGTGCTTAATCACAGAACAAGTTCTCAGCTGGCCACAATGGGAATTACTAACAGGACTGAGACCATTTCGATAGTCAAAAGGGTCCTGACACTTAGAAGCCTAGTGCAGACACTAGAGAGAAGGACCCAGGATATGCAGACAGAGATCAATAAATTCATGGACAAATTCGTAGCATTGCAGAATAAAGGTCTTCCTAGCTTAATGAGCAACGCAGGGAGACTACTTTCCCATGAAAATTATGCCAAGAGGGTCAAACACCTTTTCCACAAATCAGATTGCAGAAAAGCCCAGCACTTCAAAAGAATCAGGGCCAGCATCAGGGCAGATTCTCTACAACAGGGTAGAGAACTTATTTTTTATCATGGATGAAATCAAACACTTGTTTGATGTGCCTCCGAATTTCTATAAATATACAGAGGCAGATGAGACTATAGAGGCAATTTTAAGACATCAATTGCCCACACAGGAAATCTGGACTAGATTGATACAATTAATACTGTCAAACCAGAGCCTGTAATCAAGTTTTCCATTGAAATATACAAGTTGTCATGCACAGGAAAACTTAATAAAATCAACATGCAAAGAAAAGGTAAAGGGCTAAGCCAACTCAGCAGAACTGTTCGGCCAGCAAAGCAAGATGGACAGCTACAGGTGACAGGGCCGAGAAGATACAACACGGTAGCCGTAAAGGCACATTTTCCAGCATTAAAGCAAAACGCTCCGACCGACTCAGTGGCCTCCAAAGGTCAAAATATCTTCTGACATACATAAAGAGCATTTATGTTATATTCAAAGCTGTAATAACTTCTTATCTACTATTCTGTACGAGTTGATGAAGATATTTATTTCTCAGATGACTCAATGCCTGAGATATTTTTGTATGAAACATTTGTATAAATCCCCCCTCGCATAAGTTTGCAGGGGTTGTTGTTGATTTCTCTTCTAGATTTCTTTTGCTGTAAATTCTCAGAGAAGTAATACAAAGGCTGATGGAATTTCCAAAGCTCTGTGTTCCTTGATGCATTGTGGTGTTTAGCTGAAAGTTACAGGATTCCTGCGTACTTCATAGCACAATAAGTTTTCCTTAAAACTCTGCGTTATGTGTTTTGTAGTCTTTTCATCTCTCTTTCATGTTTCTAAGCTTTACTGTTAATGGCAAGGAAAAAGAATAGTTCCAGGATTTAATCACAGATTACCCTGAACTCAATCTAAGCTGTTATGAATGTTTTTCTTCAGTTATAGTAAATAAGGTGTAATTCTTAATTGCTGCACTTTCACACTATATCTTTCACAGTGATAATTGTTTCAGGAATTCAAGTTTGCTCCTGAGGAATATATCTCCTTCTCACACCCCAGCTTAGTGAAAAATTCTTAATTGCTTTTCACTGGTTGTTTACATATCATCATCACAATCTCAAGTTTGTTTTATGAAGTATTTAAATGGCCCTGTAATTTCAGCTACTCAACTCAAGATTTCAAACAACCTGTAGCCACAGACTCCATTGCCCAATGGACTAACCTCATCTGCAGATTTCTCACTTTAGGTACAGAAAGACATCCCTCAACCAAAGCATAAACCAAAAACCCTCACTTCATAACTAGCCTAAAATCTCCACAGAACAGAGACAAACCTTAAAGAGAGAGCCCTCTCTGATTATAGTTTGGCTAGAAACTGTAATCCAAAGATTGGTTAGTGGTTACCCCGGCCGTATTCCCTTAGAGTCAAAGGGAACAACCTGGGTGTTAACAAAATCTACATCTCGTGGTGAACCCAAAAGGCAAACTTCATAAGCAAGATCAACTTAAAATAAATTCAATGAATCTAACAACGCTTTGGAACTTAACGCACAACATTTAGAGGTCTAGGCTAGAGACGTATTCCGGCGTCGTAAAACCTGGTAACTGTTGTTCTCACTGATGGTTGGGTGATTCCTCCACTTTGAGACGATAAGTGCCATTACGGACTTGTGCTCCCACGTACTGTCTAGTATATTTTGGGAGACCCCTATAGGCTTAAATCCTTTATCCATAGGAAGTTGTGTCTGTCGCCTTATCGATCGCAATGCACTGAACACAGCATTCGGGAAGATTGACTGCCGTACCGTAAAAAGTATTCTGAAGTTTTGCGATTGGTTTGGTACTCCCTCTACCTAGATCTCCAGAGTAGTCCCTTTCATTCCTTTTTAGAATCCTTAACGGAAAAGGTCCATCTGAGCACTTGTCACTTCAGGCTCATTAAAAATCGAAGGCGACTAGAGTCATCTTTTGTTTTTTCTCGACTCTTAAAAACCGAAAAAACAAGTTGTGTCAAAGCGTATAAAAATTTATTTTAAACGGAATATTCAGTACCCCTTTCCTACGTTGATCTTGGGTTGAGAAAATGGAGTCAACCAACCAAGGAATTCCACTTGGAGGAAATCCTAGTCCCTTCTCCTCTTGGGGAGATGTTGGTGCGCCCCATATGGCCACATTGTCGCTTCCAGGACTGACAATTGGTTTGCCTGTATGGCTCTTCTCAACCTCTGTCGTTCAGAACACCACTATTCCTGAACAATCGAATCAGTAATTAGACGAGTCCAGAGTAGCCCACCAACCTTCTACTTCCTTTAATTCTTCCTCTCCTCCTTCCTCTTCGCTTGATGGGGCTGGTAAAGCCAAAAGTCAAGTTCCTAAGGAGAAGAAGGAAAAGAAGAAGAAGGAGCCAAAAGCGAGCGGGGGCAAACGAGTGTCGTCTAACGAAAATCCACACACTGCACTGACCAGGCCTAAATCGCCATGTGTCATTTGCAAAGGAGACCACTTTCACAGAGATTGTCCTTGCATCCCTCGGATCTTAAGGGACTGGTCTCCTCATTTGCACAACCCGGTGTCGTCAACCTCTAATGATCATGTTGAAAGCACACCGTCAACTAGTGAAAGTGAAGCCCCAGGACAAAAAGGGAAATGTAGATTCCCTTGTAAACTGTGCGAAGGCGATCATGCCGTCCACCGTTGTCCCTTCTTAGACGAAGCCAAAAGAGTTTTGGATGATCGTCCGGTATCACCGTTACGACTTCCTCCTCGATATAAAAAACTCTTGCCGAGTCTGTCACTAGTTGAAAATCCGGCTGACCCGCTCAGGTGGTCGGCCGAAGCATCTGTCATTGAATATGAACCATCTGAATCCACACCAGAAGAAAGTCAAAAGGTCGAGGCGGCAGTTGACCCGGTTTTGCCTTCAGAAGTTCCATCTTCAGATGATACAGTCACTGGAGAGAACAAGGATGACACCGTCCAAATTCTCTTCATAAACATAGACTCCGACGAACATGGGGGCAATTTACCCGTTCCTTTACCGCAGGAAGGAAGTTCGTCAGAGCCGTACCCGGCTGTCTATTCGGTCCCACCTCCAAGCAACCTAGTTGTCTCCTTCGACTGGAATCAGCTAGGCAGACCCCGTTTACTAGCTAGTGTACCATTCTGAATTATCGTTCAAATATATAGAATGGTTATGGCTGGTACCATCATAGATGAGGGGGCTTCTGTGAGTATGCTTTCCTCACCTGCTTGGAAAGCGCTTGGTTCGCCATCACTTTTGCCTGAGATGAGAAATCTGATAGGCTCTGATAAAGGAACCAGTCGACCGTTAGGGATCCTTCCCAATGTGCCCATAACATTGAGAAGGAAAATAGTTCACATGAACGTAATGGTAGTTCAAGGACCCCTGGATTACAATCTACTCCTTGGACGAGACTATATTTATTGCATGGAAGCAATTGTCTCCTCACTCTTTAGAGCAATGTGTTTTCCGCACGAAGGAAGAGTGGTCAAGCTCGTGGACCAGCTTTCATTTCCCGGATCATACAGAGCAAATAGTCATATACCATCCCTGAATGGTCTTTTCACGCAAGAAATGTCTCAATCTCCAGTCCGTCCTCCCGATGAGCGCGAGTGATTCGGAGGGATATGACTGAAACTCAGGGGGCATGCACCCTGGCCTGCTTCGGCAGGAAAACTTGGGGTATAGGGTAGGTTTCCGCGAGAGAATATGACCTCCGTACTCCCATCCGTGATTGGAAGGGGGAGTTGGACTAGAACAAGATTCTCTTGTCAAAGTTATGTGAGCTGGCGAGCACTGCCGCTCACCTTTTTTTATCTCGGTAGACATCGCCGAAGAAGTGTTTTGTTTGCGCTGTGAATAGAACAATCTTTGGGTAACCTGTAAGAGGTAGGCCTCTCTCGGTAAAACAAATGTTTTAACGGACTAAAGAAGGGGTAACCTTGAAACTCTGTTTTATACCTGGGGGCATGCAAACCTTTTGGAATGCAAGCGAAGAGCGACTATTTATTTTTTAAATTTTTGGGACCTCTAACCCTTCTAACCCGTAGGATTGGTCGTTTCCTAACTTGCATAAAGAAAGGATGTGGGGCAAAACTCTAAAAGTTGCCGTTTTTATATGAGACATTCTTATCATACGACTGGATTAATCGAGCAGTGTTACCGCAAGGTTCAAGCTCGTTAAAAAATAAACATAAGACATGAGCAAATGTTTCCACCCGCGTTTAAACTCGTTAAAAAATGAACTATTCCCCGGTAAATAACCACCGTGAATGTAGTACTTCAGCCATTAAAGCCTTGGTCTTGTTTGCACCGTCACCTCCACTTTTTCATTGGCCGATCATTCACCTCCATTTGATTGTTTACCCATTTTGAGGAACAACTGCGAAGAGTGATTTCATTAGCCATCCTTGTGACACTGTCGTGATTGGAAAATTCCAAACCTTACCTGGAATCAGCTGCTACCCGTTTTATCACTCGTTCCTCAAAAGACGAGTCTCCTTTAAGCTCTTTTCAACTGACTCGTAAAATATGAAAAGATTGCCGAGTCCTTGGCCTTCCAGCTCGTTAAAGGGACAGGAAGTGCTATCCCTCATCTAGATTTTAATCTTTTTGGACCTGAGGGATTATTGTACAAAAAGATCGAGCGCTTGTTTTGTTCGGCTCGTTAAAACTATAAAAAATTCATCCCTTCTGTATTGTTTTATACTTTTTCGGACTTAAGGGATTAGATGACGAAAAAGGAATTTTGGAGTTACCTTTACGTTCCTTTTCAGACTCTCTAAAATTGAAAAGGACCGAGTTATCTTTGTCGTTAAACTCGTTAAAAAGATTAATAGCGACAAACTTGTCTTTAGACAAGAACGAGTTTCACTATCGCTAGGCTCGTTAAAACATAGCGATGGGTTTGCCCGAAGGGAAAATTATAGAACAAGCATATGTTATCCTCCTCAAGCTTGACAAAAATAAAGAGGTACTGGTTAGCAATGACTGGGGAAAAATTGGGAAGAAAACTCAAAGAATCTTTATTGGTAGCAAGTCGCTCTTGAACATGACACTTCCACTCCGTGTCCGAGTCAGGTTGGGTTGTTTCATTCACCGGTCACATCGCCATGGTCACGCCATACCATCCACATTTGGGGTTAATGCTACCAATCCATCACATCAGTGTCGCCGATATGTTCAAGAGAAGTCATCCAGAGAAGTCACCTGTGTCTCACCCACTACCATACATTATACTCCATTCTTTCATGACCTCCACCCTGAACATTATATCATCAGATCGTTTTCACCTCCATCAAAATCATTTGCTCCGTTCCATGTCATTGATGTGGGATTCATTAAGGCCCTCCTGTGACGGATCACTTCTTGTCGACATCAGGCATTATCCAAGAAGTTGATCTAGGAACACCCCGTTCAGTACTTTGAAGCTTGCATGCCTCAATGGCAAGTTTCTCACTTCCGGCGACAGGTTTACATCAATGACCTTCGACCGAAAGAATTTGCATGGTGTTCGACGCCAAGTCCTTTATTCACACCACATGGATTGTACTGCAGTACCTTGAGGATCATTATCATTATCGGTGATTCCTCTCGCGCTTGTTAACAGTTTACATCATAATTGACTGGTAATCAAGCGATGTCTTTCCATGTTCGACTTCAAAACATTTCTCACATGGATCGACTTGTACATCGAGTAAAGATCGGACGAGATTGAAGACCCCGAATCTAGTTTCATCCATCCGGGCTGCGATATATATTCAGGGAAATAAAGACATCAAATGTACAGCATTGTAGCACAGATAATCATCCTACCAAAAGGATGATGGCTCTATCAGAATCATCAGTCTACACTCAGACGATTGTCTGTCCTATGTACATGAAAATGAATTTATAAAGCTAAGCATGGGAATGCCCGCCTCAGCTAGATCATGAAAATAGTATGAAGATAATGTATTGTATTGTATCTTATTACAGGTCTCCTCCCAGCATTGAAAGAACTGAGATCCTCATAATAAAGCATTTCACCCGACACCAAAAGGTTAACGGCCTCATACTTTAGGGGGCAACTGTTATAGACATTTTTGTGCCCTACAACTCCAAGCATGAAATGTCCATAAACCAAGGGCTCCTAAGTCCCTAAAAGTGTTGTTCTAACCCCTAAAGGAACAAGGTCAACAGATTACAGCTTCTCCCAGAAGTTCTCCACCAGAAACTGCTCAAAATAAGTCAAAACAGGATCGTTTCAGCTGCTCCACTGGCTAGGTGCGTTGCATTGCACCTAAATACACTGTGAGGGTGCATTGCATTTCAAAAGTCCCTTCTGTGGGGTGCGATGGGCGAGAAATGACAAATGGAAGTGTCATTCCGCGAGGTGGAGAGACAATGGAAGCTTCCAGAATCTTCTCCTGAGACACTTGCCTCACTGAGTTCGACCAAGGATGAGTAAGAGGCCTTCAGTCTCCAAGTGGAAGCAAGAACTGACAGAGAGAAGACACTAATAAAATCACAAGCTGACTCATCCTCCTTACACATATCTATATATGGATCCTTCATCTCAGAGATCCAGAGGCTGGTATTTTGCGTATTGTAAGGAATTGTTGTTGGTTTTTGAGACAAACATCAGAGTATTGGGTGATCTATGCTTTGTTTGAGGTGAAGAGGGGCTTCTTTGCTGGGAGGTTGATGCTGGGTCAGGAACCACTGGTTGTAACTCCTCCTGGATCTTTTCTTGTTTATCAATAAAAACTATTTGAGTTTTTCCTCCATGCTTTTGTATCATTGATGCTTGTTACATTTGTATGGTTAACTTAAATCTGATCCTAAGTTGTTTATGAATATAGATCCATGTCTTTGTATAGTGTTCTTCTTCTGTGATCTTATAGGTACTTTGTGAAGCTGGGCAAGTAAGGGAGCAGGTAGCTGGAGACTGTCAAAGAAGAGAGGGATTGGATCAAAGGATTAGCGCAAGACACAGGTTGGTTCTTTCTATTCCTCTCTATCTATAGTTCATAAAGGAAATACAAAAGTAGTTTTTCTCTGTTTGTTTCTAAGGCAGCTGTCACACCTTAGTGGGATAGAGCAGTTCTAAATAGACACTTTTCCCTGTAACAGACCTGGGGTCAGATGTGAATGTCCTACTGAAGAAGACTTGTGAATGAATGGGGAGACCCACACTGTAGTGGTCTCCGATTCAGCTAAGGATGGCGAATCAGCAGAAGATCATACCCATGGGGCGGCTGCAAGGGGTGACTATAGATATTGAAGGTGCGAGTGCGTTGGATGACTTTGAAGTGATAGAAATTGTGGATGACAACAACCCCTATCCTGCACTTTTGGGAGTTGACTGGGCTACTGATATGAATGAGGTAGTCAACCTAAAGAAGCGAAAGATGGTATTTGAGAAGAAATTGCTCCGCGCAATAGTACCCCTAGATCTTGCTGAAGGATCGCGCTATACTGAACCAGTCCATGATTATGAGAGCAATAACGATCTTGACTATATCTATAAGATAACAACGCGAGACCAAGATTGGGTGAATCCAATAGCAAATGGATGAATTATGTGGGATCGCGAGAGATCCTGTACCTCAGACTCTGATGAAGAATTAGAGCACTGGTAGAATCAGTTACATGAAGTAACTACACTGAGTTATAACATGATGACCTAGTCGCTGCACTGTGTGTCATCAGTGGTAAGGAAACTGCCCACTTATGATGGCCTAAATGATGTACATATCTTTCTGGATGCATTTGAGAGGGAGGTGCCAAAAAGCAGCGCTTCCAGGCGTTGGACTGGGCACTATGCGCTACACTCACAAGATAGTGGGGTACGCACAAGGGAAGCTTTGATGCTTGGCGTGAATGTAGGAGGATGATGAGAACACATTTTGGGAAGCCGAAGGTGTGAATGATATACAAGTATGATGGGTAGGATGATCCGCATGTGCACTTGGCCAAATGGGCTCAGGCTTATGGAGAGAAGCCCTAACCTAAATGGGTGCACTTGTTCTATCCCACGCTGGATGTCGTCTCGATGAACTGGTATGTAGAAACATAGCTTCACCATGGTACAGGTGAATGAGATATTTTGCGCGAATGATTCATAATGACATTTAGTTTTGAAGACGGGTTTGACTATATTGATAATGCACTACAAGAGGTGAAAGCAGCAATCTTTAGGATACTGCAAGATCCTTTAGACTTGATTCAGCCTGAGTGAGCTACTCAACTGAGTCACGTACTAGAATGTTATAATGTAACTGCTGAAGAAGAGGACGAGGATCCACGAAAAATTAACATCCCTAAAACAGAAGGTCACCGCGAGGTTGAAGGACCACAGATTGAGAATCCTGAAATAACCACACTGTTGAAAACAAAACAAGTAAACATTAGTACAGAGGCAGAGCCAAAATTCGCGAATATTGGAGATTACTGGACAACACGATGGTGGATAAGGTCGCTGAATTGCTCCGCGAATACCATGATTTATTCCCTACCAATTTTACGTATTTAAAAGGGGTAATCGGGGACCTAGGTGTTATGAAGATCACATTGAAACCTGAAATGAAGTCAGTTAAGAAAATACCTTACCATCTCAATCCGAAGTATAAGGAGAAGGTCTGCCTAGAGCTAGATAAGATGCTCGTGGTAGGCATCATTGAGCCTGTGGAAGAATCTGACTAGGTAAGCCCAATGGTGGTACAGGAGAAGAAGTAGAAGGATGAAATAAGGATATGCATGGATCTCAGAAAGTCAAATGATGCTTGTGTACATGATCCTTTTCCAACTCCATTCACCGATGAAGTGTTGGACAATGTAGGTGGCCAGGAAGCATATTCCTTCACTGATGGGTTCTCAGGGTACCACCAGATCAAAATCACACCAGAGGATAGGAGCAAGAAAACCTTCATGACTGAGTGGGAGTTTTTTCATTACACTGTAATGCCATTTGGATTGAAGAATGCGCCTGCGATTTTCTCGCGCATAGTCGTTGTTGCATTCAAGGAGTTTATTCATAATTTCTTGGAATTATACTTTGATTATTGCACTATGTTTGGGCTAGTGAAACACCATGTGGCAAGCTTGTGCCTGATGGTGGATACCTGTCGAAGATACCAGATCGCGCTCAATCAGAAGAAGTGTCTATTTTGTGTTCCTTTTGGGACCCTGCTGGGTCATGTGGTTTGCAAATAGGGACTAATGGTAGACCCTGCGAAGATCGCCATGATATTGAACTTGGAGGTGCCAAGGAGTGTGAAACAGTTGTGTGCTACCCTAGGACATACGAGATATTACAGGAAGTTTATCAAAGGCTATGCCTAGATCATCACGCCTATGGAAATGTTGTTGAAGAAGGATGTCACATTCTATTGGAACGAGGATTGTAAGAAGAGCCTGGATGTATTGAAAGAAAATATGGTCACCATGACGATTAATGTAGTCTTCCCGGATTGGAAGAAGGAGTTTCATGTACACATCGATGCGTGATTTATAGTGTTGGGAGTAGTAATGACACAGGCTAGTGGAGAAGGCTTGGACTATCCTATAGTGTTCGAAAGAAGAAGGCTATATAAGGTAGAAAGGAACTACTCCACCACTGAGCGCGAAGGGTTAGCTATGGTATATGCACTCCAGAAGTTTAGGCACTACTTTCTGGGAGGCCACTTTAAGATATATACAGACCACTCTGCGCTGAAGTACCTAGTCAATAAGCCTGTGTTGGGGGGAGAATCTGCAGATGGTTGTTACTGTTCTAGGAATATGATTTTGAAGTTATTGTGAAGCCTGGACGACTGAATGCAGGACTAGACCATCTGTCGCGCATCAAAACAGGGGAAGAACCCACTAATTTGGAGGAGGGATTTCCTATCGCACAGCTATTTGTAGTGCGCATCACGGATGGTCATTTTCAGGACATAATACACTTCCCAACAACAGGAACTTCCCCAGAAGGATACATTGTCCAGCAGAAGAAGGAATTAGTGGTGCGCGTGACAGATTTTTTTGTCATTGCTAGGCATCTATAAAAAATGGGGTCTAATGAGATATTGCGATGATATGTACCTTAGTTTGAAGGAAGCAGCATCCTCGTGGATGCTCACAGGGGCGCTGCAGGAGGACATTATATAGGGAGAGCGACCACACAGAAGACTCTATAAGAAGGGTTGTGGTGGCCAACCCTCCATCAGGACTCAAAAGTGTATTGCAAGGCGTGTGATGTGTGTCAAAGGACTGGCAGGCCATCGCAAAGGGATGAGATGCCTATGAATCCACAGATGAGTTACAACCCTTTGAAAAATGAGCGATATACTTTATGGGACCCATTCAGCCCCAAGGAAAGACGGAGCAAGGTACATTATCACCGCGATGGAGTATTTGACTCGTTGAGTAGAGGCATAGCCTGTGAAGGATTACATAGGCGCGACTGCTGCAAAGTTCCTCTTTGAGTATGTACTAACATGATTTGGCTGTCGAAATATTTTGATGAGTAATCGCGGTACACACTTTTTGAATGAGACGATCAACGCTCTAACGGAAGAATTTCATGTATATCACCAGAAGAGCACGCCTTATCACCCATAGGATAACGGGATAGTGGAAGCATTCAATAAAGTACTGGAGAATGCACTAACCAAGGTTTGCAAAGCTTAGTGAAGTGATTGGTACCTATGCATACCTGCAATACTATGGGCTTATCGGACGACGTGCAAGAAGTTGACTGGACAAACTTCCTTTAGGCTTGTCTATGGTGTGGAAGCAGTAATGCCTACGGAATATATTGTGCCTAGTCTATGCATAGAGGTGCTCACAGGTATGACAGATCATGGAGTCCTGAAGGAAAGGCTTGCACAACTGGATGAGCTTGAGGAAGAAAGATTTCTAGCTGGATTTCACCAACAGGTCCAAAAGCAACGCAAAAAAGCATGGCATGATCGACACATTAAGTTGCACACCTTTAAGGTAAATGACCTGGTTTTGTTATATGACAGCAAGTTTGATAAATTTCTAGGGAAATTCAGAATGCATTGGTTAGGGCCCTATGTCATTAAGGAGATTACCGATGGAGGAGCGGTACAGCTGGTCAAGTTGAATGGAGATCCCTTCCTAGGAAAGGTGAATGGCAGTCAATTGAAGCCATACAACAGCGGTCTAGCCATGTGACTAGATGAAGGTAGCATAGTCTTAGTAGTCCAGGCAGCTGAAAGGAGGTGCGGGACTATAAACTACACTGCCTAGGTTTGGGAGCTACGCAATTTGAGGACTATGCGAAGCAAGGAAGTGTCATAGGGTTCGCGGCAACGTGAAGGGAGCTGCGCTACCTAGGGAGAAATCACGTAGGTCGGCTAGAAAGTGACCGTTAAAGTCACTGTTCATGAATTGAAGGTAGAAGTGTGGCCAAATGGAGTGGGCATCCAACATTTAAGACGAAATTTATGGCTCAGATATTTGAAAATATGCCGCCAATCCAACATTAATGAATCGAATTTGGGGGGGAACAGTCAGATTTGAATTCAAAATGACCTATAAATTACAAGTGGTTGTCCAGCGAAAAATGCTTGGCATTTTGATAATTGAGTTGTTGAGCTCTCAGGCACACATGAATTGCAAGCACTACGAACTTTTGATAGCCAGTAAAGTATTTGACACATTTCCGAAGGAGACACAGGATTTCTTGCATAAAATCATGTCGGCACCTGCAGAAACTATAAATACTGAAGAAGTAGCAAAGGAGTCGGCGCTAGAAATGGAGATAGTGGCAGAATTAGCTACTCCAGAGGTGGCCGAAGTATTAGCAAAAGTCCCTAAATCTCCGAGGAAGCTGAGACCAAATCCAACCCCAACCAAAGAGTCCACCAAGGATAAAAAGGGCAAACAACATGCCATACTGGTGAGCGCATCATCAAGGAGAAACCCACCAAAACCCACCGCATAGGAGAAAGGCAAGGCCATCAATTTGGAGCCGGAGGAGGAAGACATTGAAGACATCTCGATGGATGATGAGGATGTGGGAGTCAAAGTAGAGGAGGTTGAAGCCCAGGGTGCAGACCCTATTACTCGATTGCTTGAGTATGTCCCTCCGCGCAAGCCCAAGACCAAGGTGCCAAAAGACATCGATGAAAGCAAGACCCCCTTGCAAACCCCTCTGTTGCCGGATGATATTTTTTTGATGGACTGTGCTTGGCGCAGGTGCCGCTGATGAAACTTGAGGACTGGGACCTGGCTGATCACGAGAAGTTCCCACACCTAGAGACCGAGCAACTGATGCACCGCATCATTGATACGAATACCGAAATAACCACATTAGAGCCGTCGAGATGGTTCAAAGGAGTAGATAAGGTAGGGTTTCTCAACTTTCTTTGGGTGCTGCATTACAACCGCACCCTGTTGGATAGGTAAATCCCCTCTGCGGACAGAGGCGATCCCACTAGCTTAAAACAGAACTAGCCACAATCGATTCACACTGCTACGCAAGTTCCTAGTTGTACGCTAAAAGTGAATTAAGAAGACCAACCTGGAATCCAACGCTATAGTCGAAGCAGAGTTGGTATTCCCGCTCCCTTGCTCCAGCGGGTCACAATCCTTGCGATCCTTGCAAACGGACACCTGCACATGCAAAGGAAGAAACAAATACAAGCACAAAATCCACCAAGGCACAACTATATTTCAGTCAGAAAGGAAATAAATCAAACATCACTATAATAGACAATGAGATTGGAACTATAATAGCAGTCGTTCATTAATGAATAATAGACAGGAAAAGTTACAACCAAGGTTCTGACGTTGAACCTCTCCTCTGGCTGGGCGAGCAACTATATGTGTCTTGCAATGTACCTCCTCTCCGGCAGCATAACCTCTCTATGCTTCACTATCACTCACGACAAGCGTAATCACAACTAGCATTCCTCCAAAAACTAGCTTGTCTAATGCATGAGGACAGATATTTATAGATGAAAAAGGGAGAAAGATTCGATGAACTAGGACACCCATTGTGGATTGGCATTATCTCTGAAAAGCCATTGTGGATAGATGTCAAGGATAGATGATGACTCTCGACCTCTATCCGGTGGATTTTACCCTCAAAAGACTTCGTGATCTGAAGGGAAAAATCATATGGGCGTGCGTTTAGCAAAAATCATTACCAAACTGGGCTGGTGCGGGTGTTGTTCTATGACAGAGCGCCAATGGTCGCGCCCTCTTTTGAGGATCTCAGTGATTGGCACGGGTAAGATACTGTGGACCTGCGCCAATGGAAAAAGAGTACTTTTCAGGGAGAATTTGCAGAAGGTGTCTTCAGGGAACATGAAGTACATACTCAGGGGAACATAATGCAAGTGTTTTTGGATTATGTCACTGCTCACAGGTCCCGGAATGCATCCTCCAATGTATGGAAACGGGGCGATAGGGACAGTGACCAATGGTGACAAATTACTGTGTAACAGATGCCCCCTAAAGCATGAAGTCCGAGAGGGAGAGAGAGGGGTGAAATGCTTTATAGGAACACACAAGAACACACATAGCTGCTGCCGAGGATCTGCCTTGAGAGACACGACTGATAGTTCAATTACATGATGTACGTGGTATGGTCGCAGCCATCCACAAGAGATTACATAAATAATCTAGATCCATAGTATGGACACAACCATCTGGTTTGGATCAATGAATTGACTCAGGTATGGTCGCAGCCATCCAGTGAATGAGTCATGTATCAAGAATCACGCCTGGATTACAACAGACACAATCCAGGGTCTTGCGCTCCATCTCGACCCGAACAAGAGTACAAGTTCAAGCATGCGAATATATGAGCTGAAGTCGAACATGCATGAACATCGTCTGATTACCAGTCAATATTGGAAACTGTTAACAGACGCGAGAGGTACCATCAATAATGACAATGGCCCTCAAGGTACTATAGGTACAATCTACGGCGTGCGAATTAATGAGTTGGCGTCGAACACCCGTATAATCATTCGATCGGAGGCCAATGATGAAAACCTCACGTCGAACACGAAGAACCTGCCATTGAGGCATGCAGGCTCCAAGGCACCAGAAGGGAGTCTCTAGATCAGCTTCCTGGATAATGAGCTGAAGTTGACGGGAAGTGACCTTGATCGAAGGTGGGCCATAATTTTTCCCACATCATCGACACGAGATAGAGAGATAATGTTGTGAATCAAGAACATGTGAACTATCAGATGGAGGTTGTTTCTTTTCAGAGGTCAACTTCTCTTGAACATATCGGCGACACGATAGTGGAATTGGCAGTATTTGACATCGATGGATCAAAGGTCATGATGACGAGGCAATGAGCAGATGAGAGGTCGAATAGGATTACCCAAATCCACGGAGGCCAGTGAAAAATGAGATGAGATATCCCACCCAGACACGAAAGCAGGCAAGTGCCATGTTCAAGAGCGACATACTGCCGACACGATAATAGTTATGGTTCCAAAATTTTCTTTTCCCCCACCATTTCTGGCGAGTACCCCAGTTATTTTTAACAAGCTTGATGGGGATAGCATATGCTCGTGGTGTGTCATTTCGACAAAATCCGATGTCATCAGGTCTTAACGAGTCTGACAAAGGAAGAACTCGGCGTCTTTTCATGTTTAGAGAGTTTGAAAAGACATCAGAAAAGGAAACTCCAGGGGTGTTCTTTTTCATAAAGTTGTGTCTCTCGGGCCCGAAAAAGTATAAAATAATGCCCGAAAGAACCACCCGACCATTACGATCGAGGAGTACTTTTCATAAATAGTGATTTCGACCTGAAAAAGTAAAAAAGCGATCAAAATCACGTCGTTTCGTAACCATTAACGAGTTTGAAACGACAAAAACCCGGTAATCTTTTTATGTTTTAACGGTCGACAAAAAGAACTTAAAACGACCGCCCCTTATTAACGTTTAACGAGTCAAGAGGAGCGACTCGGCAATCTTTTCCTCTTTAAATGGTCAGAAAAAGAGCTAAAAGCGGCCCTCCATTTTTATTCTCTTTAACGAGTCAAAAAGGGAAAAATACTCGGCAATATTTTCATATTTTACGAGTCAGAAAAGAGCTTAAAGGCGACTCGTCCTAGAGGAACGAGTGGTATAAAGGGTAGCAACTGGTTCCGGTAATGGTGGAACTGCTCAAAACATGTAATGGTCAAGAGGCTGGCTAATAAAACCACTCATCGCTGCGGTTCCTCAGGAAAGGAAAACAACCAAGTGAAAGCATATGATCGGCCAAAGAGATGGTGGCGATGGAATGAAACAACCAAGGCTCATCTAGCAGAATTTAGCAGATAAAAGGCAATCACGAGATGTAAATCAGGTATGGGTTCATTTTTACACAAGCTTGAACCATGGAGAACTTTGCTTGGATTCGGTTTCATGTTTACACAAGCTTGAAACGAAAAACTATGCTTGTTATAAATTTGCATGCCCCCAGCATGATAATGCAAATCGAGGTACATGCCCCCCAAGCTTCATTGCATTCAACAAAGTGGATGGAATGAAGGTTCACTCTCGAGATCTAGGAAAGACTCGACTTGTATTTTACGAGATCTTAATCAAAAGACTCGATTTGGAAAGGGAGCTGTTTAACCCTTGTTTCATGTTTTAACGAGGTCGCCACAAGATCAAAACTATCCTCGCCCAGACCTAGTTTCATTTTTTAAGGAGCTTGACATAGGAAAATGAACCATGCTCGGACTAGTAACAGTTTCATTTTTTAAGGAGCTTGACCCAGGAAAGGAACTATGCTCCGCCCGAACTTCATCATAATGAACAGGAAGTCGGGGCTTCCAAGAGTGCCACTCCCGGTGGAAGGGCAACATTTTGGAAGTCAGGACCCAATGCCCCCAGGACACTATGCACGACGGAGGCATCACTGGATACAGGCATGGGATAAGTTGCCACGTAGTTGATCTGTGGTGGGGCAGATGCAACTGGTGGATGAAAACCAGGAGGGGATGACGACTGCGCAGGAGGGACCCGTGGACGAACGAACGATAATTGATCGACAGTCACAATTCTTCCATCATGTGGAAAGCAAACCACACGGAAAAGTGAAGAGACAAGGGCCCCCATGGCATAAACATAGTCACGGCCAAGGAGAAGACTGAAATCTAAAGCACCTTGGGTAACCGATACGTCTATATAGACGGTCTTGCCTCCCAAAGTAATAGGGAACTTTGGAAGGATCCCTAATGGTTGACTAGTTCCTCCGTCAAAAGCCGTCAGATTCGGCGCGACTGGCACAAGCTGTGGGGAACCCAAAGCTTGCCAAGTAGTGGCAAACATAAGACTAACAGATGCACCCTCATCCAAAACAGTGCCAGGTATTGCCTTGTCATAGGCGTGTACCGTGACCCAGAAAGGCACATGGGATGGGAGGCGGAAGGTAGTCAAACGTCTCCAGTCGAAGGAAGCGACTGAACTACTTGGTGGGGGAATCGTATGATTGCCCCCCTGCTCTAAAGGGACCGAAGTAGGACTCTCGAGAGCAGCTGGGATAGGAGAGTCATTTCCAGACTCAGGAGAATCTGAGGAGACGAGAAGAACATGGGAATGGTGCTCTTCCGAAACAGAGTGATCGAGTGGTGAACTCGAGTCGACACTCTTTCTGACCAATGGTTGGTCTGGAACAGGCTTGGCAAAGCCGGGTTCAGGAAGAGGAGGCTGGATAAGAGAGGAATCTTGGTCGATCTCTTTGTCAGCAGGGCAACGATCTGCGGCTGTAGAGAGACGTTGATAACCAACGGGCAGTTGGGGTGAGGGAGCTGTAAGACTTTCCAAGACAACAGAGGCTTTATCCGTGAGCGGACAAAGGTGAAGGGGATGATTGCCTTCACAAAGTCTACAGGGGATTCGAATCTTCCCTTTTCCCTTAACATTTCCAGCTGATAGCGTAGCATCGCCGTGAGCTTCAGAGGATGATGAGGGGCGGGCCGGATCGCGGGACCATATATCTAGGACCCTGGGAATACCAGGACAATCAGTAAGAAAATGGTCCTCCTTGCATAATTGACAAGGAAACTTAGCCTTCCGCGAAGGAGCAGAAGGTGGCTCTACTTCAGGTATACTCGGGGTAGATGCGACCTTTCCCTTGGGAGACTTCTTCTTTTTGGTCTTCTTCTTCTTCTTCTTAGCCACCTGGTTACTTAAATCCAGAGTTTCACCAGGCGAAGTAGAAGATGAAGACGCAGCAATAGGCAAAGAAGGGGAGGGGTCCACCTTGGAATCAACATGATGTTGTTCGGGTGGAGGAGGTGGTGGTGGAACAGGAGTTATCACACTCGAGACCACCGAGTTTGAAAACAACCATACGGGCAAACCGATGGTTAACCCAGGCAAAGACAAAGTTGCGATATACTGAACACCGACATTTCCAATAGAAGGAAGTGGACTAGGGTTTCCATCAGGGGGAACACCGTGGCCGGTGGACTCAGGGAAGGATTCCATTGAGCGAGAAAGAATCCTACCCAAGCTAACACAAACAAAATCTAATTGGGTAAATGTTATTGTGGCCAAATAAATTTTAAGACACTGAACTTGACCTTTTCATATTTTAAGAGTCGAGAAAAGGACAAAAGATGACTCTAGTCTCCTTCGAATGTTTAATGAGCACGAAGTGACAAGACGCTCACAGGCACCTTTTCTTTTAAGGAGTCCGAAAAGGATCAAAAGTGACTACTCTGGAGACTCTAGGCAAAAAGGTTTACCAAACAATCCATAAAACTGCTTATACACCTTGGCAATCAGATGAAAACCAAGGACTTCCCGTACTGCAGTCAATCTTCCCGAATGCTGTGTTCAGTGCATTATGGCTTGTAAGGCGGCAGACTCAGCTTCCTATGGATAAAGAATGATAGCCTAGTGGGGTCTCCCGTATATACGCGACGGTACGTGGGAGCTCAGTCTGTATTGGCACCTATCGTTTCACCGTGGAGGAATCACCCAACCACTCAACGGTAAGCTACCAGGTTTAAAGACGCCGGAACATGTCTCTAGCCTAGACCTCTAGAATGTTTGCATTGCGTTCCAATGTGTTGTTATGTTCATTGAGTTTATTTTAAAGTTTATCTTCAATTATGTTTCAGTTTTTGGTCCTACCGTATGTGATATCTCAAAAGCTTCTTAAATGCGAACTACATGCCAAAACTATATCATTTCATTCAATGAATTCTATCTACAGGAAGGTTGAGATCTTTACACAAACGAAATAATCACTCAGCAAACAGCAAAGATCCTAATGCAGCTAATAACAAGAAATGAAAATTTTTCTTTTTCTTTTTCTTTTTCTTTTTAATAGCAACAAATAACAATAAACGCTAACTAATATAATGCAAAAGATCTTTTGTTTTTCTTTCCTTTAAGATGGCATGATGCATTTAAACAAATCTTAAGAGATATTCACAAGTATACACAATCCAAGTTCACTTAATGAAATAGAACCAATCCTGAAACACCAAAATGAACTGTGCAAACAAGGAAAAACACAAAGACTTTCAATGAACCATGTAATCTAAGTTCAAATGAAGTCAAGTAAAATCCAACAAGCTAGAAGTGAATTACTCAAAGCATAGAAGACCAAGCTTTAAAAAACCACTAGATGGGTGCGGAACACAACCAACAAGTTGACTGGAAAATCAAAAGACTGAAACTTCCCACAGAAGGCTAGACATGCGAAGCCACTAGATGTTCTAGAGCTAGGACGAAAATCAATAGAAATAAGCAAACAACTGAAGGATAAAGGCAAAACCAGTCAAACAGAGGTTCAACACACTTCTAGAGGCTGTAAGAGATATAAAAAGATAAAAATCTGAGTTGAAAAAGCTTCCAACAGACACACAGGCAAAATTCACAGGGCTGGCGCGACTGTCAGCCTGCAACTTGCGCCACCCACAGATTGGCGCGAGTGGCTGTTGGGCAACATGCGCCAACTGGCGTGACTGTCAGAGTAAAAACCGCGCCAACTAAGCTTGCCGACTTAAAAAATAAATAACACGACCCCAGGTCGGGCTGACAGTGTTCAGATGGATCAAACGGTAAATAACAATCTCAAAACTGACCCAAAAAGCTCATTCACTCAAGCAAGCAAGAGAAAATTAACATGCAATACAAACTCCAAATAGCTTCTCCCCAGCGGAGTCGCCAAATTGTTGGATAGGTAAATCCCCTCTGTGGACAGAGGCGATCCCACTAGCTTAAAACAGAACTAGCCACAATCGATTCACGTTGCTACGCAAGTTCCTAGTTGTACGCTAAAAGTGAATTAAGAAGACCAACCTGGAATCCAACGCTATAGTCGAAGCAGAGTTGGTATTCCTGCTCCCTTGCTCCAGCAGGTCACAATCCTTGCGATCCTTGCAAACGGACACCTGCACATGCAAAGGAAGAAACAAATACAAGCATAAAATCCACCAAGGCACAACTATATTTCAGTCAGAAAGGAAATAAATCAAACATCACTATAATAGACAATGAGATTGGAACTATAATAGCAGTCGTTCATTAATGAATAATAGACAAGAAAAGTTACAACCAAGGTTCTGACGTTGAACCTCTCCTCTGGCTGGGCGAGCAACTATATGTGTCTTGCAATGTACCTCCTCTCCGGCAGCATAACCTCTCTATGCTTCACTATCACTCACGACAAGCGTAATCACAACTAGCATTCCTCCAAAAACTAGCTTGTCTAATGCATGAGGACAGATATTTATAGATGAAAAAGGGAGAAATATTCGATGAACCAGGACACCCATTGTGGATTGGCATTATCTTTGAAAAGCCATTGTGGATAGATGTCAAGGATAGATGATGACTCTCGACCTCTATCCGGTGGATTTTACCCTCAAAAGGCTTCGTGATCTGAAGGGAAAAATCATATGGGCGTGCGTTTAGCAAAAATCATTACCAAACTGGGCTGGCGTGGGTGTTGTTCTGTGACAGAGCGCCAATGGTCGCGGCCTCTTTTGAGGATCTCAGTGATTGGCGCGGGTAAGATACTGTGGACCTGCGCCAATGGAAAAAGAGTACTTTTCAGGGAGAATTTGTAGAAGGTGTCTTCAAGGAACATCAAGTACATACTCAGGGGAACATAATGCAAGTGTTTTTAGGTTATGTCACTACTCACAGGTCCCGGAATGCATCCTCCAATGTATGGAAACGGGGTGATAGGGACGGTGACCAATGGTGACAAATTACTGTGTAACACACCCCATGACAGTATTGGTCATTAAGCAGTTGTTGTGCTTAGTGTATGATGGGTGTCTGTGGCTGGAGGAGAAAATATCCATCATGAATAGATTGATTCACCATAGAACGCGACTACCTTATACAGGAGAGAATCTGCCCATGATATTTGGCGGAAAAGGTGGTGAACAAGCTCTCGCGAAGTCTATGAAGGAAAAATTTAAATTGGAAAAATAAGCCGCGCGGATATGCTATATCCAACATCTGTGACCCTGCTGTGAAGGTAGCCACATAGATCTTAGTAGAGAAGGTGATGAGGAACTGTCGTGCCGATGAGGTGTCGGTGCATGTCATCGCGCTCGCATCCTAGTGCGCTGAAGGAGTCCAGTTCAACTGGTCGGACTACCTTCGTGGATAGTTCTAAGAAAACGAAGCACAGGAGCTAAGCAATATGTTCCACTACGCGTCGCTCTTGTTGTCAATTGTGCTGGTAGTGTGGGAGCTGCCAGAGGAAATCCAGTTCCCTTTGGTCACGCCAGACCTTCCAGAATCACTGTAGTACGCTTCGCTGTGGGCGACCAAGGGCACACAAGGAGTTAAGGACAATAAGATCTTCTGGATCTTGATGGAGATGAACATTTGCATGGCTATCAATCACAAACCGTGATTGTCGCCTACGGTGTACGCCAATATACAGGGCTACGCAAAATTTAAAGCATAATTCCATAATGTATCCATCAGGCCGTGGGAGGAACCTGTGCAGAAATGGTACGAATTTCCTTATCTGGCAACGGATGATGCCATTGACACGGTGCTAGATCAATGGCTGGCAGAGTGGCGCTTTACAACAGACTTGGCAGTGGGAGGAAGCAAGTCCGTTGTGCAGAAAAAGAAGGAGGCCAAGCTTAAGATGACACAACTGACTGAAAAGAGGAAAAAGGAGGCCACTGATAAGGCCCAGGCAGAGCACAAGGTCGTGCAGCAGACCAGGAAGCAAATAGGTGGGATAGAGTAGGGCTCTAACAAAGGTGCGAGGTCACCTTCGCTTGAGACAAAGGAAGAGACAAACAAGCATAACAGCGCGAACCCTCAGGAGATGTCTACCCGCATCAAGCTCCCAAGGGAGCTGAGCATGGAGGGTCCAGGAAGAAATCAAAGGTGACCAAGACATCACTGGACCCTATAACACTAACAGAGGGTGACTTGCATGATATTGGTGATACAATGAGGGATGTCACCATGGAGGCCCTGCAGCAATTTCAGCAGCAACAACAGATCATCTTGGGGGCTATCCAAACAAGGTTGTAAGAGCTGCAGACCCGCGCGTCGTAGGCTAGCATGGTGTCTACCAGCATGGCTATCGGCATTTCAGAGGCTATCGATATGCTATGCGCGAAGGCCTCCAATGTGATAGTTCTGCCTGATAAAGTACTGACCACGAAGAACAAAGCTGACAGGCCCACTGTCAGCGACCTAAAGGGTGTAGGGTTGAACCTGGCAATGCTCCCGCGTGAAGAGCTCTACCTCTTCCAGGATGGATTGATTGCAGAGATGAGGACCCGAGAGCACTATGCCCTCCAGGTGATCAGTGAACAAAAAATCAACAACGAGAAAATGGAACTACAGAGAGATGCTACCATCGCCGCTGAGACCGAGGCGACCAATCAGAGCAAGCGCATTATGTAGGTCATTCACGAGGCATGCTGAATGGTCCCAGAGTTGGCCATTCCGGAGGAGGAGCTAGTCAAGGCATGCATCTGCAAGCTGGCCACAGGGGTGAGCGACACTCGTACTAAGATGGCGCGGGTTCAGTTGGAATTGAATCTGCAAATCACAGAGTTACTGTTGAAGGCCCAGCCTTCAGCTCCACCAGAATTCAAGGAACAATGAGCGACCGCTGTCACGGAAGCAGTAACGACGGTGGATAGTGTAGTAGCAGACTACACGCAACTATTTGAACAGTCATTTGAGGTCCTGACCAGCTTGCAGGAGGACCCCAATGTACATCGGCTAGAGATGGAAGCACGTGAGCTACAACAGCACTATGATGAGGTTAATGGAACAATGCAAACCGTTGCGCTGACATAGAGACTAGAGAAGCTGCAAGAGGCCAAGCAGCTGAAGGAACAGGTGGACGCAGCGTTGCACAAGGAAGCAGTGCTGAAGGCAAGACTGAAGCCTTGGCTGGATGAGGCTTACACAGTGACAGGATATATCGAAGGATAGCTTGAGACTCTACAAGCGACACAGCAAAAGCTTTAGGCCGACAGCACAGGCACTGTGACTGAATAGATGGTCGAAGACACGAAGCAGGCGATAGCTCAGTGCACTGCCGAGGTTGCGGTCATAGGGGTCGAGCTAGAAGGGCTTCATGCAAATATCACCATGCTTGTCGAGTGACTCGAGGGCGATTCATGATGTTTGTGTTGGGGGCCTATTGGGAACGAGATCCCCCAAGGATAGTTTTGGGGCTAAAAGCCCATGTTTTGGTCAAATTTTGTAATAAACTTGTAAAGAATCCGCATTTTGTGTTCATGGAGCATGATGGTGTCATGAGACATAAAGGGTTATCCACCCTTAGTTTTGAAAATTAAAGTCGGCTATAAAATATTTACCCATGGTCCACGGACCATGGGATTGTATAAAAAGAGCTAAGTAAGCTCTAAGTAGTGCAGATAAGTATAAGAGAGACATAGCTTTGAAGTAAGAAGTCTAAGTTTTGGGTCGTAGCGTAGGTAGAGGCTCTACAGCTGAGTGTGCAAAGGCCTAGGGTGGAAGCTCGCAGCTGAGTGCGCAGACCCCTGTAGCTGTGTGCGCAGGGTGGATAGAGTCTGTAATCACTTGGAAGATATCAATAAAGAGAAGTATTCTACAAATTTTGTGTCTTTGTTCCTGTTAATGCATCTTGACATGTTATGTATGAATTTCATTTATAATGCTTATATGATGTGCGAATGTATGTAATTTCATTGGTTAAGAGAACACAAGTAAGAACATCTGCTTACGCAGTGCTAACTATACTTGTTTAATAAGATAAGTAAGATTCTTAAGATAACTGGACAATCTGTGCAATACGCTGCTTTAGCAGCGCGAAAGTATCTAAATCGAAGGTTAAGGCTGCATGAAGGCCAGCTGTACCCTTTCGCGGAGGTATCGAAGGGAGGAATAAGGGGTTAGGAAGACAGAGCCCTAGAACTAAGTGACCTACGTGAAGGCAGGAATAGAAGGAATAAAATGACATCACGACCATCTCAGTGTAAACTTGGTTCCAACATCCCCCCATATTGCTTCAGGAGAGACTTTGGTTTGCACTCCGCGGGCTGATGCCGAAAGGGCCAGTAGTGTAGGGATTTGTTTGGCTAATTAAAGTTGAACCTGGATCAGGCCCCCTCAAGCCAACAGTTTGTAAAACAATTTGTAGGTGCCTTTTATGCTCTTCCATATTCCTTGAATAAACAAAAATATCATGTATGAATATCAACACAAACTTGTCTAAATATTGATGGAATATATTGTACATGAGACACATGAATGTTGTTGGGGCATTAGTTAGGGTAAATGGAAGAACTACAAAATTGTAGTGCCCATAGCGGGTGCAATTTTTTTATTATATATATCCTCTTCTTTAATTTGTATTTGGTGATATCTGGAACACATGTCAATTTTAGAAAATATAGTAGCCCACTTCACTTGGTCAAATAAATCTTCAATATGAGGTAAGGGATATTTTTTTTTACCATAAGCTTATTTAATTGTCTATAATCAATACACAGTCACAATGTGCCATCTTTTTCTCTGACAAAGAGCATTAGGGCTCCATAAGGTGACACACTTGGGTGGATGCATTTCTTATCCAACAATTCTTGCAATTTCATTTTGAGTTCAGTTAGTTATGGGATGTTCATATGGTATGGTGCTCTATACACTAGAATAGCTCCCGAGATGATTTCAATAGTCGAGTCTATGTCCCTTTTAAGGGGAAGTCCTAGAATTTATTCAGTGAAGACATCAAAAAAGTTTTGCAAAATTGGTAAGTCTCCTAAAGTAGCAGTATTTTCTTTAGTATTAGTATACCCCACATATACTGCATATAGTTGACACCCCTGTATAATACACTTTTCCAGCTATGAAGTTGTAATTGGTATGAATTTCAAGGGCATTTTCACTCCTTGGACCTCTTGTCTTACACCTTCATAATTCAAGTAACTAATTGTAAGCGCCCAGTGCTTTTCTAGCCAGTCCATACCAACTAGAACATCATATGATCCCAAGGGTAGGAAATTTAAAGTTATTGCTATTGGTTGATCTTTCGGCACTACTAGGAAAATGTCCACCTTAGCTAGGACCCTTATTTTGGCTCCTGTGGCCAGTTGTACCAACCATGGATTCTTAAACTTAACAGTTTGTAAATGACATTTTTCCACTATCTTAGCACTTAATATATAACTTAATCTAGCTTCCGGGTCAATTAAAATAGACATAACATGATTAAAGACTTTACCTTCGAATTCCACCATGATTGTTTGATATTCTTCCTCGTGATCTTCCAATGCTACATTGATTTTAGGTAGACTCCTAGCTAAATCTCCAACTGTAGATGCTTGTTAGACTTGTGATAGCGATTCCATCCCCTTTCGATGTGGACAATTTTTAACATAATGGGGTCCCCCACATCCCCAACAATGTAGTGGAGCCTTCGCCACCTGGCCAAATTTAGATTTATTGGACTGTTCTGTAGGATTTGATTCACCCTGCAGTTTAGATTTCTATTGTATTTTTCCTGAATTTTTACTTTGTTATTTTTTGTAAGTATTATTGGAATTTGTGGACTTTATACCTTTGAAATTATCCCCTTTTTATCTGTCCATTTCCTATGAGTATCCCCTTTCAATTTCATCTTCTAATAACAGATTCGAGATCTTTGAATGGCTTCGTTCATCGTCTTAGGATTATCAAATTCCAATAGCTCTTCCATGAATACAAGAAGGATACTAATAAACCATTGTACTTTTTCCTTATCTTCTCGTATATATGGAAGGTATCCCAATAAAGATGTGAATTTCGTTATAAACTTGTCCATAGAAAGTTTTCCCAGCCTAAGATCATGGAATTCCTTTTCTAAATCATTCTATCAAGCATTTATCTTTAAAATGTTTCTGAAATTTTTCTCATGTTACCTCCTATTCATCAATATGTCACACCATTTTAACCTCCTCCCACCATAAGGTGGCGTTTCCTTGGCATTAGTAGATTTCCAGCCAAGCTTTCAAATTATTGTCATATTCGTAGATCTAAAAATATTTATTCATGTTAATCAAATAGGCTTCTGTAGCCTCCTCGAGGTCACCATCAAACATAAGGGGTTTAATTTTTTTAAACTCACCTTGTAACTCATTTTTTGTCTCTTAGTTCCTTTATGTCTAGATGCATTACCAAATTCCTCCTCATTATTCTCTTGATCTCCTCTGATTCTGGATTTTCCTCTCTTGATCGATGCAATCCAGGCCTATCCTCATGGTCAGGGCTTGGGATGGGAGATCTCTGATTTTGCTGATTTGAGAGGATTTTCATAATCCTCTGTTGTTCTTGTATCAACCTCTCATTTTCAGCCCTCAATTGTGTCATTTCGTCCTTTAACTATTTAATTGTTACAAACAATGCAGAATTCGCATTTTGTGATTCCTCCCCTTAGTCAACCCACATCTCTGGTGTAGCTTCAGCAAATGGCGCCAGACCGGTTCTGATTTTTGGTCTAACTGTCGGTATATGCCCAAATCTCCTCATTGTAACCTTCCTCCATCTTTTCTCTTTCTCTGTGAACATACATAAATTTTTGTTATTCTTTTTCTTACCCAAATAGAACACAATATTGAAACCTATGGCTCTGATATCACTTGTAACATATCTCGAATATCAACTATAATAAAAACTATACTGTGACAATGAAAAGAAAAAAATATTTTAAATATTTCTTTTCGAAGTGTTTACCGCATATAATATTTACCTGGTACTAATATATATATATATATATATATATATATATATAGATATATATATAAACATATGTGGTTGTTCCCTTTGGTGAATAATGAAATGGGATATTGATCTTGCTATTTGAAAGGGTAATGAATTTTTCCAATTATGCATAGGGAATTACCAACCCTTTTTTAGTTCCCTTCCATGGAATGCTCTCGAAGGTCTTAAAATGTTGGCCACCTGGCAGTAAAACCACAGTTAGATCGACTAGCTAGAGTTCTTAGGGTTAATTCAATGAACGATATTGGAGGAGGGTAGTTACAGGGTAACCACAGTCTCCCCGAGATGTCAGGAATGGCTCATTCCACCCTTCCTTCCACTACAGATTGGTTCTACAGCTCTTGGACAAAAACTCAACCTAACAAGCTACAAAACAGCTCAACGATCACTCAAGAAGCCTCCTGGAAGGTATAGTGATTTTCTTTTATTATCTCAGTATAGAGAACAAAGGTATTTAACTTTGTGCCCCTTTTTTTATAATTCATCCCATGGAATACCCACACAATGTTCCTGCGTTCAGGTGTCTAGTGACTGTAGATGTCTCTCGCAAATTTCTCAATTTTGGTATTTTACGACCATGGAGACAGGGGTTTTTCCTTTCCAACTAGGTAAATCTTATTATGTAGTGAAGGTTTCTTATCCTTTTTTTTACTTCCCCTTTTCATTTGTCAAATATCTAACCACTCAAGGGTTTTCCTTGCTAACAATTGAGCAAAGGAATTAAGAGAGAAAAAATTTAGGTGAGCTTCGGTCATGATGTGCAAAATAAGTTTTTGGTTCTGACTTTTAAAATTATCTTAAGATCATTTGTTCTTTCTAGTCTTACCCAGATTCCTTTTTATTTCACTATACAAGTAAAGTGGTGGGGAATTCTCGCTTTCATTTTCTGTTGCTCAGGAATATCTTGCGGTTCACTATGCTGCATCCATACACATCTATCTTCCAACCCTTGAGTTATTGCCTCATCTTTAAAGGGTAGGTTAGGATGTTGACCCTAGGGTTGTTAGTTTATTTGAAATACTCTGACAGATGTAGATTCTCATGGTTGTTGGGCTCTAGTTCAACAATTGAACAATATGCATAGTTCTTTTTGTTTTACACTCTCTAATGGTTATGCTATTCGGAAATTTTGAGTCGGACTATGGCTAGCAGTTTAACAATTTTCTCGATATGGTTGGGAACTCGCTACCATAGTTTTCTAGTTATTTGTTTTTTTTTAAGCCCTCAAACTTAGTGTATTATAATCACTTTGTGAGGGTTTTTAGGTTAGACACAGTCTTAGGGTATATGATGTTCAAAGTCATTTTATTTAAATTATTTCTTGGCAATGTAATTTCCTTTCTTATATTATTAAATTTATGTTTTCCCTGCCAGTTGTTTTGTGGTGCAAAGATGTATATCATGCATGTATATTATATTTCCTAATGTGTGATTATTCTTCACTTTTTTTTCTAAAAATTGTTAATATTTATTGTTATGCTCAACGAAGTCACTAAGGGTTCCAGGAACCAATTTTTCTTTTGTGTTGTTGTCTCTATCAGCCTGGCTAGAAATTTAATCTTAGACCCTTCCTTAAAAAACAAGATAAATTTTATTCTGAAACTCTTACCCACAGTCAACATTTATGCGTTGTTAGCATTACCATGCATTGATCATTTGAATTCCATTACAAACATTCACTATTTGAATCCTTTCAAATTTCAATGAACAACAATCTAAAATTTTCTATTACATTCCAATCTTACACAGTACCACTATCTACTATATTTACTTTCAACATGAATCACTGCTCTTAAATTTCCATTGTTAACAAAGAAAACTTTCTAGAGAAAAAATTATCTATTCTATGTACTTAGGCCAGTGAACCACACTATTGTTGGGAAAAAAACACTCCCCCCCAACCAAATGAGACCAGTCCTTGATACTGTGTCTCTCCCCAAGCTTATTTCACACCCAGAATAGAGTTCAAAACAGTGACCAATGCAAAACTAGATTTTCTTCCCAATGACTGTTAGATCCAAACCATACACAACCAAAGGTAATATTCTACGAAACCAAGCTTCAGATAAACTCCATTTGCCAACCATCTCTAGTGATGTGTTATTGAATGTTAGTTTTGTTGTGCTAATTTCAATTATAGATTTATAAACACATGCTTGTTCATTGCTTCCCGTGCATAGATTTCCTTAGGTTGTTTGGTGATTAAAACAGGTAAATTTCATCAAGTTAAATTTGACAAACATGAACAAAATACCTTCAAAAACTAGTACTCAACAACAGACATTCAAAGTACAACAAACCATCAACAAGAACATTTAACACAATGTATTGATAAAGGAGTTGACCCCTCCTCGGCTACATCTCCTTGGTCCAAATTCCATGGCTTGGGCCTCTGTATTAGCTCAATATGGAAAAAATGTTGTTTACTAAGCTCTACTACTGATACCTACACCAATGTGTTCATAATGTCGAAATTAGCTAGGAGCACCTTTTTCTGAGCTCCATTTGGTCGAAAATTGCTCCAGTTATGGCTCAAACAGTCTTTTCCTAGAAAATCTCCTCCAAAACTGGAATAAATCTAGTTAGGGCTGCTAAATTTGGGGTTGGTGCCAAAAATGGTGGAGTGCGATAAAATTACGCCAACCACTAATCTGTGTTTAATTAAATTTAAGTGGAGTTAATTAGTAGTTAACTGTGGATTAGCGCGCAGTTAACTAACCATGATCCAATGGATTTGGTGGAGCAGACACATGGCATAACAAATGTTAACATTTATTAACCGTGTTATCCACTGTTGGATATATCATAACCCTTAACCGTTTGTGTTAACCTTTTGCAATCCAACAGGGGCGTTCACCTGAATGCACTAAATGTTGCGGTGTGTTTTCATTGGAGCCACCGGATTAACGGTTTACGGTAACCATTGCTGTGAGCACATGGGGATAACTATTGCAGTGTTCGAGCTCGGTGGTTGCGGTAACATTAACCACCATGTATTTTTGTTCACATGTGGAGGGCTAGCCTGCGAGCTAGCCTTCCTAACTGCCCATTCCATAAACGTTACATTTTAAATATAAATGGTCCACTATAGTGGTTAAGAACCAACGTAGCAGAGATGGTAGAAGGCTTGGACCATGGAGGGGAGGTCGCGAGGTCGAACCTCGAGCACCTCCACATAATTGTTTTTGAAATACCCTCTGCCTAGGCCATTGGGAGGTTCCACGTGGCGGCCTCCGGGCTTGCCACATGGCATTCTCTCATTGGTCCAAAACTAACCAATCAAACTGTGCCATGTCACCAATCTGAAACCCAATAAGAACACAACACTTGTCACACTATGATTAGATGTTGACTATCTGTTGACCCTTCCTAGTCACTTGCCACATCAGTAGTACGAACTACTGACTGTGCAGTGATTGGGCATTTTTTTTTTTGCAAATTTCCCCTGTTTAGCAAAGCGAACATAACTCAATAAATTCCTCATATGAACTCGGTTTTCAGTGAAAAGAGTTGCGTTAGGATCCATTTTTCGAGATGAACATGGTCATTCAAGTTTTGAGCCATTCTAAGAAATTTGTCTTTTGAGCTAAATACTAAGCACCTGATCATTCCTCTCCACTAGAAGCCTTTTGGACCCCAAAAGATACTATCAATTATTCAGCAGGTGAGGGTACAACTCCCTCACCTTCTCGATCTACAACCATTTAGCTTTAGAAGGCTTTTGTCCCTTAAGTCCCACTCTAAGGTATTCAACATCCCCTCTTTTCGATGTCCTAGTTCTTCTTTAAAGTATGAGATCTTGCTAAAGTTCATCAAGATATTCTATGAGAAATCATCTGTTGATGGAAATTGAACATGCTCTCCTTAATCATCCATCAAAGGAGGCTCAAACAATCTCAAATTCTCAACATTAATAATAGAGTATATTTGCATATAAGGAGGCAAATCTAGCTTAAATGCATTGTTACCAATCTTTTCCAGAAATTTAAAAGGACCATAATAGATTGGCTTAAGATTTTTACCTTCCCCTTGAAGTATCTCTTTGCTAATATATACGCAAACTTCATCTCCAACTTGAAATTTTTGATCAATCTAGTGTTTGTCATGCCTTTCCTTGTAGCTGCTTTGACTTTTCTCAAGTTTTTCCTGCACTGTATGATGTATCAACTGAATTTTCTCTATGAACTTCCTTGCCTTATCAATGTCACTATGACCATCGATGGCGACATATTTCTCAAAGATGAAGTCCAATGGCAATCTTGGCAATTACCCATAACATGCTTCAAATGGCGATGTGTTTGTGGAAGAATGCTTTGCCCTGTTGTATGCATGTTTTATGTAATGCAACTGTTCATCCCACAACTTGGGATGTTCACTGTAATATCCTCAAAGAAGATGAATGATTGTTCTGTTGACCACCTTGGTTTGTCCATCTGTTTGCGAATGAAAGGTTGTACTTTTCTTCAAATTTGTGTCCATCTTGTCCCACAAATTTGACCAAAAATTCCCAACAAATTGAGAATCTCGATCACTTACAATAGAAGTAGGAAGACCAAAATGAACCCAAATGTTTTGGAATAAAAGATGAGTTGTTTTTTCAGCTGTAATTTGCTTTTTATATGGTGTTATTATACACATTTTGTTGAACCTATCTACAATTACATACAAGTAATCATGACCTTTCCTTGACAATGGAAGACCTCCTACAAAATCCATTGAGATACTCTCCCATGGACATGAAGGTACTGGAAATGGAGTGTACAATCCAAATTTCCTATTTCTAGGCTTACTTGTTGCACACAAAGAACATCCTCTTATGAAACGAGACACATTATCAAACATGTGTGGCCAATAACAATACCTTTGGAGATTCACTATTGTCTTGCCTACACCAAAGTGTCTAGCAATCAATGAGGCATGTGCCTCCCTTATGATATTGTTTCTTTCTCCCCGTGGAATACAAAACTTGCCCAAATGATACAACAAACTGTTATGTACATGATAATAAAACCCTTCAATTTGGTTTCCTTGACTCAAGTTTTCATACACATCTTCAATGTCACTATCATTTGCATATTGCTCAATGTAACTTTCATGCAAAACAGAATTATTATTGATTATAACAGATGAATTTACAATAGGCCTTGAAATCATATCAGCTACCTTATTGTAGATTCCCTTTTTGTACCTGATAACCAAATGAAATTTCTGTAGAAAACCCATCCATCTGAAATGTCGTGACTACTGCAACTTTCACTGTGACTGTACATACTGCAATGGTTGATGGTCGGTATGGATAATGGTCTCCTTTCCCATTAAGTAGTGTTTCCATTTTTTGACACTTTGTAACAATGTGTAAATTTATTTATCGTAAGTGGGATAGTTAGTTACAACTCCATTAAAAATTTCAGAATGAAATGAAATGGGCTTACCATGCTGCATAAGAACTGCTCCCATGGCGTAATCACTAGCATCCATTTGAATCTCAAATGGTTGTCTAAGTTCTCGAAGAGCCAATACTAGTATTGAACTGATCTTTTGCTTCAAAGAATCAAATGCTTTTTGTTGTACATATCCCCAATGGAATACTTTCTTGACACTTGTCAATGCATGTAATGGAGCTGCAATAGAAGAAAAATTAGCAATAAACTTTCTCCAATATTGTTCTGCCCCTAAAAAGCTTCTTACCTCTATAACTGCATTGGGCTTGGGCCAATTCAGAATGACCTCCACATTAGAGGGGTTGATCTTTAGCTCACCTCCTCCAACAATGTGTCCCAAAGAAACCAAATAAGTCTTGCCAAATTCACACTTTGACAGCTTTAAAAACAACTGTTCTTTTCTCAAGACATCAAGTACTTTGTTTACATGCATGACATGATCATCTCTGGATTTGCTGAATATGAGCATATAATCTAAGAACAAAATGACAAAGTCATCTAGAAATGGTCTCAATACATCATTTATTACTCTCATGAATGTAGATGTAGAATTTGTAAGACCAAAAGGCATAACAAGCCACACAAACAATCCTTGTTTAGTTTTAAATGCGGTTTTCCAAATGTCCTCTTCAGCTATTATAACTTCATGATAACCACTTCATAAATCTAACTTAGTGAAATACTTTTCATACCTCAACTGATCAAGCAAATCATCAATTCTGGATAACGATTCTTTACTGTGATTTTTTTCAATGCACGGAAATCCACACACGTGCACCAAGTCCCGTCCTTCTTTGGCACCAAAACAATGGGTGAACCACATGGCGAAGTAGATGGGCGTATGATACCTTTGTTCAACAATTCTTGACTTTTCTTCTTGATTTCCATGCTCTCCATAATCGACATGTGATACATGCCAATGTTTGGAAGTGGAACATCTTGCTACATCTGTATCTCATGCTAAATTCCCCTCTTGGGAGGTAACCCCTTTGGTTCCTAAAATGTGTCGCCATGCTTGCTTACCACATCAAACAAATCAGATTTCAATTTGTCATAAAAACCTTCAAAAGATTCATAACTAATATCATTCATTTTCTAGATCATGAGAAGCACAAAACTTTTACTTTCATTTACTAGTCTCTTCATTTGCCCTACATTAACCAAAGAAATTTTCAGCTTTTTCTGATGGGCTCTCACAATGTACTCCACCCCATTCTTGAGCAATAAGTGTTTGTTTTCATGGCGATAAAATACTACTTTCGTATCATAAAAATAAGGACTACCCAAAATGATTCCTAAGATGTCAAGTGGAACTACATCTAACTCAACTTCATCAATGAACTTTTCAGTAATGTAAAACTTGAACAAACACTTCCTTGTAACCTGTAAGTTTGCATTGTTAACTATCCAACCCAATGGATATGGCTTATGATGAGGTACAGTTTCAAGGTTGAGATTTTTGACCAAGTCTTCTGAAATTAAGTTTGATTGTGAACCACTATCGAATAATGCATCAATCTTTGTATGATTTGAAATTACCCTTACATGAAACAACTCTATTATTGATTCTTCATTTGGAGTGTTGTTTTGACTATTTAAGGAACTAGTGCTTGCAACAGCTTCTTTCCCTTTTGTGACCATGGCTAAAATCTTGGTCTCATCACCAGAATATGAACCAAGGTCATGTTGTGTGGTAGCAGTCATCTTTTGTTTTCCTTTATTGTTTTTTTTTCTTGGGCCTTAGTGCGGGATGTAATTTCCAACAATGGGCTTCATCATGCCCAACTTTGGAACAATGTTAGCATATGTTTTTCTCCCCTTCTTTCTTCACACTTGCATTCTTCTTTCCCTTCCATTTTCAACTCTTCTCTTTCTCCTTACCGTTGAAAGGATTCTTCTTACTACCCTCTTCCTGAATGTTATTTTTCCTTGCTGTTAGAAAATTATATATTACAGAGCAATGGAACACATAAAATATATTGCAGAAATATAAACATAGAAAACACATAAAACATCCAGTCCAATTTTTGCTACGTCCATAGAGAAAAAACCAGTCCTTCCTTTTATATTATCCAACAAAATGAAGAGATACAGCCTACAGCAGATCCATTGTAATTCCCTCTTTGTTCTCACACAATCTCCTCTCTCTTTCTCACTCAGAATACACACCTACATAGCCGTAATACAATTCCCTCATATATAGCGAGGGGTTGCCTTCTAGGTCCAGAAACCCTAAATTAAACATAAATTTTACCATCAGATTTTTGCCTAATGAACGACCCAAATTGACTACAAAATTACAACATTTTACAAGGCAAATTTACAGCTATTTTTAGTTTCAAGGGCGTTGCCCCCAAATAGCCGCCGGGGGAGCAGGTTCATAAAATCATCATTGGCCCCCATAGATCTCCCTAAGGGTTACCAAATGGCCATTCACTTCACCATTGTACATGGGAAGTTCAAACTTAATGTCCAATTTGAGTAAGGGAGTTTTTCCTTTTGGGGTATGGGAATGAGTATGGATAGTTTTGGTGGTGGAAGTGGAGGATGTTTGAGATGTTGAGGATGATGAATATGATGAGGAAGATGATGAAGATGGTGGAGATGGAGGTGGATTTCCTCCATTACCCTTGGAATCCTTCTTATAATCTTTTTTGTCTCCTAAGCTTCCTTCTCCATGTGGACGTTTAGGACTCTCTCCAACCATTCTAGTGTTCCTCTTTTCATAGAGGAATTTAGCCATCTTAGTTAGAGTGTAGAAAGATTTCTTGAATTCTTCCTCTTCTAAAGAAGGATCTTCAGGCTCTCTTTCTCCAGACATAATGGTTGTGGATTTAGGCTCAGAAACTGGTATTGCATGTACCTCTTCAATCTCAGTTGAAGTCAAAACTTAAGGAGTTTCAAGTGTAGCTGGAATTGGTACTTTGGGTGGTGGAGATTGTGGCCTTATGGCTCTCCTTCTTCTGGGCATAACCTCATGAGTTGCAACCAATAGTTTCCCTTCTCTTCTCTGTAACTTTAACCTTATAAACATCACGATTTTTCAACCATTAAAACCCTCATTGTACACAACTCAAGAAATCAAGAAAATCAACCTTTTCTCTGATACCAACTTGATCTTTTATTGAATGTTAGTTTTGTTGTGCTAATTTCAATTACATCTTTATAAACACATGCTTGTTCATTGCTTCCCATGCATAGATTCTGTTAAGTTGTTTGGTGATTGAAACAAGTAAATTTCATCAATTTTAATGCGATAGACATGAACAAAATAGCTTCAAAAACAAGTACTGAACAACAGACATTCAAAGTACAACAAACCATCAACAAGAACATTTAACACATTGTTTTGATGAAGGAGTTCACCCCTCCTGGGCTACATCTCCTTGGTCCAACTTCCATGGCTTGCGCCTCAATATTAGCTCAATATGGAAAAAAATGTTGTTTACCAAGCTATACTGCTCTTGATACCTACACCAATGTGTTCAGAATCTCAAAATTAGCTAGGAATACCTTTTCTTGTGCTCCATTTGGTCGAAAATTGATCCAGTTATGGCTCAAACAGCCTTTTCCTAGAAAAGCTCCTCCAAAACTGGAATAACTCTAGTTAGGGCCTCTAAATTTGGAGTTGGCACCAAAAATGGTGGAGTCTTCTAAAATTCCACCAACCATTAATCTGAGTTTAATTAAATTTAAGTGGTGTTAATTAGTAGTTAATTGTGGATTAGCGCGCAGTTAACTAACCGTGACCCAACAGATTTGGTGGAGCGGACACATGGCATAATAAATGTTAAATTTTATTCACCGTGTCATCCGTTGTTGGATAGACCATAACCCTTAACTATTTGCGTTAACCCTTTGCAGTCCGGTAGGCACGTTCACATGAATGCACTAACCGTTGCAGTGTGTATGTGTTGGAGCTGCCGGATTAACTGTTTGTAGTAACCATTGCTACGAGCACATGGGGATAACCATTACAGTGTTGGAGATCAATAGTTGTGGTAACCTTAACCGCTATGTATTTGTGTTCACATGTGGAGGGCTGACCCTCCTAACTGCCCATTCCATAAATGTTACACTTTAAATATAAACGGTCCACTATAGTGGTTAAGAACCAACATAGTGTTGTTGGGAAAAGTATCCAATACGGAATGACCCTATCCCACTCTAAGGGTGATAGTACCTCAGCAACAATCGAAGCAAAGCTATCTAAGATTTCTTCTTTATGAAAGTAAAATAGGGGAGAAAGAGATCCACTAACCAATGTCTTTCGCTAATGGTTGATCCAATCTTCTCTCCTTGCTGCTTGCTCCCAGCTCCTTGCTCTTTCACTGGCCCAGCTACAACAAGATCCTGCAAAATGGCAAGAGAGGGAAACTACAAGAAGCATACATTCATAATTGATTCAAGGATTAGAATAAATCAAATACAAAAGTATAACAATACATCATTGAGACACATGCATATAGAAGAACCTCAAATGCTTTATTAATGGAAGAAGTAAAGTTCAGGAAGTGATACAACCATAAGAGGCCCAATCCAGCATCACCTTCCCAGCAGAAAGAAATCTCCTCTTCACCTCCTTCAAAGCAAATCATCCAATAGTTCTAAACTCAAACCAACAGCACTTCCTTACATTCACAAGATTTCAGCCTCCATAGACCTCATGAGAGAGCTCTATATATAGGAGTTTTGGAGAAAGGATGAGTCAGCTAGAGACTGGTGTGAAGCTGACTTGTGTCCTCTCCCACTTCAGTTATTCTTCAGTTCTTAAATCCACTTGGAGGTTCTTGCTTCCACTTGGAGATCTAGACCCTCTTACTCATCACCAGTCGAATTCCTTGATCCAAGTGTCATTTTGGAAGCTTCCTGGGCATTGACACCTTGAGGAATGACTGCGCCACATGTCCAAACTCGCCCAGCGCAGGTAGCCTTCTTTGCAGTTGACATTCAACGCAGGTAGACAGTGGAGCACTTGACATTCAGCGCAGATGCTCAGTGGAGCAGTTGACATGATCCAGAATTAGCTTGTTTTTGAGTGTTTTCAGGTGGAGAACTGATATTCAGTGCTGTGGTTTGCTGACCTTGTTCCTCTAGGGGTAGGAACAACATGTTTAGGGACTTTGGATCCCTTAGATTATGGACATTTCATGCTTCATGCTGTAAGGCACAAAAATGTCTATAACAGTTGCCCCCTAAAGTATGAGGTCGTTTATCGGGTGAAATGCTTTATCAGGAGGATCCGAAGTTCATTCAATCGCTGAGAAGTGACCTGTAATAAAATACAATACAATACATTATGATTCATTCTGCTTTCATGATCTAGCTAAGGCGGGAATTCCCATGCTCAGCTTTATAAATTCATTTTGGTACATAGAACAGACGATCGTCTGATGGTAGACTGATAATTCTCTGCTGAAATTATCATCCTTTGAGTAGGATGATCATCTGCTGCAATGATGTACATGTCAAATGTCTTTATATTTCCTGAATATATATCGCAGCCCGGATGGATGAAACTAGATCCGGGGTCTTCAAACTCGTTCGATCTTCACTCTAAGTACAAGTCGATCCATGTGAGAATTGCGCTGAAGTCGAACATGGAAAGACATCGCTTGATTACCGGTCGATGATGTAAACCGTTAACAAGCGCGAGAGGAATCACCGATAATGATAATGACCCTCAAGGTATTGCAATACAATTCACGTGGTGTGAATATAGGACTTGGCATCCAACACCACGCAAAATCTTCTGGTCGAAGGTCATTGATGTATACCTATCGCCGGAAGTGAGAAACTTGCCATTGAGGCATGCAAGCTTCAAAGTACTGGGGGGGTGTTCCTAGATCAACTTCTTGGATAATGAGCTGAAGTCGACAAGAAGTGATCCGTCAAAGGAGGGCCTTAATGAATCCCACATCAGTGACACAGAACGGAGCTAATGATTTTAGTGGAGGTGAAAACAATCTGTGACATATGACTCAGTGTGGCGATCATGGGTGGATGAAGGATAATGTATGGCAGTGGATGGGACACGGTTGACTCTTTCTGAACAACATCTCTTGAACATATAACGACACTGATGCGATGGATCGGTAGCATTACCCCAAATACGGATGGTTTGGCGAGACCATGGTGATGAGACCGGTGAATGAAACAACCCAACCCGATGTGATACGGAGGAAAAGTGTCATGTTCAAGAGCGACTTGCTACCATTAAAGCTTTGAGGTTCTCCCAATTTTTCCCCAGTCATTTCTGACCAGTACCTCTTTATTTTTGTCAAGCTTGAGGAGGATAACATATGCTTGTTCTATAACCTGCCCTTCGGGCAAGCCTATCGCTATGTTTTAACGAGCCTAGCGATAGGGAAACTCGTTCTCGTCTAAAGACAAGTTTGTCGCTATTTAATCATTTTAACGAGTCTAACGACAAGGAAAACTCGGTCCTTTTCATTTTTAGAGAGTCTGAAAAGGTACAGAAAGTTAACTCCAAAATTCCTTTTTCGTCATCTAATCCCTTAAGTCCGAAAAAGTATAAAACAATACAGAAGGGATGATTTTTCGATAACTTTAATGAGCCGAATAAAACAAGCGCTCGACCATTTTGTGCAATAATCCCTCAGGTCCAAAAAGATTAAAATCTAGCGGAGGGATAGCTCTTCCGGTCACTTTAACGAGCTGGAAGGCCAAAACTCGGCAAACTTTTCATATTTTACGAGTCAATTGAAAAGAGCTCAAAGAAGACTCGTCTTTTGAGGAACGAGTGATAAACAGGGATAGCAGCAGATTCCAGGTACAGGTTGGAATTTTCCAATCACGGCAGTGTCACAAGGATGGCTAGGTGAAATCACTCTTCGCAGCTGTTCCTCAAAATGGGTAAACAATCATATGGAGGTGAACGATCGGCCAAATGACGGTGGAGGTGGTAGGTGTAAACACGACCAAGGCTTTTATGGCTGATAAATTTACGATCACAGCGGTTATTTACCGGGATAGGTTCATTTTTTATTTAAAAATGAGCTTAAACTCTGGGGGAAACATTGCTCACTACTTTTATTTATTTTTTAACGAGCATGAAGACCGTGTTAAAACTGCTCGGATCTTGCGTTTTTTTTTTTAACGAGCATGAACTTTATGCTAAAACTGCTCGAATCTTATGTTTATTTTTTAACGAGCATGAACTATGTGCTAAAACTGCTCGAATCTCGCTTTTCTATTTTTTAACGAGCATAAATTCCGCAGTAAAACTGCTCGAATTTTGCGTTTATTTTTTAACGAGCATGAACTTTATGCTAAAACTGCTCGAAATACCAGTCATAAGATAAGAAATGTCTCCTGTGAGATCTCTATTTTTTAGGTAGTTTCATCTTCACTAAGCTTTACTCCATATCCTTTCTTTATGCAAGTTCGGAAACGACTAATCCAAAAAGCAGATAAATAACCGCTCTTTGCTTGCACTCCAAAAGGTTTGCATGCCCCTAGGTATAAAGTACAATTTCAAGGCTGCCCCTACTTATCCATCAAAACATTTGTTTTAAAGGGTGAGGCTTACCTCTTTCTGGTTACCCAAAGATTGTTTCGTTAATCTTTCAAACAAAACATTTCCTCGGCACTATCTACCGAAATAGACAAGGGTGAATGACTGTTGTCAAACACGTAACCTTGACAGAAGAATCCTATTCCAGAACAACCCCTCTTCCATCCACGGACAGGGTACGGACTAGTCATACTCTCTCGCGGAAATTCTACCTTATACCCAAGGTTTTCTCTGCCCGAAGCAGACCAGGATGCATGCCCCCTGGGTTCCAGTCCTATCTTTCCGAATCACTCGCACTCATCGGGAAGAAGGACTGGGGGTGGAGACATTTCTTGATTGAATAGACCATTTAGGGTTGGTATGTGACTATTTGCGATGCGTGATCCCGGAAATGAAAGTTGGTCTACGAGCTTGACCATTCTTCCTTCGTGTGGAAAACACATTACTCCAAAGAGTGAGGAGACTATTGCTCCCATGCAATATATATAGTCTCGTCCAAGGAGTAGGTTATAATCCAAGGGTCCTTGAACGACCATCACATTCATTTGAACGGTCTTCCCTTTCAATGTAACAGGCACATTAGGGAGGATCCGTAATGGTCGACTGGTTCCTTTATCGAAACCCGAGAGATTTCTTATCTCAGGCAAAAGCGCTGGGGAACCCAGTGCTTTCCAAGAAATAGAGGAAAGGATACTCACAGATGCCCCTTCATCAATGATAGTGCCAGCCATTACCATTCTGTAAATTTGGACTATGATTCTGAATGGTATACTGGCTGGCAACCGGGGTCTGCCTAGTTGGTTCCAATCAAAGGACACAACCAGGTTGCTTGGTGGTGGGACCGAATACACAGCCGGATATGACCCTGACGATGTTCCTTCCTGCGATAAAGGAATGGGCGCATTGCCCTGATGCTCATCAGAGTCTGTGTTGATGAAAAGAATCTGGATGGTGTCATCCTTATTCTCTTCGGTGAGGGTGTCATTTGAAGATGAATCTTCAGTGACGATGTCATTTGACGATGAAACTTCTGAAGGGAGAACCGGGTCAACTGCCGTTTCGACCTTTGGACTTTCGTCCAGTCTGGATTCAGTAGGTTCATTTTCAATGACTGACACTTCAGCTGACCACTTGAGCGGGCCAGCTGTATTCTCAACCAACGAAGGACTTGGCACGAGTTTTTTGTATCCAAGAGGAAGTCTCAACGGTGAAACCGGACGATCTTCCAAAACTCTCTTCGCTTCGTCTAAGAAGGGACAACGGTGGATGGCGTGATCTCCTTCACACAGTCTACAGGGGGATCTTGCTCCCCCTCTTTGTCTTGAACCTTCACTTTCGCTGGTTGACGGTAAGCATTCAACATGGCTATCAGAGGTTGATGCTCCCGAATTGTGCAAACGAGGGGACCAGTCCCTTAGTATCCGGGGAATACAGGGACAATCTCTATGGAAGTGGTCTCCTCTACATATGACACATGGCGATTTAGGCCCGGTCTGTGCTGTGTGTGGATTTTTGTCAGATGTCTTTTGCTTGCCCCCAGTCGCCTTAGGCTCCTTCTTCTTCTTCTCTCTCTTTTTCTTCTCCTTCTTCTCCATGGGAGCTTGGCTTTTGCCGGCTCTACCTTGCGAAGATGAAGGATTGGAGGAAGAGTTATAGGAAGTAGAAGGCTGGTGGGCAGCTCTAGACTGATCTAACTGTTGACTCGACTGCTCAGGAACCATGGTGTTCTGAACTACATTGGTTGAGAATAGCCGAATTGGTAGGCCAATTGTCAGTCCTGGAAGCGACAATGTGGCCATGTGGGGCGCACCAACTTCTCCCCAAGAGGAGAAAGGACTAGGATTTCCGTCATGAGGAATTCCTTGGTTGGGGTGTTCCATGTTCTCAACCTAAAGATCTACGCAGGAATAGGAGGTGATTATGTTCCGTTTAAAATAAATTTTATAACGACGCTTTAGACACAACTTGCTTTTTCACTTTTTAAGAGTCGAGAAAAAGCTAAAGATGACTCTAGTCTCCTTCGATGTTTTAACGAGCCCGAAGTGACAAATGCTCGGATGGACTTTTTCAGTTATAGAGTTTGAAAAAGGCCAAAAGAAACCACTCTGGAGTTCTAGGCAGAGGGTGTGCCAAACTTTTCGCAAAACCACAGAATACGTTTTACGGTACGAGTGGTCGATCTTCGTGAATGCTGTGTTCACTGTATTGCGATCAGTAGGGCGGCCGACACGGCTTCCTATGGATAAAGGCTTTGTTACTATAGGGGTCTCCCAATATATACGTGACGGTACGTGGGAGCACAAGTCTGTATTGATACTTACCGCTTCACCGTGGAGGAATCACCCAACCACTCAACGCTAAGATATCATGTTTAACGACGCCGGAACACGTCTCTAGCTTAGACCTCTATGTGTTTGCGTTATGTTTCAATGCGTTGTTATGTAAATTCAATTCATTTTAAGTTGATCTTGTTTAGCAATTTGCCTTTATGGATCACCACGAGATGTATAGTACAACTTCCTAAATGCAGTCTAAGATGATAAGCAAGCTTTTCAATCTTTCAACTTTGAAAATCTTAGCTACTGAGGGAAAAGAAAGACATCATCTTTTCACACAGATCATAGAGCACACACCAATGCACTTTTTTCTAAATAAACATGCAAACTGTCAAAATGCACATGCACAATGCAGGTATTTCTTTTCTCTTTCTTAATGTTGATGTACTACAAAAAGAAAGCTGTTGTATAATTTTGAATTCAATTTCAAGTGAAAGCAAACAAGCTTTGTCCAAAATCAAAAGACACCTTAAGATTTACTTGTTTCGACGCTAGAAATACATAAATTCAAACCATATGACGAAAGCAAAAGCTCAATCAGCTATGAACAACAAACAAACTAACTCTTAAGATCAGAACGACACTTATCACAGGTCTAGATCTAAGAGGCCACAGCAAGACTAGTTCACTTTCGTTATGGGAAATTGCAAATGGTGTAAGAAATACACAAAGAACAAATACAGTTTCTTTATACAACCGAGGTGGAATAGTGGCAAAGAAAAGTGGTTTCAGATAGGTATATTGACTGATAACAGGCTGCAAAAACAGGGATGAAAACAGGGCAATAAACAACAGGGAACCCCAGTTGCACAAGGCAAAACTGGTTCAGCGCAGGTAGTACACTGTCAGTTTGACATTCAACGCAGGTAGCCCTTTCGGGACTTGCGCTGAAATGCAGACTGCCTTCACAGTGCCTGCAATGAACAGAGAAACTCTCGTTTCTCTTGGTTTCCGGGTTACAGATTGCTCAAAAATTCACAGTTTTTGGCCAAATCAAAAGCTATCAATCAAGTACACACTAAAGGGTAATTAGGAGGATGAAAAGCTATCACTAAGAGCTATTCAGAGTCCTTGTGGATCAGCTCTTCAAATCATAAACATGCCCAGAAACTGAGCTAGAGTAGCTACCCTCTACTTTGCATTTGAAAGATCCAAATGCAGTTCGATTCGGTACTCCCTGTGTTTAGGAAATGAATAGCAAAAACACAAACAACCAACAAGATACGATCCCCAGCGGAGTCGCCAGTTTGTTGTTGGGAAAAGTATCCAATACGGAATGAACCTATCCCACTCTAAGGGTGATAGTACCTCAGCAACAATCGAAGCAAAGCTATCTAAGATTTCTTCTTTATGAAAGTAAAATAGGGGAGAAAGAGATCCACTAACCAATGTATTTCGCTAATGGTTGATCCAATCTTCTCTCCTTGCTGCTTGCTCCCAGCTCCTTGCTCTTTCACTGGCCCAGCTACAACAAGATCCTGCAAAATGGCAAGAGAGGGAAACTACAAGAAGCATACATTCATAATTGATTCAAGGATTAGAATAAATCAAATACACAAGTATAACAATACATCATTGAGACACATGCATATAGAAGAACCTAAAATGCTTTATTAATGGAAGAAGTAAAGTTCAGGAAGTGATACAACCATAAGAGGCCCAATCCAGCATCACCTTCCCAGCAGAAAGAAATCTCCTCTTCACCTCCTTCAAAGCAAATCACCCAATAGTTCTAAACTCAAACCAACAGCACTTCCTTACATTCACAAGATTCCAGCCTCCCTAGACCTCATGAGAGAGCTCTATATATAGGAGTTTTGGAGAAAGGATGAGTCAACTAGAGACTGGTGTGAAGCTGACTTGTGTCCTCTCCCACTTCAGTTATTCTTCAGTTCTTGAATCCACTTGGAGGTTCTTGCTTCCACTTGGAGATCTAGACCCTCTTACTCATCACCAGTCGAATTCCTTGATCCAAGTGTCATTTTGGAAGCTTCCTGGGCATTGACACCTTGAGGAATGACTGCGCCACATGTCCAAACTCGCCCAGCGCAGGTAGCCTTCTTTGTAGTTGACATTCAACGCAGGTAGACAGTGGAGCACTTGACATTCAGCGCAGATGCTCAGTGGAGCAGTTGACATGATCCAGAATTAGCTTGTTTTTGAGTGTTTTCAGGTGGAGAACTGATATTCAGTGCTGTGGTTTGCTGACCTGTTCCTCTAGGGGTAGGAACAACATGTTTAGGGACTTTGGATCCCTTAGATTATGGACATTTCATGCTTCATGCTGTAAGGCACAAAAATGTCTATAACACATAGCAGAGATGGTAGAAGGCTTGGACTGTGGAGGGGAGGTTGCGAGGTCAAACCTCGGTGCCTCCACATAAATTTTGTTGAATTTCCGTCTGCGTAGGCTGTTGGGAAGTGGCACGTGGTAGCGTATGGGCTTGCCATGTGGCATTCTCTCATTGGTCCAAAACTAACCAATCAAGCTACACCATGTCACCAATCTGAAACCCAATAAGAACACGACACTTATTGCACTGTGATTAGATTTTGACCATCCATTGACCCTGCCTAGTCACTTGCCACGTCAGTAGTATGGACTGCTGACTGTGCGGTGATTGGGCATTTTTTTTTGCAAATTTCGCTTGTTTAGCAAGCGAATAGAACTTAATAAATTCCTCATACGAACTCAGTTTTTAGTGAAACGAGTTGCATTACGATTGTTTTTCCAAGACAAAAGTGGTAGTTCAAGTTTCGAGCCATTCTGAGAACTTTGATTTTTGAGCTAAATACTAAGTGCCTGATCATCTAGAGTCTCTTAACAAAATTCGTTTCAAAGACTTTCTCAATCTCCTCCTCTCTCCTTCTACCTCAGGTTAGTAATACCCTCTTGGCTTCTTTTTGAAAATCTTTTATTTCCCAAGAGGAGTTTGGGCAGATAACCATCTGCCCATAAATGTTCAATTATCTAGGGTGTGACTTCTCTAGTATTGTTTTCTAAAACAACTTTCTTATGGCCATCACATAAGTATCATATACTAGATAAATTTACATGGAATTTTATTCTATTCAAACTATTGTTTAACTCTAATTAAAAGTCTTTCACTTTCTAGTATAAAGAAAAATATTCACTAGTATACCCAGGGGACATCACAAGAAACTTATTTTTTTTAAGAATGTTAACATAGATAATGAGAAAAAACAAGATCACATATACATTACCTAATGTTGGATTTTTTTATTTTTTTTCAAATTAGTATTAGTATTATTATACCATGCTTTTCATAAAATTAAAATAAGATTAAACTAATTATATAACCACCACTAGAGTCACAAGATATGGAAACATTACAAAATAAGATATGGAAATATTACTTTTTCTATCATTACAAAAATAAGTCTTCAACCAATCAAGTTGAAGATAAATAAATTAAATTATTGTTAAAAAATAATAAATTTCAATCTGTAATGTTAAACAAAAAATTTGCAAAGTTTTTGGTTAAGCCCAAATTAATATGGGTTTGACCAAAAAATAGAATTTGTTATTACATGCATGAATGAAAACTATTGTTTTTTTATATATATGGTGGGAAAACCTATCATAGGTCAGTTGTCAAACCAGCAGTGAGGACAACCATCACTGGCTTCTATCCACGAATTCAGGTTGACTCATCACTGTTATTCAAGGAAAGCCCCTCCACCTAGAATAACTCGTTGGGGCTTCGTAAGGGGGTAGGCATTCACACTTGCCAAATGTCTCTGAGTATTAGGTCGTTAACCTATTTCCTTACGTCCGAGGAAGACGAGTTCTTAGCTAAGCAGAATTAGTTTTAGGGCATACTCCAGGCCCAATGAACACTATTAAATATCTTTTATCTTTATTAAACAATATAAATCATGTATATTTAATTAAATCTATACTCAAATTAGGAAATTTGCTTTAACAAAAGAATTTGTGTTTAAAAAATTAACAAAATACGTAATCATATATATATAACTTGATCATCGTTTTAAAAAGTATATATGTATTTGAATGATTCCTCTATGTTAAAATCTAATTTAAATGATTAAAGTTAATTTCCCTCAATTTAATAGACATCCTGGGTTTGTTCTGTTGCTAATAACGGGCATTTTTCTCTTCTCATCCCAACCCTGATTCCATTCCTATCATCTCATCTCCTCTGATGGAATTATATGCTCATCCCCTTCATCCTTCCCTTCATCCTTCCCTGCATCAAACCTCGTTCTTTGTCATCCTTATTGCCTTCTCTACCTCTCTATTCCCCTGCTCCTTCTACTTGAATGTGAAATATCAGTCTTGTCAAAATAATAATACATGTGGGAGTATGAATATACCATATCCTTTTCTTGTAGGAAATCATGGATTTGGTCATCCTAAATTTCACTCCAGTAACCAGAATTTAGGGCCAGAATTACACAATACTATAGATTTTTGACAAGACCTTCATTATTGTGAGGGGCAAGAAGTGTGAATATTTAGATGATCCCATTGATATGCAAATAATGTATCCAATACATGCATATACCACTAAGATAATTGGTAGAGAGAACATGATTTTGTATGTCTACAAGTGTAATAAGCAGGGTCAATTGAACCATCCAACAATTCTTCAAAGGAAATGTAATTCCAATGATTATTGCAGTTTGTTCAATAGTAGGAGTTTGATTCTAGGATTTTTTGACCAGTTGCACTGACAACAATATTAGTGATATTGTTAAGATTTATGCCCAAAAGAGAAGACATCCTCCTGGTAGATCTAATTCATAGGTGGGGAAATTCCTAAAGGATTATGCTTATGAAATACCAACCAGATATTCACTCTTTCTTCTTTATAAGATCTGTTAACACCCAGGTTGTTCCCTTTGACTCCTAAGGGAATACGGCCGGGGTAACCACTAACCAATCTTTTGATTACAGTTTCTAGCCAAACTGCAATCAGAGAGGGCTCTCTCTTTATGATTTGTCTCTGTTTTGATAGTATTTTAGGCTAGCTATAATGTTCATGGTTTTGGTTTTATGTTTTGGTTGAGGGATATCTTTCTGTACCTAAGGTGGAAATCTTCAGATAGTTCTAATCCATTGGGCTATGGAGTCTGTGGCTACAGGTTGTTAGAAATATTGAGTTGAGTTGCTGGAATTACAGGGCCATTTAAATACCTCATGAAACAAACTTGAAATTATGATGGTGAAGTGAATATAACCAGTGAAAAGCAGTTAAGAATTTTCCGCTAGACTAGGAGTGTGAGAAAGAGATATACTGCACAGGAGAAGACTTGAATTCCTGAGACAATAATCACTGTGGATGATATAGTGTGAAGGTGCAGCAATTAAGAATTACACCTTTATTACTATAACTGAAGAAAAACATGTGTAATAGCTTAGATTGAGTTCAGGGTAATCTGTGATCAAATCCTAGAACTATTCTTTTTCCTTACCATTAACTGTGAATTACAAAACATGAAAGAGCTGTGAAAAGATAACAAAAACACATAACGAAGAGTTTTAAGAAAAACTTATTGAAACATGAAGAACGCAGGAATCCTGTAATATTCAGCAAAATACCACAATGCCTCAGATAACGCAGTGCTTTTGAAATTCCATCAGCTTTGTATTAATCTTCTGAAAAATTTACAGCGCAAGAACTCTGGAAAAGAAATCAACAACAACCCCCGCAAGATTATGCGAGGGGGGAATATATACAATCGGTTACACAAAATATCTGGAGCGTTGAGTCATCTCAGAAATGAATACGTTCACCAACTTTTCAAGATAGTAGATAAGAAAGTTATTACATCATTGAATACAAAATAAGTGCTCTTTATGTATGTCAGAAGATATTTTGACCTTTGGAGGCCACTGAGTCGGTCTGAACGTTCTGCTTTAATTCTGGAAAATGTGCCTTTATGGCTGTCGTGCTGTAGTTTTTCGGCCCTGTCACCTGTAGCTGTCAACCTTGCTTTATTGGCCGAATAGTTCTGCTGAGTTGGCTCAGCCTTTTCCTTTTCATGCATGCTGGTTTTATCAAATTTTTCCTGTGCATGATCACCTATGAATTTAAATGAAAAATTTTAGTTACAGGCTCTGGTTTATAATATCAACTGTATCATTTTGGTCTAGTATTCCTGTGTGGGAAATTGATGTCTCAGAATTGCCTCTAATGTCTCATCTGCCTCTGTGTATTTGTAGAAGTTGGGAGGCACTTCAAACAGATGTTTGATCATGCATAATAAAAAACAAGTTCTGTACCCTGTTGTAGAGACTTTGTCCTGTTGCTGGCCCTGTTTCCTCTGAGGTACTGGCCTTTTCTGTGATCTGATTTGTGGCAAAGGTATTCACTCTCTTGGCATAGTTTTCATGTGAAAATAGTCTTCCTGCGCTGTTCAGTAAGCTTGGGAGACCTTTGTTTTGCAATGCCACAAATTTGTCCATGAATCTATTGACCTCTGTCTGCATGTCCTGGGTCCTTCTTTCTAGTGTCTGCACCAGGCTTCTTAGTGTCAGGACCCTCTTTATTAACAAAATAGTCTCAGTCTTGTTGGAGATTCCCATAGTTGCCAACTGAGCACTTGTTCTGTTGTTGAGCACATTGATCATTCTATTGGCAACCTCAGGCATATTGCCTAGAGATGCCCTAGCTCTTTGGATTTCCCTATGTGCTTTTGCAATGAGCTCCATCTGCTCATGAATTGTCTGAATATATTGCCATTGATCAGTGATGGATTGGCCAATATTGGCCCATAGCGCTGTCTTGAGCTCAGCCACTACTTTATCCAGTGTGAGCTCCTTCTCCAACTCCTTTATCTTCTCCTTGAGTGCCTTTATCTCTCTCCCTTTCTCAGCAACACTTTGCTTTGATTTATCATATCTTTCATTTAGCTTGGCAAGGCTTTCCCTGGCCTCATTCAGTTCTACCATTTGTGCTTCCAAGGCCTGAATTTCATTTCTCAGCTTTTGCACGTCCAGGCTTGGGGCCTGCTCTGTTGTTGGCGCAGGTGCTGAGGTAGAAGGTGTTGCCTGTTCTGTTTGTTGAGTAAGGGGAGCAGTAGTTGGAGGAGCTTCCTGAAGGTTAATTATTTCTGGAGGAGGCTGAGATGTTTGACCTCCTTCCTTTTGCTGTAATGCTACTTGCAATGCTGCCTTTGCAGCCTCTGATTCTCCCAACTTCTCTTGTGTCTGGATCAGCTGTTTGTATAAAGACACCAGCAAAGCTGCCGCATCTTGATCATGTCTCAGCTGAGCAACCTCTTCAGTTTGAGGGTGAATAGTTGCTGGGACTTTGATCATTTTCCTCAATGCTGCCATGTCTGCATCCCTCAATTTCAATAATGCTTGTATGCCCTTGATGTCCTTGGGATCATGCCCAATCTCTATGATTATATCTTCTAAGGCTCTGATCCTGTTGTCCTTTTCTTGAGAGGATGCTCTCTCCAACTCCAGTTGGGCAGTGGTGTTGTTTAGGCTATTTTCTAGCCTGTAGTTCACCAAAGTCTTGTCTGCCAAGGAGGCATACACCATCTCACCCATTTGCTTGTGTAGTTCAATCTGATCCATCGGGTGGATGTCCTTGGCAAGGACCTCAAGATTGGTCCTCAAGTAGTCTGCAGGGGACTGTGGTTGCAATGCAGTTGGCATGAAGTGACTCATGATCATTTTGCCTTCATTGACATCATATGCAGACATTAGTCTTTGTTGGTTAGTGGGAGCCATTTTCAACAAATGATTATATAGCTGTATTTTTATTGGCTCATTCCTCCTCTTTATGTCAATGAACTGTTGTTTGATGCCCAGTTCACCTTCTCTTTGATGGCTTGAGGAGCTGACTTCTCCTCCCTTTATCCTCTCTTGTTCCTGCAGGAAGGAACTTGCTGAGGCCTCCATACTTGGTGGGCCCATGCCCAAAGATTTCCCTATAGGCATTTCCTCTTCTGAAAGGGGATTCATTCTGTGTCTTTTCTCCCCTTGAGTTGTTGTTGTTGTGAGGGGAGTCTCTCTGTCCCTCTTTCTACTTATATCCTCCTTTTGTGGAGTTTGGAGGATTGAGGCTTCAGCTGTTGTTTCCTGCCTAGGAGGCACAATTTGTGGTGGCTGCTGCTCAGTGAAAATTGGGGCCTCAGCTGCTTTTTCTTGCTGTAGTGGCTGCTCTTTCTCTTGCTGCCCCTCTTGTGGCTGTTGTACCTGTTGTTGTTGCTGCTCCACCTCCTCATGAGGTGGCTATTCTGGTTCCATCTCCTTTTCCTTGCCTTTGGTAGAGGTTTGCTCGGTAGCTTTGGCTGCTTGCTGATTTGTTGTGGAGGAAGAGGCAGCTGCTCCCACTTGAGTGCTTAGAAGAGTAAACACCTGTGAACAAAGCTCTAGGTTAGCCATCTTTTTCAGATTTCTTAGTGCTCTTTGATTTAACTCTTCTTGTGTGAGAGGCTCCTCTAAGGTTCCTCTCCTCCACTTTGTTTGATTTGCATACTTTTCTATATGAGGAATCCTTACGTGGTCATAGCTGGCTAGCCTATATTTGACCCTTCTTAGGCTTATGAAGTGACCGAGGTCATATGGTTTCCAAAGGAAACTGGTTTGCAAGCCAAGGGATTCTAACATTCTATCTGCCTCTTGCCAACCTTCCTCCCTTTTGTTGTAGACAAAGTGGCCTAATTGGTTCCTGACCTTGAGCTGTGCTTTCTTGCCTCTGCCTGAAAAGTGTAGCACATCAGCATTCCCAAATTGCCTGAAGTATTCCAGGGCAAACAATCTCATGGGCACATATTTGGGCAATCTGTATGGGGGAAACTCACACCCATATATCCTTATAACTGTGTGGTTCTGGTAGAAGTACCAGTCCCCAATGCTATATAATTTAGACAACTGAAGCACCCTTTGCATCTCATCAGTTAGTCTTGGAGGAGGTGAGCTCATCAGCAGAGACATGGCTAGGTGGATGAAGAGATCTATGAACTCACAGTAAGTATATGTAGAGTGAGATCTGTAGTGGAAGGTAGAGGACCAATAGACCACTGACCTTGGATTGCCTTGGGTATCCACTCTTTTCACAGCAAAAGAAAACTTTTCATGTTGATAATATAGGATTAAGTGGTAGATGTAAGAGGTGTATCTGAACACCTTTTCTCTTGCCAAGTTCATCAACTGCTCATGTATTTTATCAGAGATGTAGGTGGCATAGTCATAGCAGATTGGAGACTTGCCAGGAGAGAACATGAGCATGATCACCAGCATAGTTTCATCAACAAATTCAATTGAATTATAGCCCAGAATGGGACTAATCATGTCTACAAGGTCTCTGCCCAATTGGTTGAGGTATACTTGGTTAAGAGGAGGATACTTCACAGTGTCAGAGTCAATGTACAGCTGATTGAGTTTGGTGACCTGAGCATCTGTCAATCTAGCTCCTTGATTTATCAGATCTATTAGTGATAAAGGAACTAATTTCTTCTCAGTCTTGAAGTGCAGCATCTCTTTGATAGCTTCAGGGGTGATATAGAAAACAACTGAGCCTGAAGGGTCAAGCACAGCCCTCTGAGTAGGGTCATAGCATTCGGCACATAGGTGGATTAAATCAGGAAACTTGTTGACCTGAGGGAGCTTGAAGATAGGGAGAAAAGAGTCCCATATGCCCAATACATCTGTTCCACTCTCATTTTTAGCCTTCAATTCATTTAGCAGGTGGATGTGGAACTTGGTATTCATCATCATTTCCTCTGATATTTGATAATCCAGGTCTGCTAGAGGTTTCCATTCCAATTCTCTCTGAGGGGCATTTAATGGAGCAATGTTCAATGCTATAGGCGCTACTGGTGCATCCATGGTTACTTTAGGATTCTGTTACACAATTTGGTGTCACTGTGCAGAGCAACACAAAAGAGTATTCTTTGAAAAAGAAAGGTGAGTTAATGAGGAACAGAGGGTAAAATGGTCAATTGCAGCAATTGAAATACTGCTCAAAGCATTGACGAGACAAATGCTTGGCCTCAAACTCTTTTTCATAGCAAATTGGTGCAGGTTGGATTTCCCGTTCACGTTTGTGCGAACAAAATGCAGGTTTTATGAAAACTCAGGTAAACAAGGCTTAGCAGGTGAATTTCGACCTTACAGTTGCAAATGGGGACTAGGCACAAGGGATTTGCCGGTAAATTATGTGTTTTTTCAGTGTTTTAAGTTATCCTTGGAGAATTATGGACAAACTTAGGCGCAGGGAGGATAACTCGGATAAATACCTGGTACACCGCGGCAATGGTGACAAATGCAGGTGGGTTTGGCGCGCCAGCAATCCTCGGATTGAATTCAGCAGGTTGGCGTGAGCTTGGACGTGAAATACATGCAGAAGAAACAACAGTCGTTTTTGTAAAAAGTGAAAAAAACGGGGATTTTTGGCCAAAATATGGATTTTTTGGGACATTGGCGCATTTTTTGGATGACGTCAGCATGACGTCATCAGGTGGGGTCAAGGTCGGATGACGTCAGCATGACGTCATCAGGTGACGTGGCGGCTTAGGAGTGGTCCACGGGGATGGTGAGGTGGCGGACAGGTGGAGCAATGGCGGACGGGGGCGCTGACGCGGCGATGACGTAGCAGTGATGCTGGCAGTGACGTTGGCAAGGCGGGTTCACCGAAACCGGAAATGGTTAGCGGTTTAATATCGCACCGCCTTCCATACGGAAGCGGAATTGTCAGAGGGGGCTCCGATACGATCTGGGGGTGATGCGTGGCAGAGGCCTGACATCACCCTCTGACAAATTTCGGAAGGTAATTCACGGACATCGGGGCCGGTCCGAAATGCGTGAGGGCTGTCGGATGAAAAGGGCTCGATCCGACGGTCGACATATCATTGAGCTGCCACGTGGATACGGGTACGGGCGGGGATTAAAATAATATTTTCTTCGGTAAATGCGCCCGGTGGGGACCTTAGAACATTGGCGCTTTTTTTGGTTTTTTCAATGTTTTTTATAAAATCGCGCATAGCGCCCAGACTTTGGATAAATCGGAAAAAGTGGGTTTTCATGTGTATTTTGCAATTGAGCGAGTTAAGGGTGAAAATGGGGTTTTTTACAAGGTTTTTTTTTTTAGCAAATGAAGGTTTAAATGGGTTAAATGACTTCTGAAGGAGAAAGAGGGGTAAGGCTTAGGGTTCTCAAACTGACCAGATGTCAATTTAATCCCCAACAGTGAACATATGGCTATAATGCCAAGGAGAGGGATATTTATACAATGCTTGGGGTTTATACACCATAGTTTTATAATAGTAGAGAAAGGGTAACATAGGGGATTTAGATAATAGAAGTTAGGGGTTAATATGGATGGAAAAGGTGAATGAGGAGTGATATCACTAAGTTTATTTGAAAACCACTTAGCTTAGGGAGTAGATCAAAATGAAAAGAATTTTAGACAAGAAATGTGGCTTTCAAAGGAATAAGAACCAACATAAAACCTTGAATTCTTTCATGAACACAACTAATGAAGGAATGTTAGTAAGGGATGTGAAAGGGGAGAAATGGGAAGTTAGACATGCTCCTTTGCTTTGCTGCAACATGATGGAGAAGAGGACCTTCTCAATCCACTGATATTCCTTTGTGAATAGGTTAGCACACATTCAATTGTAAGGAATGATATTTCTGCAACCCCATCTGCCTACCCATCTTTTTGCCTAGCATTTTTTGTTTCTTCATGGAGGGTGCACTTAGACTTGCAGACCCTTATGCACCTTTTCTTTTCTTTGGCTTTTTTCCTTTTGATTTTCTATCTAAGGCTACCCTTATTGCTTCCAAGGTCCCAGATTAAGCAGTTGGGAACCTTACTTCTCTACCTAGCTACTGGTCTGCCAAGATTAAATAGTTTGGACAGACTTCTTTCTCTATTCTACAACAGAAAAATTGAAACATGGCATGATCCAGATTAGGCTTTTGGACCATCCATCAAAATTGAGTCAACATCAAACTATGTACACACATTGTTTTCTCTTGGAAATATGGGATCTTTGCATCACCAAAGCAGAGCATATTTGGACCTTTCTTTGCCAATCATGAAATATGAAACCTATTGGTATAGGTAGCTAACAGTGGCTCCACTTGGGGATGGCTTTTCCATTTGAAAGGCCAAGAACAACAGGTCAGAATGCCTTGGCGCTTGACTTCTTTTACCAACACTTGAAGTATGCTACTTTGAAATGCCAAATTGTACTCTTCCCATCTTGGTAAATCTCTGAACTTATTTGCCTTTTGTTGATAACTAATAAAACTTGAGAAACTGCATTTTTACATTTTAACAGAAAGTAATATATACACCTGAATATGTACAAGGGAAACTCAGGTTGCACTTATGGATAGTAGTCAAAATAGTGCCTCAACATCCTGCCATTCACAGGACCTTCATCCAAATCAGCTTCATCAAGACTTTTAAGGAAGTAAGTATTGTTTCCTTGTACTGCTTGGACAGCAAATGGTCCTCTCCAAAGGGAATCAAATTTTCCATGTTTTCCTTTGTCTTCCCTTCTTGAATCCCACTTGAGGACTTTATCACCAATGTTGAAATCTTCAGCCTTAGTCCTTCTGTCAAAAGCTTTCTTTAACTTTTCTTGTAAAACTTGAACTCTGCTGTAAACTTGGTCTCTAGTTTGCTGCAAACATATCATTTGATTTATCCTTCTTTGCATATCATTTGGTTCAGCTTGACTCTCTTGAAGTAGTTTCATAACAGGGACCCCTAGCGATGAAGGAAATTTGGCTTCTAATCCATAAACTAACTCATATGGGCTGATCCCAATTGATCTTTTGGTTGTTAGTCTATCTGCCCACAAGGCATTCACAAGCTTCTTATGCCAATTCTTCTTATTTTCTTCCAATACCTTCTTTATGATGTTTACAAGGCTTTTGTTTGATGACTCAGCAAGGCCATTTCCTTGGGGATAATATGTAGTAGAATGGCCCAAGGTAATGTGAAATTTGTGGCAGAAATTCACCATCTTCTTTGATCTGAAGGCAACAGCATTGTCTGTTATTATCTTATCAGGACAACCAAATCTAGAAAGAATATTGGTCTCAAGGAACTGAATGATAATGGAATCATTAGCTTGTCTGCATGGAACAGCTTCAATCCATTTAGTAAAGTAGTCTGTAGCTGTTAGAATCCATCTATGTTGGCCTGAAGATGAGGGATGAATTTCCCCAATGAAATCCAAGCCCCATTGTTGAAAAGGTCTCTCTGTTGCAATGGGCCTCAAAGGAAGTGGCAGCAACTTTCTCTTTCCCTCAAACACTTGACATTTATGACATGAGGTGGTGAATTTCTTGACATCAGAGAAAACAGTGGGCCAATAGTAACCAACCCTCAGTATTTTATCCACAGTGGACTTCCAATACAAGTGTCCACCACAGTCACCTACATGAAATTCTTTGGTGACATTGTTAGTCTCATTCTCAATCAAGCAGTTTAACAGTATACCCTCATGGTTTTTCCAAAGCAAATTTGCATCCATGACACAGAATTTCGAAGCTTTCATTTTTAGGAATCTACACTTAGTTCTGGACAATCCTGGTGGAGCACACAGGTTTTGTAACACATAACATATATCAGAGTCCCAAGGGGATTGTTCAAAGGCTACATTGATCTTTGGAGTCGCCAGCTCCGGTTCATTGTCCGGCTGGTTTATGTCTAATGCTTGGAAGTTTGCTTCTGTCATTAGTTTGGCCAAGCCTTGCCCTTTTATTAATTTTTTAGGTTTTATTTCAATGTCAAATTCTAAGATGTTGGCTATCCATTTTCCTCTTCTGCCCTCTAAGTTTTCTTGAGTAAGTATGTCTTTTACAATGGGACTTGGCACATAAGCTATAACATGGGAATAAAGGATGTAAATACTAAAGTATTTAATGGCCTTGACCAAAGCATAAGCTTGTTTCTCCATGATCTGATATTTCAGAGGTGCATCTCTAAGATCCCTACTAAAGAAAGCAATGGGTTTCTCATTTCCTTGGTCATCTTTCTGTAACAAAACAGCAGCAATAGTATGCTGGGAGGCAAAAGAGAAAATGATAAATTCTCTGTCAAATTGAGGATTTGTTAAGACTGGGGTTTGGGTAAGGGCCAATTTTATACCTTCAAAGGCTTGATTTGCTTCTACTGTCCACTTTACTTTTGAATCCTTTTTTAGCATGTTGTTCAATAATCTGATCAGTTCTGCTAAGTTTGGGATAAACCTTCTTAAGAAATTGATCTTCCCTAAGAAAGCTTGCAATTCTTTGATATTTCTTGGGTGAGGCATTTGCAAGATAGCTTGTATCCTGTCTGGGTCAATTCTGATGCCATCCTTTGAAATGATATGTCCTAACAGCTTTCCTTCTTCCAAACCAAATAGAGACTTCTTTGGGTTCAAGGAAATTCCATATTTCCTACATGTTAGGAAGATCTGTCTCAAATGTTTCAAATGTTCTTGGTCTGATTTTGAGAAAGGTGTGAGGTCATCTAAATAAATGACAAGAAAGTCATGAATCTCTTTAGCAAAAGCAATATCCATTGCTCTTTGAAATGTTGCCCCTGCATTTTTCAATCCAAAAGGCATTTTTACATATTTGAAAGTTCCCCAAGGGGTTGTAAATGCAGTTTTGTCTTGGTCATCAGGGTGTACTAGGATCTGATTAAAGCCTGAGAATCCATCTAGTAATGAAATCCTTGATGCTCCTACCACTCTTTGGAGAATGTGATCCATCTTAGGTAAGTGATAGTTGTCCTTGAGGGACACTTGGTTTAGATTTCTAAGATCAACACAAAGTCTTATCTCACCAGTTTTCTTTCTTGTAGGTACCAAATTAGAAATCCAATCAGAAAACCTGATTGGTGCTATGATACCAGCTTTAAACATTTTTTGTACCTCTTTCTCAATTGCAGGGAGAAGCATAGGGTTTATTCTTCTCAATTTTTGCTTAAATGGCTTTTGATTTGGCTTGAGAGGGATTGTGTGTTGGATAACAGAGGTGTCATAGGATTTTAAATCCTCATAACTCCATGCAAAGACATCTTGGAACTCTTTGAAGAGGTCAATGTATTTGGGCTTCTGATCAGGAGGTAGGGATGCAGACAATTTTATTATCTTGGGTTTCTCAATGGTTCCAATGTTGCATTCTTCAATGGCAGAGTTAAGGGGCTGCATTTTTGGTTTTCTAGGGACATCATTTGAATCAAAAATATCCTCTAGTGGAGTTAGGCCTGTTGGAAGAAAATTGTCTTTCAATTGTATCACTTCAGCCTCAGCATCAGCCACTTCTTCACAACTGATTTGTTGAATTTCTTGTATGTTGTCTTTGTTGAAAATTGTTGGATGTAGGATTTGGTTAGCTGTTTTAGGTGATATTGGCTTATGGTTCTGTTGATCAGGTATTTGTGATTGACTTGCTCTTTCAAGTATTTGTGATTGACTTGCTCCCTCAGTGTCAATATTTAGTCCTGCAAATTCTTGTTGCAAGGTCAAGAAATTATTTATTTGTGCATCATCTTCAAATACTTGCCAGTCGTTGACATTGTTTGGGACAGAAGGTCTGTGTTTTACCTCAGCTGTAAAGCAATGGTGGGGCTCAAAAGGTAGCTTGCAGGTACTTGCAAATGTAGCCAAACTATGGGCATGCAGGTTATGGGTTCTGGGAATCTTGGTAATTTGAAATTCAGTGAAGGACTGTAGTAATTCAGCAGCAGCAGATCTATAAGATCTCAGCCTTTTGTCATTGGTGACAAAATTATCCTTTACTTGTTGGATAACTAGGTCTGAGTCTCCTAGAATTGAAACTTTTATGGATTGTAAGGATTTTACTAGCTTGAGGCCTAGCAAGAGAGCTTCATATTCTGCCATATTGTTGGTGCATCTGAAGTTTAACCTATAGGCTCGGCCTTCTGCATGACTGTTTTGTTTATTATGTATCCAAACTCCAGCTCCTGCCCCTAATTTGTTGACTGACCCATCAAATTCAAGGAACCATAGGATCTCTTGTTCTAGGGGAGATTTAATGACTTCTTTGTAAGCTGGGATTGTAAGTTGAAGATCTGGTTTTTCATTTGGTTTGCCTTTTAGGACAGTGTCATCACTTGATTGGATCAGCTTGATTTCTAGAGCAGCAGCCTTGTTTAATGATTGCTCAAGCAGTATTTCTTGAACAGCAGTTTCTTCATTTACATGCTGATCTTGTTTGAGTGTGTGGATTTCCTCATCACTTGTGGGATTTGTTTTGTCATTGAAAAGGATATATGAATCTATATCAGAATGGACGGCATATATGGGAAAGTTTTGAGGCTTTTCTTCACTGCTGACCATGTATTTCATAAGTGACTCTCTATATAACCTCTTGGGTTGACCAAAGACTGAGATGGTTGCATATGACATGTCTAATTGTAGGGAACCTTGGAGTTTAGCCCCCCATGATCTTGATAACAGCATCCCATATTTGGGTGGGATATCAGCAACCACAACATCCATAAGGATTGTTTTATTGGGATACTGGATGAGTGAGACACAAAGATCTTTTATGAGACCTAAACACTTAACTTGGCTGGAGTCAAATGAGAATAGGTCCTTATATGGTCTTGTAATATCTAGATTCAATCTTTCCATGACTGATTTAGGCATCAAGTTGTGAGAGGCACCTGAGTCAAACATTGCATTGTGTAATACCTTGTCATGAATATGCAGACTGACATAAAAAGGTAAGATACCTGTAACAGCTGTCTTTCCATCCACTTCTGGACCGAAAAGCAATTCTGGGGTGTCATCTAACACATTTACATTATCTTTATTACGAGTTAGCTGAAGGGATTTCTTGATTTGTTGTCTATACATGTCATGCTTGGCTAGTTCTGAAAGAGGAACAACTACCTTCAATTTGCCAATTTCAGCTTCTAAGTCAAAGGGTCTTTCAGATTGGATCTTGGTGTTTTGGGTGGCAGCCTTTTCCTTGTTCACTAGGTTGTCTTCTTGATTTTTATCTTGATCTTGAGGCTTGTCCTTCTTTCTCATTTCTTGAGAAGTGTTACTTGGATTGGGCTGCAAGGGTGGTGTAGCCATAGGCTTCTGTTTTGAAGGCAATGGTTCAGTGATTTCTTGAACGGTTACTTCACTTGTAACTGAATCAGTTGTATCATTTGGTTCTATAACAATAGCTTTCCTAGGCTGTGGGGTGTCCTTTGTCTTGTCAGGATGTGTCACATTTATAGTTCTGCTTCTTAGCTTATATTGTTTATGAACTTCATAAACAGCTGTGTCATAGCCTTGTTTAAAGTCAAATGACTCACCTGACCTGGTTTGGAATTGCTGAATGTCATCATCCTTATGATCCTCTTGACTTAGAAAAACTTGCTGCTCATCATTCAGGCCCATCAGGTTAATGTGGGTGCCATCTGTTTGTTCATCTGAAGTGGATGCGTCAGTATAGTTTTCCTGGAAAGGAGGTCTTATGTCTGGATCAGGACCGGCCTTGCCAGCGTTTGGGTTTTGATTTCTCCTAAAATTGGGATTCCTATTAGGGTTATTTTGTGGTGCTTCCCATGATGACTTTCTCTCAACTGATTCTACTCTGTCCCCCAATCTCTTCATACCAGTGAGTATTGCATCCAGTTTTTGATCAAAGGCTGAGGGTTCTTCTTTGAAGGTGGTTCTCTTTTCCAATCTTGCCCTGTTTCTTTTGGCAATTAGGTTAGCCTCCACTGTAACAGCAACCTTTTGGGCATCTTCAAGGGTTTCAGTGGCTCTTTCTTTCAATTGATAGGCCATATCAGGGTCAAAACCATCAGGAAATTTGTACAAGGCTAAATCAGGAGGAGGTCTTAAATTCTGTGGTATTGCATTATATACATTGTTGAATCTTGCACAATACTCCAAGACAGTCTCTTGGGGACCTCATTTGATTGTGTCATATTCACCAAGTATGTGCAGGGGATCTTTCTTTTTCTCCCATCTGTTAGTAAAGGCTTGATAAAGCTCATCAGGAGTTGTGATGGTATTTGCAGCCAGTGACCTAAACCAAGTCCTTACATCCCCTGTCAAGCTCTGAACAAAGATTCTCATTCTCACACTATCATCATCTATTTCATAGTTCTCAAAATGGTCTTGCATCCTCTTTGCATGCTGAATTGCTGTGAAAGGGCCAGTGGAGTCAAAATATGAGATCTCGGATTGGTACTCATGAGGTAGAGCTGCAGCATTGGCAGGCAGCTGCAGGGGTGCATATCTATTAGCCATGTTTGCAGGATTTATAGGGTTGATTGGGACAACTGGGATGGCATGAACGACTGGTACAACAGGGGTGGTTGGAACGGTAGAAACTAGAGTGTTGGTCAAGGGAATATGTGTAGTGGATGGAGGTGTGAAAGGAGGACTTTTAGATGTGGAAGGTGAACTGGGGGAATCAAGGGTAGATCGAAATAGAACCTTGATTGGAGTGGGAACAGGATTTGGATAAGCTGTCTCAGGACTTAAACCAACAAGAGTTTCCTGTCCTTGTTACCTCCTAATGATCTTAGGGATTGTGTTAGGATTTTCAAAAGCAGTTGGTGGGTTGGGGTCAGGATTTGACCTTGTATATCGCGGATTCTTCTTGGGAGCCAGCTTCTGAACTTATTTTTGAGTACATTTTTTGGAATATTTTGTGTCTACAAGGGCCAGACAAGATTTTGGAGTTACTGTGTATATTTCAAAGCTAGCACAAAAAGTGACAGATGCAGCTTCAAGAGATACACAGAAATTAGAAAATCCTGAGGAACTCCCCAGTGGAGTCGCCAATTATGTTAACACCCAGGTTGTTCCCTTTGACTCCCAAGGGAATACGGCCGGGGTAACCACTAACCAATCTTTTGATTACAGTTTCTAGCCAAACTGCAATCAGAGAGGGCTCTCTCTTTATGATTTGTCTCTGTTTTGATAGTATTTTAGGCTAGCTATAATGTTCAGGGTTTTGGTTTTATGTTTTGGTTGAGGGATATCTTTCTGTACCTAAGGTGGAAATCTTCAGATAGTTCTAATCCATTGGGCTATGGAGTCTGTGGCTACAGGTTGTTAGAAATATTGAGTTGAGTTGCTAGAATTACAGGGCCAGTTAAATACCTCATGAAACAAACTTGAAATTATGATGGTGAAGTGAATATAACCAGTGAAAAGCAGTTAAGAATTTTCCACTAGGCTAGGAGTGTGAGAAAGAGATATACTGCACAGGAGCAGACTTGAATTCCTGAGACAATAATCACTGTGGATGATATAGTGTGAAGGTGCAGCAATTAAGAATTACACCTTTATTACTATAACTGAAGAAAAACATGTGTAATAGATTAGATTGAGTTCAGGGTAATCTGTGATCAAATCCTAGAACTATTCTTTTTCCTTACCATTAACTGTGAATTAAAGAACATGAAAGAGCTGTGAAAAGATAACAAAAACACATAACGAAGAGTTTTAAGAAAAACTTATTGAAACATGAAGAACGCAGGAATCCTGTAATATTCAGCAAAACACCACAATGCCTCAGATAACACAGTGCTTTGGAAATTCCATCAGCTTTGTATTAATCTTCTGAAAAATTTACAGCGCAAGAACTCTGGAAAAGAAATCAACAACAACCCCCGCAAGATTATGCGAGGGGGGAATATATATAATCAGTTACACAAAATATCTGGAGCGTTGAGTCATCTCAGAAATGAATACGTTCACCAACTTTTCAAGATAGTAGATAAGAAAGTTATTACATCATTGAATACAAAATAAGTGCTCTTTATGTATGTCAGAAGATATTTTGACCTTTGGAGGCCACTGAGTCGGTCTGAACGTTCTGCTTTAATTCTGGAAAATGTGCCTTTATGGCTGTCGTGCTGTAGTTTTTCGGCCCTGTCACTTGTAGCTGTCAACCTTGCTTTATTGGCCGAATAGTTCTGCTGAGTTGGCTCAGCCTTTTCCTTTTCATGCATGCTGGTTTTATCAAATTTTTCCTGTGCATGATCACCTATGAATTTAAATGAAAAATTTTAGTTACAGGCTCTGGTTTATAATATCAACTGTATCATTTTGGTCCAGTATTCCTGTGTGGGCAATTGATGTCTCAGAATTGCCTCTAATGTCTCATCTGCCTCTGTGTATTTGTAGAAGTTGGGAGGCACTTCAAACAGATGTTTGATCATCCATAATAAAAAACAAGTTCTCTACCCTGTTGTAGAGACTTTGTCCTGTTGCTGGCCCTGTTTCCTCTGAGGTGCTGGCCTTTTCTGTGATCTGATTTGTGGCAAAGGTATTCACTCTCTTGGCATAGTTTTCATGTGAAAATAGCCTTCCTGCGTTGTTCAGTAAGCTTGGGAGACCTTTTTTTTGCAATGCCACAAATTTGTCCATGAATCTATTGACCTCTGTCTGCATGTCCTGGGTCCTTCTTTCTAGTGTCTGCACCAGGCTTCTTAGTGTTAGGACCCTCTTTATTAACAAAATAGTCTCAGTCCTGTTGGAGATTCCCATAGTTGCCAACTGAGCACTTGTTCTGTTGTTGAGCACATTGATCATTCTATTGGCAACCTCAGGCATATTGCCTAGAGATGCCCTAGCTCTTTGGATTTCCCTATGTGCTTTTGCAATGAGCTCCATCTGCTCATGAATTGTCTCAATATATTGCCATTGATCAGTGATGGATTGGCCAATATTGGCCCATAGCACTGTCTTGAGCTCAGCCACTACTTTATCCAGTGTGAGCTCCTTCTCCAGCTCCTTTATCTTCTCCTTGAGTGCCTTTATCTCTCTCCCTTTCTCAGCAACACTTTGCTTTGATTTATCATATCTTTCATTTAGCTTGGCAAGGCTTTCCCTGGCCTCATTCAGTTCTGCCATTTGTGCTTCCAAGGCCTGAATTTCATTTCTCAGCTTTTGCATGTCCAGGCTTGGGGCCTGCTCTGTTGTTGGTGCTGGTGCTGAGGTAGAAGGTGCTGCCTGTTCTGTTTGTTGAGTAAGGGGAGCAGTAGTTGGAGGAGCTTCCTCAAGGTTAATTATTTCTGGAGGAGGCTGAGATGTTTGACCTCCTTCCTTTTGCTGTAATGCTGCTTGCAATGCTGCCTTTGCAGCCTCTGATTCTCCCAACTTCTCTTGTGTCTGGATCAACTGTTTGTATAAAGATACCAGCAAAGCTGCCGCATCTTGATCATGTCTCAGCTGAGCAACCTCTTCAGTTTGAGGGTGAATAGTTGTTGGGACTTTGATCATTTTCATCAATGCTGCCATGTCTGCATCCCTCAATTTCAATAATTATTGTATGCCCTTGATGTCCTTGGGATCATGCCCAATCTCTATGATTATATCTTCTAAGGCTTTGATCCTGTTGTCCTTTGCTTGAGAGGATGCTCTCTCCAACTCCAGTTGGGCAGTGGTGTTGTTTAGGCTATTTTCTAGCCTGTAGTTCACCAAACTCTTGTCTTCCAAGGAGGCATACACCATCTCACCCGTTTGCTTGTGTAGTTCAATCTGATCCATCGGGTGGATGTCCTTGGCAAGGACCTCAAGATTGGTCCTAAAGTAGTCTGCAGGGGACTGTGGTTGCAATGCAGTTGGCATGAAGTGACTCATGATCATTTTTCCTTCATTGACATCATATGCAGACATTAGTCTTTGTTGGTTAGTGGGAGCCATTTTCAACAAATGATTATATAGCTGTATTTTTATTGGCTCATTCCTCCTCTTTATGTCAATGAACTGTTGTTTGATGCCCAATTCACCTTCTCTTTGCTGGCTTGAGGAGCTGACTTCTCCTCCCATTATCCTCTCTTGTTCCTGCTGGAAGGAACTTGCTGAGGCCTCCATACTTGGTGGGCCCATGCCCAAAGATTGCCCTATAGGCATTTCCTCTTCTGAAAGGGGATTCATTCTGTGTCTTTTCTCCCCTTGAGTTGTTGTTGTTGTGAGGGGAGTCTCTCTCTCCCTCTTTCTACTTATATCCTCCTTTTCTGGAGTTTGGAGGATTGAGGCTTCAGCTGTTGTTTCCTGCCTAGGAGGCACAATTTGTGGTGGCTGCTGCTCAGTGAAAATTGGGGCCTTAGCTGCTTTTTCTTGTTGTAGTGGCTTCTCTTTCTCTTGCTGCCCCTCTTGTGGCTGTTGTACCTGTTTTTTTTGCTGCTGCACCTCCTCATGAGGTGGCTGTTCTGGTTCCATCTCCTTTTCCTTGCCTTTGGTAGAGGTTTACTCTGTAGCTTTGGCTGCTTGCTGATTTGCTGTGGAGGAAGAGGCAGCTGCTCCCACTTGAGTGCTTGGAAGAGTAAACACCTATGAACAAAGCTCTAGGTTAGCCATCTTTTTCAGATTTCTTAGTGCTCTTTGATTTAACTCTTCTTGTGTGAGAGGCTCCTCTAAGGTTCCTCTCCTCCACTTTGTTTGATTTGCATACTTTTCTATATGAGGAATCCTTACGTGGTCATAGCTGGCCAGCCTATATTTGACCCTTCTTAGGCTTATGAAGTGACCGGGGTCATATGGTTTCCAAAGGAAACTGGTTTGCAAGCCAAGGGATTTTAACATTCTATCCGCCTCTTGCCAACCTTCCAAACTTTTGTTGTAGACAAAGTGGCCTAATTGGTTCCTGACCTTGAGCTGTGCTTTCTTGCCTCTGCCTGAAAAGTGTAGCACATCAGCATTCCCAAATTGCCTGAAGTATTCCATGGCAAACAATCTCATGGGCAAATATTTGGGCAATCTGTATGGGGACAACTCACACCCATATATCCTTATAACTGTGTGGTTCTGGTAGAAGTACCAATCCCCAATGCTGTATAATTTAGACAACTGAAGCACCCTTTGCATCTCATCAGTTAGTCTTGGAGGAGGTGAGCTCATCAGCAAAGACATGGCTGGGTGGATGAAGAGATCTATGAACTCACAGTAAGTATATGGAGAGTGAGATCTGTAGTGGAAGGCAGAGGACCAATAGACCACTGACCTTGGATTGCCTTGGGCATCCACTCTTTTCACAACAAAAGAAAACTTTTCATGTTGATAATATAGGATTAAGTGGTAGATGTAAGAGGTGTATCTTAACACCTTTTCTCTTGCCAAGTTCATCAACTGCTCATGTATTTTATCAGAGATGTAGGTGGCATAGTCATAGCAGATTGGAGACTTGCCAGGAGAGAACATGAGCATGATCACCAGCACAGTTTCATCAACAAATTCAATTGAATTATAGCCCAGAATGGGACTAATCATGTCTACAAGGTCTCTACCCAATTGGTTGAGGTATACTTGGTTAAGAGGAGGATACTTCACAGTGTGAGAGTCAATGTACAGCTGATTGAGTTTGGTGACCTGAGCATCTGTCAATCTAGCTCCTCGATTTATCAGATCTATTAGTGATAAAGGAACTAATTTCTTCTCAGTCTTGAAGTGCAGCATCTCTTTGATAGCTTCAGGGGTGATATAGAAAACAACTAAGCCTGAAGGGTCAAGCACAGCCCTCTGAGTAGGGTCATAGCATTCGGCACATAGGTGGATTAAATCAGGAAATTGGTTGACCTGAGGGAGCTTGAAGATAGGGAGAAAAGAGTCCCATATGCCCAATACATCTGTTCCACTCTCATGTTTAGCCTTCAATTCATTTAGCAGGTGGATGTGGAACTTGGTATTCATCATCATTTCCTCTGATATTTGATAATCCAGGTCCGCTAGAGGTTGCCATTCCAATTCTCTCTGAGGGGCATTTAATGGAGCAATGTTCAATGCTACAGGCGCTACTAGTGCATCCATGGTTACTTTAGGATTCTGTTACACAATTTGGTGTCACTGTGCAGAGCAACACAAAAGAGTATTCTTTGAAAAGGAAAGGTGAGTTAATGAGGAACAGAGGGTAAAATGGTCAATTGCAGCAATTGAAATACTGCTCAAAGCATTGATGAGACAAATGCTTGGCCTCAAACTCTTTTTCACAGCAAATTGGTGCAGGTTGGATTTCCCGTTCATGTTTGCATGAACAAAATGCAGGTTTTATGAAAACTCAGGTAAACAAGGCTTAGCAAGTGAATTTCGACCTTACAGTTGCAAATGGGGACTAGGCACAAGGGATTTGCCGGTAAATTATGTGTTTTTTCAGTGTTTTAAGTTATCCTTGGAGAATTATGGACAAACTTAGGCGCAGGGAGGATAATTCGGATAAATACCTGGTACACTGCGGCAATGGTGACAAATGCAGGTGGGTTTGGCGCGCCAGCAGTCCTCGGGTTGAATTCAGCAGGTTGGCGTGAGCTTGGACGTGAAATACATGCAGAAGAAACAACAGTCGTTTTTGTAAAAAGTGCAAAAAACGCGGATTTTTGGCCAAAATATGGATTTTTTGGAACATTGGCGCTTTTTTTGGATGACGTCAGCATGACGTCATCAGGTGGGGTCAAGGTCGGATGACGTCAGCATGACGTCATCAGGTGACGTGGCGGCTTAGGAGTGGTCCATGGGGATGGTGAGGTGGCGGACAGGTGGAGCAATGGCGGACAGGGGCGCTGACGCGGCGATGACGCAGCAGTGATGCTAGCAGTGACGTTGGCAAGGCGGGTTCACCGAAACCGGAAATGGTTAGTGGTTTAATAACGCACCACCTTCCATACGGAAGCGGAATTGTCAGAGGGGGCTCCGATACGATCTGGGGGTGACGTGTGGCAGAGGCCTGACGTCACCCTCTGACAAATTTCGGAAGGTAATTCACGGAGGTCGGGGCCGGTCCGAAATGCGTGAGGGCCGTCAGATGAAAAGGGCTTGATCCGACGGTCGACGGATCATTGAGCTGCCAGGTGGATACGAGTACGGGCAGGGATTAAAATACTATTTTCTTCGGTAAATGCGCCCGGCGGGGACCTTAGAACATTGGCGCTTTTTTTGGTTTTTTTAATGTTTTTTATAAAATCGCACATAGCGCCCAGACTTTGGATAAATCGGTAAAAGTGGGTTTTCATGTGTATTTTGCAATTGAGTGGGTTAAGGGTGAAAATGGGGTTTTTTACAAGGTTTTTTTTTTTTTAGCAAATGAAGGGTTAAATGGGTTAAATGACTTCTAAAGGGGAAAGAGGGGTAAGGCTTAGGGTTCTCAAACTGACCAGATGTCAATTTAATCCCCAACAATGAACATATGGCTATAATGCCAAGGGGAGGGATATTTATACAATGCTTGGGGTTTATACACCATAGTGTTATAATAGTAGGGAAAGGGTAACATAGGGGATTTAGATAATAGAAGTTAGGGGTTAATATGGATGGAAAAGGTGAATGAGGAGTGATATCACTAAGTTTATTTGAAAACCACTTAGCTTAGGGAGTAGATCAAAATGAAAAGAATTTTAGACAAGAAATGTGGCTTTCAAAGGAATAAGAACCAACATAAAACCTTGAATTCTTTCATGAACACAACTGATGAAGGGATATTAGTAAGGGATGTGAAAGGGGAGAAATGGGAAGTTAGACATGCTCCTTTGCTTTGCTGCAACATGATGGAGAAGAGGACCTTCTCAATCCACTGATATTCCTTTGTGAATAGGTTAGCACACATTCAATTGTAAGGAATGATATTTCTGCAACCCCATCTGCCTACCCATCTTTTTGCCTAGCATTTTTTGTTTCTTCATGGAGGGTGCACTTAGACTTGCAGACCCTTATGCGCCTTTTCTTTGCTTTGGCTTTTTTCCTTCTGATTTTCTATCTAAGGCTACCCTTATTGCTTCCAAGGTCCCAGATTAAGCAGTTGGGAACCTTACTTCTCTACCTAGCTACTGGTCTGCCAAGATTAAATAGTTTGGACAGACTTCTTTCTCTATTCTACAACAAAAAAGTTGAAACATGGCATGATCCAGATTAGGCTTTTGGACCATCCATCAAAATTGAGTCAACATCAAACTATGTACACACATTGTTTTCTCTTGGAAATATGGGATCTTTGCATCAACAAAGCAGAGCATATTTGGACCTTTCTTTGCCAATCATGAAATATGAAACCTATTGGTATAGGTAGCTAACAAGATCACAAACAACTTTGCAGAAAAGTTGGGCAAAGGAGGTTATGGCTTGGTGTATAAAGGAAAGCTTTTGAATGACATTTTAGTGGTTGTAAAGCTTCTTGATAGACATAGGCACAAGTAATACGAATTCATGAATGAAGTTGCCACAATTTGGCGGATCCATCACTTCAATTTGGTTCATCTGATGGGGTATTTCTTTGAAATCCCCACAAGCACACTGGTATATGAATACATGGTTAATGTGATATGAATTTAAACAAGAATGCAAAAAACTATAGATATAACCATAAATACAAAGATGCAGCAGAAATAACACTTCATTTCATTAATATAAAATACTAAAATATGATTACAAACATAATGGAAATAAGACTAGCTCGGGCGATGGTAGCTTATCTTTGAGAAGAGATGTGGTGGCTACATGCCTCTGAACTATGTTACAATGAGGCTCAAGGGCCTATTTATTATTGAGAAGCATTGGAAAACCCCAAACATCCAAAAAACTAACCCTAGGAGATGAAATGCCAAACTATGGGCCCCATTGGGGTAAATTGGTACATCAACTTCCCGGGGTCGTAACTTTGGCATACGATCTTCGTTTTACGCGTATGATACCTCGTTAGAAAGATCTATCTCAGGACTACAACTTTTATTAATGAATATTGAGTTGAAAACCCATATTTTCCATCGGTGATTTTCCCAAAAAACGTCGTTTAGGGCCTCAAAATGACTCCAGAAGTTCAGGACTCGAAAAACTTCCAAAAATAATAAAATATGCTACAATTAAGGAAACTGATAAACAATGGAAGAAAAAATGGTGGGGGTCCAAGTGGAATAGGTGGGTGGCCACCAATATCCACCTGGATCATTCCTCCGCCCTTAGGAAGAAATGGTCCCCATTGCATTGATTTCCTCCATGAGATGGGGAAACTTCTGTCGAACTTGGTCCCTAGTGAGCTACTTGCCCTGGTGAAGGAGTTGACCTACTTTGGAAACTCGATATAGTTGGATTCTTTGTTGTTAGGTGTTATTGATCTGTGTGCCCATGATCCGATCAGTTTTGGCTTGTTCCATGCATTCTGGATTTAGCTCTATAGGTGTGAATTGTTCTGCAATGTCTAATGTGTCCAGCAATGGTGAGAAGTATAGTCGAAGGTGGTCCACATTGAACACTGGGGGCAGGCCAAGGAATGGGGGAATGTTGAGCTCAAATGCATTGTCTCCCACAACCTTGGTAATGGTGTAAGGACCATATCAGAGTGGTCTGGGTTTCCGATAGGCTTTAATAAGGCATTCATTCTGCAAATGAAACCAGACTTTGTCGCTCACCTCAAACTTATGTGGCACTCGATGTTGATCATTTTGCTGCATGTACTTGGAATTTGATTTCTCAGAATGTTGTCGACTTGTTGGCAGATGTGATAATGTGCTCAATGAAGTGTTTTTCCTTGTCAGCTTCAGACTGGACATGAGCTGAATCTGCTTGAGTAGCTGCAAATGGTATGGCCACATGAATGGGACATAGTGGTTGGAATTCCAAGCCCGCCTGAAAAAGGGCTATGGCTAGTCGAGCTGTGGAGAGCCCGGTTATGGATGTGTTGGACATAGGGGAGGCTCTCATCCCATGTGCGTGGATGTTTTGAGATGTACATGCGTAGAATGTGTATGATCATCCTGTTGACGACCTCTGTCTGGCCATCAGTTTGGGGATGGAAAGTTGTGGACTTAGTGAGCTTGGTGTCCAACATCGACCAGAGACTGGACCAAAATGTACTGAGGAACTTTCTATCCCGATCTGAGATGATAGACTGTGGGATCCCAAAGTGTAACCACACTCGTTCAAAGAAGAGTTTAGCAGTGGCTTCTACTATGATATTCTTCTTGTAGGCCGCCATAATGGCCATCTTTGAGAATCTATCGATGACCACAAAAACACAGTCGTTACCATGCTTAGTAGAAGGAAGGCTCGACATGTAATCCATGGAGATGGATTCCGAAGGTCAAATAGGGGTAGGTAGCGGAGTATAGTGGCCTTGCTTCTTGATGATTGGTTTGGAAATGACACGGGAAATGCAGGATCTGATGTACTTCCCGACATCATGTCGAAGATTCGGCCAATAGAAATACTTCTACAGTACTACCACTATTTTCTCGACCCCGAAATTCCCAGCGACCCGACTATAGTGTGCTTCCCAAATCATCTTGGCATGCTCGCTTGAAGGAACACAAAGGTGTCCCAAGTGACATAACAGTTCATCTTGGAGGTGAAAATATGGAACTTGCTGACCCTCCAAGAGCGTCTGATATGTGTGGCATAATTGTGGGTCGCGTTTTTAGAGAAGGGACTAATCAAAAGTCTCGTGCCCATAAGAGTTGAGGACATTGGTTAATGCCATGATCGATGGTCAGTTGAGGTAGTCTGCAACATTATTGGTGTTTCCCTTCTCGTATTTGATATTCAAATGGAACTATTGTAGGTATGTGGATCACTTCTGATGGCGATCATTCTGGAACTTCCCTTGCATCTGTATGAACTGCAGGGGTCGGTGGTCTATGTGGATGACTGTTTCCTTCCCCAAAATGTAATTTATCCATTATATACAGGCCTGCACAACGGAATACATCTCTTTGTCATAAGTGGTATACTTCCGGACTGTATCTGAAAGTGTCTCACTTTGATATGCCATTGGATGCCCCTGTTAAGTAAGGACTGCCCTAATAGCATAGTCAGTGGCATCTGTCTCGATCTCAAATGGTTGTTGCAAGTCTGGTAATGTCAGCACTAGTGCAAAGTAGAGGAGATGTTTCAACTCTGTGAATTCCTTCTGTTGAGATTCAGACCAAAATAATTTTTCTTTTGCTCCTGCCTTGGTGACTTGACTCAAGGGCCAAGTGATATGAGAGAACCCCAACACGAACGTGCAGTAGAAATTTGCAAGACCCAGAAAGCTGCAGAGCTCTGTCAGAGTGGTTAGGGCTGGCCAATCCCGAATGACTTGGATCTTGGTTGGATCCACATGCACCCCCAATTCATTAATAATGTATCCCAGATACTGAACTTGGGTCATGCCAAAAGTGAATTTCTCCAAATTGGCACACAGCTTATGTTGCTGCAGTGTTTGGAGAACCTTTCGAATGTGTTGGAGGTGCACTTCCCAACTCTAGTTGAAGATCAGGATGTCATACAAGTATACCACTACAAATGACTTGGTGAATGGCTGCAATTTGTCATCCATCAGCCTCATGAAGGTTGCAAGAGTATTTGTCAACCCGAAATACATAACCAACCATTCGAAAAGGCCCTCCTTGGCTTTGAAGGCAGTCTTCTACACATTGGAGGGTTCGATTGGTACCTAGTGATATCCAGACTTCCATTCGGTCTTGCTAAAATATTTTTCTCCCTTTAGTTGGTCCAGAAGGTCATTAATCTGTGGGATCAGGTACCTACTCCGAACAATGATCTTGTTCAGCACTCGATAATCAATACAAAGTCTCCAAGTCTCATCCTTCTTTTGTACCAACATGATCGAGCTCCCACAGGGTGATGAACTCGGCTGGATGTGACTGTTCTGCAACAGCTCCTGAATCTACCTCTTGATTTCGTCATTCTCCAAAACAAATCGTTGATAGATTGGTCCATTTGGTAACAACGCACATGGGGTCAGATAGATGGAGTGCTTGACTTAACAATGCAGAGTCACCTTGGGGGGAGGTGAATATGTCCTTGTACTCCTCCACGACCTTTTCCATCTATTGTTGGAGTGCGGAGGGGGTCCTGTATGGAGGTCGTGATCACCGCCTTCTTCTTTCCTGAGGGTGTTTCATCAGGAAAAAAAATTCCCGGTTTTTGAAATGAGCTTACTGCATTATTTTGCAGTAATCAAAGAGATGTTGGTATGCGGTGCTACCTTTGGTATCCTGTACAACTAATTTCCCAAGGTAACAATAACAACATGATGCCTTGACTCATACACAACATGACACTTCCACAAGTATGGTTGGCCCGATAATACATCACAAACATCAAGAGGAGCAACATCACATAATACCTCATCAGTGAAGGGCTTGATGTTGTATAGAATGCAACACTCATGGCTGACACGAAGATCTCGTCCTTAGTGAAGCCACCGATGGTATATGGGTTTGGGTGTGTTGTGGTCGGTAAGCCCAGTCACTTCACAACCTTTGCTGAAAAGAGGTTCTTTTGGATTCCATTGTCAACAATTAACTATAGCGGGGAACCCTTTAGCCACATCTGGGAGAGGAAGAGGCCCTCCTCCTCCTCTGGATCTTCAGGTTCCTCCTTCTGAATCTTCGTGATGTCAACGGTAGTGTTGGGCTCTGCATCGATAATCTACTTCCCTTTGTCATTCCCCTTGTTGGGTTCTAACTTAGTGTCGGAACATGCATCTGATTCAGAAGCCTTCAGCTTGGCCACTAGTGACTGATTGGCCTGACACTCACTTGTGTTGTGAATGAAGCTCTTATGGAACTCACACCACTTTCCTGTGTCCTTCTTCGTTTTCGCTGTGTTTTTTTTTTTTCTTGTGGATTTGGTGGTTTGTCTTGGGCTATCCTACCTTGGCTTTGTCCTTTGTTCTGTGGTTTGAAGGCACCTTTCCCTTGCTTCAGATTCACCAATCCAAAGTCTCGCTTTTTCTATTTAATTTTCTGCTCGATCTTAATAGCGTATCGGTATGCGTGCTGAGTGAGGATATTTCCAAGAAATCCATCTCATCCTTGATGTACCTATGTAGGCAGCCATGTACTTGAGTACCAAATGTTTCTCAGAATCCTTGATACCCAACATCGTGCGAAGGGTATGAAAAACATTGGTAAACTTCGGCACATCTTGGTTCCTTCCTTATCGCAGCCTGGTCCACTTTATGTACTTATCCTCATAGCTCCCGATAGGGTAGTACTTCTCCATGATGGCATCCCATAACGAATTCCAAGTGGGTCCGGCTGAAAACAATGAGGGCATACTTTCATCCTTTTGCTCACAGTAGGTTTCCCAGTAATCCTTGACGTGGGGGGCAGCTTTGAGAAGAGCAAAAGTAATCCTTTCCTAGCTGGAAAAATCATGAACATAAAAATATCCTTCTAGCATATTTAACCATTTATCTACAATGTCTACATCTATTTGGCCCTCAAATATTAGAATTCCAAAGTTTACTTGTACCTTAAAAGGAGTGGTGCCTCCAGAGTGGCTGTTGGATGTGGATGTGCCACCAGTGGGCAACCGTTGAAGGATCTGGGCAACGTTATCCATCATCGCGTTCCTTTGTTTCTCGAGGGCCTCCTTGAGAAATATTTTTATAGGATCTCCTACTCCCTCGTCTTTCTTTTCTTCCCTCATGGGAGTCCGTCGGGATTTGGGAGGCTCGTCTTGCAAAGGTTCGACCAATGCATGTCGTAACTCCTTATATCCCGTCCTCATTGGGGATATGCAAATAAAAACAGAGAAAGAGCAAACCGCTCTGATACCACTGATCCGAATTTAAACAAGAACATAACAAATTACAAATATAACCATAAATACAAATATGCAGCAGAAATAACACTTCATTTCATTAATATCAAATACTGAAATATGCTTACAAACAAAATGGAAATAAGACTAGCTCGGGTGATGGTATCTTATCTCTAAGAAGAGATGTGGTGGCTACATGTCTCTGAATTGTGTTACAATGAGGCTCGAGGGCCTATTTATTATTAAGAAGAAATAGAAAACCAAAAACATCCAAAAACCCAGCCCTAGGAGATGAAACGCCAAACTATGGGCCCCATTGGGGTAAATTGGCATGTCAACTTTCGAGGGCCATAACTTTGGCATACGATCTTCGTTTGATGTGTATGATACCGCATTAGAAATATCTATCTGAGGACTAAAACAGCTGATAGTGAATGCATAGTGAAAATTACATATTTTCCACTATTGATCTTCGAAAAAAACGTCGTTTAAGGCCTCAAAACGACTCCGGAAGTTCAGGACCCGAAAAACTGCCAAAAATAGTAACTTATTATACAATTAAGGAAACTGAAAAAAACTGAAAGAAATAATGGTGGGGGTCCAAGTGGAATAGGCAAGTGGCCACGAATATCCACCTGGATCATAATGAATCTCTAGAGAAGTTTACATTTGCTGGAAAAGAGGATGGGAGAATATTAAGGTGGGAGCAATGGTATTCAATTGTTTTGGGTGTGGCTTGTGGAATTACATATTTACACCAAGATTTCCACAATCACATCATACACTTCAACATCAAACGTCACAATATGTTGTTGGACGATGAATTCACCCCTAAAGTTGTTTATTTTGGTCCCGCAAAACTTTGCGAGAAAGGGGATGACCATATTTTGATGACGATGACGAGATGGATGTCAAGATACATTTCCCCATAGGTGTGGTTGAGAGATATGGGTCATGTTATAGATAAATAAAATGTTTATAGTTTCATAATGCTCTTGCTAGAGATTGTTGGGGGGGGGGGGGGGGGGGGGGGAAATTGATGTCCAAGTGAGACGGTCCAATCAGTTATACTTCCCTGAGTGGGCTTTCAAGATGATTAAGAGTGGTGGGTTAGGCATGATATTGAGAGGAGGAGAAATGGAAGTTGCAGATGAGGAGAAGGTAATGAGACTCACCAAATATGGATTTTGCTGCATTCAATACCAATCTAGAGATCGTCCTTGTATGACGAGGGTTGTCCAAATGTTAGAAGGTAATGTAGAGGACTTCCCCAATCTGTTGTTACCCTTCAATTCCTTGGATATGCATGAAAATCCTATACTGTATTCGAGCGTGAATTCTTTTTCAATTGAAATTACATGCTAGATTTCCATCTTTGACCGTCTTATAAAAACCACTCTTCACAATTGTTGCAAATCGATCCCCAAACTCCATACCATACTTTGTAAATGACTATCATAGAAAAAGCTAAAGACATGACAAATTGTGGCGATGATTTGTTTTCTAAAAATTTACTAGGTATATGTTAGTGGAATGTCTCAGTTCATTTTTAGTACAAACAAAACTTTGAATGAATTGAGAAAACTTATACGGTCTATAAGATTGGATTGGAACTTTTCCATTAGATTTAATATATTGTATTTGGGACTAATTTCTTGATAGCTTCATCTTCTCACTTGATGATCTCTTCAAGGCTCCAGCCTCACAAGTGTCTACATGATCTCCTAAGCATCCTCCTTGAGCATCATCCTATCATATCGATATATAGTACCTACAGATGGAATTCACCCATGACAAGATAACATCAACCCGAAAATATCCTAGTCTAACTCTCCTTATGCACTTCATTGATTGGACCCAAGACTAAGTGCGGGACAGAGGATAAGGCTCAAAGATTATGTAGTGCATGGTTCCAGGGGAAAGAGTGATAGTTTGGTGACTATGACTACGCAATGCATAATATCCAAGGTCAGAGAAGGAAGATTGCACAATTGAGGGAGCTAAGGAGAAAACAATGAGGGCTTGCTCACTGAAATTGCAACATGTACAATTCTAGGAGACAATGAGGCAAAAAACTACGCAGTTGTGCAAGTCAGTGAGATAGTGATGAAGGCTTGCTCGCTATGATTGTGAAATGCACATTTCTTGGAGGCTGATGATTAAATATTACGCAGATGAGAAAGTTAAAGTGGTAGATAGGAACGTTTTGCTCACTGTCGAAGGAGAAGGACCTGAAAATGCACATCGAGATGGGAGATGGTGGGAGATATAGCAAGATTGAAATTGGTACTATTACATTTCAGAGGGAGTCTAGTTCTCCCCTCACATTAAAACATGTGATGTATGCTTCGGGTTCGAAGAATAATTTAGTGCTAGTTACCATATTCCAAAAATCGAAGTGAGGAAATTTGATGGCAAGGATCCCGCAACATGGATATTACAGATGGAGCAATTTTTCGATCTCAATAATGTGCAAAACACACAAAAGGAACGTATTGCAACATATATTTGGAACCAAATAAATTTGTATGGTATCAATGGCTTTGCTCACATAAACAAATTATCACTTAGGCAATTTTTACGGAAGAATTGACAGCACATTATAGGGATACAAAAAGCAACACTTTTTTTAGCCAATTGATAAGTCTCAAACAAAAGGGTTCAATAATGGAGCACATTGAGGAGTTCCAAAAATTAAACATAAAGGTAAAAAATATTCCAGAGGAGCATAGGATTGATGTGTTCATAGGAACTTTAAAGTATAATATCCAACTTGATGTTCGCCTTTGGGAACCTGATTCATTAGAAAAGGAATTCAGGTTAGCAAGAAAAATGGAAAGCAAAATTATGGCAACCAGGAAGCATACCACTCACAACTATAAAGATGGAAGCGTTGCCCCTAGTCTTCCACAACCTATAAGGTTGACACCACAACAATTGGAAGAAAAAATAGCAAAAGGGCTTTGTTATAGTTGTGATAGCAAATACACTAAAGGTCATAAGTGTGCTGAGAAGAAATTATTCTACATAGATTGTGAAGAGGAAGAAGAAAAGGAGCAAGAAAGGTCAAAGAAGGGGATATACTCCAGGAACAAAGCCTAGATAAATAAGAAATGAATCCGACCATATCGTGTAATGCATTGGCTGGAATTACCACTCCTCAAACCATCAAGATAGAAGGACAAATCAAGAAGAAAAAGGTAACAGTGTTGATTGATTCAGGAAGTACCCACAATTTTATTCACTGTAAGATAGCAAGAGAATTGAATTGCTTCCTATATCCAGCACTAGAGTGTCAAGTGATGGTTTCAAATGGAGGAACGATAAATTGCTCTAGAAAGTGCCATAATATCAAGCTATCTATGGGAGAATATGTATTGACTAGCCCAATGCTTTCCATTCCAATGGGAGGTGATGATGTTGTACTAGGAGTCCAATGGCCACAATCCTTGGGTACAATAGCTTTTAATTTTCAAGAACTTTTCATGAAATTTTCTGCAGAAGGAAAGGAAGTTGAATTAAGGGGTATTGCAGGGAAACTGAGAAAGATAATTAGCTCTAACGGTATGACAAAGCTTCTAAAAAAGGAACAAAGAGGTGTAATTGCATAATTTTGTTCGCTAGATGTTTCCACCGGAATCATCTATTTCTCCAGATCTCCAAAAATTCTAGGACAATCATTCCAAGGTATTTGAGACTCCCAAAGGTCTCCCACCTATTCGTGATCATGATCATGCTATTCATCTGATTCCAGGAAGTGTTCCTCCAAACATCACGCGGTACAGATATCCCTATGCCCAAAAGAGTGAAATTGAACGTATGGTTGTAGAAATGCTAGAGGTTGGTATAATTCAACCTAGTCAAAGTTCTTTCTCTACTCTAGTTGTATTGGTGCACAAGAAGGATGGATCATGGGGCATGTGTCCGGATTATAGGGAGCTCAACAAGCTCACTATTAAAGATAAGTTTCCCATTCTGGTCATTGATGAATTACTGGATGAATTGCATGGATCAATTTACTTCACCAAGTTGGATCTTCGTTCACGATATCATCAAATCAGAATGAAGACTGAAGACATTCCGAAAACAACATTTAGAACTCATGAGGGTCATTATGAATTTTTGGTCATGCCTTTTGGCCTTACCAATGCACCTTCTACATTTCAAGGTTTGATGAATTCCATTTTCAAACCCTTCCTTAGAAAATTTGTGTTAGTATTTTTTGATGATATACTAATCTACAGCAAGTCTTGGAAGCATCATGTTGAACATGTTGATAGGGTGCTACAACTATTGGAGGAGAAACAATTATATGCAAAAAGATCCAAATGTTTCTTTGAAGTACAAGAGGTGGAATATCTGGGTCATATTGTATCTCATGAAGGAGTTAAGGTAGACCCTGGCAAAATTAAAGCCATTAAGGAATGGAAAATCCCCACATCCATAAAGCATCTGCGAGGATTTCTCTGGTTGACAGGGTATTATCACAAGTTTTTTAAGAATTATGGGAGAATAACAGCACCTCTAACAACATTATTGAAGAAAGATGCATTTTCATGGACTCCAAAAGCAACAAAAGCCTTCAACCATCTTAAAGAGGCAATGTGCCAAGCACTGGTCTTAGCTACACCAGACTTCACAAAAACCTTTATTGTAGAATGTGATGCTTCAAGAAATGGAATTAGTGCTCTTTTACTGCAAGATGAAAGACCCATTGCTTTTGAAAGTCATCCAATCAAGGGAAAGTTTTTACACAAAGCTATTTATGAGAAGGAAATGTTGGCAATACTACATGCACTTAAGAAATGGCGACCCTACCTAATGGGAAGACACTTCAAGGTAAAAACCGATCATGATAGCCTTAAATACTTTTTAGAACAAAGATTATCCTCTGAAGAGCAACAAAAGTGGGTCACAAAGATGTTGGGTTATGACTTTGAAATCATCTACAAAAAAAGAGAAGCAAAATGTGGTGGCAGATGCACTCTCAAGAAAGGATGAGGATGTGGAAGCATTGTTGTATGCCATTTCTATTATCCAACCAGATTAGATAAATGAAGCAAGGGAGGAATGGAAGAATGATGAAGAAGTGTGGGCACTTATTCGAAAGTTACAACAAGATTCCAATACATTTGATACATTTAGCTGGCGAAATGATTCATTATGGTACAAAGATCACTTATACCTCTGAAAGAATTCCCAACTCAAACAAAATATTCTTATGGAATTGCACACTTCTCCCTTAGGAGGGAACTCAAGATTTTTATAAACTTACCACAGGATTAAGAAGGAATTTTTTTGGGATGGCCTTAAAACAGATATTCAAAAGTTTGTGGCAGAATGTTTGGTTTGCCAACAAAATGAAGTTGAAGCAATTAAGACCTTGTGTCTATTACAACCTTTATCCATTCCAAGCCAACGTTGGGAGGAGGTTTCAATGGATTTTATCACAGGTTTACCCAAGTCTGAGGGAAAGAGTGTCATCATGGTGGTAGTTGACAAACTTACCAAGTATGCACACTTTTGTGCATTATCACATCCATTTAAAGCCAATACAGTTTCTACTGCATTTATGGAAACAATTCAAAAGCTATATGGAAACCCAAAGATTATTGTAAGTGACAGAGATCCCATTTTCACTGGAAATTTTTGGACAGAATTATTTTCTTGTCTTGGTACGCAGTTAGCTCATAGCTCATCTTATCATCCTCAATATGATGGGCAAACTAAGATAGTAAACAAATGTTTGGAAGGATATCTGTGTTGCTTTGTATCTGATAAATGAATATAATGGGTCAAATGGTTGCCTCTGGCTGAATGGTGGTATAACACTTCCTTCCATACAACAACAAAAATGACCCCATTTATGGCACTTTATGGATATCAGCCACCATCCATCACATCATATTTAAGAGAAAATTCTAAGGTTCAAGTAGTGGAACATCACATAGAACATCAAAAAGAAGTCCTCCAAATCTTAAAGCATAGCCTCGTGTTGGCACAGAATAGAATGAAACAACAGGTAGATCAACGTTGTAGCGAAAGAAGTTTTGATGTAGGTGATTGGGTATTCCTATGGCTACAACCATATAAACAAATGTTTCTCAAGCAAGCTAAGAAGGATAATAAATTATCACCAAAGTATTATGGTCCATACAAGGTGTTGCAGAAGATTGGTACTATGGCATACAAATTGGAGCTTCCTGCAGCTTCTCGAGTGCACCCAGTTTTCCATGTTTCATGTTTAAAGAAGGTTATAGGCGACAAGCTCCCAGTTCAAACAATATTGCCAGAACTTGACGAGGAAGGAAAAATTATATTGGAACTGGAAGCAGTCACAGAAACAAGAACTCGACAACTACGAAATCGATCAATTTCGGAGTATCTCATCAAGTGGAAGAACTTATCTACTGAATATTCCACATGGGAGGATGAGAATTTTATACAGAAGCATCTAGAACTACTCAAGCATTGAGGAAAACACTTTTTTTGAAGGAGAGGGGCATGTTAGGTCCCTATAATACTATTGATTACCCCGTTACTATTGTAGCCGTATCCCTTATTAATATTGTTGTTCCCCTATTGTCCCCATATTGTTATTACTGTGCCCAATAGAATCCTTCTATTGTTATTTTTGTGGCTTTATATTATTATTGTTAGGTCGGCTGGGTTATATTGTGACTCCTTAGACTCCTATATATAGAAAGGAGGTTTTGTCATTTGAATCATCCAAGAATTCTTCATTTATGTAATGTAAAGGAGGTTGCCCCCTCGAAGAGGCTAAATTCTAAGGCATTGATCTATCTTTTCTATCTTTTTATGAGCTGGTTTCATAACAGAGTGATACTCACAGGGGTGAAGAAGTGGGATTGAAACTAGTGAAATGAATCAAATAGTGTCAATCATCACTTTTGGGGTTTGCACCCAGTAACCAGGAATTCCCGGGAGGTCACCCATCCCATATCGACTCTGGCTCAAGTGCGCTTAAATGTGGAGTTTTCCCCACAATCAAGCCCACTTATCTTTCTACCCGATTTGCAAAACCTTAGCAAGTATTGTGCCTCATGAACCATTCAAGTAGAGTTCCATTCACTCTTTTGAAATTAAGTATTAAGGAGTTTTCGCAGTGCATTATATTAGATATCATATTTTTGGGATTCAACTGCATTAAGTAAGTCATTAATGTATGACCATTTCCACGAGAGGTAGTAGTAACTGACTAATTTGTCATGATTTTTTAATAGTCCACTTAGCACTCATTGCATCGGGTAATGCTCATAGGGGTGAAGAAGTGGGATTAAAACTAGTGAAATGAATCACATAGCATCAATCATCACTTATGGGGCTTGCACCTGGTAACAAGGACTTCTTGGAAGGTCACCCATCCCATATCGCCTCTGGCTCAAGCGTGCTTATGATAGTGATGATGTATGGCTCTCCTCATGTTTTCATTTGCAAATGAATGAATAATGTATATATGACCTAATAGATGATAATGCATTTAATGATTTAAGGGAACAATGCTTCTTATCTATTCTCAGATAAGTAAGAGATCCCTATGCTTAGATATGTTATTTAAAACTATAGATTACATGTTCGTGACATGTTTTATGAAATGCCTATCATGGCTAGTAGGGGTCTAGTTTATACCTTATCATTTTTTTTGCAAATGCATCATTTTTATATTGTGTAAATTCATTTATGAAAGTGTCATTGAGTTCTAGGCAATAACCTAGGCTTTGGGCCTGAAAACCTGGCTCAAATCCCATATCAAGGGAGCGTCTGGGGGTTTAGTGGTCTAAAACTCTAGTTGGTCTCAAGGGTTGGTTAGATGAGTGGTTGGGTTGGCTCCTGGGAGTCAATTTGCTGATGTGGAGGGTCTGTATGGTATGTTTTAATTGATTCAACTTTCCATAAGGTCACCTAGGAGGTTGAATCTCATTATAGTGGCCTCTTGTCGCATATTTACCCTCGTTGATCGGTTACTTGGGTAGATGTGAGATGAGGATGTTACAATGTGCGACATGCACAAAATACCACATGTACACCAGTACCACCTATACAACATGTACACATCACCACCTGAACAATGTGTACACAACATCACATGTACACGTCACCCCTTACACAACATTGCTTCCATTCCATTGATGTGTCCCTCAACATAGCATGTCCATAACATAGACATAGTATAATCACATAATATCAACTCATAACCACATGATATTGACCTCATATATTTGTAAAGACTACTCTTCCCACTTGATTCCCCATACTACTAGGAATGTCTTCATGCCATTCACCTACATAAGCAATCATTCCTCCACAAGAATTATCCCTGACAACCTTGTCAAATAGTGACATAGATACATACATATATATAAACATTAGCATAGAAAAATAAAGATCCATGACAACCCTATCAGACACGACACACATACATACATACATGTATACATATATAGACCTCAGAACAATCATGAACACAACATAATTATGAGATACCATAAGGTCAAGGTTAATAGAACTCCCTTTATCCATGCACAACATGCAAAACATTGAGAACAACAGTTCCCAACATAGCCAAGGAATCTGACACCTCAAATCCATTTACTTCACCTTTCATGTTACCTTTCTCATGATTGTCTTGCCATTTTCCATTTACCCTAATGGACCCAACCAATCCAACTGACTGTCATACTCTTGCCTTCAACTACCCTTATACATGCACCGATCTTCATTTGGGTCCTATATTACCTATTGGAATTCATTCATCTCTCCTTGGGCTCCACTAACGTCCCTCTTTCCCAACCAAATTCGAAGACCATCAAAATAGAAAAGGCAAGAACAAGAAATCCAACAAGAATAAAATCATGAAAACCAAGAGCAATATGACATCACAAACAAAGTGGCAAGGCCTTGCACAAGACGCAATCAAAACCCATAAATCAAGCTCAAAAAATTCACAAAATACCGAAGGTACAAAACACTCAATAAACACCATGACTCAACCCTATGGGTTCCCAATGCCTCTAAGGGAAATTTAACCTAAGACTTCTTCAAGATTTCATGACAACCTCTTTTTCCATTCAAACCTGCATCATACTTCCATAAACACATAATTGTTAGTGTATAAATAAATATAGCAATACACTAGTTACCTTTCCTTATTTTACGTAGCACACTGACCTGTAACTGAACTCGTACATATATCATCTCTCAAGGAACTCCATTCCTTTTGACGAATCTAGCTATAGATGAAAACCAACTTAATATATATGTCATATACATTTTTAGGAATATAACATATATCTACATAATATTAGACAAAATCTAGGTTAAGATGACTTCATGTATTCAAAGAATTCATTCGTTTGGAATTGTGGTTTCCAAACATAGCCAAAGGAATTATCACCCAATTCCTTTCTTTTACCTTACCTTGTTGCAACTGAGTTTCACTATGTACTATCACATCACCCAAGGGATAATTATATAAACAAATCAATTATTACCTTGTCATGCTAATACCAAGCATGTTTTCATGCAACTATTTACACATGTCAACCACATGTTCCAAGGATTAAAACATCATGTCTATTAATTGAAATCAACCTTTGCCAAGATTAACAACCATGTCATAATCACTACCAATCATTACTCATACTACTACAACAAGCACCTACTTACACTCAAGTGCATATCAGTTGTCTTAGCACATATGTGTTAGTACAACCATCTTAAAACAAGATCGTTCCTTCATGCAATCTTATAGGAACATACTCATGTCATGCAAGTATTCAAACATTAATGCAAAATATAGATGACATAATAGATTTCAAACACTCAAAAACCAAATAAATGACATAATAAAACATTCAAACACCAAATAGATGACATAAGTAAACTCATACCTTAATGTATCTCAGGGAGGTTGTCTTGTTTGCACAATCAATCTAGATTAGCATGATACAAATTCACAACACATAAACTCAAACATAAATAAGGTCATGATATCCATCACAATAACTAGATAACATGTTCACATCATAATCTCATAAACAATTGTCATTCATGCATAACAATCACATATGCATAGTCAACTAGATTAGTATGACATAATATCACAATATATTAACTCATACCTAAATTTCATAACCATAATCATCTGCACAGGTCAGTCCAAATTAGCACAAAACATAATAACAAACCTTAGCTGCAATGAACATAGCCATTAGGCATATGAGCATAATGCATACAATAGGAGGTTACTATCATTCATGACTATCTGACACATTTGCATATGCCTACACTAATCAAGTAGCATTTATCATACATGTAACCATAATAATAATAGAATGAAAAAAATATAATTAACCCTAATTCTTATAACAACCATTAACCACATTCATGCCAAACATACAATACCTGTATGACGATCTACTCTTACCCCGAGGTCTAGTGTTATAATCTCACTCTGGTTACCTACGTCTCCTGCTCTATCTCAGCCAACACATCAATATCATAACATGCCAATAGCATCATGATGACACAAGACCGCAAAAATGACCATCATAAAGCATCTCTTACCTACTATACAAGCATAACCATGACCATGAAAATGCATGCATAACAACACATAGATATTGACATGCATAACAAATGCATATGCAACCGATATGCATTCATGACAAACACATCCTAGCAACAACCTCATTAACTTTTACATGACAACAAAAATATAAAAATGACCATCACCATTCATACATAACAAGCACATATACATCCTTCATGCATACATGGAAAACAAAATCTGCCCATCCATTCCAAGTGTTGAACCATGCTCTGCTACCACTCTGTAACACCCTCCTCCCACATTTACCCAAGTTACCGGCCTACTGGGGTAAACATGTGACGAAGAGTTACTATGATATGATTGAACATCCTATATCACCTTAAGGAAGTGGAATTTGTTCAAAAATGCAAGAAAATCCTAATTTAATTTTGTCTTTGAATTAAATTAGTAATTAAATTGTAATTATAATTCTCATAACAACTTGTAATAGTTAACTAAGTTAATTTTACTTAGTTGGCTCAATTAATTTGAGTTTGGAATCTATCTAGAGTCATGTAGAGTGGTTCCTAAATTTTAGGGGCCTGGGTTGAGTTCTTTTGAGTTATAATTATTTAATTCAATTTAACTGAGTTAAGTTTAGTTAAACTAGTTCCAACTAATGGAGGAATTAGTGGGAGATCTAGTAGTGCGGTGTAACCTGTAGTAGTGGGGTCTAACTAGCACTACTCAACCAGTAAACTAAAGATTCACTCATAATTAACTCATGCATGTCAAATTAGAGAAAGACCCGATTGAGATTGGAGTTTAGGGACAATGTACTGTCAACTGTATAATCATCTGAATTGTACAAGTGGTGCATGCAATCAAAGGAAGGCCTATGATGGATTGCGCAGTTATGGATGAGGAATTTCTGATCCAGATTTAAACAAAAACACAACAAATTAAAGATATAACCATAAATACTAAGATGTAGTGGAAATAACACTTCATTTCATTAATATCAAATATTGAAATCTGCTTACAAACAAAATGGAAATAAGACTAGCTTGGGCGATGGTAGCTTATCTCTAAGAAGATATGTGGCGGCTACATGCTTATAAACTGTATTAAAATTAGGCTCAAAGGCCTATTTATTATTGAGAAACAATAGAAAACCCTAAACATCCAAAAACCTAACCCTAGGAGATGAAGCGCCAAACTATGGGCCCCATTTGGGTAAATTGGTACATCAACTTCTCGGGGTCGTAACTTTGGCATACGATCTTCGTTTGAAGCACAAAATACCTCATTACAAAGATCTCACCAAGGAATACAACTTTTGAATGGCCAAAATTTGTCTACAAGCCATGTTGGCCTTGTTTCTCCAAAAGAAAAAAAATCATTTAGGGCCTCAAAACGGCTCTGGAAGTTCAAGACCTGAAAAACTGCCAAAAATAGTAAATTGTGTTACAAAAAAGAAAACTGAAAGAAACAGTGGTGGGTGTACAAGTGGAATAGGTGGGTGGCCACCAATATCCATCTGGATCATTTCTCCCCACTTAGGAACCAATGGTCCCCACTGTGTTGAGTTCCTCCATGAGATGAGGAAACTTCTACTGAACTTGGTCCCTAATGAGCCACTTTCCCCAATGAAGGAGTTGTCCTTCTTTGACAACTCGATATAGTTGGATCCTTTGTTGTTAGGTGTTCTTGATCTAGTTGTCCATGATATGATTAGTTGTGGATTTTTCCATGCAGTCTAGATTTAACTCTGTAGGCGTGTGCTATTTTGCAATGTCTGATGTGTCCAACAATGGTTGGAAGTATGGTCGAAGGAGGTCCACATTGAACACTGGGTGCAGGCCAAGGAATGGGGGAATGTTGAGCTCAAATGCATTGTCTCCCACAATCTTGGTAAAGGTGTAAGGACCACATGTGGTCTTAGTTTCCAATAGGCTCCAGTATGGCATCCCTTTTACAAATGCAACCAGACTTTTTCGCCCACCTAAAACTTGTGTGGCACCTGATGTTGATCATGTCATTGCTTGTACTTGGCATTGAATTTCTCTAGAATTTCATGGACCTACTGCCATATGTGTTTGATGTGCTGAATGAATTTTTTTGCCTTATCAGCTTCAGACTGGACATGAGCCAAATCTGCCTAAGTAGCTGCAAATTGTTTGGCCACAACAATGGGACATAGTGGCTAGAATCCCAAGCCCACGTAAAAAGGGTTGTGGCCAGTCGAGCTATGGAGAGCCAGATTATAGTTATGTTGGACATAGGAGAGGCTCTCATCCCATGTGCATGGATTCTTTGAGTTCCACATGAACATAGTTTGTACGATCATCTTGTTGATGGCCTTTGTCTAGCCATCAGTTTGGGGATGGAAAGATGTGGACTTAGTAAGCTTGGTGTCCAACATCGACCAGAGACTGGAACAAAATGTACTGAGGAACCTACTATCCCGATAAGAGAAGATAGATTGTGGGATCCCAAAGTGAACCCACAATCTTTTAAAGAAGATTTTAGTACTGACTTCTAATGTGGTATTCTTCTTGTAGGCTGCCATAATGGCCATCTTCGAGAATCTTTCGATGACCACAAAAATGCAATCGCTTCCATGCTTAGTAGAAGGAAGGCCCAACATGTAATCCATGGATATGGATTCCCAATGTTGACTAGGGGTAGGCAATGGAATATAGAGGCCTTCTTCTTTATGGTTGGTTTGGAAATGGCGCAGGTAGTGTAGGATCTGATGTACTTCCCGACATCTTGTCGAAGATTCTACCAATATAAATACTTCTGTAGTACTGCCACCATTTTCTCAACCCCGAAATACCTAATGGCCCGACTATTGTGTGCTTCCCAAATCATCTTATAACACTCGCTTGAAGGAACACAAAGGTCTCCCAGGTGTGTTATCGGGAATAGTGTCTATGCAGAGCTGCTAATCCCATTAAGGCTGGTAGCTACCTTAGAAACAAACACACTAAAAACTAGTTTCGTTTTCCTTTATGAGAAATAGATAAGAGAAGAATAAGGAGACCAACCTCTGTCTTGCGCTTGGTTCCTTGCTCGATTCCTCTCTCTTCTGGTAGGTCTTTGCCACTCGCTTCCTTGTCTACCCAGCTTCAAAGAGTACTTGTAGAATCAAAGCAGCATAACACTATCCAAGAACATAGATCTATTATCATAAACAATATAGGATCAGATGTACATTGACCACACAAATTCATAAATCATCAATCATACAAGAATATGGAGGAAAACTTGAATAGCTTTATTGATAATCAAGAAAGAGCAAAGAGGATTACAACCGATTGTTCTGACCTAGCATCATCCTCTCAGCAAGTAAGCCCTTCTTCACCTCATGAAAAGCTTAGATCACCCAACACTATGATATTGCACCAAGAAACCAACAACACTTCCTTACAAGATACAAAATTCTAGCCTCTGGATCTCTGGGATGAGGGATCCATATATAGATGTCTACAAGGGAGGTGAGTCAACTTTTGAGATTTGATTAGTGTCTTATCTTTTATAGTTCTTGATTCCACTTGGAGATTGATGACCTCTTACTCATCCCTGGTCGAATTCAGAGAGGCAAGTGTCACAGGAGAGGTTTCTGGAAGATTCCATGCTCCTCCACCTTGCGGATTGACCCTGCCATTTGTCCCTTCTCGCCCATCACACCCCATAGAAGGGCTTTTGGACATGCATCACACCTGTTGTGTGTATTCAGGTGGGATGCAACGCACTTTGCCTATGGAGCAGGTGAAATGGTTCAGTTTTGACCAGTTCTAAGTAGTTTTTCATGGAGAACTTCTGGGAGACGCTGTAATTAGTTGACCTTATTCTTTTAGGGGTTGGAAAAACACCTTTAGGGACTTAGGAGCCCTTGGTTTATGGACATTTATGCTTGGGGTTGCAGTGCCCAAAAATGTCTATAATGCTTGCCCCCTAAAGCATGAGGTCGTTAATCTTTTTGATGTCGGGTGAAATGATTTATCATGAGGATCCGAAGTTTTTTCGAGCTTGGAGGCGACCTGTAATAAGATACAATACAATACATTATCTTCATTTTATTTTCATGATCTAGTTGAGGCGGGCATTCCCATGCTCAGATTTATAAATTCATTTTCATGTACATAGGACAGACAATCGTCTGAGTGTAGACTGATGATTCTGGTAAAGCCATCATCCCTTAGATTGGATGATTATCTGTGCAGCAATGATGTACATTTGATGTCTTTATTTTCCTGAATATATATCACAGCCCAGATGGATGAAACTAGATCCGGGGTCTTCAATCTCGTTCGATCTTCACTCAAAGTACAACTCGATCCATGTGAGAGATGTTCTGGAGTTGAACATGGAAATACATCGCCTGATTACCAGCCAATGATGTAAGTTGTTAACAGGCGCAAGAGGAATCACCGATAATGATAATGATCCTCAAGGTACTACAGTACAATTCACGTGGTGTGAATAAGAGACTTGGCGTTGAACACCATGCAAAATCTTTCGGTCGAAGGCCATTGATGTAAACCTATCGCCGGAAGTGACAAACTTTCCATTGAGGCATGCAAGCTTCAAAGTACTGAAAGGGTTGTTCCTAGATCGACTTCTTAGATAATGAGCTGATGTCGACAAGAAGCGATCTGTCATAGGAGGGCCTTAGTGAATCCCACATCAATGACACAGAACGGAGCAAATGATTTTAATGGAGGTGAAAATGATCTGGTGATATACGGTTCAGGGTGGCGGTCATGAAAGAATGGAGCGAAAATGTATTATAGTGGGTGAGACACAGGTGAATTCTCTGAGCGACTTCTCTTGAACATATCAGTGACACTGGCATGATGGATTGGTAGCATTAACCCCAAATGTGGATTGTGTGATGGAACCATGGTGATGTGACCAGTGAATGGAACAACCAAACCCGACTCGGATGCGGAGTGAAAGTGTCATGTTCAAGAGCGACTTGCTACCAACAAAGTTTCTTCAAGTTTTCTTCCCAATTTTTCCCCAATCATTGCTGACCAGTACCTCTTTATTTTTGTCAAGCTTTAGGAGGATAACATATGCTTGTTCTATAATTTTCCCTTCGGGAAAACCCATCGCTATGTTTTAACGAGCCTAGAGATAGTGAAACTCGTTCTTGTCTGTTATGGACAAGTTTGTCACTATTAGGTTTTAACGAGTTTAATGACAAAGATAACTCGGTCCTTTTCAATTTTAGAGAGTCTGAAAAGGAACGTAAAGGAAACTCCAAAAATCCTTTTTCGTCATCTAATCCCTTAAGTCTGAAAAAGTATAAAATAATACAAAAGGGATGAATTTTCGGTACTTTTAAGGAGCCGAACAAAACAAGCGCTCGATCTTTTTGTGTAATAATCCCTCAGGTCCAAAAAGATTAAAATCTAAAGGAGGGATAACACTTCCGGTCGCTTTAACGAGCTGGAGAGGCCAATGGCTCAGTAATCTTTTCATATTTTACAAGTCAGTTGAAAAAAGCTTAAAGGAGACTCGTTTTTGAGGAACGAGTGATAGATTCGGGTAGTAGCTGATTCCAGGTAAGGTTTGGAATTTTCCAATCACGACAGTGTCACAAGGATGGATAAGAAGATCACTCTTCACAGCTATTCCTCAAAAGGGGTAAACAATCAAGTGGAGGTGAATGATCGGGCAATACAAAGTGGAGGTGATGATGAGAACACGACCAAGGCTTCAAAGGCTGAAGTACTACATTCACGATGGTTATTTACCGGAAATTGGTTCATTTTTTAATGAGCTTAAACGCTGGGGGAAACACTTGCTCATTGCTTATGTTTATTTTTTAACGAGCTTGAATTCCGCATTAAAACTGCTCGATATAATGGTCATTTCTTGACTTTACCATTAATGACTTTGTTCCTTCAAAGGTTGCACTGCATGCTCAATTGCTTCATCAAACTAGTTAGAAATGAACAATACATGTTTGGAAAATGAGTTAAGACACTAATATTTTACTTGAATTACGTAAAAAGTAATTTAAAAGTGCTTTTACCCCTCATTTTACCATTTCATTTGAACTTTGGCTTGTTGGAGCTTTGGAGGTGCTTTCCCCCTTGATTTTCACCAGCTGATTTCGGGAGATTCTGTGGACGATTTTTGGTGCCGTCTGGACCAGGTAGGAGCTAAACCTGAGCTCTTTCATTTCATCCTTTCCATTTTGCATTCTAAGCCTGATTTCTAGTTTTTCTAAGCCTCTAGGGTTTGAAAAACTCGCTTTGGCTCCATCGCACCCTTTCTATATCGAAAGGTGCGTTGCATGTTGGCCTACTCACTAGACAGTTAGCATGCAACGCACCCAGAACACTGCTGGGGGTGCGATGGGCACAAGGAGGGAAATTTGTGCACAGTTTTCAATGGAAATTTTTGCCTGTTTCTCACCAAATCAGGATCTAACTCTTCTCTTGTTTGTTTTCAGATATTTATTGGAGAAAAATGCCTATTAAATGGCGAGAACGTGAGCATGAAGAAGAGGACATGCTTGCTTTACATGATCCGGTTACAGTAAATGCATTGCGGAACTGTGGCCTGCTGAAGTTTTTCCGCATCTCTAGCATGAGGCAACAAATCAAATTGCTGCAGTATTTTCTCAATGCCTGGGACCCTACCAGCTAGGTGTTTCAGATTAGGGGCAAATCCATCCCCTTGACTATCGTGGACATCTATTTTTTGACCAGCTTATCAAGGCGGGGTGCCCCTATCTCTTTATCAGGTTCGGCCTGTGGGGGAGAATCTGTGAGAGATTACATTCGCAGGTATTGCAGAGAGGGATCTCAACTGAGTAAAGATGGCAAGATCATCATCCGAGATGTCACTGGCAGGTCCTTGAGGACCATTATGTTCACCTTTGGTAGGATGGCTGGTGGTGCGCTCTTCATGTGGCCAACCGGTATTATATGCAGTATGCCTTAGAGTGTCTCGAACCGAAGGTGTTCAACTGGTGTGATGCAGTACTCTTCGTGATGAAAGAACAGTTGACCAAGGTGAAAAACAGAAGATTGAAGAACTTTGGATATGGTTCTATTTTGACCACCTTTGCCTTGAAAAAGATCCCGCTTGTTATAGACATTTTTGTGCCTTACAACATGAAGCATGAAATGTCCATAATCTAAGGGATCCAAAGTCCCTAAACATGTTGTTCCTACCCCTAGAGGAACAAGGTCAGCAAACCACAACACTGAATATTAGTTCTCCACCTGAAAACACTCAAAAACAAGCTAATTCTGGATCATGTCAACTGCTCCACTGAGCATCTGCGCTGAATGTCAAGTGCTCCACTATCTACCTGCGTTGAATGTCAACTGCAAAGAAGGCTACCTGCGCTGGGCGAGTTTTGACATGTGGCGCAGTCATTCCTCAAGGTGTCAATGCCCAGGAAGCTTCCAAAATGACACTTGGATCAAGGAATTCGACTGGTGATGAGTAAGAGGGTCTAGATCTCCAAGTGGAAGCAAGAACCTCCAAGTGGACTCAAGAACTGAAGAATAACTAAAGTGAGAGAGGACACAAGTCAGCTTCACACCAGTCTCTAGCTGACTCATCCTTTCTCCAAATTTCCTATATATAGATCTCTCTCATGAGGTCTAGGGGGGCTGGAATCTTGTGAATGTAAGGAAGTGTTGTTGGTTTGAGTTTAGAACTATTGGGTGATTTGCTTTGAAGGAGGTGAAGAGGAGATTTCTTTCTGCTGGGAAGGTGATGCTGGATTGGGCCTCTTATGGTTGTATCACTTCCTGAACTTTACTTCTTCCATTAATAAAGCATTTGAGGTTCTTCTATATGCATGTGTTTCAATGATGTATTGTTATACTTGTGTATTTGATTTATTCTAATCCTTGAATCAATTATGAATGTATGCTTCTTGTAGTTTCCCTCTCTTGCCATTTTGCAGGATCTTGTTGTAGCTGGGCCAGTGAAAGAGCAAGGAGCTGGGAGCAAGCAGTAAAGAGAGAAGATTGGATCAACCATTAAGTGAAAGACATCGGTTAGTGGATCTCTTTCTCCCTTATTTTACTTTCATAATGAAGAAATCTTAGATAGCTTTGCTTCGGTTGTTGCTGAGGTACTATCACCCTTAGAGTGGGATAGGGTCATTCTGTATTGGATACTTTTCCCAACAACAAATTGGTGACTCCACTGGGGATCGTATCTTGTTGGTTGTTTGTGTTTTTGCTATTCATTTCCTAAACACAAGGAGTACCGAATCGAACTGCATTTGGATCTTTCAAATGCAAAGTAGAGGGCAGCTACTCTAGCTCAGTTTCTGGGCATGTTTATGATTTGAAGAGCTGATCCACAAGGACTCTGAACAGCTCTTAGTGATAGCTTTTCATCCTCCTAATTACCCTTTAGTGTGTACTTGATTGATAGCTTTTGATTTGGCCAAAAACTGTGAATTTTTGAGCAATCTGTAACCCGGAAACCAAGAGAAACGAAAGTTTCTCTGTTCATTGCAGGCACTGTGAAGGCAGTCTGCATTTCAGCGCAAGTCCCAAAAGGGCTACCTGCGTTGAATGTCAAACTGACAGTGTACTACCTGCGCTGAACCAGTTTTGCCTTGTGCAACTGGAGTTCCCTGCTGTTTATTGCCCTGTTTTCATCCTTCTTTTTGCAGCCTGTTATCAGTCAATGTACCTATCTGAAACCACTTTTCTTTGCCACTATTCCGCCTCGGTTGTATAAAGAAACTGTATTTGTTCTTTGTGTATTTCTTACATCATTTGCAGTTTCCCATAATGAAAGTGAACTAGTCTTGTTGTGGCCTCTTAGATCTAGACCTGTGATAAGTGTCTTTCTGATCTTAAGAGTTAGTTTGTTTGCTGTTCATAGCTGATTGAGCTTTTTCTTTCGTCATATGGTTTGAATTTATGTATTTCTAGTGTCGAAACAAGTAAATCTTAAGGTGTCTTTTGATTTTGGACAAAGCTTGTTTGCTTTCACTTGAAATTGAATTCGAAATTATACAACAGCTTTCTTTTTGTAGTACATCAACATTAAGAAAGAGAAAAGAAATGCCTGCATTGTGCATGTGCATTTTGACAGCTTGCATGTTGATTTAGGAAAAAGTGCATTAGTGTGTGCTCTATGATCTGTGTGAAAAGATGATGTCTTTCTTTTCCCTCAGTAGTTAAGATTTTCAAAGTTGAAAGATTGAAAAGCTTGCTTATCATCTTAGACTGCATTTAGGAGTGTTACTATACATCTCGTGGTGATCCATAAAGGCAAACTGCTAAACAAGATCAACTTAAAATGAATTGAATTTACATAACAACGCATTGAAACATAACGCAAACACATAGAGGTCTAAGCTAGAGACGTGTTCCGGCGTCGTTAAACGTGATATCTTGGCGTTGAGTGGTTGGGTGATTCCTCCACGGTGAAGCGGTAAGTATCAATACGGACTTGTGCTCCCACGTACCGTCGCGTATATATTGGGAGACCCCTATAGGAACAAAGCCTTTATCCATAGGAAGCTGTGTCGGCCGCCCTACTGATCGCAATGCAGTGAACACAGCATTCACGAAGATCGACCACTCGTACCGTAAAACGTATTCTGTGGTTTTGCGAAAAGTTTGGCACACCCTCTGCCTAGATCTCCAGAGTAGTTTCTTTTGGCCTTTTTCAAACTCTATAACTGAAAAAGTCCATCCGAGCATTTGTCACTTCGAGCTCGTTAAAACATCGAAGGAGACTAGAGTCATCTTTAGCTTTTTCTCGACTCTTAAAAAGTGAAAAAGCAAGTTGTGTCTAAAGCGTCGTTATAAAATTTATTTTAAACGGAACATAATCACCTCCTATTCCTGCGTTGATCTTTAGGTTGAGAACATGGAACGCCCCAACCAAGGAATTCCTCATGACGGAAATCCTAGTCCTTTCTCCTCTTGGGGAGAAGTTGGTGCGCCCCACATGGCCACATTGTCGCTTCCAGGACTGACAATTGGCCAATCAATTTGGCTATTCTCAACCAATGTAGTTCAGAACACCATGGTTCCTGAGCAGTCGAGTCAACAACTAGATCAGTCTAGAGCTGCCCACCAGCCTTCTACTTCCTATAACTCTTCCTCCAATCCTTCATCTTCGCAAGGTAGAGCCGGCAAAAGCCAAGCTCCCATGGAGAAGAAGGAGAAGAAAAAGAGAGAGAAGAAGAAGAAGGAGCCTAAGGCGACTGGGTGCAAGCAAAAGACATCTGACAAAAATCCACACACAGCACAGACCGGGCCTAAATCGCCATGTGTCATATGTAGAGGAGACCACTTCCATAGAGATTGTCCCTGTATTCCCCGGATACTAAGGGACTGGTCCCCTCGTTTGCAAAATTCGGGAGCATCAACCTCTGATAGCCATGTTGAATTCTTACCGTCAACCAGCGAAAGTGAAGGTTCAAGACAAAGAGGGGGAGCAAGATCCCCCTGTAGACTATGTGAAGGCGATCACGCCATCCACCGTTGTCCCTTCTTAGACGAAGCGAAGAGAGTTTTGGAAGATCGTCCGGTTTCACCGTTGAGACTTCCTCCTCGATACAAAAAACTCGTGCCAAGTCCTTCGTTGGTTGAGAATACAGCTGGCCCGCTCAAGTGGTCAGCTGAAGTGTCAGTCATTGAAAATGAACCTACTGAATCCAGACCGGACGAAAGTCCAAAGGTCGAAACGGCAGTTGACCCGGTTCTCCCTTCAGAAGTTTCATCGTCAAATGACACCGTCACTTAAGATTCATCTTCAAATGACACCCTCACCGAAGAGAATAAGGATGACACCATCCAGATTCTTTTCATCAACACAGACTCTGATGAGCATCAGGGCAATGCGCCCATTCCTTTATCGTAGGAAGGAACATCGTCAGGGTCATATCCGGCCGTGTATTCGGTCCCACCACCAAGCAACCTGGTTGTGTCCTTTGATTGGAACCAACTAGGCAGACCCCGGTTGCCAGCCAGTATACCATTCAGAATCGTAGTCCAAATTTCCAGAATGGTAATGGCTGGCACTATCATTGATGAAGGGGCATCTGTGAGTATCCTTTCCTCTATTGCTTGGAAAGCACTGGGTTCCCCGGCGCTTTTGCCTGAGATAAGAAATCTCTCGGGTTTCGATAAAGGAACCAGTCAACCATTAGGGATCCTCCCCAATGTGCCTGTTACATTGAAAGGGAAGACCGTTCAAATGAATGTGATGGTCGTTCAAGGACCCTTGGATTATAACCTACTCCTTGGACGAGACTATATATATTGCATGGGAGCAATAGTCTCCTCACTCTTTAGAGTAATGTGTTTTCCACACGAAGGAAGAATGGTCAAGCTCGTAGACCAACTTTCATTTCCGGGATCACGCATTGTAAATAGTCACATACCAAGCCTAAATGGTCTATTCAATCAAGAAATGTCTCCACCCCCAGTCCTTCTTCCCGATGAGTGCGAGTGATTCGGAAAGATGGGACTGGAACCCAGGGGGCATGCATCCTGGTCTGCTTCGGGCAGAGAAAACCTTGGGTATAAGGTAGAATTTCCGCGAGAGAGTATGACTAGTCCGTACCCCGTCCGTGGATGGAAGAGGGGTTGTTCTGGAATAGGATTCTTTTGTCAAGGTTACGTGTTTGACAACAGTCATTCACCCTTGTCTATTTCGGTAGACAGTGCCGAGGAAATGTTTTGTTTGAAAGATTAACGAAACAATCTTTGGGTAACCAGAAAGAGGTAAGCCTCACCCTTTAAAACAAATGTTTTGATGGATAAGTAGGGGCAGCCTTGAAATTGTACTTTATACCTGGGGGCATGCAAACCTTTTGGAGTGCAAGCAAAGAGCGGTTATTTATCTGTTTTTTGGATTAGTCGTTTCCGAACTTGCATAAAGAAAGGATATGGAGTAAAGCTTAGTGAAGATGAAACTCCTTAAAAAATAGAGATCTCACAGGAGACATTTCTTATCTTATGACTGGTATTTCGAGCAGTTTTAGCACATAGTTCATGATCGTTAAAAAATAAACATAAGATTCGAGCAGTTTTAGCATAAAGTTCATGCTCGTTAAAAAATAAACGCAAGATCCGAGCAGTTTTAACGCGGTCTTCATGCTCGTTAAAAATTAAATAAAAGCAGTGAGCAATGTTTCCCCCAGAGTTTAAGCTCATTTTTAAATAAAAAATGAACCTATTCCGGTAAATAACCTCTGTGATCGTAAATTTATCAGCCATAAAAGCCTTGGTCGTGTTTGCACCTGCCACCTCCACCGTCATTTGGCCGATCGTTCACCTCCATATGATTGTTTACCCATTTTGAGGAACAGCTGTGAAGAGTGATTTCACCTAGCCATCCTTGTGACACTGCCATGATTGGAAAATTCCAACCTATACCTGGAATCTGCTGCTATCCCTGTTTATCACTCGTTCCTCAAAAGACGAGTCTTCTTTGAGCTCTTTTCAACTGACTCGTAAAATATGAAAAGTTTGCCGAGTTTTGGCCTTCCAGCTCGTTAAAGTGACCGGAAGAGCTATCCCTCCGCTAGATTTTAATCTTTTTGGACCTGAGGGATTATTGCACAAAAAGGTCGAGCGCTTGTTTTATTCGGCTCGTTAAAGTTATCGAAAAATCATCCCTTCTGTATTGTTTTATACTTTTTCGGACTTAAGGGATTAGATGACGAAAAAGGAATTTTGGAGTTAACTTTCTGTACCTTTTCAGACTCTCTAAAAATGAAAAGGACCAAGTTTTCCTTGTCGTTAGACTCGTTAAAATGATTAAATAGCGACAAACTTGTCTTTAGACGAGAACAAGTTTCCCTATCGCTAGGCTCGTTAAAACATAGCGATGGGCTTGCCCGAAGGGCAGGTTATAGAACAAGCATATGTTATCCTCCTCAAGCTTGACAAAAATAAAGAGGTACTGGTCAGAAATGACTGGGGAAAAATTGGGAGAACCTCAAAGCTTTAATGGTAGCAAGTCGCTCTTGAACATGACACTTTTCCTCCGTATCACATCGGGTTGGGTTGTTTCATTCACCGGTCTCATCACCATGGTCTCGCCAAACCATCCACATTTGGGGTAATGCTACCGATCCATCGCATCAGTGTCGTTATATGTTCAAGAGATGTTGTTCAGAAAGAGTCAACCGTGTCCCATCCACTGCCATACATTATCCTTCATCCACCCATGATCGCCACCCTGAGTCATATGTCACAGATTGTTTTCACCTCCACTAAAATCATTAGCTCCATTCCGTGTCACTGATGTGGGATTCATTAAGGCCCTCCTTTGATGGATCACTTCTTGTCGACTTCAGCTCATTATCCAAGAAGTTGATCTAGGAACACCCCCCCCAGTACTTTGAAGCTTGCATGCCTCAATGGCAAGTTTCTCACTTCCGGCGACAGGTATACATCAATGACCTTCGACCAGAAGATTTTGCGTGGTGTTCGACGCCGAGTCCTATATTCACACCGCGTGAATTGTACTGCAGTACCTTGAGGGTCATTATCATTATCGGTGATTCCTCTCGTGCTTGTTAACGGTTTACATCATTGACCGGTAATCAAGCGATGTCTTTCCATGTTCGACTTCAGCGCAATTCTCACATGGATCGACTTGTACTTAGAGTGAAGATCGAACGAGTTTGAAGACCCCGGATCTAGTTTCATCCATCCGGGCTGCGATATATATTCAGGAAATATAAAGACATTTGACATGTACATCATTGCAGCAGATGATCATCCTACTCAAAGGATGATAATTTCAGCAGAGAATTATCAGTCTACCATCAGACGATCGTCTGTTCTATGTACCAAAATGAATTTATAAAGCTGAGCATGGGAATGCCCGCCTCAGCTAGATCATGAAAGCAGAATGAATCATAATGTATTGTATTGTATTTTATTACAGGTCACTTCTCAACGATTGAATGAACTTCGGATCCTCCTGATAAAGCATTTCACCCGATAAATGACCTCATACTTTAGGGGGCAACTGTTATAGACATTTTTGTGCCTTACAGCATGAAGCATGAAATGTCCATAATCTAAGGGATCCAAAGTCCCTAAACATGTTGTTCCTACCCCTAGAGGAACAAGGTCAGCAAACCACAGCACTGAATATCAGTTCTCCACCTGAAAACACTCAAAAACAAGCTAATTCTGGATCATGTCAACTGCTCCACTGAGCATCTGCGCTGAATGTCAAGTGCTCCACTGTCTACCTGCGTTGAATGTCAACTGCAAAGAAGGCTACCTGCGCTGGGCGAGTTTGGACATGTGGCGCGGTCATTCCTCAAGGTGTCAATGCCCAGGAAGCTTCCAAAATGACACTTGGATCAAGGAATTCGACTGGTGATGAGTAAGAGGGTCTAGATCTCCAAGTGGAAGCAAGAACCTCCAAGTGGACTCAAGAACTGAAGAATAACTAAAGTGAGAGAGGACACAAGTCAGCTTCACACCAGTCTCTAGCTGACTCATCCTTTCTCCAAATTTCCTATATATAGATCTCTCTCATGAGGTCTAGGGGGGCTGGAATCTTGTGAATGTAAGCAAGTGCTGTTGGTTTGAGTTTAGAACTATTGGGTGATTTGCTTTGAAGGAGGTGAAGAGGAGATTTCTTTCTGCTGGGAAGGTGATGCTGGATTGGGCCTCTTATGGTTGTATCACTTCCTGAACTTTACTTCTTCCATTAATAAAGCATTTGAGGTTCTTCTATATGCATGTGTTTCAATGATGTATTGTTATACTTGTGTATTTGATTTATTCTAATCCTTGAATCAATTATGAATGTATGCTTCTTGTAGTTTCCCTCTCTTGCCATTTTGCAGGATCTTGTTGTAGCTGGGCCAGTGAAAGAGCAAGGAGCTGGGAGCAAGCAGTAAATAGAGAAGATTGGATAAACCATTAAGTGAAAGACATCGGTTAGTGGATCTCTTTCTCCCTTATTTTACTTTCATAAAGAAGAAATATTAGATAGCTTTGCTTCAGTTGTTGCTGAGGTACTATCACCCTTAGAGTGGGATAGGGTCATTCCGTATTGGATACTTTTCCCAACAACACCGCTGATGCAGCCGCAGTATATTTCACTTGGTTTACCTCCACCGACTGAACCATGGATGCAGAGATGGGTCGACCATATGTCTAGACATCCTGGTAAGTCTCAGATTTCCTTTTCTGATACCTTCTTCGGGTGGTTCGATCATCAGGAGATGGTTTTTTCCGAGTATCCATATGCTGGTATGGACTTCCGGGGTGACCCGGATTTGGTACTGTCGGCTGGCGAGCAGTGGGGTGCCATTGGTAAATTCTTTGACCATATTTCTGTTTATTGTTTCTCTTTATAATGTCCTTGTGATTTATTCTATCAAGACTAATCAGAACTCATGTTCTCATGCAGATGTTGGTCCCGTCCGGCCAGTAGTACGCCTGAGAGTGCCAGCCGCCACTCCAACAGGAGAGGTTGTGGGAAGGGCTATCCTTCGCGACCTCGATGTGGCCGAGACTCTTTCAGCATTACAGGATCAGGTCAAGGGCCTCACTCTCGGTATTCCAGATGTGAGGACTGACGAGCTGCCTCTGAGGTTGCAACGACATACCACTGGCGTGCCAAGTCGATGGACTAGGCTTTTATGCATGATTGCACAGGTGATGACTTGTTATAACCAACATCATTAGACTAGGGTGCCCCCTAGCATTTTGAGTTTTGGGTCATTTGACCAATTTTGTCTTGGTTATAGAACATTATGTGTAAACCATAAACAGTTATATATATATTCTTGATTTTCGGAGTTTTATTTTGGTTAAGTTACATAATCTGAATGCAAATATTGATGAAATGCTTCTTTTTATAAATGTTGCAAATGTCTATCTAACACATAATTTGCTAATGAGTCAGTTAATGTGTTTAAGCTTCTAGAAATATGTTGATATTGAATAAAATCAAATTGCCTTTCCAAAATCTTGACCCTTAGGAACATGCGATAGATAGCTGGATTTCGGATGGAGTAGATACCAGTGAGTTGTAGTATGATGAGCTGTGAGTCTAGCTTGACGACAAGTCGGCGTATGCCATGTGTGATGGCATCAAAGAGAAGTTCTATCAACGCGCTATATTCAGCGATGTTATTTGTTAATCAACCAATACATACCCCTCTGAAACTTACTAACTCGTCGCTTGGATCAAAAATGGCCCAGGCCGCAGAAGATAGGTTCCGCGAGCTACGATTTGCTTTGTCGGCATATCCAACAAAAGATTCCAATAGGTTCGACATCTGCGACAAATGCAAAAAGTGGATTTATTTGACCAAAACGATTACCCTTAGTGAAAACAAAAATGTAACAAAAGCATATAGGTTACCACACTGAATCATGCATAGTAACGCTTAAGGTACAACCCGTTACGGGGTTGCGCCAGTGGAATTCCGTCGTAATCCATTAACTCATAGGCTCCTTTTTCTAATACATGTTTAACAATATAGGGGCCCATCCATAAAGACTTGAATTTACCTGCTCCCAATTTATCGGATTCTTGGTCGTAATGTAAGACCAGGTCACCTTCTGAGAAGACACGGGGTTTGACATTCTTGTCGCACTGTGCCTTGACTCGTTTCTTATGGGCTTCGTTAGCCAAAGCGGCATCACGACGGGTTTCATCCAATTGGATTACTTCCAAGAAACGATCCCCCTCTTCTGAAGTTCTGAGGAGAAGGTCGATTGCGAGTTTGAGGGACGAGATTTCACACTGAACTTGTAAGATTGCTTCTAGGCCATACACCAGTTGGAAGGGTGTAAACCCGGTTGCATTCCTTACCAATGTTCGGTATGCCCACAAGGCTGAGTACAGGATCAGGTGCCAAATCCTTTTGTGGACTCCAATCATCCTTTGTAGCATGCACTTCAGGACTTTGTTGATTTCTTCAACTTGTCCGTTGGCCTGCGGGTAGTATGGAGTAGAGCTGTTGTGAGACAACTCTAATTTGGAAGCTAATTCGGCCATCATGTGATTGCGAAAATGCGATCCATGATCTGTGACTATAGCCTGTGGAATGCCGAATCTGGCGACTACATGATTGAAAAAGAAAAGGGTAGCTGTTTCACCAGTGTTATCTAATGTAGGCATCGCCTCGGCCCATTTGGTAAAATAGTCCACTGCGACTATGATATACCCATGCCCCCCGGTCGAGGTGGGGTTACATGTCATGAAATCAATGCCCCATTTGGCGAATGGCCCAACAGCAACTATCGGCTGCAGAGGTGCGGGTGGTCTTCTGGTTTTGCTATCGAAAATTTGACAGGCATGGCAACTTCTGACTACGGTTATGCAATCTTTGAACATTGTTGGCCAGAAGTATCCTGCGCGTAAAAAAAATTTTGTCGTAGCGTAACTGGATTGATGCCCCCCACACGCGCCTGAATGGCAATCATTCAGGACTTTTTCGGCTTCCTCATGGGTGAGGCACCTCCTCAGAACTGTATCAACACCACGACGGTAAAGCGTGTCACCGACGATCATGTAGTCTTTTGATTGGTATTGAATACGTTTTTGTTCAGAGCGGGAGGTATTAGGCCTATATTATTGGGTTTGGAGATAGATGATTATATCTCCATACCACGAATTGCTTGAAGATATCAGAAACAAAGATTCATCCACGATTGTTTCATCTGATGTTTCATCGTTGGACGACGATGGGAGATCGCATAGTAATTCCGCGAAAACCAGGGCTTTCTTTGATTTGGATTTTACAAATTCCATATCAAACTCTTGTAGAATTGCTATCCATTTTGAATATTTGCCCCCCAGCAACTGTTGCGACAATATATAAGTCATGGGGTTGCAATCTGACAGAATGGTAGTTTTTCGAAAGAGGACATAGTGTCGAAATCTCTGTATCTCTTGAACAACTGCGAGCGCCAGCTTTTCAACATAGGAATATTTTCTTTCTGTATCACTTAAGTTCTTACTTAAATAATATATAGGATGTTCAATTCCATTGTCTTCTTGAACTAACACCATTGCGATGGTTGTATCCGCTGCAGCTAGATACAGGTTAAAGTCTTTTTGATAATCAGGAGTGTACATTAATGATGCTTTCATTAGGGATTCTTTTAAAGCATCAAAGGAAGCTTGCGCGACCTGATCCCAGACGAAGGGAACTTCCTTTTTCAATAGACATGTATAACCTTTTGCAAGTTTGACGTAATTTGGAATGAACCTCCTCAGAAATTTTGCTTTCCCTTGGAGTTTCTGAATCTGAAGCAAATTTGAAGGTGGAGGCAAATTTATGATTGCTTGAACCTTACATGGGTCGAGACGGATCCCGTCTTTTGAGACTACAAAGCCAAGTAAACGACTAGAACTGACACAGAACACACATTTGTGTGGATTGAGTCGTATCTTGTAGTGTTGGCAACGTAGAAATATCGCTCTCAAATGCTACGGATGATCGGTCCGCTTTCGCTAATGAGCCGGAAAGTCATCAAGATATGGTTGAACGATGTTTTTGATGTCATGGAAGGCATAATTCATTGCCCTCTGAAATGTTGCCCCTACGTTCTTTAAACCAAAGGGTAATTTGCGATATGCGAATGTGCCCCATGGGCAAATAAATGCAGTCTTTGACTGGTCCTATGGGCAGATATTTATTTGATTATACCCACAGAATCCATCCATGAATGAAAAGATTTCGCATCCGGCGCATTCATCAATTATCTGGTCAATAAAGGGTGTAGGGTAGTTGTCTTTTGGACAAGCTTGATTTACATCCCTATAATCGACGCACACTCTAATCATTCCTTGCTTTTTCATAACAGGAACAATGTTTGATACCCAATCGATTAGAGGAACCGGGTAAATGAAACCAGCATGGAGAAGCTTTTCAACTTTTGCCTTGATGGCAGTGGCTTTCTTGGGGTGCACCTGCCATAGCCGTTGTCATATTGGTTTGACATCTGGATACATCTTGATTTCGTGTTCAACTATACTTGAGTCAATGCCTGGCATTTCTTCATATGACCAAGAAAATACATCTCTGAATTCGCGAAAAAGAGCATTATATATTTCCAGTTCTGAAGGAGAACAACATTTGCCAACATAAATATTCTCTACAACATCTGTTTTGGTCGAGATATTTATGGCGATAGTCTCTTCAATGTTGGACAAGTTTCGCTCGGAATCCACTGTGTTTACAGTATTTGATAGGAAATAAAAAACTAACGGATGATGATGATCATCAGGAGTATCTTCTTTACAATTCGGAAGATGGGAACGATGGTGGTAATCTTCCCATGGCGCCCCTTCAATTACCATTGATTGAACAATTCCTTCGTCGGTGTAATGCACTTGCGACGAAGGATCTGAAGGGGTGCCATATTCCTTAGACCTATCTATCCAAATGCTTGATGAGCGTTGATTCCGGTCTACCTCCCATGCTAAAAACATTGATTTCTATAATATTTCTATTGGGCTTGGAGGCAATACCTGCGTATGATCCATGTTTATATCGTTTTCTGAGATCTTTTGAATCAAAGATATCATATTGCAGGTTCCTATTTCCGCCAGATTGATTGGAGGAAGAAGGGAAAAAGTCCCCATTAATATAGGGTCTTTTAGTAGGCCTACTCCGATATTTTGAAGCATATGGGGGCTTCCATGGATCATCGGAATGCTTCCCGTAACTTGGGAACTATTCAGAAGAAATGTTTGTTGGTCGACAATCGTAATTCCTCCTTGAAAAGGAAATGCAATCTTCCTAAAGTAGGTTGACACAACTGCAGCCATAGCATATATCCATGGTCTTCCCAGTAGGATGTTGTAATCGATGTTTCCATCGATTACTTCGACATCTATTTCTATTGTTTTCCCTCCTAGTTCAACTTGCAAGTTACTTAGAATACCATATGGGGTATATGTTCGTCCGTCAAATGTTTTTAATGTTGTCGAAGATCACGACAAGGTTAGAGATCCTAAAGTTTTCCAGCAACTCATCGACATAATACATGTAGATGCTCCCTCATCAATAATTGTTCGATGAACAGTTTTGTTGAGGGCTTTCACTTGAATGAGGAAATCTAGTTGAGCTAGTAACTGAGGATCGTATCCTTTATGATTAAAGGACACAAGATTAGAATCCTTTGGGTCTATCCCACCGATAGCTAATAATAAAGCCTGCTTCTGGGATGGCAATTTTGCAATACCTCAAGTGTTGACATAGCGGATGGCAATTGGGCTAGATCTTCCACTATATTATAATGTTGTGCTGCTCTGGCATGAGGATTAAATGTCGACTTGTGTACTACTCCCTTTGGCGGTTTTATTATTAGCTCAGGAATGATGGGCGGCGCAACTTCTGTGGAAGTTGTTGTTGAACTACTAGGTTGATCTTTATCCTTGTTGTTTGACAGCTGTGGATTCCCGTAATCTTTGTTCCTTGTCGATATCAAAGCATCATTTTTTTGTTTCGAAACCGACAACATCAGTACTTGGGACGGGGAAGCATTTTCACTAGCAACCAGATTTGTTCCTGGATTTGGAAATGGATCAGTCAATACTGCCGAGGTTTTTGAATTCTTGTTGAATCTTTTAAGCTCAGCCTTATGTGGACAATCTCTTGTCCAATGATCCTCATCACATATTACGCATGGATTTTTTGGTTTCCTATCTCTAGGAGGGTTTGCAGAAGATTTTTCAGGTGATGATTCCTCTTGTTTCTTCTTCTTCCCTTTGTTTTTCTTCTTGCCTCCTGGTTGCTTGGTTTCTTTGCCTTTATCTGTCAAGACGGCATTTACTTCTGAGGCGAGAAGTTCTTCTTTTGCATTTTGACTGGAAATCTTACAGGCATTTTTAGATGTAGCCTTTGTCGATTTCGTTTCTGTCGTACCAATCATGCCATCGCCGGCATGAGAGTCTTTGTTTGATTTAGGAGGAGGGGGGACGGAAAATTCCGATCTGGGAGCGTCAGGGATTTTATCGTAGAGCATGCTAGACTGAGTATAAATCAAGTCTAAATATTGCGCACGAGCAATAACTTGCTCTTCAGTGACGACTCCTCCTTTTGCCACATCTTCTGTAATGGAAGGTAATAAAGACTTAATAAACCATTCAGCTAAAAGCTGATTAGGAACATACATTTTTACCATTCTACGACGACATCGCCACTCATGAATATGATCGGATATGTGAGTGGCCATTGTTTGCTTGAAATTGGTAAGAAGTTCTGTTCCCATTTCGTACCTTATCGGTAACTGAAAATGGGTTAAAAAGGTTGTGGCTAGGGTACTGAAGTTGTCAAATGAAGCTCTGGGTAACTCGATATACCATTTTGCTACCAGACCAATTAACGTCCTCTGGAAAAGGCGAAGTCTAATCGAATCATATTTTAGGGTGTTTGATGAACACCATAGATGAAATGTCATCACATGATTCGATGGGTATTCACCTGGATTTCCATTAAATTTGGGAATATCTAACGAAAGTTTATGTGGAATCACTGGCCACCAAGGGGCGTAAGCAATTGGATCGTTTGTTAACCTATTTAGATTTGGTAACTCCAAAGTTGCCACGAAGGGTAACTGTTGATTCAGGTTTGGCGAAGCATACCCATGATACGACGAAATTTCCTGAGCAGTTGGTCTTTGCATACCAGCATAATGCATTTGATGCTGGTAACTCTGGTAAGGTTGATGGGCATAACCATTGTAGAACGGTTGATTTTGACCGTTTTGAATATACGGTTGCCCACTATTTGCAAAGATTTGTTGCTCGGATCCTTGGTATACTTGTTGGAATTGCGGTTGTTGGTATTGCACCAGCCATGGTTGCGAAGCCATGTGTTGTTGCCCAATACTGACTGTTTGACAAAGATGAGGGGTAATTGTACCCATCTGTGCCTGTGTCATCCCACCAGTTGGCAATTGTGGTTGAGTCGTAGGGACAAGAGGCTGTTACATTACCACCTGAGAAACCTGGGGTTGGCATACAACAAACAACGCTTGTACTTGCGACACTATCACAATAGCTGGCGTAGCCGGTATATTTGACATAGGTAAGCATTGTTGCATCGAATATACAACTCTTGGTTGTTGAGGTAGTATTGGTACCCAACTACTAGACATAATTCCAGCATAACCTGAATTTTGTTGTGAACTCTCATATAGTTTTCCTCCTAGAGGAGACAATGAAAGGGTATATTGCCCCCCATACGGTGGTAATCCAGTACTTAAAGGAATTGTTTGCCCTTGAGGACCGGATTGCCCAAATTGACACCCTGAAGGATCAATTCGCTAAGACTCAACATAAGAGTTCCCGGATACTATTCCGGATGAACAAATAGGAATGGACCATACTGTCAAAATAGCCCCTGAGTGGGCCCCATCTAGCGATTGAGAGCTAGTTGGGACATATGGTATGCCAGCGAACATTTTTGGAGTGACAGCAGTGTTGTAGGGAAAAGTATCCAATACGGAATGACCCTATCCCACTCTAAGGGTGATAGTACCTCAGCAACAACTGAAAGCAAAGCTATCTAAGATTTCTTCTTTATGAAAGTAAAATAGGAGAAAGGGATCCACCAACCGATGTCTTTCGCTTAATGTTTGATCCAATCTTCTCTCCTTGCTGCTTGCTCCCAGCTCCTTGCTCTTTCACCGGCCCAGCTACGCAAAGATCCTGCAAGAGAACAAGAGAGGGAAACTACAAGAAGCATACATTCATAACTGATTCAAGGATTAGAATAAATCAAATACACAAGTATAAAAATACATCATTGAGACACATGCATATAGAAGAACCTCAAATGCTTTATTAATGGAAGAAGTAAAGTTCTGAGAGTGTTACAACCATAAGAGGCCCAATCCAGCAACACCTCCCAGCAGAAAGAAATCTCCTCTTCACCTCCTTCAAAGCAATCACCCAATAGTTCTATCCTCAAACCAACAGCACTTCTTTGCATTCACAAAATTCCAGCCTCCTTAGACCTCATGAGAGAGCTCTATATATAGGAGAAGTGGAGAAAGGATGAGTCAGCTTGAGGCTGGTGTGAAGCTGACTTGTGTCCTCTCCCACTTTAGTTAAACTTCAGTTCTTGAGTCCACTTGGAGATCCTTGCTTCCACTTGGAGTTTAAGGACCTCTTACTCATCGTAGGGTGAATTTGCTGATCCAAGTGTCATTTTAGAAGCTTCCTGGGCACCTGACACCTTGCAGAATGACTGTGCCACTTGGCCAATCTCGCCCAGCGCAGGTAGCCTTCATTAGAGTTGACATTCAGCGCAGGTACAGAGAGGAGCATTTGACATTCAGCGCAGATGCTCAGTGTAGCAGTTGACATGATCCCGAAATTGCTTGTTTTTGAGTGTTTTCAGGTGGAGAACTGATTTGAAGTGCTGTGGTTTGTTGACCTTGTTCCTCTAGGGGTAAGAACATCATGTTTAGGGACTTTGGATCCCTTAGATTATGGACATTTCATGCTTCATGCTGTAAGGCACAAAAATGTCTATAACCGATGCCCCCTAAATGTATGAGGTCGTTTATCGGGTGAAATGCTTTATCCAGAGGATCCGAAGTTCATTCAATCGCTGAGAGGTGACCTGTCATAAGATACAGTACAATACATTATTTTTCATTATGCTTTCATGATCTAGCTGAGGCGGGCATTCCCATGCTCAGCTTTATAAATTCATTTTGGTACATAGAACAGACGATCGTCTGATGGTAGACTGATAATTGTCTGCTGAAATTATCATCCTTTGAGTAGGATGATCATCTGCTACAATGGTGTACATATCAAATGTTTTTATATTTCCTGAATATATATCGCAGCCCGGATGGATGAAACTAGATCCGGGGTCTTCAAACTCGTTCGATCTTCACTCTAAGTACAAGTCGATCCATGTGAGAATTGCGCTGAAGTCGAACATGGAAAGACATCGCTTGATTACCGGTCAATAATGTAAACCGTTAACAAGCGCGAGAGGAATCACCGATAATGATAATGACCCTCAAGGTACTGCAGTACAATTCACGTGGTGTGAATAAAGGACTTGGCGTCGAACACCACGCAAAATCTTCTGGTCGCTATGTTTTAACGAGCCTAGCGATAGGGAAACTCGTTCTCGTCTAAAGACAAGTTTGTCGCTATTTAATCATTTTAACGAGTCTAACGACAAGGAAAACTCGGTCCTTTTCATTTTTAGAGAGTCTGAAAAGGTACAGAAAGTTAACTCCACAATTCCTTTTTCGTCATCTAATCCCTTAAGTCCGAAAAAGTATAAAACAATACAGAAGGGATGAATCTTCGATAGTTTTAACGAGCCGAACTAGACAAGCACTCGATCTTTTTGTGTAATAATCCCTCAAATCCAAAAAGATTAAAATCTAGAGGAGGGATAGCTCTTCCGGTCGTTTAACGAGCTGGAAGGCCAAAACTCGGCAAACGTTTCATATTTTACGAGTCAGGAGAAAAGAGCTCAAAGAAGACTCGTCTTTTGAGGAACGAGTGATAAACAGGGATAGCAGCAGATTCCAGGTATAGGTTGGAATTTTCCAATCGCGGCAGTGTCACAAGGATGGCTAAGTGAAATCACTCTTCGCAGCTGTTCCTCAAAATGGGTAAACAATCATATGGAGGTGAATGATCGGCCAAATGACGGTGGAGGTGGTGGGTGCAAACACGACCAAGGCTTTTATGGCTGATAGGTTACATTTACCAAGGTTATTTACCGGGATGGGTTCGTTTTTTAACGAGCTTGAACACTGCTCAAACTTATGTTTATTTTTTAACGAGCATGAACTATGCGCTAAAACTGCTCGGATCTTGTGTTTATTTTTTAACGAGCATGAACTTTATGCTAAAACTGCTCGATTAATTTTGCATGCCCCCAGCATAATAATGCAAACGAGGAACATGCCCCCTAGACTCCAGGGGATCGCTTCATTTTTTAATGAGGTTGGCACAATAAAGAACTATCCTCTTGGTTTTTCATTTTTTAATGAGGTTGACCTGAGATAGGAACTATCCTCGATTTTTTAGATCCATTAGAAACAAAAGGTTTCATATTCCACTGTGGCCATTTCCGCCAGATTACTTGAAGACGGCAATGCAAAAGTACCCATTAAAGTAGGGTCTTTTAGGAAAATGACTCCGATATTTTGGAGAGAATGATTCCTTCCCTGGATCATTGGAATGCTTCCTGTAGTAAATGGTGGCACAACTTCTGTCGAAGTTGTCGTCGAACTGCCTGGTTGATCATTTCCTTTACCGTTCGACGACTGCGGATGCCCGTAGTTTTTGCATCTTGTCGAAATCAAAGCATCATCCTGTTGCTCAGAGGTCGACACCATTAGCACCTGGCACCGGGAAGTATTTCCACTATCAACCAAATTTTGGCTTGGATCGGGAAACGGATCAGTTAGCACAGCTGGGGTTTGTGAATTCTTTAAGAATCTTTTAAACTCAGCTTTATATGGACAATCTTTTGTCCAATGATCCTCATCACATATCTGACACCCAGAAGGTGGTTTCCCTTTTCCAAAAGAAGTTTTTCGAGGAGATGACTCTCCTTGTTTCTTCTTCTTCTCTTTGTTTTGCTTATTCTTGCTTCCTGGTTGATTGGTTTCTTTGCCTTTATCTGCTGATACGGCATTTACTTCCGAAGCAAGAACTTCTCGATTTGCATTTTGATTCGAAGTCTTACGGGCTTTCTTATTTGAATCCCTTGTCGACTTTGCGTTTGCAGTGCCAATCACACCATCACCGGCATGAGAGTCATTATTCGATCCAGGAGGAGGAGGGATTGAGAATTCTGGTCTGGGGGCGTCAGGTATCTTATCATAGAGCGTGCCAGACTGAGTATATACTAAGTCCAAATATTGTGCACGAGCAATAACTTGCTCCTCTGTTACGACCCCTCCCTTGGCCACATCTTCCGTTATAGCAGGAAGAAGCGACTTTATAAACCACTCCGCTAATAGCTAATCCGGAACATAAGTCTTTACCATTCTGCGACGGCGTCGCCACTCATGTATATGATCAGATATATGTGTGGCCGTTGTCTGCTTGAAATTGGTTAAGATTTCTGTTCCAGTTTCGTACCTAATAGGTAATTGAAAGTGGGTTAAGAAAGTCGTGGCTAGGGAACTGAAATTGTCGAAAGAGGCTCTAGGTAACTCAATATACCATTTAGCCGCCGGACCAGTCAATGTCCTCTGGAAAAGGCGAAGCCTTATCGAATCATCATTCAAGGTATTCGATGAACACCACAGATGAAAAGTCATCACATGATTCGACGGGTCTTCGCCAGGATTTCCATTGAATTTAGGAATGTCCGAAGGAAGCTTATGAGGAATCGCTGGCCACCAATGGGCATAGGCGATTGGATCGTTCGTCAAACGATGTAAATCTGGTAATTCTAGAGTTGCCACGAATGGTAACTGTTGATTCAGGTTTGGTGAGGCGTACCCAGGATACGATGGAATCGCCTGAGCAGTAGGCCTTTGCATACCAGCATAATGCAATTGATGCTGATATGACTGATATGGTTGGTGGGCTTGGCCACTGTAAAGTGGTTGATTTAATCCGTTTTGAATATACGGTTGCCCACTATTCGCAAAGATCTGTTGCTCAGATCCCTGGTACACCTGCTGGAATTGTGGTTGTTGGTATTGCACCATCCATGGCTGCGAGGCCATGTTCTGTTGTGCCATACTAACCGACGGACCAAGATGTGAGGTAATGGTACCCGTTTGTACCTGTGATGTCCCGGCAGTTGGCGATTGTGGTTGTGTCCCAGGGTCAAGGGGTTGTTGCATTACAACTTGAGGTTGACACACAACAGGCATCGCTTGAACTTGCGACACTGTTACAATAGCTGGCGTCGTCGGGATGCTCGCCACAGGTATACACTGTTGCATAGAATATACAACTCTTGGCTGTTGGGGTAATATAGGTACCCAACCACTTGTTGCAACTCCAGTTAAACCTGAATATGGTTGAGAACTGCCGTATGGGTACCCTCCCGGAGGGGGTAATGAAAAGGCATACTGCCCCCCATGCGGTAGCAATCCGGAACTCAAGGGTATGGTCTGCCCTTGGGGACTGGATGGCCCAAATTGACCTCCATAAGGATCAACTTGTCTAGTTTCAACATAAGAATTACCGGATATTACTCCGGAGGAACAAACTGGAACAGACCACACTGTCGAAATAGTCCCTGGATGGACTCCTTCTAGCAGTTGAGTGCTAGTTGGGACAGATGGTACACCGACAAACATTGTCGGAATGGCGGCAGGGGGTTCTGCCGTCGCTGTGTCATTTGACACAGTCCTTGATGTCGACGGTTGCTCAGACATTTTAAGTCTATCCAATAAATTGCCTAGCGATTCTGTAGGAACTTCCACTGGTGATGGACAAACTTCTGATGCAGAAGGAAAAAGAGTGACACCTACTCCAAAATGAGTTGGAGTATTTGCTTGCGATTCTTCTACAATTTCCTCTATTGCAATCAAACCAGGTGGAAGAGGAAGACCGTCAGGTCCGTAAAATATTTCTGGTGCCGAAGAAGTGGTTGTTTCGATAGCGGCAGTTGTTTGAGGAACAAAACTCTCTGGACCGGTTACCGATGGAACTAGTTCAGTTAGACAAGTATTTGCCCCCAGACTAGGATCAGTGTTATTGTCCCTCTGTTGCTGTTGAACTTCTTCAAAAGAGGCATGGGTTCCAGAAATGCTTGGAGTAACCGTAATCTCAGTTGTGGTTGGAACAGGTGTTCTAACTTTCAAAGGAGATTTTGAACAGGTTAAACGAGCTCGCTTTGTCTGTACTACTTTCGATTCCGGAGACAAAGACGGTTGACTCGCAAGTCTTTGCGAACGACGGGGTTTCAATTGACTTTCTTCCACGGTTGCGGATTACTCGATCAACTAAAATACAAAAGGGGAATTATGTTTCCGAATTGAATGAATTTTATTAGACGCTTTAAGACACAACTTGCTTTTTCAGTTTTAAAGAGTCGAGAAAAAGCTAAAGATGACTCTAGTCTCCTTCGATGTTTTAACGAGCCCGAAGTGAAAAATGCTCGGTTGGACCTTTTCAGTTATAGAGTTTGAAAAGGGCCAAAAGAAACTGCTCTGGAGATCTAGGCAGAGGGTGTTCCAAACCTTTCACGAAACCACAGAATACGTTTTATGGTACGGGTGGTCGATCTTCGTGAATGCTGTGTTCACTGCATCGCGATCAGTAGGGCGGCCGACACGGCTTCCTAAGGATAAAGGATAAATGCCTATAGGGGTCTCCCAATATATACGTGACGGTACGTGGGAGCACAAGTCCGTATTAGTGCTATCGTCCCTCAGGAGGAATCACCCACCTTCGTAGAGATCGACAGTCACTACGTTTAACGACGCCGGAACACGTCTCTACCTAGACCTCTATTGTGAGCGTTATGTTACAAAGCGTTGTTAGGTTCATTCAATATATTTTAAGTTGATCTTGTTTAGCAGTTTGTCTTTCAGGATCACCACGAGATGTATTGGTACAAATTCCTAAATGCAGCCTAAGATGATAAGCAAGCTTTATAATCTTTTAACTTTGAAAATCCTAACTACTGAGGGAAAAGAAAGACATCATATTTTCAAACAGATCACAAAGCACACACTAATGCACTTTCTCCTAGATCAATCATTCAAACTTATCAAAAATGCAAATGCAAAATGCAGATATTTCTTTTCTCTTTCTTAATGTTGGTGAAATGCAAAAAGAAAGCCGTTGTATAATTTTGAATTCAATTTCAAGTGAAAGCGAACAAGCTTGTCCAAAATCAAAAGACACCTTAAGATTTACTTGTTTTCGACACTAGAAATATACAAATTCAAACCATATGACGAAAGCAAAAGCTCAATCAGCTATGAACAGCAAATAAACTAACTCTTAAGATCAAAACGACACTTTATCACAGGTCTAGATCTAAGAGGTCACAGCAAGACTAGTTCACTTTCGTTATGGGAAACTGTAAATGCATAAGAAATACACAAAGAACAAACACAGTTTCTTTATACAACTGAGGCGGAATAGTGACAAGGAAAGTTGGTTTCAGATAGGCCCACTGACTGGTAACAAACAGCAAAAAAACAAGAGTGAAAACAAGGCAAGAACCAGCAGGAAACCCCAGTAGCACAGTGTACCACTGGTTCAGCGCAGGTAAAGGACTGTCAGATTGACATTCAGCGCAGTTCCCGAAAGGGCTACCTGCGCTGAAATGCAGACTGCCTTTGTACAGCCTGCACTGAAGAACGAGACTTGCGTTTTTCACAGTTTCTGGGTCACAGATTGCTCAAAAATTCACAATTTTTGCTCAAATCAGAAGCTATCAGTCAAGGACACACTAAGGGATGACAAGGAGGATGAAAAGCTATCACTAAGAGCTTATTAGAGTCCTTGTGGATCAGCTCTTCAAATCATAAACATGCCCAGAAACTGAGCTAGAGTAGCTGCCCTCTACTTTGTATTTGAATGATTCAAACACAGTTCGATTCGGTACTCCCTTTATTTATGAAATGAATAGCAAAAACACAAACAACCAACAAGATACGATCCCCAGTGGAGTCGCCAATTTGTTGTAGGGAAAAGTATCCAATACGGAATGACCCTATCCCACTCTAAGGGTGATAGTACCTCAGCAACAACTGAATACAAAGCTATTCAATATTACTTCTTTATGAGATGTAAGAGAGAGGAGGAAGAGGTCCACTAACCGTTATCTTCCGCTAATGATTGATCCAATCTTCCCTCTTTGCTGCTTGCTCCCAGCTCCTTGCTCTTTCACTGGCCCAGCTACACAAAGATCCTGCAAAAGCACAAGAAAGGAAAACTACAAGAAGCATACATCCATAATTGATTCAAGGATTAGAATAAATCAAATACACAAGCATAACAATACATCATTGAGACACATGCATATAGAAGAACCTCAAATGCTTTATTAATGGAAGAAGTAAAGTTCTGAGAGTGTTACAACCATAAGAGGCCCAATCCAGCAACACTTCCCAGCAGAAAGAAATCTCCTCTTCACCTCCTTCAAAGCAATCACCCAATAGTTCTAACCTCAAACCAACAGCACTTCCTTGCATTCACAAAATTCCAGCCTCCTTAGACCTCATGAGAGAGCTCTATATATAGGAGAAGTGGAGAAAGGATGATTCAGCTTGAGGCTGGTGTGAAGCTGACTTGTGTCCTCTCCCACTTTAGTTAAAATTTAGTTCTTGAGTCCACTTGGAGATCCTTGCTTCCACTTGGAGTTTAAGGACCTCTTACTCATCATAGGGCAAATTTGCTGATCCAAGTGTCATTTTAGAAGCTTCCTGGGCACCTGACACCTTGCAGAATGACTGTGCCACTTGGCCAATCTCGCCCAGCGCAGGTAGCAGCGCAGGTACAGAGTGGAGCAGTTGACATAAAGCACAGATGCTCAGTGGAGCAGTTGACATGATCCTGAAATTGCTTGTTTTTGAGTGTTTTCAGGTGGAGAACTGATCTGAAGTGCTGTGGTTTGCTGACTTTGTTCCTCTAGGGGTAAGAACAACATGTTTAGGGACTTTGGATCCCTTAGATTATTGACATTTCATGCTTCATGCTGTTAGGCACAAAAATGTCTATAACAAGCAGGGAGTTTTGTCGTCGTTGTGTCAGATGACACAGTCCTTGATGTCGACGGTTGTTCAAACATTTCTAGTCTATCCAAAAGATTGCCTAGCGATTCTGCAGGAGCTTCCGATGGTGGTAGACTAATTTCTGACGAAGAGGGATATAGAGTGATCCCGACTCCAAATTGTGATGGAGTATTCGATGGAGGATCCTCCACAATTCTTCTATAGCAATCAGACTAGGTGGAAGAGGTAGACCGTCAGGTCCGTAAAATATTTTTGGTGCCAAAGAAGGTATAGAATCTACAGCAACAGATGTTTGGGGAATAATACCTTCCGAATCAGCTGTAGATGGAGCTGGCTCAGTAACACAGGTGTTTACCTTCACACTAGGATCAGTTCTACTGCCATTTGGTGGCTGTTGAACTTCTTCTGTAAAGGCAGGGATACCAGAAATGTTTGGAGTAACCGGAGTCTCCGATGGTTTCAATTGACTTTCTTCCATGGTTGCGGATTACTCGATGAACTAAAAATCAAAGGGGAAGTATGTTTCCGAATTAGATGAATTTTAGATGCTTTGACACAACTTGTTTTTTCAATTTTTAAGAGTCGAGAAAAAACAAAAGATGACTCTAGTCGCCTTCGATTTTTAATGAGCCTGAAGTGACAAGTGCTCAGATGGACCTTTTCCGTTAAGGATTCTGAAAAGGGATGAAAGGGACTGCTCTGGAAATCTAGACAAAGGGATTACCAAACCAATCGCAAAACTGCAGAATACTTTTTACGGTACGGCAGTCAATCTTCCCGAATGTTGTGTTTAGTGCATTGCGATCGATAGGGTGGCAGACACGGCTTCCTATGGATAAAGGATAAAGCTTATTATGGTCTCCCAAAATATACTCGACGGTACGTGGGAGAACAAGTCCGTACTGGCACTTATCGTCTCAAAGTGGAGGAATCACCCAACCAACAGTGAAAACAACAGTTACCAGGCTTTACGACGCCGGAATACGTCTCTAGCCTAGACTTCTAGATGTTGTGCGTTAGGTTCCAAAGCGTTTTTAGATTCATTAAATTTATTTTATGGTTGATCTTGCTTAATAAATTTTCCTTTTAGGTTCACCGCGTGATGTAGATGTACAATTCCTAAAATGCAATCTAAGATGATAAACAGTCGTTTAATCTTCTTTTTGCAATGAAAATCCTAGCTACTAAGGAAAGAGAGATAACGTTCTTTCAACAAAGAGCAGAGAGCACACACTATATGCATTGTCCTAAATCAAACCAACAAACAGTCTAAATGCAAATCCACATGCATGTATTTGCTTTCAACCTTCTTAATGTGTGAATGATAAAAAGAAAGCTAAGCACAAATCTGAAATATTTTCCAAAGCAACAATTACTAACAAGTTTCTTTTCAAAACAAAATGAGGACAATGACAACACTTTGCGATTTGGAATTGAAAACTTGTTTTCAACACTAGAAAAACTACTAATTCATATCAAATACAAGAGTAACAGTGTAATCGACTATTAAGAACAATCAGATTCTCTTCTATGACTGAAAATGACACTTGCGAGACTTTCAAATCAAGAAACGACAGTACAATTACGCTACTTCTTTGTAAAGGAGAACTGAAAATGACTCAAAAATACATAAAAACATTTACAGTTCTTTGCACAATGAAGGCGAAATAACAGCAAGGAAAGGGGTTTCAAAAAGAGGTGTACTGACTATAGGCAGCAAAACTCCTGAATAGAGCTGAAAAGAGTGAACACAGAAACCAAAATTTAGGAACAAGGCCTTGTCTGATTAGCGCACCTGTAACACAGTGAAACTGAAATGCAACGCACCTACTATACTCGGGAAGTGCGCTACATTTGAAGTTCACAGAATAGACAGTGCGTTGGACCAGGGATGAGACTTTGATTGGATTCCGGGTCATAGTTTGTAGTTCAGTTCAGGGATTTAGGCCGAGCAAGTGGTAATCAGTAAATCAATGACAGGGATAGATCTAAGGAGGTTACTAGAGCCACCACGAGCACAATTAGAGAGCTTGTAAATCAATCGTTTAATTCATAAACAAAACCCAGAGATTGACTGAAGCAGCATTGATCTACTTTGCACTTGCATAGCAAATGCAGTTCGAAGGCTAGCTGGCTTGACTTCAGGCTCCGTCTGTAAGTTTATAAAGTAAACAAATGTAGATGAACAAACAATCTACTCACTCCCCAGTGGAGTCGCCATTTTGTTATCAGGAATAGTGTCTATGCAGAGTTGCTAATCCCACTAAGGCTGGTAGCTACCTTAGAAACAAACACACTAAAAACTACTTTCGTTTTCCTTTATGAGAAATAGATAAGAGAAGAATAAGGAGACCAACCTCTGTCTTGCGCTTGGTTCCTTGCTCGATTCCTCTCTCTTCTGGTAGGTCTTTGCCACTCGCTTCCTTATCTACCCAGCTTCAAAGAGTACCTGTAGAATCAAAGCAGCATAACACTATCCAAGAACATAGATCTATTATCATAAACAATATAGGATCAGATGTACATTGACCACACAAATGCATAAATCATCAATCATACAAGAATATGGAGGAAAAATTGAATAGCTTTATTGATAATCAAGAAAGAGCAAAGAGGATTACAACTGATTGTTCTGACCCAGCATCATCCTCTCAGCAAGTAAGCCCTTCTTCACCTCATGAAAAGCTTAGATCACCCAACACTATGATATTGCACCAAGAAACCAACAACACTTCCTTACAAGATACAAAATTCGAGCCTCTGGATCTTTGGGATGAGGGATCCATATATAGATGTCTACAAGGGAGGTGAGTCAGCTTTTGAGATTTGATTAGTGTCTTCTCTCTGATAGTTCTTAATTCCACTTGGATATTGATGATCTCTTACTCATCCATGGTCAAATTCAGAAGGGAAGTGTCACAGGAGAGGTTTATGGAAGATTCCATGCTCCTCCACCTTGCGTATTGACCCTGCCATTTGTCCCTTCTCACCCATCGCACCCCATAGAAGTGATTTTTGACATGCATCACACCTACTGTGTGTATTCAGGTGGGATGCAATGCACTTTGCCTATGGAGCAGGTGAAATGGTCCAGTTTTGACCAGTTCTGAGTAGTTTTTCATGGAGAACTTCTGGGAGATGTTGTAATTAGTTGAACTTGTTCTTTTAGGGGTTGGAACAATACCTTTAGGGACTTAGGAGCCCTTGGTTTATGGACATTTATGCTTGGGGTTGCAGTGCCCAAAAATATCTATAACAAGGTGGCATAACATGGCATCCTGGAGGTGAAAATATGGAACTTGCTAATCCTCTTAGAGCGTCTGGCATGTGTGGCCAAAATTTGGATCACTTTTGTAGAGAAATGGCCAATCAGAAGTCTCGTACCCACAAGAGTTGAGAACAGTGGTTAATGCCATGATCGGTGGTCGACTGAGGCAATCTGCAACATTATTGGTGCTGCCCTTCTTTTACTTGATATTCAAATGGAACTTTTGCAGGTATGTGGACCACTTTTGACAACGATAATTTTGCAACTTCCCTTGCATCTGTATGAACTGCAGGGGTCGGTGGTCTGTGTGGATGATCATTTCCTTCCCAAAAATTTAATCCTTCCATTGTCAGTAGGCTTGCATAATGGAATACATCTCTTTTTCATAATTTGGATACTTCCAGACTGTGTATGAAAATTTCTCATTGTGATATGCCATTGGATGCCCGTGTTGAGTAAGGACTGCACCAATAGCATAGTCAGAGGCATCTGTCTCGATCTCAAATGGTTGTTACAAGTCTGGTAATGTGAGAAATGGTGCAGAGTAGAGGCGATGTTTCAACTTTGTGAATGCCTTCTATTGAGATTCAAACCAAAATAATTTTTCTTTCGCACCTCCCTTGGTGACTTGACTCAAGGGCCAAGTGATATGAGAGAACCCCAACACGAACCTACGGTAGGAATTGGCAAGACCCAGAAATCTACAGAGCTTTGTTAGAGTGGTTGGGTATGGCCAATTCTGAATGACTTGGATCTTGGTTGGATCCACATGCACCCCCCTTTCATCAATAATGTATCCCAGATATTGAACCTGGCTCATGCCAAAAGTGCATTTCTCCAAATTGTCACACAACTTGTGTTGCCACAGTGTTTGGAGAACCTGTCATATGTGGAGGAGGTTCTCTTCCTAACTTTGGCTAAAGATCAGGATGTCATCCAAATATACCACCATGGATGTGTTGGTGAATGTCCACAAGATGTAATCCATTAGCCTCATGAAGGTTGCAAGAGCATTCGTCAACCTGAAATGAATAACCAACCATTCTAAAAGGCCCTCCTTGGCTTTGAAAGCAGTCTTCCACACATCGAAGGGTTTGATTGGTATCTGGTGATATTCAGACTACAAGTTGATCTTGCTGAAATATTTTTCCCCCTTGAGTTGGTTTAGTAGGTCATCAATCCACGAGATTGAGTACCAATTCTAGATAGTGATCTTGTTCAACACTCGATAGTTAATATAGAGTCTCCAAGTCCCATCCTTCTTCTGTACCAACACGATTAGGCTCCCACGGGGATATAAACTCGGTTGGATGTGACCTTTCTGTAGTAGCTCTTGAATCTACCTCTTGATTTCATCATTCTCCAGAACGAAGCATCAATAGATTAATCCATTGGGCAAAGGTGCACTTGGGGTGAGATCGACGGAGTGCTTAACTTGGTAGTGTAGAGACACCCCTGCCGAGGGAGGTGAAGATGTCCTTGTACTCCTCCACGACCTTCTCCGTCTGTTGTTGTCATGTGGAGGGGCTCTGTCTAGAGGTCATTGCCACCATCTTCTTCTTTCCCTGAGGGCATACCATCAAGAAAACAAATTTCTTGGTTTTGGAAATGAGTTTACTGCATTGTCTTGCAGTAACTAAATAAATGACGGTAGGAGGTGCTACCTTCGGTATCCTATACAACTTATTTCCCAAGGTAATAATAATAGTGCGAGGCCTTGACTCATACACAGCGTGTCGCTTCCACAAGTATGGTTGACCTAATAATACATCACAAGCATCAAGGGGAGAAATGTCACATAATACCTCATCCATGAAGGGCTTGATGTTGTATGGAAGGCGAAATTGTTGGCTCACGTGAAGATCTCATCTTTAGTGAAGCCACCTGATGGTGTATGGTTATGGGTGTGTTGTGATCAGTAAGCTGAGTCGCTTCATGACCTCTCCTAAAATGAGGCTCTTTTGGCTCCCATTGTCAACAATGGATTGTAGCGGGGAACCCTTTACCCACATCTGGGAGTGGAAGAGGCGCTCCTCCTTCTCTGGATCTTCGGGTTCCTCCTTCTAGATCTTCATGGTGGCAATGGTGGCATTGGGCTCCGCATCAATAATATGCGTTCCTTTGTCATTCCCCTTGTCGAATTTTGACTTAGAGTCAGAACATGCATCTGATTTTGAAGCCTTCAGCTCAGCCACTAGTGATTGCCTGGCTCGACACTCAATTGTGTTGTGAGTGGAGCTCTTATGGAAATCACACCACTTTCCCATGTCCTTCTTCGACTTCACGGTGTTGTTCTTTTCTTGCGGATTTGTTGGGTTGTGCTGGGTCATCCTACCTTGGCTTTGTCCTTTGTTCCATGGTTTGGGGGCACCTTTCCCTTACTTCATATTCGCAGATCCAAAGTCTTGCTTCTTCTGTTTAAACTTTTTCTCAATCTTGACAGTGTATCAGTATGTTGTGCCGAGTGAGGAGATGTCCAGGAACTTGTTGTGACCATCAACAACCCCCATTTTTCTTAGTTGTTAGCAATACTATTAACAAATGGGGACCCTTCCAAAAAATCAAATCTTAGCATTTAATGTTGCCTTTTGTTTTTAGAACAAAACAAGATATCAAAGTGGAACTTGCTAAAACATGTAAATTTACCCTTTCATACTCCAAGTGCATGAAATATCAAAAACTATGAGTTTCTTTATAAAAGGCGTTATATGACCACAAGACCTAAGAAAAACTTTATAAGTGGAAAGTCTCAAATATTAAGAAAATCTTTGAAAAACCCACTTTTAAAATGATATTATCGCATCGCAAAAGATCACAGTAGACATCTCTTATAAAAGTAACTCCTCGAAAATGCGATCCGCGAGAATGTGAGATCACAAAGTCTTACAACCTCATCGCATCGCAAATTCCAAAATCTACAACGCTACTTTATGTAAAATGCCCAAATATTGCGAAATGTGATAAGCCTCTCACAAATCACATATCGCAACCACCAGATGAAACAATGGTTTTTAACTATAATAGGTTTTGCGATATTGTGATCTGCAATATTGCGAAGCAAATCACAAAATCACTTTTATCGCAAATCTAAGGGCTCAGAGTTCTATGATAGTACTTTCCGTCGTTCGATGCAAAGTTATGAACATTAAATTTTAACTTAACGGTCTGCTAGTGGTCATTTATTAAAAAATGATTCGGATTAGGGTAAAGGACCATTTGACGCAAGGTGATATCTTTGATATGATTGAAGAATTAAAGCTTTCCCATCACCTTATTTTTGTCTTTCTATTGATATTTCCTATATTCATTATCATCCTTATCATATCCTTGCTCTCTGATTGCAAATTTTCAGGAAGAGTACGCAAAGCGTAATACACGACGATATGGGAAAGAAAGGCAAAGCACCTGCATCTGAGAAAACAGAAATGACTCCATTATTCACAGACACCACTTGTACTAGGGATGCAGGGATATCTACCTGGGAAGCCATGTACAAATTGTTAGAAGAGGGAAACCAGAGAATTATGAAAGTTAAAGTTACAACAAATGGAAGCGGCTCTTCTAAAGCATCCCTAACTGAGCTTGCATGCTCATTCCTACACCGTATTTCTGCGAGGCCGAAGATACTCCCCTACACGGATATGGTGAAATGGATTATAGATCACACAGACATATCTGATAAAGAGTTCAAGACGGCCAATTAGCAAGTCATGGGGTCATTTTCCCCACAAAATTGGAGATGCTTGTATCACTTTCCAGAACCCCAGGCTAGCTACAATAAGCAGTTTGTAGAGAAGTTTGCCAAGGAAAATGAAGACTTGGCAGAATGTACAAAGCACTAGCTAAACAACGAGGAAATATTAAAGAAGGATAAAAATAGTATGTACGCCACTTGCTCTCTTTCTTCTCCTTATTGTTTTGCCACTACAATGTTGTGTAGACTGTTTGAGAGACTAGACATCAATAAATTTTCATCGGAGTGGTTATCTCTATTAGATACGGCTACTAATGTCACCATAATGGATTGGGCCCAAATTTTATCAGATAATTTAGCCTCTGCTATTTTATGATATCGAACTAAAAGAATTTTTACTTCAAGGGTTTATTCTCCATTCTTTTTGAGTGCCTATGTCATGGACGCCATTTGTTTTGTCTCCGATTTTCCTATTATGGGATGGAAGTGGATGGTACAAAATCCTCTTCCCATTCAGGTTTATCACAAAGTATTGTGGGAATCCAATTTCATCCCACATTTCTACAAAATTTGTCATGGAGTTATGCTCCCTATTCATAAAATGCTCTACAATAAAGATGCCCCAAGATTTTCCCCAGAAGTTGAAGTTGACATTCTCCCTATGGGAAGGTGGTTTGGAGAGGAGTTTTTCACATACATCAGGGTGTTTGGCAGCATTGCTTCACCCCATGTGCTTCCTTTTTACGTCCCTGATAAACTAATGGCCATGGAGATAGCCTACTAGACCTGTGGCGTTGGGGGAATGAGCAAAGTACTGAAAGATTCTAAGAAGGCCATTTGGCTTCAATTTCCTATAATATGCAGAGCTTTTGCATTATTTAACTTAGGTCATGCTTTTAAAGAGGTTGATAATATGCTATGTTTACAGCTACCAAATTTCCCAGGGAGGCAGTATGATCCCTTCGGTGTTGTAAGTACTTTTACTATAGCGGTTAAAATAAAAGTGTTTACCAATGAAGAAGATCCCTTTGACGATATCTTTCTGGAAAAGAACACTTTCAGAGTGGTTCTAAATATGGCACAAATTTAGTTTAACCAAGAATAACTTCAAAAGTTTGAAAATTACAAAAAACAAAGGTTAATAAAGGTCCCTTTGGACCAATTGCTCATTGAACCAATAAGGGAGCCTACTACCAGTGTTAGCATAAGTGGTAGTTCAAAAGAAGAGAAGCCTAAATCAAATTCCAAAAAAGAATCAGCTGAAAAGTCCCATGATTAGTCCAAGAGTGAACACAGCAGAAGTGAAGGGTCAATTAAAGACACAGCTCAATCTATAGAAAAGCCTGACCAGTAGGTTTTGTCCTCAAAACAAGTTGAATTTCCCACTCCCCTTACAAAGCCAACAAAGCCACTTGTAGTGGATCTAGAAGGGGAATGGGAGAATTTTAATAAGTTAATCAACACTAAGGAACAAAGCACAGAGCCACTGACAAACCTAAGAGAGATAGCCATAGAAATGGTGGTAGAAGGGGCTATCAATACTCAGGAAACGAAGCATATTCTTGTTCCTCCGTCGTCTGAAATTGTACTAAAGAGAGAGGAGATTCCTCCTCTAGATGTATTTTATAGCCCGCAACATAATTTTGTTGTCAGGAGGCAAAGAAAGAAAAGAAAAATAGATGCCATGCTCACTCTATAGGATGAACCTCTGGATGTTCTTTAGAAGGACCCAACTGGTGGGCTCCAGTATTGTAGCAATGATGCTGCAACTCCTGGGACTCCCTTCTTTACTTTTATCAACCTGGTAGTTCGTAACAAACTTGGAAGCGATGGTGCTATACGCACAAGTACTAGCTCTTGTCGCAAGCTGTCATTGGATCAGCTAGAACAAGTCTGCTAGGAGCTTAATCCAACTTCTATGAGGTCTTAGAAGAAGCTTTTAACTGTGTTGGATGAAAGATAACTCAAAGGAGGCTAGTCTACTTACAGAAAGAAGCTGAAAGTGGAAAAGGAATGCAAACCCTAGCAAACCCTACTTTTACCGACTAACCCTATTGGTGCAAGAAAAGAGATGAAAGCAGTGGAAATGGATGTCATTGACTTCTAGAAATGTAGAATCCATGTGACTAAGCTACTCTTGTAGTGAAATCTGAAAAGCAACATCTTTTTGTATTTTTGAGTAACCTTGTAGAATTATTATGCATGTGCTTAACTGTTTTGACTATGCAGAGGTTGATTGATGGGAGGAAATGGTCAAGGCTCTTGCAGGAGGTTGGGAAGGTGAGAAGAGAGCCTAAGGGGTCCCTAACACCCTTCCAAAGAGTTTCATAGTGATCGGATCTCGAAAAACCACTCTCGTGATCTTCTACAGGAAGTCTGCAGGGGTTCTACAGGATGTTCCGAAAGGAGATTTTGGAGGGTTGAAGATGGAAGAAAGGTGGATAAGTGGAGATGGAGGTTGGATGAGGGTGTGAAGAGGTCTAGAACCTGGCAAATGAAGCTGAGAAGTGATGAGGATGGTTGGATTTGTTCAAGGATGGATAGAGCAATATTGCACAAAAATATGGAAATTAGGTCAAGGTGAGAAAATGTCGCAAATGAAAGGCAAGAATCTGAGTTAGGGGATGGACAGGTTGCGTTGATGGAGGAAGGGTAGGCAAGGAGGTATCACAGGTGTTCTGCAAACTACTTCTTGAAACTGACCAAACAAAGATCATGCAAACCAAATATCTAGCTATTCTAACCTAATTTAACCTAGGAACCAGCAACCATGATGAACAGAAATTCATTGGTAGAAAATCATGTGAAATAACTTATGAAAACCAAACAAGAATGAATCTAAGCATGTAATCACATCTGGTATCAACTTTTACAACTGAGAAACTAACACTAGCAGTTGCATGGAGAAGCAAGAACAGTGTTTTTGTGGCAGCAAGGACACCTTGGCCTCAGCTCATGGTCCCGAGGAGGGAGAGGTAAGACCCAAGGTTGCTTGATGGAATTTTTTGAAGATATTTCCTGTTACTAACCTATCAAATTACTCTGAAACATGAAAGCTTTTTCAATCATCAATACTGACCTAGGTAACCAAGCAAGATTTTAATCTACTAACAGAAATTATTTTATGGAGACAACAAAAACATATAACAGTACACAGAGGAAGACCTAGCACTTGGGTTGGGCCTAACCCTAAGAGCTATAGGCTCCTAAGAAGAAGCTCAGAACTGATGCAACATGAAACTAGTTTCCATTACTAAAAAAACAACCTTGTCCAAAATGTGTTACAGCAGAAGCTCAAAAATGGGCTGAGAAACAAAGAAGCACTATAGTGTGAAATACAAATGTTCCAAAAGTAAAATACGAAGGCTGGAAGCCTTCCTACTTATGCACTACGAGGACCTCCAACAGTCCTCCTTAATTCAAGGGGCTTGGCTGCTCAAAACTACAAGTATTCAGCCACTTCACAAAAGCTGCTCGGCTGCCCTTGGAAATCAACTTTGGTGGGTTGCTGAACTCTGAGCTAATGGTGGAGAACTCGAGGAAGGGCCATTTAGTGCAAGAGACACCCTTCCTACGAATCCTCGGCCTTGTCCCCTCGTATTTGGATGTCAAATGGCTCATAAATGCTTAACTTTGGTCCAAACGTTGTCCAAAAATATGCAATAAACACGTATTATCCTTCACGGTCAAGTGACTATTCTCATTCATTCAATTAACATAAACATACTTCAAAAGCATACATAAACTATGAAGAATGGTGGATTAATGGAGAACAATAGGCAAAATGAGCCCAATAAGTTACCCATTTTTGGGGCTCATCATCACCCCCTGCTAAATGGGTTGCTCATCCTCTGAGCAACTAATCCAGCTCATCATCTTTGATTGCTTTGACTTCCTCTCTCACATCCTAAGCCTCTGAAGTGATGTCTTCTTCTTGGTCATGAAATCCTACTTTTATTTCTACTTCCTCCTACTGCCTGTGTTCCTCTTCTTCTTTGACTCCTTCCAAAAATCCTAAAAGCAAGGGAGGACTAAACTTTAGGCTGATCCAGTTGGCCTACATATTTTGCATTGACTGTTTATAGAGGGGTACCCTTGCCAAAGCCTCCCTCATCCTGGTTGGAGAGTGGTATTATCTTATTTTCAAACTATGGGGCAGTGTGTTCCACCTCCTTGTGTAAGCATGAATGCAATTATCCCCCAACAGTCTTTCCATGTCCTCAAAGTGTGCAATGGCTTGAGCTTGACATTCAATGTAATCTGGTAAAACCTGAGGGTTGTTGGCCAAGTGCTGATGGGCATATATTAAAGCTTTTGTATCCTTTGGTTCTACCTTGATCATGAGTGGTTCACTTAGCTCTCTGTTCATAATATTCTGAATCTCTGCTGCCTTCTTTTCCTCATGATTTAACCAAGAGGCCATGGCCATAAGTTGCACATCTCCCAATGTAGCATTGGGGTCCCAAAGAGTCATGTCTGGAAGGGCCAAGTTGTGTAAATAGAATTCGGATAACTTGGCCTTATCTTCTGCTGAGTTGCTGTCACACAAAGTCATGAATTTATGGTAATTTTGAAATGCAATGGTGCCCCTTTTCGCCAAGATGTTAATCTGGAACTGCAACCATTGATCTTTAAGATATAAGACATATGACTTGGCAGGTTGCCTACACTACAAGGCCTCTACTGCCCAGCTGGCCATGCAGGCCAGTTGGGCTTCCTTCTCTTGTACCTGCTACCTTATAGATTGTATTTCCTCTGCTGCCTATGACTCCTTCTCCTGTAGCTGTTTTGTTAGCACCTCAACCTTAGCCTGTAGCCCATCCACTTTTTGCTATTCATCAGAGGTTTCTTTGTCTGCTGGAGGCTTTTCCTGTTGTTGTTGTTCTCCTAGAATGGAGGGCCTATCTTCCTTATGACTTCCCTGTAGCCGTAGCTGCTGTTTCAGTAGCTCGTTCTCTTCCTGTAGTTTGGCCCTTTGACTGCTTTCCACATGATTTACCATGGCCAATTCTCCCCTTGACTCCTTGAGTTGTTCTTCTAGGTGGCCTATGTCTGCCACACCCTTGGACTTGGCAATCCTCATCCAAGTGTGAGTCCTAATTCTTTCTTCTTCCAGTGCAAAGAAGAGTGGCACCACAAATTTCTGGGGAATTATTTTCCCGTCTTCTAACAGGTTATAGTATGAGCCCAAGCTGGGCTGAGGGCTTGGTTCCAGTATTTCCTCTGTCTTTTCTTCTTCCTGTGATTGTTTGGCCGCCTTTTCCTGCAATATCTTGGTCTCTTTTAGCTTAGCCCGAGTTTCCTGTAGAGATTCCTCAGCTTCCTGTAGAGCTGTCTTTGAGTCCATTGTCTTAATTCTCTCTCTCTAGGTGGAGGATTTTGGGCTTCCTCATTCATAGGTGACTGATATCTTTGAAGGAGACCCTCCTTTTGGTTTAGGTGTTGTGCCCTCAATGACAATTGGCTCCTTTGACTGCGGCTGGGGTCTACCCACTTTGATCCATGTGCTCCTTCTTGCTTTAAAGTACATGGAGGTTTGCCTCTTTCTCTTCCCTTTTTGTTTTGGAGGTGTTCTTAAGGTGGCAAGCACAGCTGCTACCTCCCTTGCCAATATTTCAGGTGATTTCCCCCTCTATTGTTCTTTTCCCATGCTTCTTGTAGAAGTCCCTGTGTCAACTGTTTCTGTCTGTATTGCGGCCATTTCAGGATCTGTCTTTCCCTTTTGTTTTTGTGTGTTTGATTTGGCTATGAAAGCCTTCATTTGGGGTTTTTCTTCCTTCTCTGCTCTTCTCTGCATTCTATTTTCCCTTGGTGTTTGTGCTGTTGTTTCTTCCTCTGTTTTGGGCTCAGCAATCTGGCACTCTCCCCCTTTTTCTTTCTGTCCTTGTTGTGCTTGAATTTCCTGTGTTCCTTCACCATTGGTTTTCTTACCTTCTTCAGTGTGTTCTCCCTCCTCACTGCTGGATGAGGTGATGTCTTCGTCCAGAATTCTAATGTTGTCATCCTGGGACATGTTTCAAAAGATTTCCCAAGATATGGGGACAGTGTAGGTGTGAAGGGCATCTTCCACTAATACCTTGATGAGCCCATGATGGGCCAGCTGATCTGGGATCCCTTCATTCGATTGTGTACCACATTCAATTAGTGACTGAAGAATAAAATAGGGAATGCTCAGTTTCTAGGCTGGAGGTGAATCAATTCCATGCCTTAGTTCACACAACAACCTAAAATGATATCCATAGACAATACTAAACCTCCCGTCACATGTAATGTACTTCATAATTTGGAAACTGACCTCACTCTAGAGAGGAGTCAAGCTGGTTCCCCTAACCCCATTTTTGTCTTCTGCAAGATGTTCCTTGGGTAGGAAGAATGTTTTCTTGGCAACCTGGCCCAATGACCTCTCTTCTTTGCTCCAAGGGAGCCCTAATGGCAGACCAGTAACATGACTGATGAGCTCAGGGGTAAGTTCTAGGGTCAAACCCCTAAAACTTACTGTGGCTTGTGTCTTTGACTGAGGTCTCAGGGACATCAAAAATTCCTCTATTATATCCTTGTCATGACCCCGAACTTTGTCAAAAAATGACATCCAATTGGCTCGGGTGAAAAGGTCCACCACCTCAGGATGCTCGTACAGTTTGCTGGGGTCCGAAGGTTCTCTCCTTATGAATCCCCCTGGCATGGTGAGAGTGCTCTTTTTTATGCTTTGATCAGAAAAAGGAATGTTGTTTATGGTTTTCCCCCTGAACTCAAGAAGGGATTTCTCGGGTATCAATATTAATTAGCAGCTATTCCCTGGTTTTCAAGACTGCTGTTGCCCAGAACTCAGCTGCCTGTTTATGACAGGAAGAATTTCATTTCTACAGACAGAGTACAGAGCTCAATGTTTCTTCTCAGCACAAATACAAATATACAAGTTCAAAATTTTCATACACAGGCTGGCCCCCATAGTTGTATATCTTCCCTATAGGAGAATTTTAAAAATAGGAATGTGGAGGAGAATCTGGATGCAGAAACAATTGAGAAACCTAGTGCAACACACAGGCAAACGTTTTACTTCCAATTCCCAGGCAGATTTTTCTCTGGTTCCCCAGTCTGATACCATTCAATTCACCACCTTTTCAAATCATACCATGCATAGAAGAGTTTTTCAAGCCTACCTCAGTTGGAGCTCCAAATTCGATGAAGAAAAATCCCAAGCTTCTCTACTCCGGAAAGCTGTGTAGGCTTTCCTGTAGAACCCTTCCTGTAGAAGACTCCCCGGTTCCTGTAGAATGTCTTTGTGCCTCTGACCGAGCCCGATATGCGGGATATTCTCGAAAACAGGTGGAAAAACCGGTGGTGGATGACTAGTTAACAGTTTTTGGAAGCGAAGGACACGTACTTCAATCGAGGACATTGCAGGTGAAAATGAACAAAGGGTGGTGTGAGTTTCAGCCGAGCGTATTTTAACTGCGGCGTAATTCGCGGTGAGGGGATGAGCTGGCCGGACTGAACCGTTGATCCAACGTCACGGCCATAATTTCTCTATGTGTTTCTGGCCGCCATCACCTTCCCTCGGCCGTTAAACACCGCCACCACTGCTAGTCCCGACGATTTCTCCCTGAATGGACACTCCACACGTGTTTGATGCATGTCTCGTTGGAAATTTTGAATGTAACTGAGCGTTTTCGGATCCCACGAGGCTATGTCACTAGCTGAGGGTGGCCAGTTGACTAGCCACCGATCCCATTCTATCCGAACCATTTCCATATGCATGTAGTGTTTAAAAAATAGTTTACGCAATTGACGAATGAGTTTAGGCACTTACCTACATGGTCACGGCCGCGTTGTGCCGACTTCGGGTCTTGAAACCATTCCTTCGTTTACTGCTGCTTCCTGCACAACTTTTGGAACCCATTCTTTCATTCGTTGACGTTGCATGCACATGTTTCGGAGTCCATTCCATTGGTTGTTGTCGCTGCATGCTCAGGTCTTGCTTGGTTTTGGCTGCTGATGATGTTTTCACGTTCAAGATGAACCCTTTGCATGTCTCCTTTGCTATTTTTCAACTGTCCTCGTCTCCAGAGTATGTCTTCCAGAGGGATCAGCTGCTACAGGATTCCTGTAGGATGTCCTGTAGCTGCTTCTCCTCCTAGGATGCAAGCTAAATGAGCAGGGCTATACTGCCGATGAGGGATTCATCTGATGAGGAGTCTAGATGGAGATTGATAGGTAGGGAGAGAAAAACACCGCTACTAGATTTGTCACTCAAAGTTCTTGCTGGCAGTATGAGGAAAACAAGGGTTTTTTATTTTTATTTTTTTGTGTGACTGTGTAGGAATAAATAACAGAATGGGTGCAATGGAGGTGTAAAGAGATGAAACAGGGTGATGTATGGTGATGGACGTAAACAAGGGTGGTTTCAGGCCTAGCAGGCAGATCACAACCTTCAGATTCCCTTCCAAGATCAATTTTGGCCTGTCTGAATGTTCTACAGGATCTTCCTGTAGAAGACATAGAACATCCTGTAGAAAGCCCAGAACTTCCTGTAGAAGGTGAAATCTTAACTCGAATGTGATCAAATCTTAGGAAAGGATAGTGGTCATGGAGGGAGTGTGTGTGAGGGATGTTTGCAGCCTGGTGCTGACCTCTGTCCTTGTTTTGCGCACCCCTCCTAACCTACAATGTGTTCCCTACAACCTACAATTATTCAATAGAAATTAGGCCTATTTCCTTTTCTTTTTTTTGGTCAGATAGCTAGGGCACCTCCAGGAGGTTTTCACCCTCACTGTCTACCCCGAGCACCTCTGAGAGATTTTCACCCAAGGATATTTTTATTCTTTTCTGTTTTTTCCTTCTTCTTTTTTTGATGATCAAGGTGTGGGTGGAGTAGAGATGGGTCCCTGCTCCACTACCAGCACTGATTTATCCAGAGTTTCAATGAACTCCTACTTGGAAATGGGCTTCCTATAGATTTTCAGTCAGTGCCCATTGATGAGCATGGGGATGGCTTCTTCATCAATGGTCCTGATAAGGATTGAACCATTGTCATTGCATTTCTCCACTGCATATGGTCCCAGCCACCTTGTCCTCAGCTTCCCTTTGAAATCCTTGTATCTTGATTCGTATAACAGCGCCCAATCTCCTGGCTGAAATTGCTTTTCGTTAAGGTGCCAGTCATGCCATATCTTTCTCTGGAGTTGAACTACTTCTTAGTGGAGGAGGGCCTACATTCTTTGTTCATCTAATCCATTCAGCTATAGTAACCTTTCCTGCTGCGCATGGCTGAGATCCAGGTCCAGCTAAGCTGCCAACCTTAATGTGTTGTACTTGAACTCTATGGACAGCAGAGCCTTCTTCCCATAGACCAGCTCATAAGGTGTGAAAGCTATTGTGGTTTTCCAAGTGGCTTTGTAGGCCCATGTGGCCTCAACCAAGTGATCTGCCCAATCCTTTCTGCTGCTGCTCACCACCTTAGTCAAAATTTCTTCTAAAGCCCTACTAGTGACTTCCACCTGCCCATTTGCTTGAGAATGATAGGGGGTGGAAGTTCTGTGCTTGATCTTGTGATGAGCGAGTAGGTCTTCAATCAAGTTAGAGGTGAATTGACTTCCTTGACCTGTGACTAATTCTCTTGGGTAGCCAAATTTGTAGAAGATATTTCCCCTTAAGAACTCAGCCACTTTTTCTTCTGTCGCTGCCTTGATTGCCTTTGTTTCTGCCCACTTTTTCAGGTAGTCTGTGCACATAATGATGTAAGACTTTTGCTTTGAAGGAGGGTTGATAGGACCCAAAAAATCCATGCCCAACTTCTCAAATGGCTCGAAAGTCACTTGAGGTTGGAGGGGCATTTCATCCCTCGGAGTCAATTTACCCATTCTTTGACATCGGTCACATTGGTTGATGTATCTTCTGACATCTTGATGAAGAGTGGGCCAATAGTAGCTTACCTGTAGAATTTTGAAGGCAGTCCTTTTTGCTACAAAGTGGCCTCCACAGGGTCCATCGTGACAGGTTAGGAGAATGTCAAAAATTTCCTCCTCCCTAACACAACGCCTCAAGATCTGATCTGGGCCAAGTTTAAACAAGTTGCCCCCAATCCAAGTAAAGGGGGTATTTTTCCTCACAGTTCTGCTCTTCTCTTTTGAGGATAGATGTGGAGGGAACTGTGCTGAGACCAAGTAGTTCGCTATATCAGCAAACCATGGAGAGAGTATTGAAATAGCAAACAAGTGTTCATCTGGCATCTGGTCATCCACCATCCCTTCTTCACCTGCAAGCAAATCTAATCTAGACAAAAAATCAACAACGACATTTTCCTTTCCTAGCTTGTCAACAATGGTTAAGTCAAATTGCTGCAATAAAAGTAACCATCTAATGATACGAGCATTCACATCAGGTTTATTAATCAAATACCTTATTGTAGCATGATCAGTGTGTACAAATGTTTGATAACCAGTGATGTAGTGTCTAAACTTGTTTAGGGAATGGACTACAGCTAGGAGCTCTTTCTCGGTCATAGTATAGTTTAATTCTGCCTTGGACAGGTTTTTGCTAGCAAAGTATATGGCATATGGTAGCTTCTCTTCAACCTATCCTAAGGCTGCCCCTATGGTTTTGTTCGAGGCATCAGTGTGGATGTGGAAAGGTAGGGCCTAGTTTGGACCTCTGAGGATTAGGGCAGTTACCAGCTTATCTTTCAACTCATCCAGAGCCTCTTGGCAGTTGTCGGTCCATTTAAACTCAACATCTTTCCCCAAAAGACCAAACAATGGCGAGGATAGCTTACTAAAATCTTTGATGAATCTTCTATAGTATCCTGCTAAGCCTAGAAAACTCCGAACATCTCTTACCTTTTGAGGAGGTGGAACCTTTTGGATGATAGCAATTTTGTTAGGATCCACCTGTAATCCTTGTTGAGAGATTGCATGACCTAGCACGGTCCCTTCAGTCATCAAGAATTCACATTTTTCAGGACTGGGGGACAGGTTCATCTCAATACACTTGGTTAAAACTTTTCTCAGGTTAGTCAATGCTTCTAGGAAGTTGGACCCATAAGGAGTAAAGTCATCCATATAGATTTCTACCGAATCATGAACCAGCTCAGCAAAGATGCTCAACACTGCTCTCTGGAAAGTGGCAGGAGGATTGCATAGCCCAAAGGGAAGGATCCGGTAGGCAAAGGTACCCCATGGACAAGCGAAGGTGGTCTTAACTTGGTCCTCCGGGCTGATTTGGATCTGATCATGCCCGCTGAACTCATCTAGGAAAGAAAATAACTTCTTCCCTGCCAGCCCATTTCGCACTTGATCTATGAAAGGCAAAGGGAAATGTTCCTTCTTAGTGGCTTTGTTAAGTTCTCGACAATCTACACAGATTCTCCACTTCCCATTTCTCTTGGGCACAAGCACCAGAGGAGAAACTCGTTCGTTGTCCGAGATGGGGTAGATGAATCCTGCATCCAACAACTTTTGCAATTCTTCTTTAACAATGTCCTTAAGGGCTGGATTTATTCTCCTCTGAGGCTACCTGACTGGTTTACAATCCTCTTTAATGTAAATGTGATGGGTACAGACTGACGGATGGACTCCTTTCATCTCCTTATAGCTCCAAGCGAAAGCCTCCAAATGGCGGTTCAATAGGCTACACAGCTCCTTCTCCTGAGAGGGAGATAAGGATGAGCTGATCTTTAAGGTTCTTTCAGGGCCAAATTCCACATTCTTAACTCTGGGAGAGGTCGGATCAGCCACACAGAGGTCCACTAAAGCACGGGCTTGGGTACCTTCCACCAACTTCTCTAATGGCAGCACAGCGGGAGGTGGATTTTGAATCAAATTCTTAATTAAGTCATCCTCGGTTTGAGGAACTCCCCGGGTGGCTTCCATGGTACACACTGGTGCAGAGTAGACTTCATCCTCATCTTCCTCCTCCAACCAGAGAGGTAAGTCATGTTCTAGCAGAGGTTGGGCAGGAGGGTATAGGACTAGCTATTTGGACATAGGCCCATTCTTGATGGTCATGCTCCCAGCTCAATAACTGATGTAAGCATCCACAGTAGCTAACCAAGGCCTTCCCAAAATGAGGGGGTATCCAGTGAGTTTTTCCTTTGGCTAAAGGACCAAAAATTCTGCAGGGTACTCCCAAGAATCAATAGAGACCAACACATCCTCCACAATCCCTTTAGAAGTCACGGTGGAGCGGTCTGCTAACTGCAGTACTGTCGAGGTCTTTCTTAAGGAAATCTGCAGGTTAAGTTTGAGCATAGTGTCCCTGGTCATCACATTGATGGCAGCCCCTAGATCGATCAGAGTGTGGGGGATTATGGTGCCATTGATGTGGACATCAACTACAGGACTCCCAGGATCCAAATATTTTGGACATATTATTTGTCCCAACATCAGATTGGACAGTTGTCCTATGACATTGATAGTCGGGGCATCCCTCTTGCGCCTGGTTGGGTGTCTGAAACACTTCTCCTTGATCAACTTATTGTAGATTGGTACATCTTTTATGGCCTGGAGAAGTGGGATTTTCACACACAACTGTTTAAGTTCTCCCAAAAGTTCAGTCTCCTCTGGGTTTGGTTGCGTGGCTACTGTTAGTCTCTCAGGAAAGGGTGGAATGGATTTGGGTTCACTTTCCTGTTTCCCTTCCTCGTCCTCTAGGGGACAAGGTTGACGATCTGGAAGGACCATTCCTGATCGTAGGTTGATCTCATGAATCTCCACAACATAGGTAAGGCATGTTGTTTCTCCCGTGTATACCTGCTGGACCTGTCTGTTGTTGGGGTTCGGGTTCGGTTGAGCAGGCATCTGGGGTTGTCTTGGAGGAGCAGGAGGTAATGGTTATGGTTGAGCAAGCACTGGAGGCAAAATAGCGGGAGGAGAGTTGTATTGGGGCCTCCACCCCGGTTGAGGTGCATTCCACTGAGGTTGTGGATGAACATGAGAGTGAAATGAATGAGTAGGAGTTTGAGTATAGTATTGAGATGGATAAGGCCAAGGAGGAGGTGCAGACCAGGGAGGATGAGCCGGGGAGCCCCAAGAAGGCATATGAGCAGATTGGTCGAGATTTTAATAAGTTTGGGATGTCCCTTTCATCCCCTGCTGGTAAGGTCTGGATCCATGCAGCCTCCTTTGGTTGAGGAAGTAGAGTGGCCCAGTGGCCCCTTCAGCCCCTTGGTACATGGCTTTAAGTCCGGGTAAGGTTGGGCACTGGTTTGTGGGGTGGTTTTCCTCACAAACGAAACATACCTTCACTGAGTGCAATGGACACTCATTCTTAGGATGCTTCCTTGTACATCAGGGACAAAAGATGGCCAAAGCCTTCTCAGCTTCCTCTTTCTTCTGTTGGATTCGAAAGGTATCCAGTTGCATGGAAATGGTCTATCTCATCTCACTTTTGAGGTCTTCCATCTGATTTGTAAACTCATGCTTGCAGAACGTGGCACTAGCTGAAAGTGGATTCCTCCTACCTCTTTTCTGAGCTGCCCTAGAGTGGTTTCTAAACACAGTCTTTATGTCCTCATAAGGTAGTTGGTTGATGTCTCCTCTAGCTAGCAAATGGAGGGTATCTAGAAGGTCTTCAGGGACTCCTCGGAGCAGAACCAGCTTCAGAGATTCGGGGTCAAGTGTGCACCTAACCCTTTTATAACTAAGTTGGAACCTTTCTTCATAATCTTCTAAAGACTCATCACTTCCCATGGTCATTCGAAAGATCTCTCCCTTCGTTTCCTTTGACCTACAGTAGTCCCGGTATTTGTTGTTTAAGGCTTGCTGCATCTGAGCCCAAGTTGTGATACTGTTTCTAGGTAACCCAATGAACCAGCATAGTGCTGCATCCTTGAGGGTAGAGGGAAAGAGTTTCAACTTTTGCTCGTCTTCTGCATAGTCATAAGTTCGACAAAGCACAAAAAACTCAAATAGGAAGGTATCAGGGTCTTCAGTGGTCAATCCATGGAAGTGAGGTAAGGCTGAGGGACTTATGTTTTTCATTTTCATGTCCCTGTTGGTCTCTCGGATGGGAAAGGCACCTTCTATTCTCTCTTCATCTTCTATATCGTTTCTGCGTTCAGCCATGGTCTCCATAGGAATGTTTTCTTGCTCTTCTTCTGTTATAGGATCTTCATATATCTCTGGAGGTTCACCTATAGGTTCTTTTGGATCACTGCCACCGAAGAAGAGAGAAGGGTGACTCAATGATGTAGTGGGGGTGTTGGGTAAGAATTTCCCTGTATTGTCTCCGTTCCTACGAGGCATGAAATGGAATATTTTTGGTGGAGTTTTGCCGTTTTTTCTGCTTGTAGCTGTAAAACTGAAACAGATTGAACTGCACTAACTAAAATCTATCTTGCTGAAATGAAATTGCAGAAATGAAATGCTAAGTTACACTTGCAGAATTGAAATGCTAATCTATGAAAGCGGGAAATATCTAATCTACTCTTGCTGAAATGAAATGAAAGTAGGAAATGTCTAATCTACTTTTGCGGAAATGAAATTGCAGAATGGAAATGAAACAACTACTCTACTCTTGTTGAAATAAACTACTTAGCAAAAGATTGAAGTAGAAAGCAGAAGAAAAGCAGCAATCACAAATACTCTGATGCTTCCCAGGCAATGGCACCAAAAAGATGGTGGGCTCTAGTATTGCAGCAATGATGCTACAACTCCTGGGACTCCCTTCTTTACTTTTATCAACCCGGTAGTTCGTAACAAACTTGGAAGCGACGATGCTATATGCACAAGTACTAAGCTCTTGTCACAGGCTGTCACTGGATCAATTGGTGCAAGTCTCCTAGGAGCTTAAGCCAACTTCTATGAGCTTTTAGAAGAAGCTTTTAACTGTGATGGATGAAAGCTAACTCAAAGGAGGCTAGTCTACTTGTAGAAAGAAGCTGAAAATGGAAAAGGAATGAAACCCTAGAAAACCCTAGTTTTACCGACTAACCCTATCGATGAAAGAAAAGAGATGAAAGTAGTGGAAATGGAAGCCATTGACTTCTAGAAATGTAGAATGCATGTGACTAAGCTACTCTTGCAGTGAAATATGAAAAGGAACATGTTTTTGTATTTTTGAGTAACCTTGTAGAATTATTATGCATGTGCTTAACTGTTTTGAATGTGCAGAGGTTGATTGATGGGAGGAAATGGTGAGGGTGCTTGCAGGAGGTTGGGAAGGTGAGAAGAGGGCCTAAGGGGTCCCTAACACCCTTCCAGAGAGTTGATCGGATCTCGAAAAACCGCTCTCGTGATCTTCTACGGGAAGTCTACAGGGGTTCTACAAGATGTTCTGAAAGGAGATTTTTGATGGTTGAAGGTGGAAGAAAGGGGGAGAAGTGGAGATGGAGGTTGGATAAGGGTGTGAAGAGGTCTAGAACCTGGCAAATGAATCTGAGAAGTGATGAGGATGGCTGTATTTGTTCAAGGATGGATAGAGCTATATTGCACAAAAATATGGAAATTAGGTCAAGGTGAGAAAATGCGGCAAACGAAGGGCAAGAATCTGAGTTAGAGGATGGAGCAGGTTGGGCTGATGGAGGAAGGGTAGGCAGGGAGGTATCGCAGGTGTTCTGCACACTACTTCTTGAAACTGACCAAACAAAGATCATGCAAACCAAATATCTAGCTATTCTAACCTAATTTAACCTAGGAACCAATAACCATGATGAACAAAAATTCATTCGTAGAAAATCATGTCAAATAACTTATGAAAACCAATCAAGAATGAATCTAAGCATGTAATCACATCTGGTATCAACTTTTGCAACTGAGAAACTAACACTAGCAATTGCATGGAGAAGCAAGAACAGTGTTTTTGTGGCAGCAAGGACACTTTGGCCTCAGCTCATGGTCACGAGGAGGGAGAGGTAAGACCCAGGGTTGCTTGATGGCCTTTTTTGAAGATATTTCTTGTTACTAACCTATCAAATCACTCTGAAACATGAAATCTTTTTCAATCATCAAAACTAACCTAGGTAACCAAGCAAGATTTTAATCTACTAACATAAATTATTTTATGGAGACAGTAAAAACATATAACAGTACACAGAGGAATACCTGGCACTTGGGTTGGGCCCAACCCCAAGAGCTACAGGCTCCTAAGAAGAAGCTCAAAACTGATGCAACATGAAACTGTTTTCCATTACTCAAAAAACAACCATTTCCAAAATGTGTTACAGCAGAAGCTCCAAAATGGGCTGAGAAACAAAGCAGCACTATAGTGTGAAATACAAATGTTCCAAAAGTAAACTACGAAGGCTAGAAGCATTCCTACTTATGCACTACGAGGACCTCCAACAGTCCTCCTTAATTCAAGGGGCTTGGTTGCTCAAAACTGCAAGTACTCGGCCACTTCACAAAAGCTGCTCGGCTACCCTTGGAAATCAACTTTGGTGGGCTGCTGAACTCTGAGCTAATGGTGGAGAACTCAAGGAAGTACCATTTAGTGCAAGAGACACCCTTCCTACGAATCCTCAGCCTTGTCCCCTCATATTTGGCTATCAAATGGCTCATAAATGCTTGACTTTGGTCCAAAATTTGTCCAAAAATCTGCAGTAAACACGTATTAGCCTTCATGGTCAAGTGGCTATTCTCATTCATTCAATTAACATAAACATACTTCAAAAGCATACATAAACTATGAAGAATGGTGGATTAATGGAAAACAATAGGCAAAATGAGCCCAATAAGTTACCCATTTTTGGGGCTCATCATCACCCCCCTGCTGAATGGGTTTCTCATCCTCTGAGTAACTAATCTAGCTCATCATCTTTGATTGCTTTGACTGCCTCTCTCACATCCCAAGCCTCTGAAGTGATGTCTTCTTCTTGGTCATGAAATCCTACTTTGCTTTCTAATGCACGTGTTCCTCTTCTTCTTTGACTCCTTCTAGCAATCCTAATAGCAAGGGAGGACTAAACTTTGGGCTGATCCAGTTGGCCTACAGATTTTGTATTGACTGTTTATAGAGGGGTACCCTTGCCAAGGCCTCCCTCATCCTGGTTGGGGAGTGGTATTCTCTTATTTTCAAACAATGGGGCAGTGTGTTCCACCTCCTTGTGCAAGCATGAATGCAATTATCCCCCAACAGTCTTTCCATGTCCTCAAAGTGTGCAATGGCTTGAGCTTGACGTTCAATGTAATCTGGTAAAACCTGAGGGTTGTTGGCCAAGTGTTGATGGGCATATATTAAATCTAATGTATCCTTTGGTTCTCCCCTGATCATGAGTGGTTCACTTAGCTCTCTGTTCATAATATTTCGAATCTTTGCTGCCCTCTTTTCCTCATCATTTAACCAAGAGGCAATGGCCATAAGTTGCACATCTCCCAATGTAGCATTGGGGTCCCAAAGAGTCATGTCTGGAAGGGCCAAGTTGTGTAAATAGAATTCAGATAACTTGGCCTTATCTTCTACTGCGCTGCTGTCACACAAAGTCATGAATTGATGGTAATTTTGAAATGGAATGGTGCCCCTTTTGGCCAAGGTGTTAATCTGGAACTACAACCATTGATCTTTAAGATATAAGACATATGACTTGGCAGGTTGCCTACACTGCAAGGTCTCTACTGCCCAGCTGGCCATGCAGGCCAGTTGGGCTTCCTTCTCTTGTACCTGCTACCTTAGAGATTGTATTTCCTCTGCTGTTTGTGACTCCTTCTCCTGTAGATGTTTTGTTAGTTCCTCAACCTTAGCCTGTAGCCCGTCCACTTTTTGCTGATCATCAGAGGTTTCTTTGTCTGCTGGAGGCTTTTCCTGTTGCTGCTGTTATCCTAGAATGGAGGGCCTATCTTCTTTATGAATTCCCTGTAGCCGTAGCTGATGTTTCAGTAGCTCGTTCTCTTCCTGTAGTTTGGCCCTTTGACTGCTTTCCACATGCTTTACCATGGCCAATTCTCCCCTTGACTCCTTGAGTTGTTCTTCTAGGTGGCCTATGTCTGCCACACCCTTGGACTTGGCAATCCTCATCCAAGTGTGAGTCCTAATTCTTTCTTCTTCCAGTGCAAAGAAGAGTGGCACCACAAATTTCTGGGGAATTATTTTCCCGGCTTCTAACAGGTTATAGTATGAGCCCAAGCTGGGTTGAGGGCTTGGTTCCAATATTTCCTTTGTCTTTTCTTCTTCCTGTGATTATTTGGCCACCTTTTCCTCCAATTTCTCGGTCTCTTTTAGCTTAGCCCGAGTTTCCTGTAGAGATTTCTCAGCTTCCTGTAGAGCTGTCTTTGAGTCCATTGTCTTAATTCTCTCTCTCTAGGTGGAGGTTTTTGGACTTCCTCGTGCATAGGTGACTGATCTTTGAAGGAGACCCTCCTTTTGGTTTAGGTGTTATGTCCTCAATGACAATTGGCTCCTTTGACTGTGGCTGAGGTCTGCCCACTTTGATCCGTGTGCTCCTTCTTGCTTTAAAGTACATGGAGGTTTGCCTCTTTCTCTTCCCTTTTTGTTTTGGAGGTGTTCTTAAGGTGGCAAGCACAACTTCTACCTCCCTTGCCAATATTTCAGGTGATTTCCCCCTCTGTTGTTCTTTTCCCATGCTTCCTGTAGAAGTCCCTGTGTCAACTATTTATGTCTTTATTGCGGCCATTTCAGGATTTGTCTTTCCCTTTTGTTTTTGTGTGTCTGCTTTGGCTGTGACAACCTTCATTTGGATTTTTTCTGCCTTCTCTGCTCTTCTCTGCATTCTCTTTTCCCTTGGTGTTTGCGATGTTGTTTCTTCCTCTATTTTGGGCTCAGCAATCTGGCACTCTCCCCCTTTTTCTTTCTGTCCTTGTTGTGCTTGAATTTCCTGTGTTCCTTCACCATTGGTTTTCTTACCTTCTTCAGTGTGTTCTCCCTCCTCACTGCTGGATGAGGTGATGTGTTTGGCCAGAATTCTAATGTCGTCATCCCAGGACATGTTTCAGAAGATTTCCCAAGATATTGGGACAGTGTAGGTGTGTAGGGCATCTTCCACTAATAGCCTGATGAGCCCATGATGGGCCAGCTGATTTGGGATTCCTTCATTCGATTTTGTACCACATTCAATTAGTGACTGAAGAATAAAATAGGGAATGCTCAGTTTGTAGGCTGGAGGTGAATCAATCCCATGCATTAGTTCACACAACAACCTGAAATGATATCCATATACAATACTAAACCTCCCCTCACATGTAATGTACTTCATAATTTGGAAACTGACCTCACTCCAGAGAGGAGTCAAGCTGGTTCCCCTAACCCCATTTTTGTCTTCTACAGGATGTTCCTTGGGTAGGAAGAATGTTTTCTTGGCAACCTGTCCCAATGACCTCTCTTCTTTGCTCCAAGGGAGCCCTAATGGGAGACTAGTAACATGACTGATGAGCTCAGGGGTAAGTTCTAGGGTCAAACCCCTAAAACTTACTATGGCCTGTGTCTTTGACTGAGGTCTCAGGGACATCAAAAATTCCTCTGTTATATCCTCGTCATGACCCCGAAATTTGTCAAAAAATGACATTCAATTGGCTCGGATGAAAAGGTCCACCACCTCAGGATGCTCGTGCAGTTTTCTGGGGTCCAAAGGTTCTCTCCTTATGAATCCTCCTGGCATGGTGAGAGTGCTCTTTTTTATGCTTTGATTAGAAAAAGGAATGTTGTTTATGGTTTCCCCCCTGAACTCAAGAAGGGATTTCTCGGGTATCAATATTAATTAGCAGCTATTCCCTGGTTTTCAAGACTGTTGTTGCCAAAAACTCGGTTGCCTGTTTATGACAGGAAGAATTTCGTTTCTACAGATAGAGTACAGAGCTCAATGTTTCTTCTCAGCACATATACAGATATACAAATTCAAAATTTTCATACACAGGCTGGCCCCCACAGTTGTATATCTTCCCTATAGGAGAATTTTAAAAATAGGAATGTGGAGGAGAATCTGGATGTAGAAACAACTGAGAAACCTAGTGCAACACACAGGCAAACGTTTTACTTCCAATTCCCAGGCAGATTTTTCTTTGGTTCCCCAGTCTGATACCATTCAATTCACCACCTTTTCAAATCATACCATGCATAGAAGAGTTTTTCAAGCCTACCTCAGTTGGAGCTCCAAATTCGATGAAGAAAAATCCCAAGCTTCTCTACTCTGGAAAGCTATGCAGGCTTTCCTTTAGAGCCCTTCCTGTAGAAGACTCCCGGGTTCCTGTAGAATGTCTTTGTGCCTCTGAGTGAGCCTGATACGTGGGATATTCTCGAAAATAGGTAGAAAAACCGGTGGTGGACTACTAGTTAACAATTTTTGGAAGCAGAGGACACGTACTTCAGTCGAGGACGTTGCAAGTGCAAATGAACAGAGGGTGGTGTGAGTTTTAGCCGAGCATATTTTAACTGCGGCGTAATTCATGGTGAGGGGATGAGGTGGCCGGACCGAACCGTTGATCCAACATCACGACCATAATTTCTCTACGTGTTTCTGGCCGCCATCACCTTCCCTCTGCCGTTAACCGCTGCCACCACTGCCAGTCCTGACGATTTCTCCCTGAATGGACACTCCACACGTGTTGGCTGCACATCTCGTTGGCAATTTTGAATGTAACTGAGCTTGTTCGGATCCCACAAGGCTATGTAACTGGCCGAGGGTGGCCAGTTGACTAGCCACCGATCCCATTCTATCCGAACCATTTCCATAGGCATGCAGCTTTTAAAATATAGTTTACGCAATTGACGAATGAGTTTAGGCACTTACCTACGTGGTCACGGCCGTGTTGTGCAGACTTCGGGTCTTGGAACCATTCCTTCATTTGCTGCTGCTTCCTGCACAGGTTTTGGAACCCATTATTTCATTCGTTGATGCTGCATGCACGTGTTTCAAAGTCCATTCCATTGGTTGTTGTCGTTGCATGCTCAGGTCTTGCTTGGTTTTGGCTACTGATGATGTTTTCGTGTTCAAGATGAGCCCTTTGCATGTCTCCTTTGCTATTCTTTTGCTATCCTCGTCTCCAGAGTATGTCTTCCAGAGGGATCAGCTGCTACAGGATTCCTGTAGGATGTCCTGTAGCTGCTTCTCCTCCTGGGATGCAAGCTAAATGAGCAGGGCTATACTGCCAACGAGGGATTCGACTGATGAGGAGTCCAGATGGAGATTGACAAGTAGGGAGAGAAAAACACCGCTGCTAGATTTGTCACTCAAAGTTCTTGTTGGTAGTATGAGGAAAACAAGGGTTTTTTATTTTTTATTTTTTTGTGTGACTGTGCAGGAATAAATAACAGAATGGGTGCAATGGAGGTGTAAAGAGATGAAACAGGGTGATGTATGATGATCGACGTAAACAAGGGTGGTTTCAGGCCTAGCAGGTAGATCCCAACCTTCGGATTCCCTTCCATGATCAATTTTGGCCTGTCTGAAGGTTCTACAGGATCTTCCTGTGGAAGACATAGAACATCCTGTAGAAGGCCCAGAACTTCCTGTAGAAGGTGAAATCTTAACCCGAACGTCATCAAATCTTAAGAAAGGGTAGTGGTCATGGAGGGAGTGTGTGTGAGGGATGTTTGCAACCTGGTGCTGACCTCTGTCCTTGTTTTGCGCACCCCTCCTAACCTACAATGTCTTCCCTGCAACCTACAATTATTCAACAGAAATTAGGCCTATTTCCTTTTCTTTTTTTTTGGTGAGACAGCTGGGGCACCTCCAAGAGGTTTTCACCCTCACTGTCTACCCCGAGCGCCTCTAAGAGATTTTCACCCAAGGATATTTTTATTCTTTTCTGTTTTTTCCTTCTTCTTTTTTTTTATGATTAAGGTGTGGATGGAGTAGGGATGGGTCCCTGCTCCACTACCAGCACTGATTTATCCAGAGTTTCAATGAACTCCTAATTGGAAATGGGCTTCCTGTAGATTTTCAGTCGGTTCCCATTGATGAGCATGGGGATGGCTTCTTCATAAATGGTCCTGATAAGGACTGAACCATTGTCATTGCATTTCTCCACTGCATATGGTCCCAGCCACCTTGTCCTTAACTTCCCTTTGAAATCCTTGTATCTTGATTCGTATAACAGCGCCCAATCTCCTGTCTGAAATTGCTTTTCGTTAAGCTGCTAGTCATGCCATATCTTTCTCTGGAGTTGAACTACTTCTTAGTGGAGGAGGGCCTACATTCCTTATTCATCTAATCCATTCAGCTGTAGTAACCTTTCCTATTGCGCATGGCTGAGATCCAGGTCCAGCTGAGCTTCCAACCTTAATGTGTTGTACTCGAACTCTATGGACAACAGAGCCTTCTTCCCGTAGACCAGCTCATAAGGTGTGAAAGCTATTGTGGTTTTCCAAGTGGTGTTGTAGGCCTAGGTGGCCTCAACCAAGTGATCTGCCCAATCCTTTCTTCTGCTTCTCACCACCTTAGTCAAAATTTCTTCTAAAGCCCTATTAGTGACTTCCACCTGCCGATTTGCTTGAGAATGATAGGGGGTGGAAGTTTTGTGCTTGATCTTGTGATGAGCGAGAAGGTCTTCAATCAGGTTAGAGGTGAAATGACTTCCTTGATCTGTGACTAATTCTCTTGGGTAGCCAAACTTGTAGAAGATATTTTCCCTTAAGAACTCAGCCACTTTTTTTTCTGTCGCTACCTTGATTGCCTTTGTTTCTACCCACTTTGTCAGGTAGTCTGTGCACACAATGATGTAAGACTTTTGCTTTGAAGGAGGGTTGATAGGACCCACAAAATCCATGCCCAACTTCTCAAATGGCTTGAAAGTCACTTGAGGTTGGAGGGGCATTTCATCTCTCGGAGTCAGTTTACCCATCCTTTCATATCGGTCACATTGGCTGATGTATCTTCTGACATCTTGATGAAGAGTGGGCCAATAGTAGCTTGCCTGTAGAATTTTGAAGGCAGTCCTTTTTGCTACAAATTGGCCTCCACAGGGTCCATCGTGACAGGTTAGGAGAATGTCAAAAACTTCCTCCTCCCTAACACAACGCCTCAGGATCTGATCTGGGCCAAGTTTAAACAAGTTGCCCCTAATCCAAGTAAAGGGGGCACTTTTCCTCACAATTCTGCTCTTCTCTTTTGGGGATAGATGTGGAGGGAACGGTGCTGAGACCAAGTAGTTCACTATATCAGCAAACCATGGAGAGAGTACTGAAATAGCAAACAGCTGTTCATCTGGCATCTGGTCATCCACCATCCCTTCTTCACCTACAAGCAAATCTAATCTAGACAAAAAGTCAGCAACGACATTTTCCTTTCCTAGCTTGTCAACAATGGTTAAGTCAAATTGCTGCAATAAAAGTAACCATCTAATGATATGAGCATTCACATCAGGTTTATTCATCAAATACCTTATCGCAACATGATTAGTGTGTACAAATGTTGGATAACCAATGATGTAGTGTCTAAACTTGCTTAGGGAATGGACTATAGCTAGGAGCTCTTTCTCGGTCACAGTATAGTTTAATTCTGCCTTGGAAAGGTTTTTGCTAGAAAAGTATATGGCATATGGTAGCTTCTCTTCAACCTGTCCTAAGGCTGCCCCTATGGCTTTGTTTGAGGCATCAGTTTGGATGTGGAAAGGTAGGGCCTAGTTTGGACCTCTCAGGATTAGGGCAGTTACCAGCTTATCTTTCAACTCATCCAGAGCCTCTTGGCAGTTGTCGGTCCATTTAAACTCAACATCTTTCCCCAAAAGACCAAACAATGGCGAGGCTAGCTTACTAAAATCTTTAATGAATCTTCTATAGTATCCTGCTAAGCCTAGAAAACTCCAAACATCTCTTACCTTTTGAGGAGGTAGAACCTTTTGGATGCTAGCAATTTTGTTAGGATCCAACTATAATCCTTGTTGAGAGATTGCATGACCTAGCACGGTCCCTTCAGTCATCAAGAATTCACATTTTTCAGGACCGAGGGACAGGTTCATCTCAATACACTTGGTTAAAACTTTTCCCAGGTTAGTCAATGCTTCTAGGAAGTTGGACCCATAATGAGTAAAGTCATCCATATAGATTTCTACCGAATCATGAACCAGCTCAGCAAAGATGCTCAGTACTGCTCTCTGGAAAGTGGCAGGAGAGTTGCATAGCTAAAAGGGAAGGATCCGGTAGGCAAAGGTACCCCATGGACAAGTGAAGGTGGTCTTATCATGGTCCTCCGAGCTGATTTGGATCTGATTATACCCGCTGAACCCATCTAGGAAAGAAAATAACTTCTTCCCTGCCAGCCCATCTAGCACTTCATCTATGAAAGGCAAATGGAAATGGTCCTTCTTAGTGGCTTTGTTAAGTTCTCAATAATCTACACAGATTCTCCACTTCCCATTTTTCTTGGGCACAAGCACCAGAGGAGAAACCCGTTCGTTTTCCGAGATGGGGTAGATGAATCCTGCATCCAACAACTTTTGCAATTCTTCTTTAATAATGTCCTTAAGGGCTAGACTCATTCTCCTCTAAGGCTGCCTAACTAGTTTAAAATCCTCTTTAATGTAAATGTGATGGGTACAGACCAACAGATGGACTCCTTGCATCTCCTTATAGCTCAAAGCGAAAGCCTCCAAATGGTGGTTCAATAGGCTACACAGACCCTTCTCCTGAGAGGGAGATAAGGATGAGATGATCTTCAAGGTTCTTTCAGGGCCAAATTCCACATTCTTAACTCTGGGAGAGGTCGGATCAACCACACAGAGGTCCACTAAAGCACGAGCTTGGGTACCTTCCACCAACTTCTCTAATGGTAGCACACCGAGAGGTGGATTTTGAATCAAATTCTCAATTAAGTCATCCTCGGTTTGAGGAACTCCCCGGGTGGCTTCCATGGTGCACACTTGTGCAGAGTAGACTTCATCCTCATCTTCCTCCTCCAACCAGAGAGGTAAGTCATGTTCTAGCAGAGGTTGGGTAGGAGGGTATAGGACTAGCTGTTTGGACATAGGCCCATTCCTGATGGTCATGCTCCCAGCTCAACAACTGATGTAAGCATCCACAGTAGCTAACCAAGGCCTTCCAAAAATGAGGGGGTATCCATTGAGTTTTTCCTTTGGTTGAAGGACCAAAAAGTCCGCGGGGTACTCCCAAGAATCAACAGAGACCAACACATCCTCCACAATCCCTTCGGGAGTCACGGTGGAGCAGTCTGCTAACTGCAGTACTGTCGAGCTCTTTCTTAAGGAACTCTGAAGGTTGAGTTTGAGCATAGTGTCCCTAGTCATCACATTGATGGCAGCCCCTAGATCGATCAGAGTGTGGGGGATTATGGTGCCATTGATGTGGACATTAACTACAGGACTCCCAGGATCCAAATATTTTGGACATATTATTTGTCCCAACATCAGATCGGACAGTTGTCCTATGACATTGATAGTCGGGGCATTCCTCTTGCACCTGCCTGGGTGTCTGAAACACTTCTCCTTGATCAACTTATTGTAGATTGGTACATCTTTTATGGCCTGGAGAAGTGGTATTTTCACACACAACTGTTTAAGTTCTCCCAGAAGTTCAGTCTCCTCTGGGTTTGGTTGCATGGCTACTGTTAGTCTCTCAGGAAAGGGTGGAATGGATTTGGGTTCACTTTCTTGTTTCCCTTCCTCCTCCTCCAAGGGAGAAGGTTGGCGATCTGGAAGGACCTTTCCAGATCGCAGGTTGATCTCATGAATCTCCACAACATAGGTAGGGCATGTCGTTTATCCAGTGTATACCTGCTGGCCCTGTCTGTTATTAAGGTTCGGTTTTGGTTGAGCAGGCATCTGGGGTTGTCTTGGAGGAGTAGGAGGTAATGGTTATGTTCGAGCAAGCGGTGGAGGCAAAATAGCAGGAGGAGAGTTGTATTGGGGCCTCCACCCCGGTTGAGGTGCATTCCACTGAGGTTGTGGCTGAACATGAGAGTGAAATGAATGAGAAGCAGGTTGAGTATAGTATTGAGATGGATAAGGCCAAGGAGGAGGTGCAGACCAGGGAGGATGAGCAGGGGGGCCCCAAGAAGGCATATCAGTAGATTGGTTGGGATTGTAATAAGTTTGGGATGTCCCTTTCATCACCTGTTGGTAAGGTCTGGATCCATGCGACCTCCTTTGGTTGAGGAAGTAGAGTGGCTCAGTGGCCCCTTCAGCCCCTTGGTACATGGCTTTAAGTCCGGGTAAGGTTGGGCACTAGTTTGTGGGGTGGTCTTCCTCACAAACGAAACATACCTCCACTGAGTGCAATGGACACTCATTCTTAGGATGCTTCCTTGTACATCAGGGACAAAAGATGGCCAAAGCATTCTCACTTCCTCTTTCTTCTGTTGGATTCGAAAGGTATCCAGTTGCATGGAAATGGTCTGTCTCATCTCACTTTTGAGGTCTTCCATCTGATTTTTAAACTCATTCTTGCAGAACGTGGCACTAGCTGAAAGTGGATTCCCCCTACCTCTTTTTTGAGCTGCCCTAGAGTGGTTTCTAAACACAGTCTTTATGTCCTCATAAGATAGTTGGTAGATGTCTCTTCTAGCTAGCAAATGGAGGGTATCTAGAAGGTCTTCAGGGACTCCTCAGAGCAGAACCAGCTTCAGAGATTCGAGGTCAAGTGTGCACTGACCCTTTTATAACTAAGTTGGAACCTTTCTTCATAATCTTCTAAAGACTCATCACTTCCCATGGTCATTCGAAAGATCTCTCCCTTCGTTTCCTTTGACCTACAGTAGTCCTGGTATTTGTTGTTAAAGGCTTGCTGCATCTGAGCCCAAGTTGTGATACTGTTTCCAGGTAACCCCATGAACCAGCATAGTGCTGCATCCTTGAGGGTAGAGTGAAAGAGTTTCAACTTTTGCTCGTCTTCTGCATAGTCATAATTTCGACAAATAACAACAAACTCAAACAGGAAGGTATCAGGGTCTTCAGTGGTCAATCCATGGAAGTGAGGTAAGGCTGAGGGACTTATGTTTTTCATTTTCATGTCCCTGTTGGTCTCTCGAATGGGAAAGGCACCTTCTATTCTCTCCTCATCTTCTATACCATTTCTGTGTTCAGCCATGGTCTCAAGAGGAATGTTTTCTTGCTCTTCTTCTGTTATAGGATCTTCGTATATCTCTGGAGGTTCACCTATAGGTTCTTCTGGATCACTTCCACCGAAGAAGAGAGAAGGGTGACTCAGTGATGTAGTGGGGGTGTTGGGTAAGAATTTCCCTGTATTGTCTCTGTTCCTACGAGGCATGAAATGGAATATTTTTGGTGGAGTTTTGGCATTTTTTCTGCTTGTACCTGCAAAACTGAAATAGATTGAACTGCACTAACTAAAATCTATCTTGCTGAAATGAAATTGCAAAAATGAAATGCTAAGCTACACTTGTAGAATTGAAATTGCGGAATTGAAATGCTAATTTATGAAAGCGGGAAATATCTAATCTACTCTTGCTGAAATGAAATGAAAGCAGGAAATGTCTAATCTACTTTTGCGGAAATGAAATTGCAGAATGGAAACAAAGCAACTACTCTACTCTTGCTTAAATAAACTACTTAGCAAAAGATTGAAGTAGAAAGTAGAAGAAAAGCAGCAATCACAAATACTCTGACGCTTCCCCAGCAACGGCACCAAAAATATGGTGGGCTCTAGTATTGCAGCAATGATGCTACAACTCCTAGGACTCCCTTATTTACTTTTATCAACCCAGTAGTTCGTAACAAACTTGGAAGCGATGGTGCTATATGCACAAGTACTAGCTCTTGCCACAAGCTGTCACTGGATCAGCTGGCGCAAGTCTACTAGGAGCTTAAGCCAACTTCTATGAGCTCTTAGAAGAAGCTTTTAACTGTGATGGATGAAAGCTAACTCAAAGGAGGCTAGTCTACTTGTAGAAAGAAGCTGAAAGTGGAAAATGAATGCAAACCCTAGAAAACCCTAGTTTTACCGACTAACCCTACTGGTGCAAGAAAAGAGATGAAAGTAGTGGAAATGGATGCCATTGACTTCTAGAAATGTAGAATGCATGTGACTAAGCTACTCTTGCAGTGAAATCTGAAAAGGAACATCTTTTTGTATTTTTGAGTAACCTTGTAGAATTATTATGCATGTGCTTAACTGTTTTGACTGTGCAAAGGTTGATTGAGGGGAGTAAATGGTGAGGGCGCTTGCAGGAGGTTGGGAAGGTGAGAAGAGAGCCTAAGGGGTCCCTAACACCCTTCCAGAGAGTTTCATAGTGATCGGATCTCAAAAACCTGCTCTTGTGATCTTCTACGGGAAGTCTGCAGGGGTTCTACAAGATGTTCTACAAGATGTTCCGAAAGGAGATTTTGGAGGGTTGAAGGTGGAAGAAAGGTGGAGAAGTGGAGATGGAGGTTGGATGAGGGTGTGAAGAGGTCTAAAACCTGGCAAATGAATCTGAGAAGTGATGAGGATGGCTGGATTTGTTCAAGGATGGATAGAGCAATATTGCACAAAAATATGGAAATTAGGTCAAGGTGAGAAAATGTGGCAAATGAAGGGCAAGAATCTGAGTTAGGGGATGTAGTAGGTTACGCTGATGGAGGAAGGGTAGGCAGGGAGGTATCACAGGTGTTCTACACACTACTTCTTTAAACTGACCAAACAAAGATCATGCAAACCAAATATCTAGCTATTCTAACCTAATTTAACCTAGGAACCAACAACCATGATGAACAAAAATTCATTCGTAGAAAATCATGTCAAATAACTTATGAAAACCAAACAAGAATGAATCTAAGCATGTAATCACATTTGGTATCAACTTTTGTAACTGAGAAACTAACACTAACAATTGCATGGAGAAGCAAGAACAGTGTTTTTGTGGCAGCAAGGACACCTTGGCCTCAGCTCATGGTCCCGAGGAGGGAGAGTTAAGACCCAGGGTTGCTTGATGGCATTTTTTGAAGATCTTTCCTGTTACTAACCTATCAAATCACTCTAAAACATGAAAGCTTTTTCAATCATCAAAACTGACCTAGGTAACCAAGAAAGATTTTAATATACTAACAGAAATTATTTTATGGAGACAACAAAAACATATAACAGTACACAGAGGAAGACCTGGCACTTAGGTTGTACCCAACCCCAAGAGCTACAGGCTCCTATGAAGAAGCTCAAAACTGATGCAACATGAAACTGTTTTCCATTACTCAAAAAATAACCATGTCCAAAATGTGTTATAGCAGAAGCTCCAAAATGGGCTGAGAAACAAAGCAGCACTATAGTGCGAAATACAAATGTTCCAAAAGTAAACTACGAAGGCTGGAAGCCTTCTTACTTATGCACTACGAGGACCTCCAACAGTCCTCCTTAATTCAAGGGGCTTGGCTGCTCAAAACTGCAAGTACTCAGCCACTTCACAAAAGCTGCTCCGCTGCCCTTGGAAATCAACTTTGGTGGGCTGCTAAACTCCGAGCTAATGGTGGAGAACTCGAGGAAGGGCCATTTAGTGCAGTAGACACCCTTCCTACGAATCCTCATCCTTGTCCCCTCGTATTTGGCTATCAAATGGCTCATAAATGCTTGACTTTGGTCCAAAATTTGTCCAAAAATCTGCAATAAACACGTATTAGCCTTCATGGTCAAGTGACTATTGTCATTCATTCAATTAACATAAACATACTTCAAAAGGATATATAAACTATGAAGAATGGTGGATTAATGGAGAAAAATAGGCAAAATGAGCCCAATAAGTTACCCATTTTTTGGGGCTCATCACCAACTACATACCCAACAGAAAATCTAACTAGGCTCTCTCAAATCGCAGGAGCATATGTTTCAGCAACAATTGATAAAGTAACAGAAGTTCAAGTGCTACTAAAAGAGAAGGAGGACAGGATTTTGTTTTTGGAATAGCAACTACAACAAGTTAGCATTAGTCAAGAAGCAAAAACACAGCTAATAAAACTCTGGCAAGACTTCCAGCAGATGCAATTGAATCATCAAAGCAATTTAGCCAATAAAGAAGAACAGTTACAAGATATTATAGAAATTCATAAGGAGGATCCCAAAATTAGGGAATTTATCATAGAAGCACTCGCTCTTAATGCCCAACTCTTGCAACAGGAACAAATACTCTGCCAAAAGATCTTGCAATGGAATTCCCATTGTGAAACGAGCGATAATATTACAAATCAAGTCATAGATTTGCGACTTGATTATGATTCAATTTTTAAGAAGGTTTCAGACTTCTTGAACTGGCAAAGATCAGAATAAGGGAAAAGAGCTGAATTTCCCAGAATCAATGAATCGTACAAAGAAATGTTATCTGTGAAATGGGATTCCCAGCTTAAAGAAGCAGAACAGGTGATGGAAGAAGCAGTGACAACAACAAACAGTGTCATTGAGTACATAAATGAAAATCTGCACAAGGTCAATTTGATATCAGAGACTACCTCAGGCTTCCTCCCAAAGGCACAACAACTTCAAACAAAGTGGAAACAAATAGCAGAGGAAAAGGCAGAGGTGATTAAAAAGGTAAATAAGTTAAATTGGGACACATATTAGCAGTACCTGGTAAAGCCACATAGCCAATGGGTGACCCTGAAATGCCTTATAACCTCTGCCGATAAGATAGTGCTAGCGCTAGCTAACGCCATATTTGCAGGACAGTTAAGAGCTGAAGTCGGCCAACCAACGCTCTTGAAACTGATGCTGGACATTTTCAATCTAAAGGATCAGATACAGGATTTATCATAGATACAATTTAGTTTTGTTTTAGTTCATTTTTTCTTAAAATGAGGCAGGTGGTTTAAACCTCCTCATCTATTTTTCTAATATTTATTTTTAGATTTCATTAGATTAGTATTTAAACCCCTCTCATGCATTTAAAGAGGGGTCCAGAGTTTTACCAAAAACAATTCTTCAAAACGTGTAGTTTGCCCCCCACTTAGGAGGTTTTGATAAAATGAATGGAACGAGATTTATTTTTATATGAGTTTGATGTCTGCTACTGAAATGCACTTTTGTACTCTTAGTGGATGTTGAGTGATTTGAAGATAAATCTATATTGTTGCAACTCATGAGTAGAACTTATTACCAATGGTAGTTTTATCTCTTGATACTTTTTACATATGTGCCAACTGATAAATTATTTTCAGTTATTGATATATGAAAGTCTGAATGTTTAGTTGTCATTATTGCACTTCTATAAGGTGATAACTTACTTTTTTATGTTGAGTATATGAATAACTCTTATGCGATATGTTTCTCATAATTGTTTTAGCTAACTTTTTATACGAAACAATCATTTTTAATGGATTCTTTTCTCGTGGTGATTGAATGATTCATATTACCAATTGCTGTTAGAAATTATTTTAGATCGCATAAGTGAAATGATACTCCCAAGATAGTTTAAAGTTAGGTGTTTTCTTTCATTAGAATAGATTGCATATGATAGTTAAAAGAAAGATTAGATTTAGAACAAGCATTCACCCCATAAAACCCCAAAAAAGAAAAACATCATCCCGTTAGTACACACATCATAAATAGATTGGGAAACTGGTCCCATCATCCCTAGTTGGAGCCACTATTCCAAATGGAAAAAGAGCTGCTTTAAGGTTCAGACCTGGTGGTTATCCCCCTTGTTGTAGACCAAATTTTTTGAGCCTTCAACAGAACTCCATCTCGTCCTGGATTTATCTATGTAGGCAGTCATGGTACCTGAGTACCAAATATTTCTCAGAATCCTTGATACCCAACTTCGTACGAAGGATATGAAAAACATTGGTAAACTCCAGCACATCTTGGTCCCTTCCTTGCTGCAGCATGGTCCACTTTATGTATCTATCCTCATATCTCCCAACAGGGTGGTACTTCTCCTTGATGGCGTCCTAGAATGAATTCCATGTGGGAGAGGCTGAAAACAGTGAGGTCATACTTTCATCCTTCTACTCATAGAAGGTTTACCACCAGTCCTTGACGTCGGGTGCAGCTTTGAGAAGAGAAAAAGTAATCTTTTCCCGGCTGAAAAAATCATGAACATAAAAATATCCTTCTAACATATTTAACCATTTATCTACGATGTATACACCTATTTGGCCCTCAAATATGGGAATGTTAAAGTTTACTTGTACCTTAAAAGGAGTGGAGCCTCCAGATTGGTTGTTGGATGTGGCTGCGTCGCTGGTGGGCAACCATTGAAGGATTTGGGAAAAGTTATCCATCATCATGTTCCTTTGTTTCTCGAGGGCCTACTCAAACAATATTTTGATAGGATCTCCTGCTCCCTCATCTTTATTTTCTTCCCCCACTGTTATAGACATTTTTGTGCCTTACAGCTCTAAGCATGAAATGTCCATAAACCAAGGGCTCCTAAGTCCCTAAAAGTGTTGTTCTAACTCCTAAAGGAACAAGGTCAACAAATTACAGCTTCTCCCAGAAGTTCTCCACCAGAAACTGCGCAGAACTAGTCAAATCAGGATCATTTCAGCTGCTCCACTAGCTAGTTGCGTTGCAAAGCACCCAAGTACACTACCTAGGTGTGTTGCAACGCACCTAAATGCACTACTAGGGTGCGTTGAGTGGGAAATGACAAGTGGCAAAGTCATTCCACGAGGTGGAAAGACAATGGAAGCTTCCAGAATCTTCTCCAATGACACTTGCCTCACTGAATTCGACCAGGGATGAGTAAGAGGCTCTCAGTCTCCAAGTGGAAGCAATAACTGACAGAGAAAAGCCACTAATCAATTCATGAGCTGACTCATCCTTTTTGCATACATCTATATATGGATCCCTCACCAAGAGATACAGAGGCTGGAATATTGTACATTGCAGAGAATTGTTGTTGGTTTTGAGATAGATATCAGAGTATTGGGTGATTTATGCTTTGTTGGAGGTGAAGAAGGGGCTTCTCTGCTGGGAGGTTGATGCTGGATCAGGAATCATCGGTTGTAACTCCTCCTGGATCTTCTTGTTATATCAATAAAACTATTTGAGTTTCTCCTACATGCTTGTGTATCATTGATGTTTGTTACATTTGTATGTTTAGCTTAAATCTGATCCTAAGCTTTTTATGAGTATGAACCCATGTCTTTGTATAGTTTCCTTCTTCTGTGATCTTGTAGGTATTTGGTGAAGCTGGGCAAGTAAGGGAGCAGGTAGCTGGGAGCTGTCAAAGAGAAGAGAGATTTGATCAAAGGACTAGCGCAAGACACAGGTTGGTTCATCCTATTTCTCTTTGTTTATAGTTCATAAAGGAGAATACAAAAGTAGTTTTCTCTGTTTGTTTCTAAGGTCACTGTCACACCTTAGTGGGATAGGGTCATTCTGAATAGACACTTTTCCCGTTAACAAAATGGCGACTCCACTGGGGATGATCATCTAGTTAGTTTGTTTGTGTTTCTCTTACTGTTTGTTTCATAAACTTAGAAGTAGCAAATCGAACTGCATTTGCCATTAACAAATGCAAAGTAGACATCTGCTGCTTCAATCCATTCACTGGATCTGTTTATGATTTGAACAGCTGATTCACAAATGATCTGATTGCGCTTTGTGATAGCTCTTAGACCTCCTTTAAATCTACCCTCTGATTGTGCATTACTGATTGCTTTTACTCGACCAAAAACCATAGATTAAACTGCAAACCGTGACCCAGAACCCGGGTAGAATTCTCGTTTCTGCCCCAGCGCAGGTACTGTGAAGAGTTCCTGCATTTCAGCGCAGTTCCCGAGAGGGCAACTTGCGTTGCAATCCAGTTTCTCTGTGTAGCAGGTGCGTTGATCAGCCTAGCCTTGTGCAGCTGAGGTTCTTTGCTCAATTTTTTCAGTTTTGTCTTTGATTTTTGCAGCCTGTGATTAGTGTGTGTGTCTGTTTAAAAACCCCTTTTCTTTGCTGATATTCTGCCTCAGTTGTATAAAAGAAACTGTAGATGTTTTTGTGTGTTTGTTACGTCATTTACAGTTTTCCATTGCAATAGTAGAATAGTCATACCGTCATCCTTTGATTTAGATCTATCGCAAGTGTCGATTTTGATCATAGGAGAAAGTTTATTTGCTGTTGATAGTCAATTATGCTTTTAATTTTGCCTTTGGTCTAAATTTGTGAATTTCTAGTGTCGAAACGAGTGTTTATTTCAAAATCATAAAGTGTCATAATCGTCTCTACCTTTTGATTTCGAAAAGAAGCTTGTTTGTGTTTTTTACTTAAAAGTGAATTCAGATTTGTACGACAACTTTCTTTTTAGGCATCAATATTAAGAATGTGAAAAACAAAACACATGCATGTGCATTTGCATATTGACAGTCTGTTTGGCTTGATTTAGGAAAAGTGCATTTACAGTGTGCTCTTTGCTCTTTGCGAAAAGATTGTGTCTTTCTTTTCCCTTGTAGCTAGGATTTTCATTGCTGAAAAGAGATAAAAGTTTGTTTATCATCTTTAGATTGCATTTTAGGAATTACATCTACATCTCGTGGTGATCCCAAAAGGAAAACTTCATAAGAAAGATCAACTTAAAATAAATTCAATGAACTTAACAACGCTTTGGAACTTAACGCAAAACATTTAGAGGTCTAGGCTAGAGACGTATTCCGGCGTCGTAAAGCCTGGTAACTGTTGTCCTCACTGATGGTTGGGTGATTCCTCCACTTTGAGACGATAAGTGCCAATACAGACTTGTGCTCCCACGTACCGTCGAGTATATATTGGGAAACCCCTATAGGCTTAAAACCTTTTATCCATAGGAAGCCGTGTCGGCCGCCCTACTGATCGCAATGCACCGAAAATAGCATTCGGGAAGATTGACTGCCGTACCGTAAAAAGTATTCTGCAGTTTTGCGATTGGTTTGGTACTCCCTCTACCTAGACCTCCAGAGCAGTCCCTTTCGTTCCTTTTTAGACTCCTTAACGGAAAAGGTCCATCTGAGCACTTGTCACTTCAGGCTCATTAAAAATCAAAGGAGACTAGAGTCATCTTTTGTTTTTTCTCGACTCTTAAAAACTGAAAAAACAAGTTGTGTCTGTTAACACCCAGGTTGTTCCCTATGACTCCCAAGGGAATACGGCCGGGGTAACCACTAACCAATCTTTGGATCACTGTTTCTAGCCAAATTGTGATCAGAGAGGGCTCTCTCTTTATGATTTGTAACTGTTTATGATAGGGTTTTATGCTAGCTATTATGCACTGGTTTTGTTTATGTTTTGGTTGATGAAACTCCTTTTAGATTCTAGTGATGTAGTTTTCAGAGAGGTTGAGTACCATTGGGCAATGGAGTCTGTGGCTATATGTGTTTGAAACTTTGAGATGAAAGATGGAACTTACAGGGCCAATTGAGTGTTTAATAGAACAGATTTTTGATTAAATGACTGGAAACAGGTAACACAAACAGTAAAAGCATTTAAGAATTTTCACTTATTGTCTATATATTCCCAACAGACAACTTTAAGAGGAGAAAGACAGAGGTCTCAGGGGCAAAAATTGAATCCCTGAGAATGCATGTCACAGTAAAAGACACAGTTTTGAAATGCAGCAATTAAGAATTACAATTCTGTCACTGTATCTGAGGAAAACATGTATAATAGCTCAGTTTGAGTCCAGGGTAAACATGGTTAAATCCTGGAACTATCCTTTCACCTTGCTATCAAGTGTAATACATTTGAACAACAAAAGAGAACAAAAGACTCGAAAACATATAACAAAGAGATTTGAGAATACTTATTGTTTTATGCAACACCCTGGAATCCTGTAACATTCATCTTTCACCACAATACATCAAAGAACACCAAGCCTTGGAAATTCCATTCTTCCTTTGTATTACTTCTCTGAAAATATTACAACGAGCGAGAGCTCTTCAAAGGAAAATTACAACAACCCCTTCAACTGCTGTGAAGGGTGAATATATACTTGCGGTGATTTACAAAATATCTGAGTCCTGAGTTATCTCAGATTTTACTTTCTTACCAACTACTTAAGATATTATGACCCAAATTTAATGCAGCATTGATTACAGAGTACAGGCATTTTAATGCTCTGTCAGAAGATATTTTAGCCTTTGGGAACAGCTAAGTCGGTCGAGATATTCTGAATAAATGCTGGAAGATCTGTCTTTAAGGCTTTGTACGCTGTATCCTGGACTTGTCAGCTGTGATTGCGACTGCTGCTTGTGGTGAGTTAATGGTCCTGCTGAGTTGGCTCAGCTTCTGCCTCTTCCCTGTAGATCTCTTTCTTCAAAATTGTGCCTGCGCATGTATGCTTATTTGCCTGTAGAAATGGCGTTACTGATTCTGGCCTGACAAAACTGTCTGTGTCAAATTTCTCCAGGCATCCTGTGTGGGCAGTTGGTGTGCTAAGATTGCCCCTAGAGTTTCATCTGCTTCTGTGAATTTGAAGAAGTTAGGTGGTGTATCAAACAGATGCTCAACTTCATTCATGAGGAAAAACAGGTTCTCCACCCTGTCATACATACTCTGCCCGGTGGCTGGCCCTGGCTCTGCTGAAGTGCTGGGTGGTTGTGCAATCTCTGCTACTGCCTGGGCATCAATTCTCTTATTGTAATTCTCTAGGGTGAGCAGTCTTCCTACACTGCTTAAGATGCTGGGGAGGCCTCTGTTCTGTAGTGCCACGAATTTTTCCAGGAATCTGTTGATTTCAGTCTGCATATCCTGGGTCCTCCTCTCCAGTGTTCCAACCAAGTTCCTCAATGTTATGACTCTCTTGGCTACAGCAATTGTTTCTGTCCTGTTGGTGATTCCCATGACAGCTAATTGAGAGCTAGTCTTATAGTTCAGAGTATTGATTATCCTAGTAGCAGCTTCTGGCATGTGTCCAAGGCTTGCCCTGGCTCTCTGTATTTCTCTGTTTGCTTTAGTGATGAGCACCATTTGCTCATCCATGGTCTCAATATATTGCCACTGTTCGGCAATGGACCGCCCAATGTTGCTCCATAGCACTGCTTTCATTTCAGCTGTCACCTTTTCTAGTGCAAGCTCTTTCTCTAGTTCAGCAATTCTCCTCTTAAGAGCTTTTACCTCTCTCTCCTTGGCTGCCTCATTTTGTTTGCTCTTGTCAAACTTTTCATTTACCTTAGTCAAGGTTTTCTTAAGTTCATCCAGCTCTTTCATTTGAGATTCCATGGCTTGGATCTCAGCTTGCAGCTTTTGCATGTCTAAACTAGTAGCCTGTTCTGATGTTGTAGTTGTTGTTGCTGTGGATGGCGCTGTAGTTGGTGCTGTAGCTTCTGTTTGCTGAGGAGGAGTAGTCTTTGGAGGGGTTTCCTCAAGATTTATTATGACAGGAGGAGGCTGGGAGGGTTGGCCCTCTTCTCTTTGCTTCAGTGTTTCTTGTAGTGCTGCCTTTGCAGCTTCAGTTTGTCCTAGCTGGTCCTGAGTCCTAACCAGCTCTTTGTATAGGGATACTAGCAGATCTGTAGCATCCTTCTCTTGCCTTTGCTGGGCAACTTCATCTGTTTGTGGATGGATAGTGGCCGGGAGTTTGATTTTCTTTCTTAGGGCTGCCATGTCTGCATCCCTTATCTTCAGGAGCTCTTGGATGCCTTTGACATCTTTAGGATCATGCCCTATCTCTATAATTACCTCTTCCAAGGACTTGATCCTATTGTCCTTGGCTTGTGATGATGCTCTTTCTAACTCCAGCTGGGAAGCTGTGTTATCCAGGCTGCTCTTAAGTTTATAGTTCTCCAATGTCTCATCTGCCAGGGAGGCATACACCATTTCACCAGTCTGCTTATGTAATTCAATCTTGTCCATGGGGTGTATGTCTTTGGCAAGAACCTCCATGTTGGTTCTTAGATAGTCCGAGGTGGACTGAGGCTGCAAAGTTGTGGGCATGAAGTGGCTCATTATCATTTTGCCTTCGCTCACATCGAAAGCAGACATGAGTCTCTGCTGGTTGCTAGGAGCTAGGTTTAACAAGTGATCATACAGCTGCACTTTTATGGGATCACTCCTCCTTTTGATGTCAATGAATTGCTGTTTTATACTTGACTGCCCTTTTCTAGTTTGACCGGAGGAGCTGACCTCTCCTCCCATAGTCATGTCATGTCCACGCTGAGATGAGCTAGCCGAAAGTTCTCCACTGGGTGGGCCCATGCCCATGGCTTGCCTTACTGCTATGTCCTCCTCTTGGGAGTCATTCAGTCTTTGTCTCTTCTCTCCTCTGATGAAGGATGAGGTGTGGGGGGTCTCTCTCTCCCTTTTGCTGGTCACATCCTCCTTCTGTGGTGTTTGGAGGACTGAGGTGTCTATATTGGTGTCTGGCCTGGGAGGCAACTCTGTTTGGGGCTGCTGCTCAGTGTTACTAGGTACATCTGTCCCCTTTTCCTGCTGCAAGGGTTGTTCACTGGACTGTGCTTTTTCTTGTTGTTGCCCCAGTCCTTGCTGTTCCATTTCTTCTTGCTGCTGCAGCAAGGTGTCCACTTGTTCCTCTGTCAATATAGGTGGTTGTTCCACCTGTTTACCTTTGTCTTTGCTTGCTGCCTGGGGTGTCTTCTCAGTAGTTTGCTGCTGTGCTGCTGAAGATTTAGCAGCTGTTCCAGTTTGCTTTCTGTAGGAGAGGGGCACCTGTCCACAAGTTTCCAAGTCAGCTTCCTTTTGCACATTCCTAGCTTCTTTCTCAAGTAATTCTTCCTCAGTGACTTGTTCTACTAGTGTACCCTCTTCCCAATCTAGTGCATTGGCATACTGTTCAATTTCAGGCTTTCTTTTATGTGCATAGTTGCCCAATTTGTATCTAATTCTCCTGAGGGAGATAGAATGATTGGGGTCATAGGGAATCCATTCAAAACTGGTCTGCAATCTGAGGCCTTCCAGTATGCTGTGTGCCTCTTTCCACCCTTCCTCTTTCTTGTTATATAGGAAGGAACCTAGCTGACTTCTTACCTTCAATTGTGACTTCTTGTTTCTACTTTGAAAGTGAAGGTAATTTGAGTTCCCAAACTGCCTGAAATACTCTAAGGCAAAAAGCCTCATGGGGACATATCTTGGCAACCTAAATGGGTTCAATTCACAGCCATATATCCTAATGACTGTGTGGTTCTGGTAGAAGTACCAGTTGCCAATATTGTAGGATTTGTTTAGATGTAGAATCCTCTTCATCTCATCGGTTAATCTAGGAGGAGGAGTACCTTGCAGCACTGTTAGGGCTGGATGAACAAATAAATCAATAAACTCACAGTATGTATAGGGTGATACGGAGGTAGAATGAAAAACAGAGGTCCAGAAAACAACTGATCTTGGGATTCCTTGGGCATTGAGTGGCCTCAAAGGAACAGAGAAGGTAGCTGGCTGGTAGAAAAGGAATAAATGATATATATATGAGCTGTACCTGAACAGTCTCTCCCTTTTCAAATTCATGAACTGCTCATGGATTTTCTCTGCTATGTAAGTTGCATAATCATACTGCACAGCTGGAGGCTTACCAGGGGCAAACATAGACAGCATTGCCATTATGCTGTCATCTACATCTTCCAGCCCCCTGAATCCTAGGACATAGCCAATTAGATCCACCAACATTCTGCCCAATTCATTTAGATATTGGTACCCAATAGGAGGGGTTCTGACTGTTTCAGAGCCTGGAGTGACAAACAGTTGGTTGATTTTGACAATCTGGTCACTGGACAGCTTGATCCCTTTGTTAATCAGATTCTGCATGGACAGAGGGGTCAATTTCTTGGCTATATTGAAGCGCAGCATCTGGTTTATGCTCTCTGGGGTGATCTGGAACAGGACTAGGCCTGTGGGGCTCATGACTGCTCTTTGGCTGGGGTCATAGCATTCTTGGCAGCTATAAATAAGCTCTGGCATTGGATTGACTTGGGGAAGGTTGTATATGGGCAAATTTGACTCCCAAATCCCCAAGATATCTGCTCCACTGAGGTGCTGGGCTCTTAATTCATTCAACATTAGCACATTGTACTTGGTTCCCATGGGGAACCAATCCAGCATTTGGTAGTCCATGTCCCCCAGGGCTTTCCATGCTAATTCCTGGTGAGGGGCATTGATGGGCTTAATATTCAGTGCAATGGGGGTCTCCATAGCTCTTCAAGTTACAAGAATTGTAGGTAAGCAGGTGGAATGGTAAAAACACAGTCTGGAGGCAGTCCTCAGTGAAAACAGTTGATGTTCTGAGTATCCAAGGGGAACTCTCTCAATAGCAATTGAAATACTACTGGAGTCTAGTGACAGAACTTCTCTGTGGCCTAACTGAACTCTCCAATCGGGTGAATTATGTCTATTAGGAGCTCTGCCGGGAAAACGCAGAATTACAGAGGTTTAATGGGAATTGCAGGTTTCTAGAGCTCTGCAGGTACTTCTTGGCCCTCACAATGACAATGGTGGATGAGTGAATGGAAATGAACGGTGTAAATATCCTTTTTATGGTTCTACTATCCCTCTGAGCAATTTTAAGCTTAATGCAGGTCGTATGGAGGGCGAAATGGTCTAAATACCTGTAATTCGACGAGCAGAGGTTGACACACAGGTGCACAGTTGCTGTTTGAGGAGGTCGCCCGGGCTAATTGACTGGTTGGCGAAAATTCGAGTTCAAACGGTCATGCAGAGCGTTTAGCAAAAATCACAGTGAAAATGGTAAAAACACGGGAAAAATTGGTAAATATGGGTTATTTTACCAATTTGGCGCTTTTTTCTGCTGACGTCAACATGACGTCATTGGTGGGTCATGGTGAGGTGACGTCAGCTGACGTCATTGGGCGACGTGGCAGTGGGTGACTGGTCAAAGGGGCGGCGAGGTGGCAGCCCAGTCAGCAGTGAGGTGGGCCAATACGAGAGGCAGGTACGAGCAGGCAATGACGTGGCGGCGAGTCAGCAACGGGTAGGTGGCGGTCAAACTGCAGCGGTTACGGTTAAAGCCTTAACCGCCGCGGTTTCTCGGGGCGGTTTAGGTACGGCGCAGAGGATGTCAGAGCGGGCTCCGAGATGGTTCATTGCTCGACGCGTGGAGGAGGCGTGACAAGGCGCAACGTCACTTTCCCGGAGGTTAACGTACCGCCACAGGAAGTGCTCCGATATTGCTGTGGACCGTCGGATCTGATGGGCTTGATCCGACGGTTGGCGGAGGGGAAAAACGCGCGTTTAATATTGCGGGCGGAAAAATTAAAGTTTGTGGGTTTTATGGGTTTTTTTCAAATGTTTTGCTTAACCAACCATGCGGTAGGATTGGGAAACGTGCCAGAGGCGGGTATTAACCTTTGCAAAGGTTTTATAGGCAAAAATGGGTTTGGAGAGGGGTTTTATCAGTGCAGAGGTGATTTGAGGGCAAATTGACTTGCAGCAAAGGGGAAATAGGGTGGAATAGGTTCACCAAAGTGGCCAGATGCCATTTGGTCCCTTTTGAACAATACACGGCTATTATGCCTAGGGGAGGGAATATACATAAGATTTGGGGTTTTATACACCTTAGTGTTAATAATATTAGGGGTGGGGGTAAGATAAGGGAGGTTATATAGTAGAATTAGGGGTTAATATGAATGAAGGGGGCAAATGAAAGGGATTTTACTGAGTTTATCTGAAATTGACTTGGTTTTGAGAGTAGATCAAAATGAAAAGATCTTAGACAAGAAATGTGGATTCTGAATGAACTAGAACCACCATAAAACCATGATCTCTCTCCATAAATCTCAGCTGAAAGAAAGGGAGTGTTAGTAATGGAATAAAGGGAAGAGGGAAGTTAGTCATGCTCCTGCTGTGAGTTCATGGAATTCACCACTTTGTTTGCTGATAGATTCATTGCCTTGGCAGGAGACCTATTGATGCCTGTGTAATGGTGATCATATTCTTTCTGCAACCACAACTGCCTACCCAACTATTTTCCTAGCATTTTTTGTTTCTTCTTGGAGGGGCACTTGGACTTGCAACCCTCAATTGCCTTTTCTTTTCTTTGGCTTTTTCCTTTTCTCTCTATCTACTTCTACCCTTATGTCTTCCAAGGTCCCAGATTAAACTTTTGGGAACCTTTGCTTCTCTACCTGAACTACTTGTCTGCCAAGATTAAGCTGTTTGGACAGACCTCTTTCTCTATTCTACAACTCAAAATTGAAACATGGCATGATCCAGATTAAACTGTTGAATCATCCACAAAAATTTGAAATAAGGTCCTCAATACTTGAAACACTTTACCCAGCTCTTGCTTTCTAGGAAATATGGGATCTTTGGGATACCAAAGCAGAGCATATTTGGCTTTTCTCTTGCCAATCATGAAATATGAAACCTATTAGTATAGGTACCCAACAGTGGCTCCACATGGGGATGGTTTTTCTTTTGAAAGACCAAGAACAGCAGGTCAGATTGCCTTATTCCTTGACTGCCCATCTTTGTCTTTGAAATCTGCTGTATGAATGTGTCCAAATAGTGTGCTTTTTTCTTGGAGAACCTCTGATTCTATCTGCCTGTTGCTGCTAGGTGCAGCATTTGGGAAAACCTCTTTTTACATTCTAAAATAGAAGATAATATGTAAGGCTGCATATATACAATGAACCTCTGAATTTCTATCATAGTGAACAGTCAAAATAGTGCTTCAGCATCCTGCCATTGACAGGACCTTCATCCAGTTCAGTTACAGTCAAACTTTTTAGGAAGTAGGTGTTATTACCTTGTACTGCTTGGACAGAAAATGGTCCCTTCCATAAAGAGTCAAACTTCCCATGTTTTCCTTTCTCTTCTCTTCTTGCATCCCACTTTAGAACTTTGTCCCCTACATTGAAATCCTCTGCTTTAGTTCTTCTATCAAAGGCCTTTTTCAGTTTCTCTTGTAGTATCTGCACTCTGCTGAAAACTTGTTCTCTGGTCTGTTGTAGACAAATTATCTGGTTAATCCTTCTTTGCATGTCATTTGGCTCTGCTTGGCTTTCTTGTAGGAGTTTCATAACTGGCACTCCTAGTGATGAAGGAAACCTGGCCTCTAATCCATAGACTAACTCATATGGGCTGGTCCCAATTGATCTTTTAGTGGTTAATCTGTCTGCCCATAAAGCATTTACTAGTTTCTTATGCCAGTTCTTTTTGTTCTCTTCCAGCACTTTCTTTATGATGTTTATCAGGCTTTTGTTTGATGATTCAGCAAGACCATTTCCTTGAGGATAGTAAGCTGTAGAATGGCCCAGGGTAATGTGAAATTTATGGCAGAAGTTCACCATCTTCTTGGATCTGAAGGCAGCAGCATTGTCTGTTATTATCTTGTCTGGGCAGCCAAATCTAGCCAGTATATTGTTCTCTAAAAATTGAATGATTACTGAATCATTTGCTTGTCTGCATGGGGCAGCTTCAATCCACTTGGTGAAGTAGTCTGTTGCTGTCAAGATCCATCTGTGTTGTCCTGAAGATGAGGGGTGAATTTCCCCAATGAAATCCAAGCCCCATTGTTGAAAAGGTCTCTCTGTTGCAATGGGCCTCAAAGGAAGTGGCAGCAACTGTCTTTTGCCTTCAAACAGTTGGCACTTGTGGCATGATGTTGTGAATTTCTTCACATCAGAGAACATAGTGGGCCAGTAATAACCAGCCCTTAATATTTTGTCTACAGTGGACTTCCAGTACAAATGTCCACCACAGTCTCCGGCATGGAATTCTTGCATGATATTGTCAGTTTCACTCTCAAGAAGACAGTGCAGCAAAATACCTTCATGGTTTTTCCAGAGTAGATTCTCATCTATCACACAAAATTTAGATGTTTTCATTTTTAGGAACCTAGACTTAGTTCTGGACAGTCCTGGGGGAGCACACAGGTTTTGTAACACATAACAGATATCAGAATACCATGGAGATTGTTCAAAGGCTACATTGATCTTTGGAGTCGCCAGCTCTGTTTCACTGTCCAGTTGGTTAATGTCTAAGGCTTGGAAATTTGCTTCTGTCATTAACTTGGCCAAACCTTGCCCTTTTATCAGCTTTGTAGGCTTTATTTCAATGTCAAATTCAAGTATGTTTGCAATCCATTTTCCTCTTCTACCCTCTAGGTTTTCTTGGGTGAGAATGTCTTTGACAATAGGACTTGGTACATACGCCACAACATGGGAGTAAAGGATGTAAATCCTAAAGTCTTTGATAGCTTTGATTAAGGCATAGGCTTGTTTCTCCATTATTTGGTACTTTAGAGGGGCATCTCTAAGAGCTCTGCTGAAAAAAGCAATGGGCTTTTCATTCCCTTGATCATCTTTCTGTAATAAAACAGCAGCAATAGTATGTTGGGAGGCAAAGGAGAAAATGATGAAGTCTCTGTCAAACTAAGGGTTAGTTAACACTGGGGTTTGAGTCAAGGCCAATTTTATACTTTCAAAATCTTGTTTTGCTTCAACAGTCCATTTGACCTTTGAATCTTTCTTTAGCATATTGTTTAGTAATCTGATTAACTCTGCTAAATTTGGGATAAACCTTCTCAAAAAGTTGATTTTTCCTAAGAATCCTTGCAGCTCCTTGACATTCCTTGGGTGAGGCATTTGTAGGATAGCTTGTATCCTATCTGGATCAATTCTTATGCCATCTTTCGAAATGATGTGTCCTAAAAGTTTCCCTTCTTCCAAGCCAAATAATGACTTCTTGGGGTTTAAGGAAATACCATATTTTCTGCATGTTATGAAGATTTGTCTTAAATGTTTCAAGTGTTCTTGGTCAGATTTTGAAAAGGGTGTAAGATCATCTAAGTAAATGACCAAGAAATCATGAATTTCCTTTGCAAAAGCAATATCCATTGCTCTCTGAAATGTTGCCCCTGCGTTTTTCAATCCAAAGGGCATTTTCACATACTTGAAAGTGCCCCATGGGGTAGTAAATGCAGTCTTGTCTTGATCATCAGGGTGTACCAGGATTTGATTGAAACCTGAGAAACCATCCAACAATGATATTCTTGAGGCTCCTACTACTCTTTGAAGAATGTGGTCCATTTTGGGTAAGGGGTAGTTGTCTTTGAGTGACACTAGGTTCAAATTCCTTAAGTCTACACAAAGTCTAATCTCACCAGTTTTCTTTCTTGTAGGTACCAAATTTGAAATCCACTCGGAAAACCTGATTGGTGCTATGATGCCAGCTTTGAACATTTTTTGTAGTTCCTTTTCAATGGAAGGAAGGAGCACAGGATTGATTCTTCTCAATTTCTATTTGAATGGTTTTTGATTAGGCTTGAGGGGAATGGTGTGCTGGATAACAGAGGTATCATAAGACTTCAAGTCCTCATAACCCCAAGCAAAGACATCTTGGAACTCTTTAAAGAGATCAATATATTTGGGTTTTTGATCAGGGGGTAAAGCAGCAGATAGCTTTATTATTTTAGGCTTGTCAGTGGTACCAATGTTACATTCTTCAATTGTTGCATCTAATGGCTGCATCTTTGGTTTCCTGGGGACATCATTTGAGTCAAAAATATCCTCTAGTGGGGTAAGGCCTGCTGGAAGAAGATTGTCTTTGAGTTGTATGATTTCATCTTCAGCGTTGCTCAGCTCTTCATAGTCAATTTGGTGAATTTGCTGAATGTTTTCTTTGTTGAAAATGGTTGGACTGAGTAATTGTTTGGCTGTTCTAGGTGACATTGGGTGGGCAGACTGTTGAAACTGTAATTGTGATTGACTTGCTCCATTAACTATTTGAGATTGACTTGCTGTCTCAAGGTCAATATTTAATCCTGTAAACTCTTGTTGCAAGGTTAAAAAGTTGTTTATTTGCCTGTCATTCTCAAATACTTGCCACTCTTTGACATTGTTTGGAATAGAAGGCCTATATTTGACCTCTGCTGTGAAACAATTGTTGGGTTGTAGTGGGAATTTGAAGGTGCTGGCAAATGTTGCCAAGCTGTGAGCATGGAGATTGTGACCCCTTGGAATCTTTGTAATAACAAACTCGGAGAAAGTTTCTAGTATTTCAATTACAGCAGACCTATAGGACCTTAATCTTTTGTCATTGGTGACAAAATCCCCTTTTACTTGTTAAATTACTAGATCGGAGTCCCCCATGATTGAGAGGCTATGTTCTTGTAATGATTTTGCAATCTTGAGACCTAGTAGCAGAGCTTCATATTCTGCCATGTTGTTAGTGCATTTAAAGTTCAATCTATAAGCCCGGCCTTCTGCACAGCCTTTCTCTTTGTTATGTATCCATACTCCTGCTCCTGCCCCTAACTTGTTAACTGAGCCATCAAACTCTAGGACCCATAGACTATCTTGCTGGTCAGGAGATTTAACATCCTTTTCATGGGATGGCCATGTGAGCATGAGTTGAGGTTTCTTTTCCCATTTGTCTCCTAGGATAATTTCATCATTTGTTTGACAATCTTTGACAACTAAAGGAGGGTTAATGGGTAGTGTTGGGCTAATTGAAATTTGACAGGTGCCACTTGTTTGATCAATGTTTTGTTCTTGTATGGGTGTTTCAGTCTTAATGTCATTGTTTGAGAAGCTTGCGCTGTCATTGAAGACGATGAAGGAGTCTATGTCCGAATGAACAGCATATATTGGAAAATTTTGGGGTTTCTCTTCACTGCTGACCATATATTTCATGAGTGTTTCCCTATAAAGTCTCTTTGGTTGTCCAAAGACAGAGATGGTTGCATATGACAGGTCTAATTGCAGGGAGCCTTGGAGCTTGGCTCCCCATGATCTTGATAAGAGCATCCCATATTTGGGTGGGATATCAGCAACAACAACATCCATTAAAATGGTTTTGTTGGGAAATTGAACCAAGGACACACATAAATCCTTTATTAGGCCCAAGCATTTGACTTGACTAGAATCAAAAGAAAACAGGTCTTTGTATGGTCTTGTGATGTCCAAGTTTAATCTTTCCATGACTGCTTTTGGCATAAGGTTGTGAGATGCACCTGAGTCAAACATTGGATTATGCAGTATTTTATCATGAACATGCAAGCTGACATAAAAGGTAAAACCCCTGTGACTACTGTTTTTCCATCTACCTCTGGGCCAAACAGTAATTCTGGGGTGTCATCTAGCACATTTACATCATCTTTGTTGTTGGTGAGCTGAAGGGATTTTTTGATCTGTTGCTTATATATGTCATGCTTGGCTAGCTCTGAAAGGGGAATTGCTATCTTTAACTTGCCAATCTCTGTTCCTAGGTCAAAGGGTTTGTCCACCTGAATTTTAGAGTCACGGATAGCAGTCCTTTCCTTGTTCATTGAATCTTCTTGTTGGATTTCACCTTGATTTTGGAACCTGCCCCTCATGCCCATGTCTTGAAGGGTAATGTTCGGATTTGGGTGAGAGGATGAGGTTGTCGTGGGCTGTTGTGGTGTGGACAGTAATTCAGTGATCTCCTCAACCACTACTTCTTTTGCAGGCAGGTTTGTTTTGTCATTAGGTTCAGTGACTGAGTTTTCTTTAGATTGCTGTTTCTCCTTTACCTTCTCAGGCTGATTTGCATTTACAGTCCGACTTCTTAGTTTGTATTGTTTATGGACTTCATAGACAGCAGTATCATATCCTTGTTTAAAGTCAAAGGATTCTCCTGATTGTGTTTGGAATGTTTTGCTTTCATCCTCCTCATGGTCTTCTTGTGTTAAGAAAACATGGCTTTTACCATCCAGACCTATTAAGTTGATGTCAGGATCTTCATTGAGCTGATTAGCTGAGGAAGTTTCTGCATAATTTTCTTGAAAAGGGGGTCTGATATCTTGGTCAGCACCTGTCTTTCCTATATTGGGGTTCTGTGTTCTCCTAAAATTTGGGTTTCTAGGAGGATTGTTTTGTGGTGCCTCCCATGATGACTTTCTTTCTACTGATTCCACTCTCTCACCTAGTCTTTTCATGCTGTTTAGTATTGCATCCAACTTTTGATCAAAGCCTGAGGGCTCTTCTTTGAAACCAACCTTCTTTTCAAGCTTTGCCCTGTTTCTTTTGGCAATTAGGTTGGCCTCTACAGTGACTGCAACCCTTTGGGCTTCTGCAAGGGTCGGAGGGTCTCTCTCTCTCAACTGATAGGCCATATCAGAATCAAAACCATCAGGGAAGTTATAAAGGGCCAAATCAGGAGGGGGCCTTAAGTTCTGGGGGATAGCATTGTATATGTTGTTAAACCTAGCACAATACTCCAAAACCGTTTCTTGGGGACCTCTTTTAATAGTGTTATATTCACCAAGTATATGGTGCGGATCTCTCTTTTTCTCCCATCTGTTGGTAAATTCCTGGTATAGAACTTCAGGGGTTGCAATGGAATTTGCATTTAAGGATCTAAACCAAGTTCTGACATCCCCAGTTAAGCTTTGAACAAAAATTCTCATCCTAACACTGTCATCATCTATTTCATAGGTCTCAAAGTGGTCTTGCATCTTTTTAGCATGCTGGATGGCTGTCAAAGGGCCATGGGAGTCAAAAAATGAGAGTCTAGTTTGGTAGTCTTGGGGTAGAGCTGGAGCATTGGCTGGTATCTGCAGAGGTGCATATCTGTTAGCCATATTTATGGGGTTTATAGGGTTAATAGGAACAAATGGGACAACAGGGATTACAGGTGTAACCGGGTTAAGAGGATGGGTAATAAGTGGGGAACTGGTTGAGGGAGTGTGTGCAGATGGTGAAGATGGAAGGAGAGGACTTTGAGAGGTTGATGGTGAACTGGGGGAATTGGGTGTGGAACGGAAAAGAACTTTGCAAGGAGTTGGAATGAGGATAGGTTGGTCTAAACTTATATCTGAATCAGCAAGCTGTTCCTGCTTTTGCTGTCTCCTTATGTTCTTTGGTATGATATTTGGATTATCAACAATGATGGGTTGATCAGGGTCAGGGTTTGCCCTAGTGTGCCTTGGGTTTCTTTTGGGAGCCAGCTTCTAAGTATTCTTTTAGAACTTTATACAGAAGTTTTATATGTACAAGGACTAGGTAAGAATTCTGGAATGACTATATATTTTTCAAAGCTAAGATGAAGATTCCCTAGTTAGCTCTTCCTTAAAGCTATCCCTGTGTTTACAGAAACAGTCCTAAGGCCTCTTGGCTAGCTTCAGGCTTGATGGTAGCTTTTGAAAATAGACAGTAATTGAAAAAATCTTAAGTCCCCAGTGGAGTCGCCAATTATGTTAACACCCAGGTTGTTCCCTATGACTCCCAAGGGAATACGGCCGGGGTAACCACTAACCAATCTTTGGATCACTGTTTCTAGCCAAACTGTGATCAGAGAGGGCTCTCTCTTTATGATTTGTAACTGTTTATGATAGGGTTTTATGCTAGCTATTATGCACTGGTTTTGTTTATGTTTTGGTTGATGAAACTCCTTTTAGATTCTAGTGATGTAGTTTTCAGAGAGGTTGAGTACCATTGGGCAATGGAGTCTGTGGCTATATGTGTTTGAAACTTTGAGATGAAAGATGGAACTTACAGGGCCAATTGAGTGTTTAATAGAACAGATTTTTGATTAAATGACTGGAAACAGGTAACACAAACAGTGAAAGCATTTAAGAATTTTCACTTATTGTCTATATATTCCCAACAGACAACTTTAAGAGGAGAAAGACAGAGGTCTCAGGGGCAAAAATTGAATCCCTGAGAATGCATGTCACAGTAAAAGACACAGTTTTGAAATGCAGCAATTAAGAATTACAATTCTGTCACTGTATCTGAGGAAAACATGTATAATAGCTCAGTTTGAGTCCAGGGTAAACATGGTTAAATCCTGGAACTATCCTTTCACCTTGCTATCAAGTGTAATACATTTGAACAACAAAAGAGAACAAAAGACTCGAAAACATATAACAAAGAGATTTGAGAATACTTATTGTTTTATGCAACACCCTGGAATCCTGTAACATTCATCTTTCACCACAATACATCAAAGAACACCAAGCCTTGGAAATTCCATTCTTCCTTTGTATTACTTCTCTGAAAATATTACAACGAGCGAGAGCTCTTCAAAGGAAAATTACAACAACCCCTTCAACTGCTGTGAAGGGTGAATATATACTTGCGGTGATTTACAAAATATCTGAGTCCTGAGTTATCTCAGATTTTACTTTCTTACCAACTACTTAAGATATTATGACCCAAATTTAATGCAGCATTGATTACAGAGTACAGGCATTTTAATGCTCTGTCAGAAGATATTTTAGCCTTTGGGAACAGCTAAGTCGGTCGAGATATTCTGAATAAATGCTGGAAGATCTGTCTTTAAGGCTTTGTACGCTGTATCCTGGACTTGTCAGCTGTGATTGCGACTGCTGCTTGTGGTGAGTTAATGGTCCTGCTGAGTTGGCTCAGCTTCTGCCTCTTCCCTGTAGATCTCTTTCTTCAAAATTGTGCCTGCGCATGTATGCTTATTTGCCTGTAGAAATGGCGTTACTGATTCTGGCCTGACAAAACTGTCTGTGTCAAATTTCTCCAGGCATCCTGTGTGGGCAGTTGGTGTGCTAAGATTGCCCCTAGAGTTTCATCTGCTTCTGTGAATTTGAAGAAGTTAGGTGGTGTATCAAACAGATGCTCAACTTCATTCATGAGGAAAAACAGGTTCTCCACCCTGTCATACATACTCTGCCCGGTGGCTGGCCCTGGCTCTGCTGAAGTGCTGGGTGGTTGTGCAATCTCTGCTACTGCCTGGGCATCAATTCTCTTATTGTAATTCTCTAGGGTGAGCAGTCTTCCTACACTGCTTAAGATGCTGGGGAGGCCTCTGTTCTGTAGTGCCACGAATTTTTCCAGGAATCTGTTGATTTCAGTCTGCATATCCTGGGTCCTCCTCTCCAGTGTTCCAACCAAGTTCCTCAATGTTATGACTCTCTTGGCTACAGCAATTGTTTCTGTCCTGTTGGTGATTCCCATGACAGCTAATTGAGAGCTAGTCTTATAGTTCAGAGTATTGATTATCCTAGTAGCAGCTTCTGGCATGTGTCCAAGGCTTGCCCTGGCTCTCTGTATTTCTCTGTTTGCTTTAGTGATGAGCACCATTTTCTCATCCATGGTCTCAATATATTGCCACTGTTCGGCAATGGACCGCCCAATGTTGCTCCATAGCACTGCTTTCATTTCAGCTGTCACCTTTTCTAGTGCAAGCTCTTTCTCTAGTTCAGCAATTCTCCTCTTAAGAGCTTTTACCTCTCTCTCCTTGGCTGCCTCATTCTGTTTGCTCTTGTCAAACTTTTCATTTACCTTAGTCAAGGTTTTCTTAAGTTCATCCAGCTCTTTCATTTGAGATTCCATGGCTTGGATCTCAGCTTGCAGCTTTTGCATGTCTAAACTAGTAGCCTGTTCTGATGTTGTAGTTGTTGTTGCTGTGGATGGCGCTGTAGTTGGTGCTGTAGCTTCTGTTTGCTGAGGAGGAGTAGTCTTTGGAGGGGTTTCCTCAAGATTTATTATGACAGGAGGAGGCTGGGAGGGTTGGCCCTCTTCTCTTTGCTTCAGTGTTTCTTGTAGTGCTGCCTTTGCAGCTTCAGTTTGTCCTAGCTGGTCCTGAGTCCTAACCAGCTCTTTGTATAGGGATACTAGCAGATCTGTAGCATCCTTCTCTTGCCTTTGCTGGGCAACTTCATCTATTTGTGGATGGATGGTGGCCGGGAGTTTGATTTTCTTTCTTAGGGCTGCCATGTCTGCATCCCTTATCTTCAGGAGCTCTTGGATGCCTTTGACATCTTTAGGATCATGCCCTATCTCTATAATTCCCTCTTCCAAGGACTTGATCCTATTGTCCTTGGCTTGTGATGATGCTCTTTCTAACTCCAGCTGGGAAGCTGTGTTATCCAGGCTGCTCTTAAGTTTATAGTTCTCCAATGTCTCATCTGCCAGGGAGGCATACACCATTTCACCAGTCTGCTTATGTAATTCAATCTTGTCCATGGGGTGTATGTCTTTGGCAAGAACCTCCATGTTGGTTCTTAGATAGTCCGAGGTGGACTGAGGCTGCAAAGTTGTGGGCATGAAGTGGCTCATTATCATTTTGCCTTCGCTCACATCGAAAGCAGACATGAGTCTCTGCTGGTTGCTAGGAGCTAGGTTTAACAAGTGATCATACAGCTGCACTTTTATGGGATCACTCCTCCTTTTGATGTCAATGAATTGCTGTTTTATACTTGACTGCCCTTTTCTAGTTTGACCGGAGGAGCTGACCTCTCCTCCCATAGTCATGTCATGTCCACGCTGAGATGAGCTGGCCGAAAGTTCTCCACTGGGTGGGCCCATGCCCATGGCTTGCCTTACTGCTATGTCCTCCTCTTGGGAGTCATTCAGTCTTTGTCTCTTCTCTCCTCTGATGAAGGATGAGGTGTGGGGGGTCTCTCTCTCCCTTTTGCTGGTCACATCCTCCTTCTATGGTGTTTGGAGGACTGAGGTGTCTATATTGGTGTCTGGCCTGGGAGGCAACTCTGTTTGGGGCTGCTGCTCAGTGTTACTAGGTACATCTGTCCCCTTTTCCTGCTGCAAGGGCTGTTCACTGGACTGTGCTTTTTCTTGTTGCTGCCCCAGTTCTTGCTGTTCCATTTCTTCTTGCTGCTGCAGCAAGGTGTCCACTTGTTCCTCTGTCAATATAGGTGGCTGTTCCACCTGTTTACCTTTGTCTTTGCTTGCTGCCTGGGGTGTCTTCTCAGTAGTTTGCTGCTGTGCTGCTGAAGATTTAGCAGCTGTTCCAGTTTGCTTTCTGTAGGAGAGGGGCACCTGTCCACAAGTTTCCAAGTCAGCTTCCTTTTGCACATTCCTAGCTTCTTTCTCAAGTAATTCTTCCTCAGTGACTTGTTCTACTAGTGTACCCTCTTCCCAATCTAGTGCATTGGCATACTGTTCAATTTCAGGCTGTCTTTTATGTGCATAGTTGCCCAATTTGTATCTAATTCTCCTGAGGGAGATAGAATGATTGGGGTCATAGGGAATCCATTCAAAACTGGTCTGCAATCTGAGGCCTTCCAGTATGCTGTGTGCCTCTTTCCACCCTTCCTCTTTCTTGTTATATAGGAAGGAACCTAGCTGACTTCTTACCTTCAATTGTGACTTCTTGTTTCTACTTTGAAAGTGAAGGTAATCTGAGTTCCCAAACTGCCTGAAATACTCTAAGGCAAAAAGCCTCATGGGGACATATCTTGGCAACCTAAATGGGTTCAATTCACAGCCATATATCCTAATGACTGTGTGGTTCTGGTAGAAGTACCAGTTGCCAATATTGTAGGATTTGTTCAGATGTAGAATCCTCTTCATCTCATCGGTTAATCTAGGAGGAGGAGTACCTTGCAGCACTGTTAGGGCTGGATGAACAAATAAATCAATAAACTCACAGTATGTATAGGGTGATACGGAGGTAGAATGAAAAACAGAGGTCCAGAAAACAACTGATCTTGGGATTCCTTGGGCATTGAGTGGCCTCAAAGGAACAGAGAAGGTAGCTGGCTGGTAGAAAAGGAATAAATGATATATATATGAGCTGTACCTGAACAGTCTCTCCCTTTTCAAATTCATGAACTGCTCATGGATTTTCTCTGCTATGTAAGTTGCATAATCATACTGCACAGCTGGAGGCTTACCAGGGGCAAACATAGACAGCATTGCCATTATGCTGTCATCTACATCTTCCAGCCCCCTGAATCCTAGGACATAGCCAATTAGATCCACCAACATTCTGCCCAATTCATTTAGATATTGGTACCCAATAGGAGGGGTTCTGACTGTTTCAGAGCCTGGAGTGACAAACAGTTGGTTGATTTTGACAATCTGGTCACTGGACAGCTTGATCCCTTTGTTAATCAGATTTTGCATGGACAGAGGGGTCAATTTCTTGGCTGTATTGAAGCGCAGCATCTGGTTTATGCTCTCTGGGGTGATCTGGAACAGGACTAGGCCTGTGGGGCTCATGACTGCTCTTTGGCTGGGGTCATAGCATTCCTGGCAGCTATAAATAAGCTCTGGCATTGGATTGACTTGGGGAAGGTTGTATATGGGAAAATTTGACTCCCAAATCCCCAAGATATCTGCTCCACTGAGGTGTTGGGCTCTTAATTCATTCAACATTAGCACATTGTACTTGGTTCCCATGGGGAACCAATCCAGCATTTGGTAGTCCATGTCCCCCAGGGCTTTCCATGCTAATTCCTGGTGAGGGGCATTGATGGGCTTAATATTCAGTGCAATGGGGGTCTCCATAGCTCTTCAAGTTACAAGAATTGTAGGTAAGCAGGTGGAATGGTAAAAACACAGTCTGGAGGCAGTCCTCAGTGAAAACAGTTGATGTTCTGAGTATCCAAGGGGAACTCTCTCAATAGCAATTGAAATACTACTGGAGTCTAGTGACAGAACTTCTCTGTGGCCTAACTGAACTCTCCAATCGGGTGAATTATGTCTATTAGGAGCTCTGCCGGGAAAACGCAGAATTACAGAGGTTTAATGGGAATTGCAGGTTTCTAGAGCTCTGCAGGTACTTCTTGGCCCTCACAATGACAATGGTGGATGAGTGAATGGAAATGAACGGTGTAAATATCCTTTTTATGGTTCTACTATCCCTCTGAGCAATTTTAAGCTTAATGCAGGTCGTATGGAGGGCGAAACGGTCTAAATACCTGTAATTCGATGAGCAGAGGTTGACACACAGGTGCACAGTTGCTGTTTGAGGAGGTCGCCCGGGCTAATTGACTGGTTGGCGAAAATTCGAGTTCAAACGGTCATGCAGAGCGTTCAGCAAAAATCACAGTGAAAATGGTAAAAACACGGGAAAAATTGGTAAATATGGGTTATTTTACCAATTTGGCGCTTTTTTCTGCTGACGTCAGCATGACGTCATTGGTGGGTCATGGTGAGGTGACGTCAGCTGACGTCATTGGGCGACGTGGCAGTGGGTGACTGGTCAAAGGGGCGGCGAGGTGGCAGCCCAGTCAGCAGTGAGGTGGGCCAATACGAGAGGCAGGTACGAGCAGGCAATGACGTGGCGGCGAGTCAGCAACGGGTAGGTGGCGGTCAAACTGCAGCGGTTACGGTTAAAGCCTTAACCGCCGCGGTTTCTCGGGGCGGTTTAGGTACGGCGCAGAGGATGTCAGAGCGGGCTCCGAGATGGTTCATTGCTCGACGCGTGGAGGAGGCGTGACAAGGCGCAACGTCACTTTCCCGGAGGTTAACGTACCGCCACAGGAAGCGCTCCGATATTGCTGTGGACCGTCGGATCTGATGGGCTTGATCCGACGGCTGGCGGAGGGGAAAAACGCGCGTTTAATATTGCGGGCGGAAAAATTAAAGTTTGTGGGTTTTATGGGTTTTTTTCAAATGTTTTGCTTAACCAACCATGCGGTAGGATTGGGAAACGTGCCAGAGGTGGGTATTAACCTTTGCAAAGGTTTTATAGGCAAAAATGGGTTTGGAGAGGGGTTTTATCAGTGCAGAGGTGATTTGAGGGCAAATTGACTTGCAGCAAAGGGGAAATAGGGTGGAATAGGTTCACCAAAGTGGCCAGATGCCATTTGGTCCCTTTTGAACAATACACGGCTATTATGCCTAGGGGAGGGAATATACATAAGATTTGGGGTTTTATACACCTTAGTGTTAATAATATTAGGGGTGGGGGTAAGATAAGGGAGGTTATATAGTAGAATTAGGGGTTAATATGAATGAAGGGGGCAAATGAAAGGGATTTTACTGAGTTTATCTGAAATTGACTTGGTTTTGAGAGTAGATCAAAATGAAAAGATCTTAGACAAGAAATGTGGATTCTGAATGAACTAGAACCACCATAAAACCATGATCTCTCTCCATAAATCTCAGCTGAAAGAAAGGGAGTGTTAGTAATGGAATAAAGGGGAAGAGGGAAGTTAGTCATGCTCCTGCTGTGAGTTCATGGAATTCACCACTTTGTTTGCTGATAGATTCATTGCCTTGGCAGGAGACCTATTGATGCCTGTGTAATGGTGATCATATTCTTTCTGCAACCACAACTGCCTACCCAACTATTTTCCTAGCATTTTTTGTTTCTTCTTGGAGGGGCACTTGGACTTGCAACCCTCAATTGCCTTTTCTTTTCTTTGGCTTTTTCCTTTTCTCTCTATCTACTTCTACCCTTATGTCTTCCAAGGTCCCAGATTAAACTTTTGGGAACCTTTGCTTCTCTACCTGAACTACTTGTCTGCCAAGATTAAGCTGTTTGGACAGACCTCTTTCTCTATTCTACAACTCAAAATTGAAACATGGCATGATCCAGATTAAACTGTTGAATCATCCACAAAAAATTTGAAATAAGGTCCTCAATACTTGAAACACTTTACCCAGCTCTTGCTTTCTAGGAAATATGGGATCTTTGGGATACCAAAGTAGAGCATATTTGGCTTTTCTCTTGCCAATCATGAAATATGAAACCTATTAGTATAGGTACCCAACATTGTCAAAAGCGTCTAAAATTCATTTAATTCGGAAACATACCTTCGCTTTATTTTAGTTGATCGAGTAATCCGCAATCGTGGAAGAAAGTCAATTGAAACCCCGTCGTTCGCGGAGGCTTACGAGTCAACCGTCTTTGTCTCTGGAAGCGAAACCAGTACGGACAAAGCGAACTCGTTTAACCGGTTCCAAGTCTCCTATCAAAGTTAGAACAAGTGTTCCAACGATATCAGAGACTCCGGTTACTCCAAACATTTCTGGAATCCCTGCCTTGACAGAAGAAGTTCAACAGCCACAGAAGGACAGTGGTACTGATCCTAGTTTGAGAATAAACACTTGTGTTACTGAGCCAGTTCCATCTATAACCGGTTCAGAGAGTCTTACTCTTCAAACATCTGTCGCTGTCTCTTCGGCACCAGAAATATTTTACGGACCTGACAGTCTTCCCCTTCCACCTGGTCTGATTGCGATAGAAGAAATTGTAGAAGATCCTCAAGCAAGTACTCCAACGCACTTTGGAGTCGGGATCACTCTATATCCTTCGACATCAGAAGTTAGTCTACCACCAGCGGAAGTTCCTGTAGAATCGCTAGGTAATCTTTTGGATAGACTACAAATGTCTGAACAACCGTCAACATCTAGGACTGTGTCTTCTAACACAGCGACGACATAACTCCCAGCTGTCACTCCGACAATGTTCGCCGGCATACCATCTGTCCCGACTAGCTCACAACCGCTAGAAGAAGCCCACCCAGGGGCTATTTCAATAGTCTAGTCCATTCCTGTTTGTTCATCCAAAATTATATCCAGAAACTCTTATGGTGAGTCTCAACAAATTGATCCATTTGGAGGTCAATTTGGGCAGTCTGGTCCCCAAGGGCAAACAATTCCCTTGAGTTCTGGATTACCACTGTATGGGGGGCAGTATGCCCTATCATTATCCCCTCCGGGAGGATATCCATACGGGAGTTCACAACAACATTCAGGTTATACTGGAATTACTTCAAGTGGTTGGGTACCTATACTACCTCAACAACCAAGAGTTGTATATTCAATGAAACAATGCGTACCTATGTCGAACATACCGACTACACCAGCTATTGTGATGGTGTCGCAAGTTCAAGCGCTGTCTGTTGTATGCCAACCTCAAGTTTCTCAGGTTGTAATGCAACAGTCCCTTGACCCTGCAACTCAACCACAATCACCGACTAGTGGGTCGACACAGGTCCAGACAGGTACAATTACCCCGCACCTTGGTCAAACGGTTAGTATCGAGCAACAGCACATGGCTTCACAACTATGGCTGGTGCAATACGAACAACCACAATTCCAACAAGTGTACCAAGGTGCTGAGCAGCAGATCTTTGCGAACAGTGGACAGCCGTACATTCAAAACGGTCAAAATCAACCATTTTATAATGGTCAAGTCCACCAACCTTACCAAACATACCAACATCAAATGCATTATGACAGTATGCAAAGACCAACTGCTCAGGCGATTCCATCGTATCCTGGGTATGCTTCACCTAACCTGAATCAACAGTTACCATTCGTGGCAACTTTAGAGTTACCTGATTTAAACTGGTTAAAATGATCCGATTGCTTACGCCCCTTGGTGGCCAACGATTCTGCATAAACTTCCATCAGATATTCCTAAATTTAATGGAAATCCGGGTGAAGATCCATCGAATCATGTGATGACCTTTCATCTATGGTGTTCATCAAACACCCTAAATGATGATTCGATAAGACTTCGCCTCTTTCAGAGGACGTTAACAGGTCCAGCGGCAAAATGGTACATTGAATTGCCTAGAGCTTCGTTCGACAACTTCAGTACCTTAGCCACAACCTTTTTAACCCATTTTCAATTACCAATAAGGTATGAAACGGGAACAGAACTGCTTACCAACTTCAAACAGACAACGACCACTCACATATCTGATCATATACATGAGTGGCGACGTCGTCGTAGGATGGTAAAAACGTACGTTCCCGATCAGCTATTGGCTGAATGGTTTATCAAGTCATTACTGCCTTCCATCACGGAAGATGTGGCAAAGGGGGGAGTCGTAACGGAAGAGCAAGTGATCGCTCGTGCACAATATCTGGACTTGATTTACACTCAGTCCGGCACACTCTACGACAAAATACCTGACGCCCCTAGACCGGAATTCTCAATTCCTCCTCCTCTTAAATTGAACAATGACTCTCGTGCCGGGGATGGCGTGATTGGCACGACAGACATGAAATCGACAAAGGCTACATCCAAGAAAGCCCGTAAGGTTTCAGGTCAAAATGCAAAAGACAAACTTCTTGCTTCGGAAGTAAATGTCGTATCGACAGATAAGGGCAAAGAAACCAAACAACCAGGAAGCAAGAAGAAAGGCAAAGGGAAGAAGAAGAAACAGGATGAGTCATCTCCTGAAAAATCTTCTTCAAACCCTCCTGGAAATAGGAAACCCCCTGCAGGGTGTCATATATGCGATGAGGATCATTGGACAAAAGAATTTCCATACAAAGCTGAGCTTAAGAGATTCTTTAAAAGTTCGAAAACCTCAGCGGTGTTAACTGATCCGTTTCCAAATCCAGGAACAAATCTGGTTGAAAGTGGAAATGCTTCCCCATCTCAAGCGCTAATGTTGTCGATTTCAAAACAATAGAATGATGCTTTGATTTCGACAAGGAACAAAGATTACGGGAATCCGCGGCTGTCGAACAACAAGGATAAAGATCAACCAAGTAGTTCGACAACAACTTCGACAGAAGTTGTACCACCTACCATCCCGGAATTGACAATAAAACCGCCAAAGGGAGTAGTACACAAGTCGACATTTAATCCCCGCGCTAGAGCGGCGCAGCATTATAACATAGTGGAAGATTTGGCCCAATCACCATCCGTTATGTCGACTCTTGAAGTACTACAAAATTGCCCATCCCAAAGGCAGGCTTTGTTATCGACCATTGGTGGGATTGATCCAAAGGATTCCAATCTTGTATCCTTCGACCACAAAGGGTACGATCCTCAGTTACCAGCTCAATTAGCTTTCCTTGTTCAAGTGAAAGCCCTCAACAAAACTGTTCACCGAACGATTATTGATGAGGGGGCATCTACATGTATTATGTCGATGAGTTGCTAGAAAAGTTTAGGATCTCCAACCTTGTCACGGTCTGCGACGACATTAAAAGCATTCAACGGAAGGACATATACCCCATACGGTATCCTAAATAACTTGAAAGTTGAACTAGGAGGGAAAACAGTAGAAATAGATGTTGAAGTCATCGATGGGAATCTTGATTACAACATCCTACTGGGATGACCATGGATATATGCCATGGTAGTTGTTGTATCAACCTATTTTAGAAAGATTGCATTTCCCTTTCAGGGAGGGATTACAATCGTCGATCAACAAAACTTCCTCCCCAATGGTTCTCAAGTTACAGGAAGCATTCCCATGATCCATGGAAGCCCCCATTCGCTTCAGAATATCGGAGTAGGCCTACTAAAAGATCCTATACTAATGGGAACTTTCGCTCTTCCACCTCCAATCAATCTGGCGGAAGTAGCATCAATAGGAACCTGCAACATGATATCTTCCACAAAGATCTCAGAGAACGATATCAACATGGATCATGCAATGGTTTTTCCCCCAAGCCCAATAGAAATATTATAGCAATCAATGTTTCTGGCATGGGAGGCAAACCCAAATCAACGCTCATCAAGCGTTTGGATAGATAGGTCTAGAGAATATGGTACTCCTTCAGATCCTTGGTCGCAAGTGCATGGCACCGACGAAGGAATTCTCCAAGCTATGGTAATTGAAGGAGCACCATGGAATGATTCCCACCATCGTTCTCTTCTTCCGAATTATGAAGAAGATACTCAAAATGACCTTTACCATCCTTCAGTAGTTGATTTTCTATCAAATACTGTAAATACGGTGGATTCCGAGCGAAACTTATCCAACATTGAAGAGACTATAGCCATAAATATCTCGACCAAAACAGATGTTGTAGAGAATATTTATGTCGACAAATGTTGTTCTCCTTCAGAACTGGAAATATATAACGCTCTTTTTCGCGAATTCAGAGATGTCTTTGCTTGGTCATACAGTGAAATGCCAGGCATCGACTCGAGTATCGTTGAACACGAAATTAAGATGTATCCAGATGTCAAACCAGTACGGCAACGGCTAAGGCAGGTGCACCCCAAGAAAGCCGCTGCCATTAAGGTAGAAGTTGAAAAACTTCTCCATGCAGGTTTCATCTACCCGGTTCCTCTAACCGATTGGGTATCGAATATTGTCCCTGTTATGAAAAAATAGGGGACAATTAGAGTGTGCGTCGATTATAGGGATGTAAATCAAGCTTGTCCAAAAGACAACTACCCAACACCCTTCATTGACCAGATAATTGATGAATGCGCCGGATGCGAAATCTTTTCATTCATGGATGGATTTTTCAGGTATAATCAAATAAATATCCGCCCACAGGACCAGTCAAAGACTGCATTCATTTGTCCGTGGGGCACATTCGCATATCGAAAATTACCCTTTGGTTTAAAGAACGCAGGGGCGACGTTTCAGAGGGCAATGAATTATGCCTTCCATGACATCAAAAACATCGTTCAACCATACCTCGACGACCTTCTGGCTCATTCGCAAAAGCGGACTGATCATCCGCAGCATTTAAGAGCGATTTTTCTACGTTGCCGACACTACAAGATACGACTCAATCCGCACAAATGTGTATTTTGTGTCAGTTCTGGTCGTTTACTTGGCTTTGTAGTCTCCAAGGATGGGATTCGTCTTGACCCGTGTAAGGTCCAGGCAATCATAAATTTGCCTCCACCTTCGAATTTGCTTCAGATTCAGAAACTCCAAGGGAAAGCAAACTTTCTGAGGAGTTTCATTCCAAATTACGCTGAACTTGCTAAAGGTTATACTCGTCTCTTGAAAAAGGAAGTACCCTTTATCTGGGATCAGGTTGCGCAAGCTTCCTTTGATGCTTTAAAAGATTCCCTAATGAAAGCATCATTAATGTACGCCCCTGATTATCAAAGAGATTTTAACCTGTATCTGGCTGCAGCAGATACGACCATCGCAATGGTTTTAGTTCAAGAATTCGATGGAATTGAACATCCTATTTATTATTTAAGTAAGAACTTAAATGATATAGAAAGCAAATATTCTTATGTTGAAAAACTAGCGCTTGCAGCTGTTCAAGTGATACAAAGATTTCAACACTATGTCCTCTTTCGGAAGACTACCATTCTGTCAAAATGGATAGCAATCCTTCAAGAGTTTGATCTGGAATTTGTGAAATCCAAGTCAAAGAAAGCTCTAGTTTTCGCAGAATTATTATGCGATCTCCCATCGTCGTCCAACGATGAAACATCTGAAGAATCAATCGTGGATGAAAGTTTGTTTATGATATCTACAAGCAATGAGTGGTATGGAGATATAATCATTTATCTCCAAACCCAAAAATTTAGGCCAAACACCTCCCACTCTGAACAAAAACGTATACGATACCAAGCAAAAGACTACATGATCGTCGGTGATACACTTTACCGTCGTGGTATTGATACGGTTCTGAGAAGGTGCCTCACCCATGAAGAGGCCGAAAAAGTCCTGAATGAGTGTCATTCAGGCACGTGTGGGGGGCATCAATCTGGATATGCTACAGCACAAAAAATCTTATGAGCAGGATACTTCTGGCCAACAATGTTCAAAGATTGCATAACCGCAGTCAGAAGTTGCCATGCTTGTCAAATTTTTGATAGCAAAACCAGAAAACCACCCGCACCTCTACAGCCAATAGTTGTTGTTGGGCCATTCGCCAAATGGGGCATCGATTTCATGACATGTAACCCCACCTCGACCGGGGGGCATGGGTATATCATAGTCACAGTTGACTATTTTACCAAATGGGCCGAGGTGATGCCTACATTAGATAATACTGATGAAACAGCTGCCCTCTTCTTTTTCAATCATGTAGTCGCCAGATTCAGCGTACCACAAGCTATTGTCACAGATCATGGATCGTATTTTCGCAATCACATGATGGTTGAATTAGCTGCCAAACTAGGACTGTCTCATGACAGCTCTACTCCATATTATCCGCAGGCCAACGAACAAGTTGAAGTGATCAACAAGGTCCTAAAACGCATGCTGCAAAGGATGATTGGAGTTCACAAAAGAATATGGCACCTAATCCTGTACTCAGCTTTGTGGGCTTACCAAACATCGGTAAGGAATGCAACCGGGTTCACACCCTTCCAACTGGTATATGGCCTGGAAGCAGTCTTACCAGTCCAGTGTGAAATCTCATCTCTCAAACTCGCAATTGATCTCCTCCCCGGAACTTCAGAAGAAGAGGCTCGTTTCTTGGAATTAATCCAATTGGATAAAACCCGTCGTAATGCCGCTTTGGCTAATGAAGCCCATAAGAAACGAGTCAAGGTGCAGTTCGACAAAAATGTCAAACCCCGTGTCTTCTCAGAAGGTGACTTGGTCTTGCTTTACGACCAAGAATCTGACAAATTGGGAGTAGGTAAATTTAAGTCTTTATGGATGGGCCCCTATATTGTTAAGTGCGTGTTAGCAAAAGGAGCCTACGAGTTGGTGGATTATGACGGAATTCCACTGGCGCAACCTCGTAATGGGTTGTAACTCAAGCGTTACTACGCGTAGTAGTAACTAGTATGCTTTTGTTATATTTTTGTTTTCGCTAAAATGTTTGTTTTCGTCGAGTAATCCACCTTTTTACATTTATTGCAAATGTCAAACCCATTGGAGCCATGTGTTGGATATGCCGACGAAGCGAGTCATAGTTCGCGGAACCTGTCCTCCGCAGCCTGGGCCATTTTTGATCCAAGCAGCAAGTTAGTAAGTTTCAGAGGTGTATGTATTGGTCGATCAACAAACAATATCGCTGAGTATAGCGCGTTGATAGAACTTCTCTCTGATGCCATTACTCATGGTATACGCCGACTAATTGTCAGGCTAGACTCATAGCTTGTAATACTACAACTCAATGGTATATATTTCGTCCGAAACCCAGCTATTTATCGCATGTTCCTAAGGGTTAAGATTTTGGAAAGACAATTTGATCTTATTCAATACCAGCGTATTTCCAGAAACTTAAACACATTAACCGACTCATTATCAAACTATGTGTTAGATAGACATTTGCAACATTTATAAAAGGAAACGCATCATCAATGTTTTACATGTGGATCATATAACTCAACCAGAATAAAACTCCGAAAATAAAAAATATATATATAGCTGTTTATGGTTTACATATAATGTTCTGTAACCAAGAAAAAATCGGTCACGCGACGCAAAAACTCAAAATGCTAGGGGACACCCTAGTCTAATGATGCTCGTGATAGCAAGTCACAGCCTGTGCGATCATGCGTAGGAGACGAGTCCATCGTCTGGGCACACTAGTAGTATGCCGCTGTAACCGTAAAGGTAGCTCGTCAGTCCTCACATCTCTTGGGGCCCTCAACCTGCTCCTGCAAAGCTGTGAGAGTCTCGGCCACATCAAGGTCGCGAAGAATAGCTCTTCCGGCGGCCTCTCCTGCTGGGGCAACAGCTGGTACTCTCAGGCGAACTACTAGACGAACAGGACCAACATCTGCATGTACACATGAGTTTGATTAGAGTCTTGATAGAACAAAGCACAAGGACATAATAAACAAAAATAGTAAACAGCAATATGGTCAGAGATTTTATCAATACCACCCCACTGTTCGCCATCCGGTAGTACTAAATCTGGATCACCCCGGAAGTCCATGCCAGCATATGGATACTCGGCATAAACCATCTCCTGACGATCAAACCACCTGAAGAAGGTATCAGAAAATGAAATCTGAGATTGGCCAGCATGCCTAGACATATGGTCAACCCATCTCTGCATACGTGGTTCGCTAGGAGAAGGTAAGTCAAGTGCAATGTACTGCGGCTGCATCAGTGATATCTTCTCCAAGGCAAAGGCGGTCAAAATAGAACCGTACCCAAAGTTCTTCAACCTCCCGTTCTTTATCTTGGTCAATTGTTCCTTCATCACAAGAAGTATTGCGTCGCACTAGTTGAACACCTTCGGTTGAAGGCATTCCAAGGCATGCTGCATATAGGATCTGTTGGCCACATGAAGAGACGCACTACCGGCCATCCTACCAAAAGTAAATAGGATAGTCCTAAGAGACCTGTCAGTGACATCACGGATGATGATCTTGCCGTCTTTACTCGGCTGAGATCCTTCTCTGCAATACCGGCGGACATAATCTCTCACAGAATCGCCTCCTCGGGCCGAACCTGACAAGGAGATGGGGGCACCCCGCCTTGACAAGCTAGTCAAGAAATAGATGTCTACTGCAGTCAAGGGGATAGATTTGCCCCTAATCTGGAAAGCCTGGTTGATAGGATCCCAGGCGTCAAGCAAATACTACAGTAAGTTAATCTTCTGTCTCATGCTAGAGATGCGGAAGAACTTCAGCAAGCCACAATTCCGCAGCACGTTCACTGTAACTAGATCATGTAGGGCAATCATGTCCTCTTCTTCATGTTCTCGTTCTCGCCATGTAAGGGTCATCTTGCTTCGAGATCTCTGAAAAAACAAACAAGAGAGGAGTTAGATCCTGATTTTGATGAGAAACAGGCAAAAATTCCATCAAAAACTGTGCAACAAATTCCCTTTCTGCGCCCAACGCACCTGCAGCAGTGTTCCAGGTGCGTTGAATGTCAAACTACCTTCATACAGGCCAGCATTCAACGCAGGTTTCGATGTACTGAGGGTGCGTTGATGGCAGAACGAATCCATCAAACCCCAGGGGCTCAGAAAAGCAGGGAATAAAGCACAGAATGCAAAAAGGAAACCATGAAATGAAAGAGCTCGGGTTTAGCTCCTACCTGGTCCAGACGGCGCCGAGAATCGTCCACAGAATCTCCTAAAATCAACTGATGAAAATCGAGGGGGAAAGCACCTCCAAAGCTCCAACAAACCAAGTTCAAACGAAATGGTAAAATGAGAGGTAAAAAACACTTTTTATTTACTTTTACGTAGTTCAAAGTAAAATATTAGCGTTTTAATCTCGTTTTCAAAGCAAATGTTGTTCATTTCTAACTAGTTTGATGAAGCAGTTGAAAATACAGTACGATCTTTGGAAGGACAAAGCTATCTATGGTAAAAATCAAAACTAATCGAGCAGTTTTAGCACATAGTTCAAGCTCGTTAAAAAATAAACATAAGACCGAGCAAATGTTCTCACCCGCGTTTAAGCTCGTTAAAAAATGAACTATTCCCCGGTAAATAACCACCGTGAATGAAGCATTTCAGCCATTAAAGCCTTGGTCGTGTTTGCACCGTCACCTCCACTTTTCCATTGGCCGATCATTCACCTCCATTTGATTGTTTACCCATTTTGAGGAATAGCTGCGAAGAGTGATTTCACTAGCCATCCTTGTGACACTGTCGTGATTGGAAAATTCCAAACCTTACCTGGAATCAGCTGCTACCCATTTTATCACTCGTTCCTCAAAAGACGAGTCTTCTTTAAGCTCTTTTCAACTGACTCGTAAAATATGAAAAGATTGCCGAGTTTTAGCCTTCCAGCTCGTTAAAGCGACGGGAAGTGCTATCCCTCCTCTAGATTTTAATCTTTTTGGACCTGAGGGATTATTGCACAAAAAGATCGAGCGCTTGTTTTGTTCGGCTCGTTAAAACTATCGAAAATTCATCCCTTCTGTATTGTTTTATACTTTTTCGGACTTAAGGGATTAGATGACGAAAAAGGAATTCCGGAGTTACCTTTATGTACCTTTTCAGACTCTCTAAAAATGAAAAGGACCGAGTTGTCTTTGTCGTTAGACTCGTCAAAAAGATTAATAGCGACAAACTTGTCTTTAGACGAGAACGAGTTTCACTATCGCTAGGCTCGTTAAAACGTAGCGATGGGTTTGCCCGAAGGGAAAATTATAGAACAAGCATATGCTATCCTCCTCAAGCTTGACAAAAATAAAGAGGTACTGGTCAGCAATGACTGGGGAAAAATTGGGAAGAAAACTCAAAGAAACTTTGTTGGTAGCAAGTCGCTCTTGAACATGACACTTCCACTACGTGCCTGAGTCGGGTTGGGTTGTTTCATTCACCGGTCAAATCACCATGGTCTCGCCGTACCATCCACATTTGGGGTAAATGCTACCAATCCATCACATAAGTGTCGCCGACATGTTCAAGAGAAGTCATCCAGAGAAGTCACCTGTGTCCCGTCCACTACCATACATCATACTTCATTCTTTCATGACCGCCACCCTGAACCATATATCATCAGATCGTTTTCCCCTCCATCAAAATAATTTGCTCTGTTCTGTGTCATTGATGTGGGATTCATTAAGGCCCTCCTTTGACGGATCGCTTCTTGTCGACATCAGCTCATTATCCAAGAAGTTGATCTAAGAACACCCCATTCAGTACTTTGAAACTTGCATGCCTCAATGGCAAGTTTCTCACTTCCGACGACAGGTATACATCAATGACCTTCGACCGAAAGATTTTGCGTGGTGTTCGACGCCAAGTCCTTTATTCACACCACGTGAATTGTACTGCAGTACCTTGAGGGTCATTATCATTATCGGTGATTCCTCTCGCGCTTGTTAACAGTTTACATCATTGACTGGTAATCAAGCGATGTCTTTCCATGTTCGACTTCAAAACATTTCTCACATGGATCGACTTGTACTTCGAGTGAAGATCGGACGAGGTTGAAGACCCTGGATCTAGTTTCATCCATCCGGGCTGCGATATATATTCAGGAAAATAAAGACATTGAAATGTACAACATTGAAGCACAAATAATCATCCTACCAAAAGGATGATGGCTCTATCAGAACCATCAGTCTACCATCAGACGATTGTCTGTCCTATGTACATGAAAATGAATTTATAAAAGCTGAGCATGGGAATGCCTGCCTCAGCTAGATCATGAAAACAATATGAAGATAATGTATTGTATTGTATCTTATTACAGGTCTCCTCCCAGCATTGAAAGAACTTCGGATCCTCCTAATAAAGCATTTGACCCGATAAACGGCCTCATACTTTAGGGGGCAACTGTTATAGACATTTTTGTGCCTTATAGCTCTAAGCATGAAATGTCCATAAACCAAGGGCTCCTAAGTACCTAAAAGTGTTGTTCTAACTCTTAAAGGAACAAGGTCAACAAATTATAGCTTCTCCCAGAAGTTCTCCACCAGAAACTGCTCAGAACTAGTCAAATCAGGATCATTTCAGCTGCTCCACTAGCTAGCTGCGTTACAAAGCACCCAAGTACACTAGCTAGGTGCGTTGCAATGCACCTAAATGCACTACCAGGGTGCATTGAGCGGGAAATGACAAGTGGCAGAGTCATTCCACGAGGTGGACAGACAATGGAAGCTTCCAGAATCTTCTCCAATGACACTTGCCTCACTGAATTCAACCAGGGATGAGTAAGAGGCTCTCAGTCTCCAAGTGGAAGTAAGAACTGACAGAGAAAAGGCACTAATCAATTCATGAGCTGACTCATCCTCTTTGCATACATCTATATATGGATCCCTCACCAAGAGATCCAGAGGCTGGAATATTGTACATTGCAGAGAATTGCTGTTGGTTTTGAGATAGATATCAGAGTATTGGGTGATTTATGCTTTGTTGGAGGTGAAGAAGGGGCTTCTCTGCTGGGAGGTTGATGCTGGATCAGGAATCATCAGTTGTAACTCCTCCTGGATCTTCTTGTTATATCAATAAAACTATTTTAGTTTCTCCTACATGCTTGTGTATCATTGATGTTTGTTACATTTGTATGTTTAGCTTAAATCTGATCCTAAGCTTTTTATGAGTATGAACCCATGTCTTTGTATAGTTTCCTTCTTCTGTGATCTTGCAGGTATTTGGTGAAGCTGGGCAAGTAAGGGAGCAGGTAGCTGGGAGCTGTCAAAGAGAAGAGAGATTGGATCAAAGGACTAGCGCAAGACACAGGTTGGTTCATCCTATTTCTCTTTGTTTATAGTTCATAAAGGAGAATACAAAAGCAGTTTTCTCTGTTTGTTTCTAAGGTCACTGTCACACCTTAGTGGGATAGGGTCATTCTGAATAGACACTTTTCCCGTTAACACCCATGGGCAACCATTGGGGTTTGCAAGGCTGATCTTGCAAAGGTTCAACTAGATTAAACCCTAACTCCTTATATCCTGACCTTGTTTAGGACATGCAAAGAAAAACAGAGAAAGAGAAGATTGCTCTGATACCACTGATCCAGATTTAAATATAAACACACCAAATTACATATATATAGAGATGCAGTAGAAATAACGCCTCATTTAATTAATATCAAATATTGAAATATGCTTACAAACAGAATGGAAATAAGACTAGCTCGGGCAATGGTAGCTTATCTCTGAGAAGAGATGTGGTGGCTACATGCCTCTAAACTGTGTTACAATGAGGCTCAAAGGCCTATTTATTATTTAGAAACAATGGAAAACCCTAAACATCCAAAAAACTAACCCTAGGAGATGAAGCGCCAAACAATGGGCCTCGTTTGGGTAAATTGGTACATCAACTTCTCGGGGTTGTAACTTTGGCATACAATCTTCGTTTGACATGCACAATACCTCTTTAGAAAGATCTATCTAAGGACTACAACTTTTGAATGCCCAACATCATCTAGGACCAATGTTGGCCTCAGTTTTCCCAAAAAACATTGTTTAGGGCCTCAAAATGGCTCCGGAAGTTTAGGACCTGAAAAATTGCCAAAAATAATAAATTGTGCTACAAATAAGGAAAATGAAAAACTGGAAGAAAAAATGGTGGTGGTCCAAGTGGAATAGGTAGGTGGCCACCAATATCCACCTGGATCAATTTCCGAATTAAATATGGGCTAATTCCCTAGGAAATTGTGCAAGGAAATAGGAGCTTGGTAGGCAACAGATTTGGCTATGTGTTGGTTGGAGCTTGTTTGTGAAGCAGTGAGATAGATTGAGATAGTGCATAGGTTGCTCAAGCTTGAGAAAAGAATTGTAATATTGTCATATTTTCTAATTAATGCAATATAAAGATAGCAAGGGTTTTTAGCTGTGCCTTTCCCCACAAAATTATTGTGTTATTTGTGATTGAATTATTTCTCTTTTATGCTTCGTGATTTCTGTTAGCTACCTATACCAATAGGTTTCATATTTCATGATTGGCTATGAAAGGACCAAATATGCTCTGCTTTGATAACTCAAAGATCACATATTTCCAAGAGAATCCAATCTATGTATATAGCTTGGTATGGACTTAAGATTTTGATGGATGGTCCAACAGTCTAATCTGGATCATTCCATGGTTTAAATTTGCAGTTGTAGATTAGAGAAGAAAGTCTATCCAAACTGTTTAATCTTGGCAGACAAGTAGTTCAGGTAGAGAAGAAAAGGCTCCCAACAACTTAATCTGGGACCTTGGAAGAGATAAGGGTAGAAGTAGATAGAAATAACAAAGGAAAAGCCAAAGGAAAGAAAAGGCAAGTAAGGGTCTGCAAGTCCAAGTGCACCCTCCAAGAAGAAATAAAAAATGTTAGGCAAATACTGGGGTAAGTAGTTGGAGGTTGCAGAAAGGTTATCTTTACCATTACGGATGTGTGAACTGTGTTTTCCAAGGCAAAATCTATCAATGGACAAGGTGTTCATCTTCATCAAGTTACAGCAAGGAGCATGACTAACCTCCCTCTCCCCCTTCATTTCATTGCTAACATCCCCTCTTCAGCTAAGATCCATGGAAGAAAATCATGGTTTCATGGTGGTTCTTGTTCATTCAAAAGCCACATTTCTTGTGTAAAAATCTTTTCATTTTGATCTACTCTTTAAACCAAGTGTTTTGCAAACAAATTCAGTGTTTTCCCCCTTCATTTACCCCCATCCATATTGACTTTAACTTTACTATGTAAATCCCTATATCACATTTCCCCTACTAGTATTAAACACCATGGTGTATAAACCCCAAAATTTGTATAAATATCCCTCCTTTTGGCATTATAGCCAATAAGTTCTCTATCAGGGATCAAAGTGACATCTGGCCACTTGGATGAACCTACACCTCATCTACCCTCCCTTTCCTCAAGTCATTCCACTCACTAAACTGCTATTTGCCAAGAAAAACCTTATAAAACCCCTTTACCCATGAAAACCCTTTGAAACTACCAAAAATCCCGAAAAAACCCACGTTTTGTTGCCTAACCAAAGTTTGCGTATATATTCGATTTTCGAAATATATTGAAAAAACATTAAAAATATGTATTGATGCCTCCGCCTGCTGCCTTATCCACCTATCACGTCATCACCCCGACAGCCGCCCGATCTGATCCAGAGCATCCAACGGCTCTTATCACATCGGAGCGGCTCCGACGTTCGCCGTTTACCCGCCGTATATACCGGTCACGTCACTTCCCCGATGGCCGTTGGATCGAGCCCTCCAGATCCGACGGTCAGCATCGATGTTGGAGCGGGCCTCACGTCCGACGGATATCGTCCGATATCCATAAAATGGTTACGTCACTCGGCTGCCACGCGTCCTCGCCACAGCTCGTCGGAGGTACGTCTGACAGATTCCCCCCCGTACCATAAGCGGTGCGATATGAAACCGCTGGCTGTTTCCAGTTTCGGCTTTTTCCGCCTATGCTACGTCACCTTCGCGTCATCCCACGTCACTGCCACCATGCCGACACGTCAACCCTTGCGCCCGACCACCTGCCGACCTGGCATGCCACTTCACCATCCCCGTGGACCACTCAGAGCCCGCCACCTCACCTATGACGTCAGCCAGCCCTGACCCCACCAATGACGTCATGCTGACGTCATCACAGAAAAGGCGCCAAAATGTCAAAAAGTCTATATTATGGCCGAAAAACATGTTTTTACGTTCTTTTCGCTCATTTTTATTCTCTCTGCTGCGTGCTGTTCACGTCCGACTTACCGCCAACCTGCTAAATCAACCAGGAGACCTCCAGAGCACCAGTCCCGCCTGCTCACACAACCTCCGCTCCGCTGTTTTACCAGGTATTTTTCATCATTTATCCTCCGTACGCCTGGAATTCTCTATAAATCACTCAAAAAGCTTAAAAGACGATAAAACTTATAAATTCACCGGTGAATTCCTCTACAGAGCCTCTAATTTTCAACTACCACCTCGAAAACTACTAGCCAAGCCTTGTTTTACCTACATTTTATTGAAAAACTAAGTTCTGTCTGCGCAATCGCGGCAGACTCATTCAAACCAAATTTAACCACTGAGAGAGACAAGGAAAGGCCAAACATTGGTCCTAGTTGCACTATAAATAGTATTTCAACTGCTATTTCCTAGAACCACTCTCTGTTCCTGATAATCTCACCTCCCTGGTACAGAGGCATTCCTCTATACTGTCCTGCTCAATCAAAATCACTTTGCACTTGATTCAAAATCCTCCCGTGCAATGGAGACACCTGTAGTACTAAATGTTCAACCTCTGAATGCCCCTCAAAAGAAATTGAAATGGCAAACCTTGGCAGATATGGATTACCAAATTACAGAAGAGAAGCTTATGAGCAGCAAATTCCACATTCATCTGTTGAATGAGTTGAAAGCCAAGCATGAAAATGGGACAGATATATTGGGCTTATGGGACTCTTTCCTCCCTATTTTTAAGCTCCCTCAGGTCAACCAGTTCCCTGAACTAATCCACCTCTGTGCTGAACAATATGATGTTTCTCAGAGAGCTGTTGTTGACCCATCTGGTTCAGTACTTTTCTATGTTACCCCTCAAGCTATCAGAGACATGCTTTGCTTCAACCCTCAGAAGAAGTTGGTTCCTTTATCACTGGTAAACCTGATAAAACAAGGGGATAAACTCACAGATGCTCAAATTGTCAAATTTAATCAATTATACATCAAAACTAACATTGTGATGGGCCCTCCAATTCTTCATGTATACCTCAATGAGCTGGGCAGAGACCTTGCAGATATGATTTCTCCCATCTTGGGATATAGTTCAATTGAGCATATTGATGCAACTGTGCTGGTAATGATGCTTATGTTTGCTCCTGGCAAGTCACCAATCTGCTATGACTATGCCACCTACATATCAGACAAGATTCATGAGCAATTGATGAATTTGAGGAGAGATAGGATGTTCAGATACACCTCCTACATCTACCATTTGATCTTGTACCATCAACATGAGAAGTTTCACTTTTCAATCAAAAGAATGGATGCCCAAGGCAATCCCAGATCAGTGGTCTACTGGTCATCTGTCTTCCACATTAGACCTGAGTCTCCATACACTTACTGTGAATTCATGGACCTGTTCGTCCATCCAGCTATGGCAATGCTGATGAGCTCACCTCCTCCGAGACTCACTGATGACATGCAGAGAATTCTTCAGCTGTCCAAAGTTTACAGCATTGGGGATTGGTACTTCTACCAGAACCACACTGTCATCAGGATATATGGGTGTGATCTACCTCCTTTCAAACTACCTAAGTATGTGCCTATGAGGCTATTTGCCCTAGAGTACTTTAGGCAATTTGGCAGAGTTGATGTGCTTCACTTTTCAGGGAAAGGCAAAAAAGCACAGTTGAAAGTCAAAAGCCAACTTGGCCATTTTATCTATAACGAGAGGGAGCAAGGATGGAGGGAAGTAGAGAGAATGCTTGAAGCCCTTGGCCTGCTAACCAGTTTCATATGGGTACCCTATGACCCTAATCATTTCATATCCATGAGGAGGCTCAAATATAAGTTATCTGCCTATGATCACCATAGCATCCCTCACATTGAAAAATATGCAAACCAAGACAAATGGAGGAGAGGGACCTTAGAAGAGCCCTTGTCACAAGAAGAGCTGAACAAGAGGGCACTAAGGAATCTAAAGAAGTTGGCTGACCTTGAGCTTTGTTCACAGGTATTCACACTTCCAAGCACACAAACGGGAGCAGCTGAATCCTCCTCAACTGCCAAGCAGCAAACTACCAAGGCCACTGAGAATATATCCAGCAGAGGCAAAGAAAAGGAAATGGAGACAGAGAAGACAGATAAAGAAGAGCAGCAGCAGGCAGAGCAACAACAGCAACAAGATCTGCAGCATAGAAGAAGGGAAACATGACAGACAGCAGCCCTTACAGCAGGAGAGAGTAATTGATACTCCAACTTCCACTGAGCAACAGGCTCAGAACATAGTGCCTCCTAGGCCAGAAGTCACCACCGATGCCTCGGTCCTCCAAACTCCTCAAAAGGAGGACTTAAGCAGGAAAAGGGATAGAGAAACTCCCCTCACTTCATCTATCAACCAGGGAGAAAAGAGACAAAGATTAAATGATTTTTCAGAGGAGGACATAGCAATAAGATAGGCATTGGGCATGGGCCCACCCAGCAGAGAAGCTTCAGCAAGTTCCTTCCAGCAGGAACGGGACAGGACTATGGGAGGGGAGGTCAGCTCTTCCAGCCAGCAAAAACAAGGACAAGTAAGCATCAAACAGCAATTCATAGACATCAAAAGGAGGAATGAGCCTATCAAAATACAGCTGTACAATCATATGCTAAACATGGCTCCTACTAATCAGCAGAGACTTATGTCTGCCTTTGATGTAGGTGAAGGCAAAATGATTATGAGCCATTTTTTGCCCACAGCACTGCAGCCCCAATCTGCCTCAGATTACCTCAGGACCAACCTGGAGGTCATGGCCAAAGACATACACCCAATGGACAAAATTGAACTGCACAAACAAACTGGTGAGATGGTGTATGCCTCCTTAGCAGATGAAACATTGGAAAATTATAAGCTAAAGAGCAGCCTCAATGCCACAGCCTCTCAACTGGAATTGGAGAAGGCATCATCCCAGGCAAAGGACAACAGAATAAGGTCCCTGGAAGACATAATCATTGAAATTGGGCATGATCCCAAAGATATTTCAGGGATACAGGAAATCTTGAAGTTGAGGGATGCTGACATGGCTGCCATGAGAAAGAAAATCAAGATCCCAGCTACCATTCACCCTCAGACAGATGAGGTAGCCCAACAAAGGCATGAGAAGGACACCACAGATTTGTTGATCTCCATTTATAAACAGCTGGTTCAAGCACAAGAGAAGTTGGGAGAATCAGAGGCTGCAAAGGCAGCATTACAGGCATCTCTGAAACAAAGAGAAGAAGGGCAGACTTCTCAGCCTCCTCCTCCGATCATCAATCTTGAGGAAACTGCTCCTATCACTACCCCTCATCCTCAATAGACCGAACAAACAGCAACATCTACTTCAGCAGCGCCAACAACTACAGAGCAGGCCCAAAGCCTAGATATGCAAAAGCTGAAGAACGAAATCCAAGTCTTGGAAGCTCAAATGTTGGAGCTCAATTCAGCCAAAGAATCTTTGGCTAAAATCAATGATAGATATGATAAATCCAAACAAACTGTGGCAGAGAAGGACAGGGAGGTGAAAGCCCTCAAAAACAAAATAAAAGAGCTAGAGAATGAGCTCAAATTAGATAAAGTGGTGGCCGAACTGAAAATAGTGCTATGGGCTAACATTGGTCAATCTATCAATGAGCAGTGGCCATATATTGAAACTATCCATGAGCAACTAGAGCTCATCCCAAAGGCACAGAGGGAGATTCACAGATCAAGAGCTCAATTGAGCAATATGCCTGAAGTAGCCACTAGAATGATCAATGTACTTAACCACAGAACAAGTTCTCAGTTAGCTGCCATGGGAATTACAAATAGAACTGACACTATCCAAATGGTCAAAAGGGTTCTCACACTGAGAAACTTTGTGCAGACCTTGGAAAGAAGAACCCAGGATATGCAAACTGAGGTGAACAAGTTTTTAGAAAAGTTTCAAGTGTTAGAAAGCAGAGGACTCCCTGGCTTACTGAACAACGCAGGGAGATTGTTCACACATGACCAGTATGCTAAAAGGGTCAATACATTTGCCACTAGCCAGATCAGTGATAAGCCCAGCACCTCAGAGGAAACTGGGCCAGCCACAGGACAGTCTCTTTACAACAGAGTCGAGAATCTATTTTTTATAATGAATGAGATCAATCACCTGTTTGGGGTGGCTCCCAATTTCTTCAAGTACACAGAGGCAGAGGAGACAATGGATGCTATTCTCAGGCATCAACTCCCTACGCAAGAATGGTGGACAAACGCAATACAGAAGATTTTGTAAACAGGGAGTCACTTAACAATTTTGTTTCTTAAAACTATCAGTTGTCATGCAAAGCAAAGTTTAACAAAATCAGCATGCACGGCGGATTAAAGCTAAGCCAACTCAGCAGATGGATCGGCCAACAAAGCAGAAATAGAAGACTACAGGTGGCCGGGCCGAGAAAATACAGCGCAGCAAGAAATAAAGATGCATTATTTAGCGTTAAAGCAAAACGGCTCAACCGACTCAATGACCTCCAAAGGTCAAATTACCCTCTGACATACATAAAGAGCATTTATGCTGCATACAAAGTTGCAATAACTTCTTTTCCTACTTTTTGTAGGCATTTATGAAGATATTTTCTCTCTCAGATGACTCAATACCTGAGATATTTTGTATAAACATTGCTATAAAGTCCCCTTCGCCTGAGCTTGCAAGGGTTGTTGTTGATTTCTCCTAAAGAAATTCTTATGCTGTAATCCTTCAGAAGTTTAATAAAGAAAGTGATGGAATTTCTCGGATTTCTGAAGTGTTGAATGCATTCTGGTGTCTGTTGATAACTGCTGGATTCCTGTGTATTTCACCATACAATAAGTCTCTGTAACTCTCTCTGTTATTTACTTGTTTTGTTAAATTCCATATATGTTATCTGATTTTCAATACTAAGCAACAAGGAAAAAGAATAACTTCCAGGATTTATTCACTGAGTACCCTGAGTTCAATCTATGTTGTTTATGAATGTTTTCTTCAGCTGTAATCTAGATAAGTGTAATTCTTAATTGCTGCACTTTCAGAATACACCTTTCACAGTGGCCTTTGTCACAGGAATTCAAGTTTTGCTCCTGTGCAGTGTGTTCACCTTCACCTCACCAACTTAACAGAAAATTCTTAATTGCTTTCTGTTGGTTGACATACATCACCATTTAAGCTAATTTTGTTTGTCTAAGATACACAATAGGCCCTGCAGTTTGAACACCACCAATCCAGCGTATCAAATCATTTCGCAACTCCAGACTCCATTGCCCAATGGTATTTCACTATCTAAACACTATATCATAAGACCTGAAAGAAATCCTTCAACCAAAACATAAACCAAAACCTGAGCATAATAGCTAGCCTAAAAACACCATCATAACAGAGACAAATCATAAAGAGAGAGCCCTCTCTGATCACAGTTTGGCTAGAAACTGTGATCCAAAGATTGGTTAGTGGTTACCCCGGCCGTATTCCCTTGGGAGTCATAGGGAACAACCTAGGTGTTAACATAATTGGCGACTCCGCAGGGGAGTGCTTGAGATTTCTTAAATTACTATATATCTTCCTTAAGCTGCTATCAAGCCTGAAATAAGTCAAGAAGCCTTCAAGTTGTTTCTGTATTACATTAACAGTTTTAAGGAGGAGCTTGTTTTGGGAATCTTCATCTTAGCTCTGAGAATATATAACCATTCCAAAATCTTCATCCAGTCCCTTCAGATATAAAAATTTCCCACAAAATCCTAAAAAACAGTTAGAAACTGGCTCCTAAGAAAAATCCTCGGCATACTAGGGCTAATCCTGACCCAAACCCACCCATCATTGTTGATAATCCAAATACCATCCCTAGAAACATCAGGAAGCAACAAAGGCAGGATCAGCCTGCTATTTTGACCTCAGTTACAGATTTTCCTAACCTTTCTACTCCACTTAAAGTCCTCTTTCGGTCTGTTCCAAGTTCCCCTAGTTCACCATCTACATTTCAAAGCTCTCCTCTCATATCTTCATCCACTGCACATACCCCCTTGAACCACACTTTAGGTTCAGCTTCACCTATTACCCCTGTGGTACCCACTGTTCCTATTATCCCAGCAGCACCTATTAATACACCCAACCCTCCAAATATGGCTAACAGGTATGCACCCTTGCGAATACCAGCTAATGTTGCAGCTCTACCTCAAGACTACCAAACCAAAATCTCATATTTTGACTCCAATGGCCCTCTGACAGCTGTCCAGCATGCGAAGAAAATGCAAGACCATTTTGAGACCTATGAAATAGATGATGACAGTGTCAGAATGAGGATGTTTGTTCAAAGCCTAACTGGGGATGTAAGAACTTGGTTTAGATCCCTGAATGCAAACTCCATTGCAACTCCTGATGAACTGTATCAAGCCTTTACTACCAGATGGGAGAAGAAGAAAGATCCCCTGCACATACTTGCTGAATATGAAACAATCAAGAGAGGTCCTCAAGAGACCGTTCTGGAGTATTGTGCTAGATTCAACAATGTATACAATGCAATACCACAAAACCTCAGACCTCCTCCTGATTTGGCCTTGTACAAATTCCCTGATGGATTTGATCCTGACATGGCATATCAGTTGAAGGAAAGAGAACCTGAAACCCTTGAAGATGCTCAAAAGGCTGCTGTCACAGTAGAAGCAAACCTGATTGCCAAAAGAAACAGGGCAAGGTTAGAAAAGAGAAGCATATACAAAGAAGAACCCACAGCCTTTGATCAAAAGCTTGATGCCATACTCAACAGCATGAAAAGATTGGGCGACAGGGTGGAATCAGTTGAAAGAAAAGCATCATGGGAAGCACCACAAAACAATCCTCCTAGGAATCCAAATTTTAGGAGAAATCCAAACCCGAACGTTGGCAGAGCAAACCCTGATCCAGAAATCAGACCCCCCTTCCAAGAAAATTATGCTGAAACCTCCACTTTAGCAGAGCCCAATGAAGATCCTGAGATTAATTTAATAGGGCTGGATGGTGAAAGTCAAGTTTTCCTAACACAAGAAGATCATGAGGATGAGGAAATCAAACTGTTCCAAACTAAATCAGGTGAATCCTTTGACTTTAAACAAGGCTATGATACTGCTGTTTATGAAGTCCATAAACAGTACAAGCTAAGGAGCGGAACTGTGAATGTCAACCAGCCTGAAAAGAAAAAGGATAATCAGCAGCCTGAAAGAGTTATAGTCACACAACCTAGTGACAAACTAAATTCACCTACAGAAGAAGTGATTGTTGAAGAAATCACTGAGCCACTGTCCTTAAGACAGCAGTCTCTGGACACTTCATCTTCTCATCCTAATTTAAATGTTACTCCTCAAGAGATGAGTAAAAAGGATAAATCTCAAAGTCAAGATAAAAATCTAGAAGGAGACTTAATGAACAAGGAAAGAACTGTCACCTATAACCCCAAGACCCAATCTGAGAAACCTTTTGATCTTGAAACAGAAATTGGCAAAATAAAAATAGCTATTCCTCTCTTGGAGTTAGCCAAGCATGACAGCTATAAATTGCAAATCAAAAGGTCCCTTCAACTCACTAGCAACAAAGATGATGTCAATGTACTGGATGACACCCCAGAACTCCTGTTTGGCCCAGAAGTGGATGGAAAAACAGTAGTCACAGGGGTACTGCCTTTCTATGTCAGTTTACATATTCATGACAAAATACTACATAATGCAATGTTTGACTCAGGTGCCTCTCATAATCTTATGCCAAAAGCAGTCATGGAGAGATTGAATTTAGACATAACAAGACCATACAAGGACCTGTTTTCCTTTGACTCCAGCCAAGTCAAGTGTCTAGGTCTCATAAAAGACTTATGTGTCTCTCTAGTTCAATACCCAAACAAGACAATCCTAATGGATGTGGTAGTTGCTGATATCCCACCTAAGTATGGAATGCTGTTATCAAGATCATGGGGAGCCAAACTCCAGGGTTCCCTACAATTAGACATGTCATATGCTACCATCTCTGTGTTTGGACAACCAAAAAGACTGTACAGAGAAACACTAATGAAGTACATGGTCAGCAGTGAATAAAAACCTCAAAATTTTCCTATATATGTTGTCCATTCAGACATAGACTCATACATTCTCTTCAATGATACAACCACTCCCTCAAAAGGTGAAGTTGAAACCAAGATATTCATACAAGAGGAAGATGCAAATGAGAGTAGTATCACTCATAAAACAACAGTCAATCAAACATTAGATAGTGTTGCTGCCTTAGTTGTCAAGAACATTCAATTAAATGATGAGACTGCCCTAGAAGACAAGTTAGAGAAAAAACCACAACTGCTACTTACATTACCAGCCCATGAACAGATCATAAAATCTCCTTCCCAACAAGATATTCTATGGTTCCTTGAATTTGATGGCTCAGTCAACAAATTAGGGGCAGGAGCTGGAGTTTGGGTACACAATAAAGAAAATAGTCATGCAGAAGGCAGAGCCTATAGATTGAATTTCAGATGTACTAATAACATGGCAGAATACGAAGCCCTTTTACTAGGACTCAAGTTGGCAAAGTTCTTACAAGCTGCCAGGGTTTCAATCATGGGAGATTCAGATTTAGTTATCCAACAAGTGAAAGGGAACTTTGTCACCAATGACAAAAGACTAAGGACTTATAGGTCTACTGTTGCTGAAATACTAAACTTTTTCTCTGAATTCCAAATTACTAAAATTCCCAGAACCCAAAATCTACATGCTCATAGTTTAGCCACCTTTGCAAGTACCTGCAAGTTGCCCTTTGAGCCCCACCATTGTTTCACAGCTGAGGTAAAACACAGACCCTCTATTCCAAACAACATCAATGATTGGCGAGTATTTGAGGATGACAAGCAAATAAACCAGTTTTTAACTCTGCAGCAAGAATTTGCAGGATTAAATATTGACAATGAGACAGCAAGTCAATCACAAATACTTGAGACAGCAAGTCAATCACAAATACTTGAGACAGCAAGTCAATCGCAAATACTTAATGGAGCAAGTCCATCACAAAGACAGTTTCAACAGACTGCTCAGCCAATATCACCTAGGACTGCAAAGCAAATGCTGAATCCAACTATTTTCAATATAGAAAGCATCCAGCAAATTCAACAAGTTGACTGGGAAGAGGGAGTGTCCAATGCTGAAACTGAAATCATTGAGCTAAAAGACAATTTTTTACCAACAGGCCTAACCCCACTAGAAGACATTTTTTATTCAAATGACATTCCCAGAAAACCAAAAATGCAGCCCCTGAATGCAGCCATTGAAGAGTGCAACATAGGTACAATTGACAAACCCAAGATAATTAAATTATCTGCTTCCTTACCTCCTGACCAAAAGCCAAAATACATTGACCTCTTCAAAGAGTTCCAGGATGTTTTTGCATGGAGCTATGAGGACCTAAAGTCCTATGACACCTCTGTAATCCAACACACCATCCCTCTCAAACCTGATCAAAAGCCCTTTAAACAAAAACTGAGGAGAATCAATCCTATGCTTCTCCCAGCAATGGAACAAGAGGTACATAAAATGTTCAAAGCAGGCATCATAGCACCAATCAGATTCTCTGAATGGATTTCCAACTTAGTCCCTACAAGAAAGAAGACTGGTGAGATCAGGCTGTGTGTGGACTTAAGGAATCTAAACCAAGTATCCTTAAAGGACAACTACCCCTTACCCAAGATGGATCACATTCTTCAAAGGGTGGTGGGGGCCTCAAGGATCTCATTACTGGATGGATTTTTAGGTTTTAACCAGATCTTAGTTCACCTTGATGATCAGGACAAAACAGCATTTACAACCCCATGGGGAACTTTCAAATATGTAAAGATGCCTTTTGGATTGAAGAATGCAGGGGCAACATTTCAAAGAGCAATGGATATTGCCTTTGCCAAGGAAATTCATGACTTTTTAGTCATATATCTAGATGACCTAACGCCTTTCTCAAAATCAGACCAAGAACACATAAAACATTTGAGACAGATCTTCCTAAAATGCAGAAAATATGGAATCTCCTTGAATCCTAAGAAGTCCCTCTTTGGTTTAGAAGAAGGCAAGCTCTTAGGACACATCATCTCAAAAGATGGCATTAGAATTGACCCAGATAGGATACAAGCTATCCTGCAAATGCCTCACCCAAGGAATGTCAAAGAATTACAAGGATTCTTGGGAAAAATCAATTTCTTGAGAAGGTTTATCCCAAACCTAGCAGAGCTAACCAGATTATTAAATAACATGCTGAAAAAGGATTCAAAAGTGAAGTGGACTGTTGAAGCCAATCAAGCATTTGAAGGTATAAAATTGGCCCTTACCCAGACCCCAGTCTTGACCAATCCTCAGTTTGACAGAGAATTTATCATTTTCTCCTTTGCTTCCCAACATACTATTGCTGCTGTTTTATTACAAAAGGATGACCAAGGAAATGAGAAGCCAATTGCTTTCTTTAGCAAAGCTCTCAGAGATGCACCTTTGAAGTATCAAATCATGGAAAAACAAGCTTATGCTTTAGTTAAAGCAATCAAAGACTTTAGGATTTATATCCTTTATTCCCATGTCAAAGCATATGTGCCAAGTCCTATTGTCAAAGACATTCTCACCCAAGAAAATTTAGAAGGCAGAAGAGGAAAATGGATTGCCAGCATCTTGGAGTTTGACATTGAGATAAAACCTACAAAACTAATAAAAGGGCAAGGCTTGGCCAAATTAATGACAGAAACAAATTTTCAAGCCTTAGACATCAATCAGCTGGACAGTGAAACAGAGCTGGCGACTCCAAAGATCAATGTAGCCTTTGAACAATCCCCCTGGTACTCTGATATCTGTTATGTGTTACAAAACCTGTGTGCTCCCCCAGGACTATCCAAAACTAAGTGTAGGTTCCTAAAAATGAAAACATCAAGATTTTGTGTGATGGATGGCAATTTACTTTGGAAAAACCATGAAGGGATATTGCTGCATTGTTTAATTGAAAATGAAACTAACAATATCATGCAAGAGTTTCATGCAGGAGACTGTGGTGGACACTTGTACTGGAAGTCCACTGTGGATAAAATACTAAGGGCTGGATACTACTGGCCCACCATGTTCTCTGATGTCAAGAAATTTATCACATCATGTCATAAATGCCAAGTGTTTGAGGGAAAGAGACAACTGCTGCCACTTCCTTTAAGGCCTATTGCAACAGAGAGACCTTTTCAACAATGGGGATTGGACTTCATTGGGGAAATTCATCCCTCATCTTCAGGCCAACATAGATGGATCTTAACAGCCACAGACTACTTCACTAAGTGGATTGAAGCTGCCCCATGCAGACAAGCAAATGATTCAGTAATCATTCAGTTCTTGGAGAACAACATACTGGCTAGATTTGGCTGTCCTGACAAAATTATAACAGACAATGCTGCTGCGTTCAGATCCAAGAAAATGGTGAATTTTTGTCACAAATTTCATATTACTTTGGGCCATTCTACTGCATACTATCCCCAAGGAAATGGCCTTGCTGAATCATCAAACAAAAGCCTTGTAAACATTATAAAGAAGGTACTTGAAGAGAACAAAAAGAACTGGCACAAGAAACTAGTCAATGCCTTATGGGCAGATAGACTAACAACCAAGAGATCAATTGGGACCAGCCCATATGAATTGGTTTATGGATTAGAGGCCAAATTCCCCTCATCACTAGGAGTGCCTGTTATGAAGCTTCTTCAAGAAAGCCAAGCTGAACCAAATAATATGCAAAGAAGGATAAATCAAATCATATGTCTGCATCAAACCAGAGATCAAGTTTTCAGCAGGGTTCAGGTATTACAAGAAAAACTAAAGAAAGCCTTTGACAGAAGAACCAAAGCAGAAGATTTTAATGTTGGTGATAAAGTCCTCAAGTGGGATGCAAGGAGAGAAGACAAAGGAAAACATGGAAAATTTGATTCCTTATGGAGAGGACCATTTGCTGTCCAAGCAGTGCAAGGAAACAATACTTACTTCCTCAAAAGTCTTAGTGAAACTGACTTGGATGAAGGTCCTGTGAATGGCAGGATGCTGAAGCACTATTTTGAATACCACCCCTAAGTGCAGCATGAGCTTCCATTGTACATACCCAAATGTATATATTACTTTCTGTTTAAAATTGTAAAATGCAGTTTCTCAAGTGTTATTAGTTGGTCAGCAAAAGGAGAAAAGAATCAGAGGTTTACCAAGAAGAAAAGCACACAATTTGGGCACTTCAAGGCAGCAAAACTACAAGATGGATAAGCAGTAAAAGGCCAAGGCATTCTGACCTGTTGTTCTTGGTATTTCAAATGAAAAACCATCCCCATGTGGAGCCACTGTTAGCTACCTATACCAATAGGTTTCATATTTCATGATTGGCTATGAAAGGACCAAATATGCTCTGCTTTGATAACTCAAAGATCACATATTTCCAAGAGAATCCAATCTATGTATATAGCTTGGTATGGACTTAAGATTTTGATGGATGGTCCAACAGTCTAATCTGGATCATTCCATGGTTTAAATTTGCAGTTGTAGATTAGAGAAGAAAGTCTGTCCAAACTGTTTAATCTTGGCAGACAAGTAGTTCAGGTAGAGAAGAAAAGGCTCCCAACAACTTAATCTGGGACCTTGGAAGAGATAAGGGTAGAAGTAGATAGAAATAACAAAGGAAAAGCCAAAGGAAAGAAAAGGCAAGTAAGGGTCTGCAAGTCCAAGTGCACCCTCCAAGAAGAAATAAAAAATGTTAGGCAAATACTGGGGTAAGTAGTTGGGGGTTGCAGAAAGGTTATCTTTACCATTACAGATGTGTGAACTGTGTTTTCCAAGGCAAAATCTATCAATGGACAAGGTGTTCATCTTCATCAAGTTACAGCAAGGAGCATGACTAACCTCCCTCTCCCCCTTCATTTCATTGCTAACATCCCCTCTTCAGCTAAGATCCATGGAAGAAAATCATGGTTTCATGGTGGTTCTTGTTCATTCAAAAGCCACATTTCTTGTGTAAAAATCTTTTCATTTTGATCTACTCTTTAAACCAAGTGTTTTGCAAACAAATTCAGTGTTTTCCCCCTTCATTTACCCCCATCCATATTGACTTTAACTTTACTATGTAAATCCCTATATCACCTTTCCCCTACTAGTATTAAACACCATGGTGTATAAACCCCAAAATTTGTATAAATATCCCTCCTTTTGGCATTATAGCCAATAAGTTCTCTATCAGGGATCAAAGTGACATCTGGCCACTTGGATGAACCTACACCTCATCTACCCTCCCTTTCCTCAAGTCATTCCACTCACTAAACTGCTATTTGCCAAGAAAAACCTTATAAAACCCCTTTACCCATGAAAACCCTTTGAAACTACCAAAAATCCCGAAAAAACCCACGTTCTGTTGCCTAACCAAAGTTTGCGTATATATTCGATTTTCGAAATATATTGAAAAAACATTAAAAATATGTATTGATGCCTCCGCCCGCTGCCTTATCCACCTATCACGTCATCGCCCCGACAGCCGCCCGATCTGATCCAGAGCATCCAACGGCTCTTATCACATCGGAGCGGCTCCGACGTTCGCCGTTTACCCGCCGTATATACCGGTCACGTCACTTCCCCGATGGCCGTTGGATCGAGCCCTCCAGATCCGACGGTCAGCATCGATGTCGGAGCGGGCCTCACGTCCGACGGATATCGTCCGATATCCATAAAATGGTTACGTCACTCGGCTGCCACGCGTCCTCACCACAGCTCGTCGGAGGTACGTCTGACAGATTCCCCCCCGTACCATAAGCGGTGCGATATGAAACCGCTGGCTGTTTCCGGTTTCGGCTTTTTCCGCCTATGCTACGTCACCTCCGCGTCATCCCACGTCACTGCCACCATGCCGACACGTCAACCCTTGCGCCCGACCACCTGCCGACCTGGCATGCCACTTCACCATCCCCGTGGACCAATCAGAGCCCGCCACCTCACCTATGACATCAGCCGGCCCTGACCCCACCAATTACGTCATGCTGACGTCATCACAGAAAAGGCGCCAAAATGTCAAAAAGTCTATATTATGGCCAAAAAACATGTTTTTACGTTCTTTTCGCTCATTTTTATTCTCTCTGCTGCGTGCTGTTCACGTCCGACTTACCGCCAACCTGCTAAATCAACCAGGAGACCTCCAGAGCACCAGTCCCGCCTGCTCACACAACCTCCGCTCGCTGTTTTACCAGGTATTTTTCATCATTTATCCTCCGTACGCCTGGAATTCTCTATAAATCACTCAAAAAGCTTAAAAGACGATAAAACTTATAAATTCACCGGTGAATTCCTCTACAGAGCCTCTAATTTTCAACTACCACCTCGAAAACTACTAGCCAAGCCTTGTTTTACCTACATTTTATTGAAAAACTAAGTTCTGTCTGCGCAATCGCGGCAGACTCATTCAAACCAAATTTAACCACTGAGAGAGACAAGGAAAGGCCAAACATTGGTCCTAGTTGCACTATAAATAGTATTTCAACTGCTATTTCCTAGAACCACTCTCTGTTCCTGATAATCTCACCTCCCTGGTACAGAGGCATTCCTCTATACTGTCCTGCTCAATCAAAATCACTTTGCACTTGATTCAAAATCCTCCCGTGCAATGGAGACACCTGTAGTACTAAATGTTCAACCTCTGAATGCCCCTCAAAAGAAATTGAAATGGCAAACCTTGGCAGATATGGATTACCAAATTACAGAAGAGAAGCTTATGAGCAGCAAATTCCACATTCATCTGTTGAATGAGTTGAAAGCCAAGCATGAAAATGGGACAGATATATTGGGCTTATGGGACTCTTTCCTCCCTATTTTTAAGCTCCCTCAGGTCAACCAGTTCCCTGAACTAATCCACCTCTGTGCTGAACAATATGATGTTTCTCAGAGAGCTGTTGTTGACCCATCTGGTTCAGTACTTTTCTATGTTACCCCTCAAGCTATCAGAGACATGCTTTGCTTCAACCCTCAGAAGAAGTTGGTTCCTTTATCACTGGTAAACCTGATAAAACAAGGGGATAAACTCACAGATGCTCAAATTGTCAAATTTAATCAATTATACATCAAAACTAACATTGTGATGGGCCCTCCAATTCTTCATGTATACCTCAATGAGCTGGGCAGAGACCTTGCAGATATGATTTCTCCCATCTTGGGATATAGTTCAATTGAGCATATTGATGCAACTGTGCTGGTAATGATGCTTATGTTTGCTCCTGGCAAGTCACCAATCTGCTATGACTATGCCACCTACATATCAGACAAGATTCATGAGCAATTGATGAATTTGAGGAGAGATAGGATGTTCAGATACACCTCCTACATCTACCATTTGATCTTGTACCATCAACATGAGAAGTTTCACTTTTCAATCAAAAGAATGGATGCCCAAGGCAATCCCAGATCAGTGGTCTACTGGTCATCTGTCTTCCACATTAGACCTAAGTCTCCATACACTTACTGTGAATTCATGGACCTGTTCATCCATCCAGCTATGGCAATGCTGATGAGCTCACCTCCTCCGAGACTCACTGATGACATGCAGAGAATTCTTCAGCTGTCCAAAGTTTACAGCATTGGGGATTGGTACTTCTACCAGAACCACACTGTCATCAGGATATATGGGTGTGATCTACCTCCTTTCAAACTACCTAAGTATGTTCCTATGAGGCTATTTGCCCTAGAGTACTTTAGGCAATTTGGCAGAGTGGATGTGCTTCACTTTTCAGGGAAAGGCAAAAAAGCACAGTTGAAAGTCAAAAGCCAACTTGGCCATTTTATCTATAACGAGAGGGAGCAAGGATGGAGGGAAGCAGAGAGAATGCTTGAAGCCCTTGGCCTGCAAACCAGTTTCATATGGGTACCCTATGACCCTAATCATTTCATATCCATGAGGAGGCTCAAATATAAGTTATCTGCCTATGATCACCATAGCATCCCTCACATTGAAAAATATGCAAACCAAGACAAATGGAGGAGAGGGACCTTAGAAGAGCCCTTGTCACAAGAAGAGCTGAACAAGAGGGCACTAAGGAATCTAAAGAAGTTGGCTGACCTTGAGCTTTGTTCACAGGTATTCACACTTCCAAGCACACAAACGGGAGCAGCTGAATCCTCCTCAACTGCCAAGCAGCAAACTACCAAGGCCACTGAGAATATATCCAGCAGAGGCAAAGAAAAGGAAATGGAGACAGAGCAGACAGATAAAGAAGAGCAGCAGCAGGCAGAGCAACAACAGCAACAAGATCTGCAGCAAGAAGAAGGGCAACATGACAGAAAGCAGCCCTTACAGCAGGAGAGAGTAATTGATACTCCAACTTCCACTGAGCAACAAGCTCAGAACATAGTGCCTCCTAGGCCAGAAGTCACCACCGATGCCTCGGTCCTCCAAACTCCTCAAAAGGAGGACTTAAGCAGAAAAAGGGATAGAGAAACTCCCCTCACTTCATCTATCAACCAGGGAGAAAAGAGACAAAGATTAAATGATTTTTCAGAGGAGGACATAGCAATAAGATAGGCATTGGGCATGGGCCCACCCAGCAGAGAAGCTTCAGCAAGTTCCTTCCAGCAGGAACAGGACAGGACTATGGGAGGGGAGGTTAGCTCTTCCAGCCAGCAAAAACAAGGACAAGTAAGCATCAAACAGCAATTCATAGACATCAAAAGGAGGAATGATCCTATCAAAATACAGCTGTACAATCATCCGCTAAACATGGCTCCTACTAATCAGCAGAGACTTATGTCTGCCTTTGATGTAGGTGAAGGCAAAATGATTATGAGCCATTTTTTGCCCACAGCACTGCAGCCCCAATCTGCCTTAGATTACCTCAGGACCAACCTGGAGGTCATGGCCAAAGACATACACCCAATGGACAAAATTGAACTGCACAAACAAACTGGTGAGATGGTGTATGCCTCCTTAGCAGATGAAACATTGGAAAATTATAAGCTAATGAGCAGCCTCAATGCCACAGCCTCTCAACTGGAATTGGAGAAGGCATCATCCCAGGCAAAGGACAACAGAATAAGGTCCCTGGAAGACATAATCATTGAAATTGGGCATGATCCCAAAGATATTTCAGGGATACAGGAAATCTTGAAGTTGAGGGATGCTGACATGGCTGCCATGAGAAAGAAAATCAAGATCCCAGCTACCATTCACCCTCAGACAGATGAGGTAGCCCAACAAAGGCATGAGAAGGACACCACAGATTTGTTGATCTCCATTTATAAACAACTGGTTCAAGCACAAGAGAAGTTGGGAGAATCAGAGGCTGCAAAGGCAGCATTACAGGCATCTCTGAAACAAAGAGAAGAAGGGCAGACTTCTCAGCCTCCTCCTCCGATCATCAATCTTGAGGAAACTGCTCCTATCACTGCCCCTCATCCTCAACAGACCAAACAAACAGCAACATCTACTTCAGCAGCGCCAACAACTACAGAGCAGGCCCAAAGCCTAGATATGCAAAAGCTGAAGAATGAAATCCAAGTCCTGGAAGCTCAAATGTTGGAGCTCAATTCAGCCAAAGAATCTTTGGCTAAAATCAATGATAGATATGATAAATCCAAACAAACTGTGGCAGAGAAGGACAGGGAAGTGAAAGCCCTCAAAAACAAAATAAAAGAGCTAGAGAATGAGCTCAAATTAGATAAAGTGGTGGCCGAACTGAAAATAGTGTTATGGGCTAACATTGGTCAATCTATCAATGAGCAGTGGCCATATATTGAAACTATCCATGAGCAACTAGAGCTCATCCCAAAGGCACAGAGGGAGATTCACAGATCAAGAGCTCAATTGAGCAATATGCCTGAAGTAGCCACTAGAATGATCAATGTACTTAACCACAGAACAAGTTCTCAGTTAGCTGCCATGGGAATTACAAACAGAACTGACACTATCCAAATGGTCAAAAGGGTTCTCACACTGAGAAACTTTGTGCAGACCTTGGAAAGAAGAACCCAGGATATGCAAACTGAGGTGAACAAGTTTTTAGAAAAGTTTCAAGTGTTAGAAAGCAGAGGACTCCCTGGCTTACTGAACAGCGCAGGGAGATTGTTCACACATGACCAGTATGCTAAAAGGGTCAATACATTTGCCACTAGCCAGATCAGTGATAAGCCCAGCACCTCAGAGGAAACTGGGCCAGCCACAGGACAGTCTCTTTACAACAGAATCGAGAATCTGTTTTTTATAATGAATGAGATCAATCACCTGTTTGGGGTGGCTCCCAATTTCTTCAAGTACACAGAGGCAGAGGAGACAATGGATGCTATTCTCAGGCATCAACTCCCTACGCAAGAATGGTGGACAAACGCAATACAGAAGATTTTGTAAACAGGGAGTCACTTAACAATTTTGTTTCTTAAAAATATCAGTTGTCATGCAAAGCAAAGTTTAACAAAATCAGCATGCACGGCGGATTAAAGCTGAGCCAACTCAGCAGATGGATCGGCCAACAAAGCAGAAATAGAAGACTACAGGTGGCCGGGCCGAGAAAATACAGCGCAGCAAGAAATAAAGACGCATTATTTAGCGTTAAAGCAAAACGGCTCAACCGACTCAATGACCTCCAAAGGTCAAATTACCCTCTGACAGACATAAAGAGCATTTATGCTGCATACAAAGTTGCAATAACTTCTTTTCCTACTTTCTGTAGGCATTTATGAAGATATTTTCTCTCTCAGATGACTCAATACCTGAGATATTTTGTATAAACATTGCTATAAAGTCCCCTTCGCCTGAGCTTGCAAGGGTTGTTGTTGATTTCTCCTAAAGAAATTCTTATGTTGTAATCCTTTCAGAAGTTTAATAAAGAAAGTGATGGAATTTCTCGGATTTCTGAAGTGTTGAATGCGTTCTGGTGTCTGTTGATAACTGCTGGATTCCTGTGTATTTCACCATACAATAAGTCTCTGTAACTCTCTCTGTTATTTACTTGTTTTGTTAAATTCCATATATGTTATCTGATTTTCAATACTAAGCAACAAGGAAAAAGAATAACTTCCAGGATTTATTCACTGAGTACCCTGAGTTCAATCTATGTTGTTTATGAATGTTTTCTTCAGCTGTAATCTAGATAAGTGTAATTCTTAATTGTTGCACTTTCAGAATACACCTTTCACAGTGGCCTTTGTCACAGGAATTCAAGTTTTGCTCCTGTGCAGTGTGTTCACCTTCACCTCACCAACTTAACAGAAAATTCTTAATTGCTTTCTGTTGGTTGACATACATCACCATTTAAGCTAATTTTGTTTGTCTAAAATACACAATAGGCCCTGCAGTTTGAACACCACCAATCCAGCGTATCAAATCATTTCGCAACTCCAGACTCCATTGCCCAATGGTATTTCACTATCTAAACACTATATCATAAGACCTGAAAGAAATCCTTCAACCAAAACATAAACCAAAACCTGAGCATAATAGCTAGCCTAAAAACACCATCATAACAGAGACAAATCATAAAGAGAGAGCCCTCTCTGATCACAGTTTGGCTAGAAACTATGATCCAAAGATTGGTTAGTGGTTACCCCGGCCGTATTCCCTTGGGAGTCATAGGGAACAACCTGGGTGTTAACAATTTCATCGATCAATTATTATTTCCGCTGATGAGTAGAGTAGATTCAAGTCAATTTTTTTAGCATATTAAAATATGTGATTTGAATCTATAAGGAATTTCTTCATGGTATTGGAGTTGAAATTACTTTAGAAGAGGAGAATACAAGTTTGTCTTTTGTAGGAGAAATCAAATTTGTAGTATCATACTTCAAATCTAGGAGGATGTCGTTCTATGGATTGAGACTCGAATATGCCCTTAAGAGTAGTTCAAACTATATTTTTTGGAAGGACAGCATGGAGGCAGTGTTGGAAGACATCAGGCTTAAAGAATTCATTGACAAAAACATTCCTAAGCCAGTTGATGCTTAGGATCTGGAAGAGTGGATAAAGTGTGTGGAAAAGGTGAGAAGGATTATCCTAGAAGGAGTTCAAGATCATATTGTCTTGAACCTCCACGGTAAGGAAACTCCATTTTCAATGTGGAAGGCCTTGATGAACCTATTTCAAAACAGCAGTGACCATAGGTAGTTAGAACTAAAGGACAAGCTCAGAAAGATTAAGATGTAGAAGGGCGACACAATACCGAAGTACTTAACCAATTTCACCCAATGTCAGGATGATCTTGGAAGTGTCAGTGTTATAGTTGCTAAAGATGATATGGTGATCCTAGCACTCCTAGGCCTTCCCAAGAGTTGGCATAGTTATTAGAACTCAATTAATGGGAGGGAGAAGCTTCTAGAGTTGGAGTGCTTGTGCTCCGACTTGGTACAATAAGAGATTCGGCGGAACACCAAGGATGGATCCTCATCCAAGCATGATGATGATGAGAATTGTGCCTTATCTATAAAGGTGAAGAAAGGGAAGGGGAAGTCATCCCATTCCAATCAGGTTCTAGTCAGGGCAGTAAGAAGAAGGACATGTCAAAGATTAAATTCTTTCACTATCACGAGCTGGGACATTATGCCACCAAGTATCCACAAACAAAGGTCGATAAGAAGCCCTCAGGAAGAGCGGCAGGTGAAGGTCTTGCTTCATAGTTCGAACTGGATTTCACCCTCATTGCTTACATGGTGACACTGGTGATTGGTATTGTGTGGTCCCTGGATGGTGGAGCCTCATTCCATACAATCGACAACAAAGAGTTCTTCAGTGACTTGGAGGAGAAGGACCTGAAAATGCACATCGAGATGGGAGATGGTGGGAGATATAGCAAGATTGAAATTGGTACTATTACATTTCAGAGGGAGTCTAATTCTCCCCTCACATTAAAACATGTCATGTATGCTTCGGGTTCGAAGAATAATTTAGTGCTAGTTACCATGTTCCAAAAATCGATATGAGGAAATTTGATGGCAAGGATCCCGCAACATGGATATTACAGATGGAGAAGGACCTGAAAATGCACATCGAGATGGATGTCGAGATACATTGCCCCATAGGTGTGGTTGAGAGATATGGGTCATGTTATAGATAAATAATATGTTTATAGTTTCATAATGCTCTTGCTAGAGATTGTTGGGGGGGGGGAATTGATGTCCAAGTGAGATGGTCCAATCAGTTATACTTCCATGAGTGGGCTTTCAAGATGATTAAGAGTGGTGGGTTAGGCATGATATTGAGAGGAGGAGAAATGGAAGTTGCAGATGAGGAGAAGGTAATGAGACTCACCAAATATGGATTGTGCTGCATTCATTACCAATCTAGAGATCGTCCTTGTATGACGAGGGTTGTCCAAATGTTAGAAGGTAATGTAGAGGACTTCCCCAATCTGTCGTTACCCTTCAATTCCTTGGATATGCATGAAAATCCTATACTATATTCGAGCGTGAATTCTTTTTCAATTGAAATTACATGCTAGATTTCCATCTTTGACCGTCTTATAAAAAACACTCTTCACAACTGTTGCAAATCGATCCCCAAACTCCATACCATACTTTTTAAATGACTATCATAGAAAAAGCTGAAGACATGACAAATTGTGGCGATGATTTGTTTTCTAAAAATTTACTAGGTATATGTTAGTGGAATGTCTCAGTTCATTTTTAGTACAAACAAAACTTTGCATGAATTGAGAAAACTTAGACGGTCTCTAAGATTGGATTGGAACTTTTCCATTAGATTTAATATATTGTATTTGGGACTAATTTCTTGATAGCTTCATCTTCTCACTTGATGATCTCTTCAAGGCTCCAGCCTCACAAGTGTCTACATGATCTCCTAAGCATCCTCCTTGAGAATCATCCTATCATATCGATATATAGTACCTACAGATGGAATTCACCCATGACAAGACAACATCAACCCGAAAATATCCTAGTCTAACTCTCCTTATGCACTTCATTGATTGGACCCAAGACTAAGTGCGGGATAGAGGAGAAGGCTCAAAGATTATGTAGTGCATGGTTCCAGGGGAAAGAGTGATAGTTTGGTGACTATGACTACGCAATGCATAATATCCAAGGTCAGAGAAGGAAGATTGCACAATTGAGGGAGCTAAGGAGAAAACAATGAGGGCTTGCTCACTGAAATTGCAACATGTACAATTCTAGGAGACAATGAGGCAAAAAACTACGCAGTTGTGCAAGTCAGTGAGATAGTGATGAAGGCTTGCTCGCTGTGATTGTGAAATGCACATTTCTTGGAGGCTGATGATTAAATATTACGCAGATGAGAAAGTTAAAGTGGTAGACAGGAATGTTTTGCTCACTGTGATTGCACCATGCACAATTCAAGGGAGACATTGCGCCACTAGATTTCAGAGTTGCGCAGTTTAGAAAGATAGAGACACATGCTACTGACTCGAACTGCACCATGTGCAGAGAAAGACCGACTTAGAGAGAAGATTGCATAGTTCTAGGGAGAAAGAGGCAGTTCCTTAGCATTGTGACTACGCAATGCACAGTCATTAGACACAATGACTACACATTCCGTAGTTTCAGGAGGCAAGACAATCTGGCTGAGGCCTGAGACTATGCAATGCTACAGTTCAGGGAGGAAGACTAGAGGGAGGTTGATCAAGGAAGGATCATCCTTAGAAAATGATGAAGTGTGGGACCCAAGAGGTGAAAGATGAGATCAAAACATGACTTGAACATGATGAAAGACTTATAGGCAATCAATTGCTTGAAAAGGAAGCATTTACCACCCAAAATAAACATGTCCTCATTGAAATGACAATAAAACCTCCAAACAATACTTACCTCCAAGTGTGACACTTAAGATGCACTTTGTGACACAAGTGACAACATTAATGAAATAGTGCTCAAGACTTGGGGAATGAGGTTAATGCATGTCTCTATGATAGATAGAACACATTGGTGCAAGAGAATGCATCAGATCTTCCCTTCAATAATGTACAAATGACTCCCTTTCATTAGGTGTGACACTTCCCTTACCAAAAGGCGACAATAAGAAAAAGTGAAAACGACACTTCCAGAAGCCTAAGAAAGTGAAAGAAACACATGCTATATCGAAGAAACACAAAAGTGCCACTTGTAGAAGTGAAATAAGAAAAACACAACAATTCCAAAAGTGAAAGCAACACTAATGAAAACCGAAACTCACAAAAACAACAGTTGAGAAGACTCACTGGAGTAGAAGTACAAGTGCAACCAATGTGAGAGGGAGACTTTCCATAGAGAGTGCACATTAACAATCGACATAGTTTGCACATCTTATTGTACTGATCGATTACACAGTCACTATCAATAGTGATTATGCAAGCCTTACTTTCAGGGGATACACAATGCCTATGTAAAATTGCATCAAAAGAAGTTCACTTGTGAATTCTACGAGGACTATGCATGTGTGCACAAGTGAATTTGACACTTAGAATCTATGAAGAAGACATTAAACACTTTAAAAACATTAAATGACCATGAAGTGGCCATGGAACGACAAATAGTAAGATCCTCGATAGGCTCCAAAATTCAGGTATAGGCAAAATTTTAGAGAGTGTTTGTCGTAGAGACAACACCTTCACAAAAGATTACAGAGTGAACAAGTCATCTCGCGATGAGACCTCTTGTCTTACAATCTTATGACTGAAATCCATCACCCTATATTGTTGACCATATACGGTGATGTCATTTCCTAATCATCCATCATCATGATATGTCGACTTGTTATGAGACCTCCTATTCCTCAGTCGACTCTGTTAACAATGCTTTTTATTAGTAACCCCAAAAGGGGTCTTCCAACAGGTAGGGAAGTAGTTGTGAACAAAAAAATCCTTAGTAGTCTATTTGGTGACCAACACTCTTTTGACTTACCAAATTGTAAATATATATAATCATTGTTCATGAGCTCTTTTATAAAATGATATCTTGTATCTATATGATTATTTTTTATATGAAAAAATGATTGTTGGATAGAGCTATAGCTGAATTATTGTCACAATAATCTAAGTTAGCCCTTTCTTTTCTTGTTGAATATCATCCAATACTCTTTGTAGCCAAACTACTTCACAAGTTATGGGTTAGTTTTATTGAGTTATGGATTTAATGGTTCATAGTTATTGGGTTACTTGTTTGTTTGGTTTATTAGAACAAATTGTTTCATTAACTAAGAGCAAATTTGTGTTTTGACTATTTATAAAGTGAATATTATGAATAGTCCATGATATTTAAATCTTATATGAGAATTGTACTGAAATGATCATATGTATCAAGAAAATAGTAAAATAAATTTATATAAATCTCTATTCTATAAAAATAGATATTACAATGACTATTATAGTCATATTTCAGATTTTAATATATTCACATCCTTGTACACATGAAAAATGTAGTTATTTTTACATCCTTATACACATAGAAAATGTAATTATTATTTTAATAAAATAAAACTATAGTTAAAAAAAATTATAATTAACTTAATTATATTATTTTAAAAAAAATTACACTACCTTTACAAATATCTTAACCTTCACCAAAAAACAAAAAAAAACACCAACCATTTAATAAACTTTCTATTTCCAATTAAAAAAAAAAAACAAACGGCAATTATCTACATTGAATAAAATTTGAACTGGTATATCTCAAATATACAAATATCTAAACTTTAAGTGATTTCTCTCCAATATACGTGTATATATATATAGATGCTCACCTAATCCTTAGTGCAGGTTACTTTACCCTGGAAAAATCCTTAGTGGGTGTTGCTTTACCTTGAAAAGATAATATAGATGCTCACCTAATCCTTAGGGCAGGTTACTTTACCTTGAAAATTTCCTTAGTGGGTGTTGCTTCACCTTGAAAATATAATGACTCCCGCCATCCACGACGGTTTTTTTAAATGTAAGTTAACATGACTTTTGTTCATTTACTTTTCAACGAAATTTCAGCTCTTTGAGCTTTCAAAGTGTAGATAGTTCAAAGTCAATGCAGACTTAGAAAGTGCAAACAGCAGGTCATTTTTTACATTTGACTCGGGGTAATGTGCTTCCTGCGTCTGGAGTTTGTCATTTATTTCTACACTACAAATAGAATAGATATACACTTGTACGCATCGTATTGGCCATATTTAAACTTCAACGCATAATTACCAAGTTCGAATTGGAATTTGATTAGGTATGGAAAAATTTGGACACTTTATAATGTAATAGGGAAAAATAGGAGAGTATAGGTTTTATATATATTTATTTGAAAAAAAATGAAAATTTATAAATTCCGTAACATGTTTAAAATGCTATAGACATTTCTTCTCTAAATTGATCTAAAACTATTAAAAGAAAAATATATCAAATTTATTAATAAATAAATTTAAAAAAACTTACAAAACATCAGGCTATAAAATAAGTTTAAAGTGAATAATTTTGTATTTAATAAATTTAAATAAAAAAACAGCCATCAAAATAAATCAGATCGAGCACATGCAAGAAAACCTACTAACTTAAAATTGTGAAAAATAGATTCATATAATTTAGATAATATTAAAACTATTTACAAACATTGAAACCATTTTGATTAAATTTATTAACAATATTTTTTTATTGTGGTCCATTAAAAGTGAACCTTTTTAATCGAATGTTAGCTCACGGTTTCAAGCGAGACCGTCGCATGGTAAACACGATCTATCTTGCTTACGACTTCACATAGCACAGGTACCTGGTAATCAAGCGATTGTATAAATAAGTTTTAGGGCTTTATTGGGTGGTCAAACAGAATATTTGGTCACCCAATATTGAAACAGAGCACAGACACCTGGTATTCAAGCTATTGTAGAAATAAGTTTTGGGGTTTTATTGGGTGGTCAAACAAAATATTTGGTCACCCAATATTTGACCAATATTGAAACAGAGCACAGGGACTTGGTATTCAAGCTATTGTAGAAATAAGTTTTAGGGCTTTCTTAGGTGGTCAAACAAAATATTTGGTCACCCAACAGAGCAAAGGCACCTGGTAATCAAGCTATTGTAGAAATAAGTTTTAGGGCTTTATTTGGTATTCAAACAAAATATTTGGTCACCCAATATTCCCGTACTGTATTGAAACAACACCTGGTAATCAAGCTATTGTAGAAATAAGTTTTAGGGTTTTATGGGGTGTTCAAATAAAATATTTGGCCACCTAATATTGAAACAGAGCACAGGCACCTGGTAATCAAGCTTTTGTAGAAATAAGTTTTAGGGCTTTATTTGGTATTCAAACCAAATATTTGGTCACCCAATATTCCCGTACCGTATTGAGACCATCGCATTAATCCGGGAATCGAACCCTATTCATATTGGTTTTGTTTTGTTTTGTCAATTCAGTGGAATTTGGTAACTATGCTTCAACATAATCCGGGAATCGAACCTTTTTCATATTTGTATTGTTTTGTTCTGTTTTTGTCAATTCAGCGGTATTTGGTAACCATGGTTCAACATGTTATGAGGATTTGGATAGAAGTAATGGAAGTAATGAAGCGTAAAATATTTGGATTTTTTTTGGAAAGATTTAGGGCAGAGGAATCTTTAAATGTAGAGATCAAATGACAATTAAAATGGAGTTAAAATCTCAAAAATTTAACCCGTATTAAAACATAATGGTGTTGCACGGTAAAAGTGAGATGTCAAATTTCTAGAGGCATATATCAACAAAGTATACTTCAGATTTTAATTTCAAAACACATGAAAATACATTCACATGATAAATGAAGGTTGTAGCTCCTTCACCAAGTAAAAAAAAAATCTTATTAAGATTAATTAGAGAGTAACTCATTGTAAAACCTGTAACTATGATAGTTTACGCCCGCCACAAATTTCTCCACGATTTTCTCCTCTTGACCTCTCAAACTTACACCCTCCACTAAGCTAAAGACTTCAAACTTACACCCCCCACCGAACTAAAGACTTTTACACATTTATATTCAAAACATACATTTTCAACACATTAATTTATGACAAAGTCAAAGTATTAAGACATAATATGGGCGCTTGCACAAAATATATGATTTTCTAAGTAACACTTAACCATACGTTTTTACCAATCCTTCATTAAATACACATTCGTTCTTAATTACTTGATGTGTGTTTGGAATGGAGAATTTGTGCTCCTTCTCAGAACTTCATTTAATCTGTCCTTCCCTGCAAACAAAAATCCGCTATCTGGAAACAAAATCTACTTGGTTGATTTACACGTGTACCACAAGTATGGTTGTTATCAGTCTTGGCTGGGATTAATTTTCCAACACTCCCCCTTAATAACAAGTGCCTCCATTGACAATTCCTAAACAAACTCTGAGATAAAAAGAAAAAATTCAGGTGCTAATCGATTTGTAAAAAAGTCTGCAAAAAAATTCACGTGCTAATGGATTTGTGAAAATGTCTGCAAATTGGATTTGGTTTAGAGTAGGAATTTGGAAAACTGGTGGCTCTGCAATTTGAACTAGGGTTTGAGTTAGGGTTTGGCCGGTGGTAACCATGGCGGGTGGTGGAGGAGGGAGTTCTGCTCCCTCCTACAGTTAAGTAGTTGCGAACAGAAGCAAGGGAGTTGGTCTGCATCGCTTCAAGAAACCAACGGAGGTGATAACTGAGGATATTAACACAGGAAATATCAGACCTCATGGACAGGAAGAGAATCATGAGGAAGATAACAAGGAGAAGAGGAAAGAGGGTAGCAGTCAGAAAGTTGCACCTATGAGTGCCACAAGGGTCTGTAAACCCAAGTCGACCATTATTCCTCGGGTCGTTTTAAGTCACCCATCGCTACAGGTGCACAAAGATCACATGGTGGAACACATGGTTACATGCAAACTTATGGGGATTTGGCCGACGGAGAAGGCTTTGCACGCATAGATAAGGAACCACTAGAAACCAAAGGGAGAAATAAATCTTCACCTTGGGTCCAAGGGCTTCTTTACAGTGGTGTTCAAGAGCTTAGAAGATAAAGACAGAGTGTTCGAGGGAGGACCCTATTTTTACGCTGTTGTAGGCCTTTACATGCGACCATGGGTGATGAATTTTGTCCCAGAACAAGAAACGTTCACTTCAATACCAGTATGGATAAAACTTTACTCCCTTCCTTTAGATTATTGATTGCCGGAGTCTCTAAAGGCTATCGACAACAAACTAGGGCATTTTATAAAGATATCAGATGCGACTCTAAGAGGCAAATACACTTCCTTCGCTCAGATTTGTGTGGAAATGGACTTATCTAGGGCACTTCCGGACGAGATCATTTTAGAAGTGTATGACGAAGAATGGGTGCAGGTGGTGGACTATGAACATGTCCCATTTAGGTGCCGTAAGTTCCATGAACATGGGCACCTATACAGAGATTGCCCATCAAACAAACTGGAGAGCAATGCAAAAACCACCACAGACAAAGATCCCGAGAGTTTCACTAAGGTGGGGGGTAAAGGGAAAGGAGGAAAGCGGTACCAAAAGAAAATCAACGAGAATGGGAAACCGATCCACAATAGTTTCAAGATCTTAGAAGAAGAAGTTGGAAACAATGGGGCGAACCAGGAATCAGAGACTAATCCCACTGAGAAGGATATGGATGCTATCATGGAGGATATACCAGAGAAAAACCAGCAAAAGGATGATCTACTGAGCATTGTGGAGCTCAGTAGGGACCATGAGATGACCCCAAGTGAGGCAAGAACGAAGTACCATGAAATGAAGGAGATTCTAGAGAGGGAGAACTTAGATCTAGAAACGTTTCTGGAGTAGGGTATCACTAAAGGGGTTGACTCCCTGCCAAAAGAGGAGTTTGACAGGGTTCAACAACTCTTCCTATGGAGATCCCAATCGAAGGGTTCTAGAGTCAAAAGAAACCATGACAACCAGGAGAATAGAGGGATGAAAACAATGGAGGAAACACTGGGGCACTCTTCCAAGAACCCAGGTAGGAAAAGAGGAAGAAAAAGACAGAATGAGTTGCTAATCAAATGTGGAAAACTCATGATTAACTCAAGTAAGATGAGAGATCTCACCAGTTACTCCTTTACAAACCTTTCTTAGTGAAGCTTACAACCTGGAACATTAGGTGCCTAAGAAGTAAAAGGAAACAAAGAAATCTTAGCAGTAGAATAAAAGAAGAAAAACCAAATATGGTTTTTATTCAGGAAACAAAGTGTTCGATGGACAAGATCAGAGAAATACATAGCAAATGGTTAATCAAGTATGAGTATCTAGAGGTTAAGGCAGATAACTCAGCGGGGGGGATTCTTACGCTTTGGGATCCCCAAAAACTTGGAATCCTGGATGCTGAAGCGTCCAGGAACTATCTATTGTTGGTGATTCAACCTTTGGGTGATAAGGAGATCTACATGATTACAAATGTCTATGGTCCTAAAAAATTAGAAGACAAACTCAAGCTTCTCACCTCCCTTGAGGAGCTGAGAGAGAGATATCCTGATATGCCCTGGATTCTGGCAGGGGATTTCAATATGATCAAATCTCTTACAGAGAAAAAAGGTGGCACCAAAATACTAGGCAGAGACTCCATTTCCTTCCAGAACTTCATAAATAACATGGGACTAGTGGATGCTGAAACAATAAATGGAACTTTCACTTGGAACAATAAGAGAGGAGGGGCTTCTCAAGTGTCCTCTAAACTAGACAGATTCATAATCTCAAAGGACCTCCTTCTCACAGGCCTTGACATGTCAGCTTTAATCCTTCCCTTTGGAGGCTCAGACCACTGGCCTATCTAGCTTGATGCCACTTTTATGGGTACACCGAGGAACAGACCTTTTAGGTTTGAAAATGTCTGGCTCTCTCACCCTGACTTCACTAGCAATATTGACAAATGGTGGATGGAAGATTTGCCTGTTCAAGGCACTAAAATGTTCATCCTACAACAAATACTTAAACACATCAAATCCACACTTAAAGAGTGGAACAAAAAAGAGTTTGGTAATATTTTTAAAGCCAAAAGATAAGTTGAACAAAAACTCTAGGGGATTAATCAGATGATCATCACAGATGGTTTTACCGAGGAAAGGAAAACACAAGCTAATTCTCTTCAGAAGGAATGGGAATATAGGTGCATGCAAGAGGAGATTTTCTGGAGACAGAAATTGAGGGTGCAGTGGGTTAGAGAAGGGAAAAAAAACACAAAGTTTTTTCATAAATCAACTTTGGATCACAGGTCACATAACAGAATTTTGAAACTCAGAGATTTTCAAAGAGCTCGTCTCATACAAAGAAATGGAATCTATCCTAGTACAACACTTCCTTATCATAGCAAAGGAGCCTCTCTCAGATAGGTCACGGTTCATTAACAATTTCACCAAGTACATTCCCAAGCTTGTAACCAGGGAAGATAATCACAATCTTAACAGGCTAGTGTCTAAAGATGAGGTCAGTGAAGTTATCAATGAGATGCATAATGGGAAAGCTCCTGGCCCAGATGGGTTCAATGTGGACTTCTTCAAAGCATGCTGAAAAACAGTGAAACAAGACATCCTTGATGTTGTGGAAGACTCAAGAAGATCCAAAACGGTTTTGAAGGCTCTCAATGCCTCTTTCATAACTTTGATTCCAAATCAGGAAAAAGCTATGACACTGGACAGATTCAGACCCATAACTTTATGTAATGTGGTGTACAAAATTATTTCCAAAGTGATCTCTAATAGACTCAAGCCCCTTCTTCCAACTCTTATCTTAGAGGAACAAACTTCAGGACAAGATCAGGAAATGGACATGCAGGTCTTTGAATTTGGCAGGGCGTCTTGTGCTTACAAAGGCTGTCCTGCAGGCCATACCCATTTTCATGCTGTTAGATTTTCCCGGTCCTAAAGGAGTTATGCAACAAATCAGGAATATTCAAAGAGATTTTCTTTGGGGAAAAGGGGAAGAGAAAAAGAAGTGGGCTTTGGTAGCTTGGGACAACCTCTGCAAACCTAAGGCCCATGGTTGTTTGGGGCTTCATGACCCTGAAACTCTCAACGAAGTTTCGGGTGCAAAAATTTGGTGGAGGTGGCTTAAGGAATCGGCAACCCCTTGGGCCAAGCTTTGGAAAAAGAAATATGCAAATAATTGGCAGGAAATGGATCATATTCGAATGTATGGGCTTATCAAGGGCTCCCACATTTGGAATATTGCTTGGGAAAATAGAGCCATTGTCCAGCAGCACAGCTTCTGGGAGATCCAAGCTGGGAACCTGGCAAGATTCTAGGAGGACAACTGGTAGCAGGAACCAAACTTGTTTAGGGAAGAACTAACCGCTCTCAAGAATGACACTGACAACAAAGGTTTATGTATGGTAAGTTATTTCTGTGATCAAGTAAGGAACAATGGTAAATGGAGAATATGGAAGGATCTGGGCTATAGTGAAGAGAGGCCTTTGAAAGCCTAGGCAGGCTCTCTTGCTTTGGACTTGGAACAGAGGAAGATTTTGGTATCATCCTCGTCTGACCAACTGAGATGGGGAAGAAACACAGAAGGTAACTTTAACCTCAAAGAAGCTAAACGAATATCCCTAGGGTTTGATTATCAAAACCCTGATAAGGTATGGAAGGACCTTTGGGAGCACCCACATTGGATGAAAATAAAGTTGTTTATGTGGTTGGTTCAATAAAATAAAATTCTAACTTGAGAAAATCTTCTTTAAAGGGGTTTTGTTGGCCCATCCAAATTCCATCTATGTGGTTCACAAGAGGAGATGATGGAACACTTACTCAACCTCTGCCCATTCACCTCTACCTTGTGGGATTGGGTGGCCTCAGTCTTCAGGCAAACTAACAAGGACAGACTCAGTATCACCAACACTTTGAAGAATTGAAGAAAAGACTTCTCAAGCAATGAAATCATCAACAAAGCTTGGACTTTGGTTCCAGGCTTTATAATCTGGGATGCATAGAAAGAACGCAATGGTAGGATTTTCAAGAACAAAATTGGCTCAACCCAAAACATTATTGCACAAATATTATGACAGCTCAAAGACACTGTTGGAGCCCTTTTGGGGAGACCTCCTGAGGACCCCACTTTGCCCCAAGGTGCTCGCATACTGCTGCAGTTGGGTCTCCATTTGCTAGTTCCCCATAGCATAAACAAGGGTGTGAGCCATATAACAGCTGGTAAAGACTTCTCGCAACCTCCTCCTCATGGTTTCTTGAAAATCAATATAGATGGAGCCTCTAAAGGTAACCCAGGGATGGCTAGTTTTGGCGGGGTCATCAGAGATGAGCAGGGGTGCATAAAGGATATCTTTCATAGTCATTTGGGGACTGCCACTAATAACATGGCGGAGCTCATGGCCTTAGAGCAGTGCCTGGAAATACTGATTGAGTCAAATTTACACAATGCCATCATTGAAGCAGACTCTGAATTGGTTATTAATGCGGCCAAGAAGATATGTAATGGAAAAGCACCTGGAAAAGTTTCAAAACATTGGCGGCTTTTGCAGGTCTTTCAGCGTATTCATTCCCACCTGCGAACCCTGAGAACGGTCAGCTTCGTTCATGTGCGAAGAAAAGCCAATATGCTAGCTAATCGTCTGGCGAATGAAGGAGTGCTTTGCAAGGAAAGTTATAGTAGGTATGCTTGGGATTCAACACCCTCGGGGAAATTGCATGATGATTGTCAAAGATAGGCGGCCAAAGACATGGAGCACTTCCAGACCATGAGGAATGAACAAGAAGGAAGACTAGTGGAAGCAGGAGAAATCAGAAGCAGAAGTCATTCATAACCGTTGATCCCACAAAGAATGCTTAAAACAGAGCTATTTACAAGGGAGGGGCACTTGGTAAACAACGAGCTTGTTGGAAGATCGCCGACCATAGATTTTGATGGCCTTCGTCATCGAATGGCTATTGGGTGGGAAATTGATCGAAGGTTAAGTCTTCAAGTGGATCCGAAGATTTATCGATCAACAATTTATAATCTTCATTGGATCTGTAAAGAGGGTAAAGATCATGCTAGTTTCCAATCTGATATCTCGGAGGACCGTCAGATCAACAAGGGCCTAATCGTATGGATATCAGGATCTAAAAGTGATCGGAGGTTAATTCTTAGACCAGACCCAAACATTTATAAACCAATGGCTTATAATCCTTATCGGATAATTGAACCGGGTAAAAGGGGCGCATGTTGCCGAGGCGATATCGTTAGTAACCGTTGGATCTTATGGGATCTGGGTCTAAAGGATATCAGGTTTCAACCTGGGAGAGGTTAAGTCCAAGAACGGACCTGAAGTTTTATACTTTGAAAATTATTTTCTTTGTCAGCTCCGTAAAGTAGGTAAGGGTCACGCAAGTCTCCGAAGCGATTTCTTTAACGACCGTTGGATCACTGGGGGTCTTATCGAATGGCCATTAGGTTGGATAATGGGCAGAGGTTTATGTGTAATATTTAGGTGTAAGGTTTTGGGTTTGTTTCGGGTTTTGTAGATGGTTAATCATCAACGGGTTTGCCCTTGCTGGTCTTTACACTTGTAAAGACATGTAACATATGTAATCTTTCTTGCGGTTAATTGAAGGCTCCACTCTTACTTGAAAAAAAAAAAATGTCTACAAACTATTCCTGTGACCTGCAGTGTTGCAACACAATTTGTTGAAAATGCAACAAGATGATGGAGCTTAGTGAAAAGGAGTCACCTTCACTAAGTGGGCCCGCAGGGTATTTTTGCGCAAAGTCTATTTTTAGACTATGTCTATTTTTAGACATATGGATCATGGTCTATGAGTTGCAGGATGCTGTTTATGGATGATTGGTCATGTTGGGAAAAATAGATGGACTTCTATTTTTGGTTCACAGCAGAGTGATCAGAGTCTATTTTTAGACTGCCAGGCTAAAAATAGAAACAATCAAATATTATTAGCCCTTAGTAATATTTGGACTCTAAACATTATCTTATTCTCTTGGAGCACTTCAGTTTGAGCTACGGATGTGGCACATGCAGCTGATAGAAGGAATCATGTGGTTTCTTATGTGTTAGTTGAGCTATTGCATGGAGGACTTCAGTTAGAACTCATGCATGTGAGTTCTGTGGAGTTGGATGTGGAGTTGATGGAGTTGTGTTCAGTTTGACTTAGTTGAACTAGTTGTATTTTAGTCTAACTAAAGAATACACTAGTGATGAGTTGTGTGAATTGATTGTTAATTAATTCACTAATTATTAACTCATAGAGCAACTAAAGAATACATCATTTAACTCAGTGCATGGACAGTTCAACAGAGATAGGTGTTAGAGGTAAGTGAAAGGGTGAGTTGTGACTATCAGTGGTGCATGAGATTTGCACATGTAGGGGTTGAGTTATGTCAATGAGAACTGCGCAGTGTGGGCCAATACCAAGGCAATTGTAGCTTGTGCTCATGTTATTTTGGATCCCAATCCAAAGAAATATGGGTTTGGATCAGCCATTCTCATTCATTCTCTTGCAGGATTGTGCAGTGGAGGCAGGCAAAGCAGCGGAGGAGATTTGAACCTGTGACTTGTTCGGATTTGAGCTAGTTTTGTGTGTAACAGGTGGAGATAGTACTGAGTACTTGTGAGGAGTATTGTACTATGTATTGTTACATGTTCTCAATCATTATAATATACAGATAGTGTGGGGTTTCAGTTGTATGCTTTCCTCGGGTTACATAATGTGTTAATGTGTGCATGCGATTGATGTTTCATTGTTTTTAATGCTGCTAAATTGATGATCAACGTAGAGGAGGTTATGTATTATGCATGTATTCCGCAATAGTGTATAATCGGGATAATCTCTGTGAATAAGTGTCATATTATTCAAAATTTCTACATGGTATCAGAGCTAGATGATTTGTAGAAAAAGTTTCTACATGGTATCAGAGCTGGTTGATTTGTAGAAAAAGTTCTACAGGATATCAAAGTGGGATTGATCATCAGATCTATTATTCAGAAAGTGTTTACATTTTATTTCTTCAGGAAGAGTCTATAATCAGGCCAGGTAGCTTCTGGATTCATCCTTCTTTTGGAAGGTGAGATATCCGGTGAATGCCCATACAGTTGATCTCTGTACAAGAAATACTTTGTTCTCACGAATTTTAGATCAGAAGCGGTTGAGTTTTGAGCTGGTGGAATGGTGCTCAAGGATAAACTCAGAAACATCAAAGCTAAGAATGGAGATGCCACAGATTGTCCGCAGAAGAAGAAAAATAAGCAAGTTGTTGGATCTGCAGCGGGAGAGGCCTTAGCCTCGAAGTTTGAGCTTGATTTTTCATTGATCGCATGCTTGGTATCAAGTGTGATGGGATTAGTATGGTTCTTGGATAGTGGTGCGTCTTCTCACATGATAGGAGATCGAGATTTGTTTTCTGATCTGGATGAGAAAGATCTTGGAGTGCACATCGAGATGAGCGATGATGGTATATACAGTGCGACCGGTATCGGTACCATTTCCTTTGAGAGGGAGTCTGGTAAACCCTTCAGATTGAAGGAAGTGATGCATGTTCCAGGATTGAAGAAGAATCTTATCTCTGTGGCGATGTTATAAGACAAGGGATATGATGTTGTCTTCAGTGAGGGAAAGGCTTTCCTGCGCAACAAGACAACTGGAGAAACCTGGAAGATAGGGGTTCGAGTCAGGAACTTTTATCAGTTGCATGTAGATGCATGCAAAGCCTTGAGCAGCGAGGCAACTGATGGAGACTTGGTGGTTGAGAAGGAGCATATATTACCTCTCAACATGCAGAGCCAGAAGAAGTCTCAGACGATTGTGGAGGAGCCACGATTGGTGTAGCAGCTTCAGGAGGTTGTGGAGTAGCCACAACAAGGGAAGCTGAGAGGAGATCGAGTAGAGACATATACTCATGCAGAGACCTCCAGTAGGGGGAAACTTTGAGCCAGGTGGGCTGAGGGATCGCATGCAGCCATACCTCCAGGTAGGAGGTGGGGTGATGTGGATTGATTGTCCCAAGGAGGAGGGGCAGGATTGTTATAGACATTTTTGGGCACTACAACCCCAAGCATGAAATGTCCATAAACCAAGGGCTACTAAGTCCCTAAAAGTGTTGTTCTAACCCCTAAAGGAACAAGGTCAACTGATTACAACTTCCCCCAGAAGTTCTCCATGAAAAACTGCTCAGAATTGGTCAAAACAGGATCATTTCAGCTGCTCCACAGGCCAAGTGTGTTGCATCTCACCTAAATGCACTGTGTGGGTGCGTTGCATTTCAAAAAGCCCTTCTATGGGGTGCGATGGGCAAGAAATGACAAATGGCAGTGTCATTCCGCAAGGTGGAGAGGCAATGGAAGCTTCCAGAAACTTCTCCTGTGACACTTGCCTCTCTGAATTCGACCAAGGATGAGTAAGAGATCATCAATCTCCAAGTGGAAGCAAGAACTATCAGAGAGAAGACACTAATCAAAAACCCAGAGCTGACTCACACCTCTGCAAATATCTATATATAGATCTCTCATCCCAGAGATCCAGAGGTTAGAGGCTGGAATTTTGCATATTGTAAGGAATTGCTGTTGGTTTCTTGAGACAAACATCAGATTGTTGGGTGATCTAAGATTTTTTTTTTATTTCGAAAAGAAACTTGTTGATATTTTTTGCTTGAAAAGAAATTCAGATTTGTGCATCTACTTTCTTCTTATCATTCATATACTAAGAAATTTGAAAACAAATACATGCATGTGCATTTGCATATAGACAGTTCGATTGGTTTGATTTAGGAAAGTGCATTTAGAGTGTGCTCTTTGCTCTTTGTGAAAGGATTATGTTTTTCATTCCTTAGTAGCTAGGATTTTCATTGCACAAAGAAGATAAAAAGTTTGTTTATCATCTTAGATTTCATTTTAGGAATTACATCTACATCTCGCGGTGAACCTGAAAGGCAAACTTTATAAACAAGATCAACTATAAAATAAATTCAATGAATCTAACAACGCTTTGGAACTTAACGCACAACATTTAGAAGTCTAGGCTAGAGACGTATTCCGGCGTTGTAAAGCCTGGTAACTGTTGTTCTCACTGATGGTTGGGTGATTCCTCCACTTTGAGGTGATAAGTGCCAGTACGGACTTGTGCTCCCACATACCATCGAGTATATTTTGGGAGACCCCAATAGGCTGTTGGCATTATGATTCAAGTGTTGTCCTTGATGGCAACTCACTCAGAGGTTGGTACAGGTGATGGCAACTTAATCAGAAGACAGATCTTAGTACAGCATGCCAAGGAAGTTCATATACGCAGGTTTGTTAAGCCCAAGTCGCGTGTACACGCTAGTTGGATTCAGAAAAAGTGCGTGTATGTGGAAAAGTACCTTTGGTCCATGGTGGTTAGTCCTTGGAAGTTGTGCCTATGGTTTCGGACCATTGTGTCTCGACGGGCGTGTCGATCCCTAGTTTTGAAGTTGATGGTATTGTGTTACTATGGTTTTGGCTCTTGGTATTGAGCAAGGCCTAAGGCTATATAAGGAGAAGAAGATCATTAGGCAAAATCATCTTTCGACAAGGCTTGAATATCTAAGAGAGAAAGAGATCTGATATGCAGGGTCTGGGTTGCTTGAGATGAGCTAAGGAGAAATCACATCGGTGGATGGAAGACTAGATCTAAGGATAAATCGGGATCTAATGGTTTGAAATGCACTATTATGATATGGTTGATTATGCGTATTTCTAGATCTGCATACTGTCGCAATATTATGTTCTGGATCTAACTGATGTCTGGTACAGCTGCAAGTTGAGAGAATCTATTTTTAGATCTGTACGCAGGTTGGCTTAGGTAAAAGCGCGTGTATACGCGAGTTTCGCTCATTGAAGTAGCGTATATCTCTTAAAGCTTGATTTTTGGGTTTGCAGTTGGATCTGACTGTTATTACAGAGTTCTGTAGACTGCTCTGTGTTCTGGTATCTGGTGATTGACAGGGTTCAGTGGTTCAGTGATTCAAAGTTTGATAATACTAGTATTGGTTGTTTTATGCTTCAATGATCTGTTGTGAAAGTTGAATGAATTGGGGTCTACAGATTGTAATGTTGTGCTTCAGGAATATCCAGTCTGAAAATGTATGAAAGGTGGTACCTGAAGGAAAGAAGATTGTAGGTCAGCACCTACGTACTAGTATCTTGGCTAGTACAAGAGCAAAGGGGGTTGGAGCTCCCTTCCAAGGAAGTTTGGAGAATGAGAGAAGGTTGTAGCCTTCTGCAGGTTGTAGCCTGCGTACTGGTATAAGGCTGCACCAGTACAAAAGATTGTAAACTGAAGTTTCATATTAAAGAAAGATAGAGACAACTTGCAGCAGGTGGTTTTCACCCACATTGGGTTTCCACCTTATATCTTGGTGTTCATGTGTGTGGCTTTTGATCTGTTCTGTTATACTGCACCTGTTTACTATTAATGTGGTGAATAATGTCCTGATGAACTTAACTGAAGAATAAGCTAACTAAATTATGAGTTTTCTTCTTATACGCTGTTTTATTTAGTCACAGTAGCGTGTACACGCTGGTTCACCTAACTGAAGTAGCGTATATGTTTCTGAGCATTGAAAAAGTTTGATTGATCTGATAATACTGATTCACCCCCCCTCTCAGTATTATTTCCAACAATTGGTATCAGAGCAGGTCCTTCAGAGAAGCTTGATCGCTTGAAGGTAGATCATTCATCATGAGCAACTACGAGAAAGAAGCATCAATCAGGCCACCGATTTTTGATGGGACAAATTTCAATTATTGGAAGGTAAGAGTTACTGCATATCTTCAATCTCTTGGTACAGAAGTTTGGAACATTGTAGAAACAGGCTATGCTTTTCCTTCAGCTACTCCTACAGATCCAGCTGAGAAAAAGCAGTATGAAACAAATGCAAAAGCAGTCAGTACTCTATTAGGAAGTATATCCCAAACAGAATTCATGAAGGTCATGCACTTCAAATCAGCAAAAGAGATATGGGACAAAATGATCACTAGCTATGAAGGAGATGAACAGGTAAAGCAAGCTAAACTTCAAACTCTCAGGATTCAATATGAGACTCTCAAGATGTATAATGATGAAAGTGTGGCTAATTATTTTCTTCGGGTAGATGAGATTGTTAATTGTATGAAAAATTTGGGTGAAGAAATAAAAGAGACTATAGTAGTTCAAAAGATTCTAAGATCATTATCCCCCAAGTTTGAATCTAAAGTATCTGCAATAGAAGAAAAAGAAAATCTCCGTGTTCTCACTATGTCTCAGCTACATGGAATTCTAACTGCTTATGAAATGAGAAAGGGAGGTCCATCTGACAGAAGGGAAGCTGCTTTTAAGGCATCAGGAAAAGAAGATTACTATGAAGCAAGCCATGTTCCAGAAGAAGAGGAAGAAGAATCAAATTTTGTCAGAAATCTTCAAAGGGGTTCTGGAAGGTTCAGAGGTAAGCTACCTTTCAAATGCTTTGCTTGTGGAAGAGTAGGTCATTATGCTGCAAAATGTCCTTATAAGGATAAAGGAAAAGAACCTGCTAGATGGAACAAGAAACAAAGTGCAAATAAGAAAAGCTACTACACCCATGAAGATAGTGATGGCTTATCAAACAGTGATGAAGATGAACAAGGTAATAAATATAAGCTGTTAATGGCATTTGAAGATGATGATTATGAGGATGCTGTAGATGTGGATAATCTCTATAATGAAATTACTAGACTCAAGAGATGCATAGAAGAAAAGAATGTGATCATTGATACTTTGCAATTTCAAATTGATGAAAAGGAAAAACATCTTGAAAAACTAGAAGGTGAAATTGTTGGTCTCAGAAAAGAAATTGAGAAAACAAAAGCTATTAATCTTAAGTTTGTCAAAGGATCTGAAACTTTGGATGAGATTATCAATGTGCAGCGGTCTCCTCTAAACAAGACAGGTTTGGGCTATAATGGAGAAACCTCTCAAGCATCCACCTCAAAAAGTTATCTTGATGCAGCAAGAAGAAATGAGCAGAAGAACAATGAAGATAATCAGGTAAAGCAGGGACGAATTACAAACAGAAACTATCAGGGACAATCCTTCTTAAGGGTGAACAAAAGCTACAACCAACCACAGGTAAAATCTTCTCAGTTTGGCTCAAGAATAGATGAAAATAGAAATTACAATCAGTTGGCTGGTAGATTCAATAACCGCAGAAGCTTCTTCAATGGACAATGCTTTTCTTGCCATAACTTTGGTCACAAAGCAGCTCAATGTGTTGCATATAAAACAATCATGACTAGGGAAGCTCAAAAACAAAGAAGTATGACAGGGATTACAAAAAGGACCTATAACAACTTTTCGGTTCTTGAAAATGAAGTTGAATGTTCTATTTGCAATAATTTTGGTCATAAAGACTCTGAATGCAGGAGCAGGTTTCAGGAGAAAAAGGAACAAGCCACGAGCACCAAAACATGGAGAATAAAGGAACCTCAAACAGAAAGATGTGGGATAGCATTTTATGCAGAAGGACAGGAAAATCTATGGTACATTGACAGTGGATGTTCGAAACATATGACAGGTGATAAAGAAAAACTTGAATCTTATTCTACTTTAGAAAAGGGAAAGAAAGTTTCTTTTGGAAATGATACTCCTGCAACTATAAAAGGAAAAGGTATTGCTCCTTTGAAAGAAAAGGTCAAGGCTGGAAATGTTTTGTATGTTGATGGATTGAAGCATAATCTACTAAGTGTCAGCCAGATGTGTGATCAAAAAACCGAGGTTATTTTCAGATCGAATGGATGTCTTGTTCGTGATCTTGATACAGGTAAAACAGTTCTCAAAGGCAAAAGAACTCCAAATAATCTGTACATATTTGAAGAAGGACAACAACAATGCTATCTTAGCAAGGATGAAGAGCACTGGTTATGGCATCGAAGGTTGGGACATCTAAGCTTCTCACAAATAAGGAAAGCATGCAAATATCAGGCAGTTCGCGATCTTCCAGATATCAAAATTCCAGACAACACCATATGCAAATCTTGTCAGTTTGGAAAGCAAACCAGAACTAACTTTCCAGAGAAGGAAGGATCAGCTAGCTTGCCTCTTGAGCTAGTCCATACAGATGTATGTGGTCCATTTAGGAAAAGGACACCTCGAGGAGAAGAATATCTGATATTATTCATTGATGATTTCTCAAGGTTTGTTTGGTTAGGGCTTATGAAGCACAAAGATGAAGCATTCGAAAAATTCAAATCCTTCAAAGCATTGGCTGAAAATGAATCAGGACACAAAATTAAGTGCCTCAGATCTGACAGAGGTGGGGAGTTCACATCAAATGAATTTTTCGATTTCTGCGATGAACATGGGATAAGAAGAGAATTCTCTACAGCTAGAACTCCTCAGCAAAATGGGGTTGTGGAAAGAATGAACAGAACTATCCAACAAATGGCTCGTGCTATGCTCGATGAATCAGGTACTCCTGCAACCTTCTGGGGTGAAGCTGCACATGCTGCTGTTATTATTCTTAACAAAACAAATGTCCGAGTAAACAGCACTCAAACACCTCATGAGCTTTGGAGTGGTAAAACTCCTTCCGTGAAGCACTTCAAAATCTTTGGGAGCAAATGTTATATTAAGAATACTGATGAGCAACTTGGCAAACTTGAACCTAGAGCAGATGAGGGCATTCTTCTTGGTTATTCTCCACATAGCAAAGCATACAAGTGCTACAATAAAAGACTTGGCAGAATTGTTGACAGTATTGATATAGTGGTTGATGAGAAGGGATATATTCCTAGGCAAGTTCATCATGAAGACATTGAAGAAGATGAAGGTTACTCTCAAAGGCGAAATGATGAAGAAGAAGAACCTCAAGAAGAAGAAGAATCTCAAGAAGAACCAGAGGAGCAGACAAGAATAGAAGAGAAGACTCCATCCAGATATGTTCAAAAGAATCATCCAGAAACTCAGATTGTGGGGCAGAAAGAAGCAGGAGTACAAACAAGAAGGACACTTGCAGAAGCTTCAAGCTACTTGGCATTACTCTCCTCCACTGAACCACAAAATGTGAAAGAGGCATGCAAAGATGAATGTTGGGTCAAAGCAATGGATGAAGAACTTGAGCAAATCGAAAAGAACAACACTTGGGAATTAGTTCCTAGACCAAAAGATAAGAATGTAATAGGAACAAAATGGGTCTTCAAGAATAAATTAAATGAAAATGGAGAAGTAATTAGAAACAAGGCCAGACTTGTTTGTAAAGGGTATGCACAGCAAGAAGGAATAGATTTTGAAGAGACCTTTGCTCCTGTGGCAAGACTTGAGGCCATCCGAATGTTCCTTGCTCTCTCAAGCTTTCAAAACTTCAAGGTATTTCAAATGGACGTGAAATCAGCCTTCCTGAATGGAGACTTAGAAGAAGAAGTATATATTGAGCAGCCAGATGGTTTCATTCTTGGGAATGATCCAAACCTTGTATGCAGATTGAAAAAGGCACTCTATGGACTCAAACAAGCTCCAAGGGCTTGGTACTATCGGTTGGACAAATATCTTCACCAACAAGGCTTTTCAAAAGGATCAGCAGATAGCAATCTCTATATAAAAGTTGAAAATAACAAATTGCTAATTCTTGTTGTTTATGTAGATGATATTATTTTTGGCAGCAATGAAGAGACTATGAGTCAAAACTTTGCCTTGGTTATGCAGAAAGAATTCGAAATGTCACTTCTTGGAGAATTGACATATTTTCTTGGATTGCAAATCCAACAAAATGAAGGAGGTATCTTCTTGTCTCAAACCAAATACCTCAAGCAGATCTTGAAGAAGTATGGCATGGAAGAGTCAAAGCCAGTATGTACACCCATGGTTACAGGATGCAGCCTCAGTGCAAATGATGAATCAGCAGCAGTTCACCAACCCACTTATAGATCCATGATTGGGAGTTTGCTTTATTTGACAGGTACTCGACCAGATATTACACATGCAGTAGGAATGGTTGGAAGATTTCAAGCCAACCCAAAGGAAACTCATCTTCAGGCAGTCAAAAGAATCTTCAAATATCTTCAAGGGACCCAAAACTATGGCTTATGGTATCCTAGAAATACAGATCTCACTCTTCATGCTTACACAGATGCAGATTGGGCTGGAAGTGTGGATGATAGGAAAAGCACAAGTGGTGGTGCTTTCTTCATGGGTTCCAGATTAGTATCTTGGTTCAGCAAGAAACAGAGTTCGATTGCCTTATCTACAGCTGAAGCAGAATATGTGGCTGCAGCATCTTGTTGCACACAACTTCTTTGGATGATGCAGACCTTGCAGGACTTTCAAATCACTTGCACTCCACCCGTCTCTATCTTATGTGATAATACAAGTGCAATCAGCATTTCAAAGAATCCAGTCATGCACTCAAAGACCAAGCACATACCAATCAAGTACCATTTTCTTCGGGAACAAGTGCTTGAGCAGAAGGTCAAGTTGGAGTATGTTCCTTCTAAGGAACAAGTTGCTGATATTCTCACAAAACCACTGCCCAGGGAAACTTTTGAATATCTCAGACAAAAGCTGGGAGTAGTTGATGCTTCATCCTGCTGTTGAAGCTTGTCTGTTCTACAGAAAAGTTGGTATACGCAAGTTACGAAAGGTATATACGCGTATACACGCGGATTTATGATGGGAAAGTCGCGTGTATGGTGTACGCTTGTTGCAGAGATTATATCCGCGTCCATACGCTGTTTCATGCAGGAGAAATCGCGTATATGAAGTTCTGAACAGCAAGGGCAAACTCTAGAGTTCTGAACAGCAATGGGTATGTCAGAATTCTTCAGGCACGGTTTCAGGGGGTGCAGCAGGCACAGGTTCAGGGGGAGCAGCTTAAAAGTCTCATAAAGCATTGTTGGCATTCAGATGTTTTGGTTGTTGATTTCAGGAAAAGGAGCTCAGAAAGAAATCCTGGTTGCTGATCTAAAAAGATGTTTATCATATGCTGCTGGTGACTTTCATAAGTCTTGGTCTAGATCTGTTGTCTCTATGTCATGTATCTCTCTTGTGATATCTCTTTTATGGTGTCAAGGTCATGTAACGGCCTATGTTGGTTTCCCCACTATGCCTGGGATGAATGCTGTAATATAATTGGTTGTTTCTGATATGTCCCCTCTTGGTAGGGAGTATGGATGTATGTATTGAGTCTTTTGGTGATAGGAAGGTCCCTTATGGTGTATAAGTCTTGGTTCTTGTTGAAGAACATCTTTTGCAGATCTGGCCTACTGTCAGGGGGAGCATGAGTCAGCACAGCCAAGCAGAGGTATCAGCATGTCCTCAGGGGGAGCACAACCCTTTGCCCTTGATGTCAAAGGGGGAGAGTGACTTGGTGTGGTGGTTGCCATCAAGTCCAAAGGGGGAGATTGTTGGCATTATGATTCAAGTGTTGTCCTTGATGGCAACTCACTCAGAGGTTGGTACAGGTGCTCAGAGGTTGGTACAGGTGATGGCAACTTAATCAGAAGACAGATCTTAGTACAACATGCCAAGGAAGTTCATATACGCAGGTTTGTTAAGCCCAAGTCGCGTGTACACGCTAGTTGGATTCAGAAAAAGCGCGTGTATGTGGAAAAGTACCTTTGGTCCATGGTGGTTAGTCCTTGGAAGTTGTGCCTATGGTTTCGGACCATTGTGTCTCGACGGGCGTGTCGATCCCTAGTTTTGAAGTTGATGGTATTGTGTTACTATGGTTTTGGCTCTTGGTATTGAGCAAGGCCTAAGGCTATATAAGGAGAAGAAGATCATTAGGCAAAATCATCTTTCGACAAGGCTTGAATATCTAAGAGAGAAAGAGATCTGATATGCAGGGTCTGGGTTGCTTGAGATGAGCTAAGGAGAAATCACATCGGTGGATGGAAGACTAGATCTAAGGATAAATCGGGATCTAATGGTTTGAAATGCACTATTATGATATGGTTGATTATGCGTATTTCTAGATCTGCATACTGTCGCAATATTATGTTCTGGATCTAACTGATGTCTGGTACAGCTGCAAGTTGAGAGAATCTATTTTTAGATCTGTACGCAGGTTGGCTTAGGTAAAAGCGCGTGTATACGCGGGTTTCACTCATTGAAGTAGCGTATATCTCTTAAAGCTTGATTTTTGGGTTTGCAGTTGGATCTGACTGTTATTACAGAGTTCTGTAGACTGCTCTGTGTTCTGGTATCTGGTGATTGACAGGGTTCAGTGGTTCAGTGATTCAAAGTTTGATAATACTAGTATTGGTTGTTTTATGCTTCAATGATCTGTTGTGAAAGTTGAATGAATTGGGGTCTACAGATTGTAATGTTGTGCTTCAGGAATATCCAGTCTGAAAATGTATGAAAGGTGGTACCTGAAGGAAAGAAGATTGTAGGTCAGCACCTACGTACTAGTATCTTGGCTAGTACAAGAGCAAAGGGGGTTGGAGCTCCCTTCCAAGGAAGTTTGGAGAACGAGAGAAGGTTGTAGCCTTCTGCAGGTTGTAGCCTGCGTACTGGTATAAGGCTGCACCAGTACAAAAGATTGTAAACTGAAGTTTCATATTAAAGAAAGATAGAGACAACTTGCAGCAGGTGGTTTTCACCCACATTGGGTTTCCACCTTATATCTTGGTGTTCATGGGTGTGGCTTCTGATCTGTTCTGTTATACTGCACCTGTTTACTGTTAATGTGGTGAATAATGTCCTGATGAACTTAACTGAAGAATAAGCTAACTAAATTATGAGTTTTCTTCTTATACGCTGTTTTATTTAGTCACAGTAGCGTGTACATGCTGGTTCACCTAACTGAAGTAGCGTATATGTTTCTGAGCATTGAAAAAGTTTGATTGATCTGTTAATACTGATTCACCCCCCCTCTCAGTATTATTTCCAACATAGGCTTAATCCTTTATCCATAGGAAGCCATGTCTGCCACCCTATCGATCACAATGCACTGAACACAGCATTCAGGAAGATTGACTGCCGTACCGTAAAAATTATTCTGCAGTTTTGCGATTGGTTTGGTAATCACTCAACCTAGATTTCCAGAGCAGTCCCTTTCGTTCCTTTTCAGACTCGTTAACAGAAAAGGTCCATCTGAGCACTTGTCACTTCAGGCTCATTAAAAATCGAAGGAGACTAGAGTCATCTTCTGTTTTTTCTCGACTCTTAAAAATTGAAAAAACAAGTTGTGTCAAAGCGTCTAAAATTCATTTAATTCGGAAACATACTTCCTCTTTATTTTAGTTGATCGTGTAATCCGCAATCGTGGAAGAAAGTCAATTGAAACCCCGTCGTTCGCGGAGGCTTATGAGTCAACCATCTTTGTCTCCAGAATCGAAGCTAGTACGGACAAAACGAACTCGTTTAACCGGTTCCAAATCTCCTGTTAAAGTTAGAACAAGTGTTCCAACAACATCAGAGACTCCGGTTACTCCAAAAATTTCTGAAATCCCTGCCTCTATAGAAGAAGTTCAGTAGCCACAGAAGGACAGTAGTACTGATCCTAGTCTGAGGGTAAGCACTTGTGTTACCGAACCAGTTCCATTTATAACCGGTTTGGAGAGTCTTGCTCCTCAAACATCTGTCGCTGCCGATTCCATACCTTCTTCGGCACCAGAAATATTCTACGGACCTGACGGTCTACCCCTTCCACCTGGTCTGATTTCCATAGAAGAGATTGTGGAAGATCCTCCAATTAGTACTCCATCGCAAATTGGAGTCGAGATCACTCTATATCCTTCTTCATCAGAAGTTAGTCTACCGCCAGCGGAAGCTCCTGTAAAATCGCTAGGTAATCTTTTGGATAGACTAGAAATGTCTGAACAACCATCAACATCTAGGACTGTGTCGTCTGACACAGCGACGACAGAACTCCCTGCTATCACTCCAACAATGTTCGCTGGTATACCATTTGTCCCAACTAGCTCTCAACCGCTAGAAGGAGCCCACTCAGGGGCTGTTTCGACAGTATGGTCTGTTCCTGTTTGTTCATCCAAAATAATATCCGGAAACTCTTACGTTGAGTCTCAACAAATTGATCCATTTGGAGGTCAATTTGGGCAGTCCGGCCCTCAAGGGCAAACCATTCCCTTGAGTTCTGGATTACCACCGTATGGGGGGCAGTATGCCCTTTCATTATCCCCTCCGGGAGGACAACCATACGGGAGTTCACAACAAAATTCGGGTTATGTTGGAATTACCTCTAGCGGTTGGGTACCGATACTACCTCAACAACCAAGAGTTGTATACTCGATGCAACAATGCTTACCTATGTCAAATATACCAACTACGCCAGCTATTGTGATGGTGTCGCAAGTCCAAGCGCTGCCTTTTGTATGTCAACCTCATGTTTCTCAGGTTGTAATGAAACAGACCCTTGACCCTGCGTCTCAACCACAATCGCCGACTGGTGGAATGACACAGGTTCAGACGGGTACAATTACCCCTCATCTTGGTCAAACAGTTAGTATTGGGCAACAGCACATGGCTTCACAACCATGGCTAGTACAATACCAACAACTGCAATTCCAACAAGTATACCAAGGTTCTGAGCAACAAATCTTTGCAAATAGTGGACAGCCGTATATTAAAAACGGTCAAAATCAACCATTTTACAATGGTCATGCCCACCAACCTTACCAAAGGTACCAGCATCAAATGCATTATGCCGGTATGCAAAGACCGATTGCTCAGGCAATCCCATCTTATCCTGGGTATGCTTCACCTAACCTGAATCAGCAGTTACCCTTTGTGGCAACTTTAGAGTTACCTGATTTAAATCGGTTAACAAACGATCCAATCGCTTACGCCCCTTGGTGGCCAGCGATTCCACATAAACTTCCATCAGATATTCCTAAATTTAATGGAAATCCGGGTGAAGATCCATCGAATCATGTGATGACCTTTCATCTGTGGTGTTCATCAAACACCCTAAATGATGATTCGATAAGGCTTCGCCTTTTTCAGAGGACGTTAACTGGTCTAGCGGAAAAATGGTACATCGAATTGCCTAGAGCTTCATTCGACAACTTCAGTACCTTAGCCACAACCTTTTTAACCCATTTTCAATTACCAATAAGGTATGAAACGGGAACAGAACTCCTTACCAACTTCAAACAGACGATGGCCACTCACATATCTGATCATATACATGAGTGGCGACGTCGTCGTAGAATGGTAAAAACGTATGTTCCCGATCAGCTCTTAGCTGAATGGTTTATCAAGTCATTACTACCTTCCATCACGGAAGATGTGGAAAAGGGGGGAGTCGTAACAGAAGAGCAAATTATCGCTTGTGCGCAATATTTGGACTTGATTTACACTCAGTCCGACACGCTCTACGATAAAATACCTGACGCCCCTAGACCGGAATTCTCAGTTCCTCCTCCTCCTAAATCAAACAATGACTCTCATGCCGGTGATGGCGTGATTGGCGCAACAGACAAGAAATCGACAAAGGATACATCTAAAAAGGCCCGTAATATTTCCAGTCAAAATGCAAATGAGGAACTTCTTGCCTCGGAAGTAAATGCCGTGTCGATCGACAAAGGAAAACAACTGAAGCAACCAGGGGGCAAGAAGAAAAAGAAAGGGAGAAAAAAGAAGCAGGATGAGTCATCTCCTGAAAAACCTTCTGCAAAACCTTATGGGCAAAGGAAACCCCCTGCGGGGTGTCATATATGCGATGAGGATCATTGGACGAGAGATTGTCCACATATAGCTGAAGTTAAGAAACTCTTTAAGAGTTCAAAACCCTCAGCGGTATTGACTGATCCGTTTCCAAACCTGGGAACCAAACTGGTTGCTAATAAAAATGCTTCCCGATCCCAAGTGCTTATGTTGTTTATCTCAAAGCAGCAAAATGATGCTTTGACAAGGAATAAAGATTACGGGAATCCACAGCTGTCGAATAACAAGGCTAATGAACGACCTAGTAGTTCGACAACAACTTTGACCGAAGTTGTGCCACCCATCATTCCTGAACCAATGATAAAGTCGCCAAAGGGAGTAGTATACAAATTGACATTTAATCCTCGTGCAAAAGTAGCACAGAATTATAATATAATAGAGGACCTGACCCAATCGCTATCCGCTATGTCGACACTTGAGGTACCGCAAAATTGCCCCTCCCAAAAGCAAGCTTTATTATCAGCAATAGGTGGGATTGACCCAATGGATTCCAATCTTGTGGCCTTTGATCATAAAGGATATGACCCTCAGTTACCAACTCAACTAGCTTTCCTTATTCAAGTGAAAGCCCTCAACAAAATTGTTCATCGAAGAATTATTGATGAGTGGGCATCTACATGTATTATGTCGACGAGTTGCTGGAAAAATTTAGGCTCACCACCCTTGTTGAGATTGTCAACGACGTTAAAAGCATTTGATGGACGATCATACACTCCAGACGGTATTTTAAGTAACTTGCAAGTTGAACTAGGGGGCAAAACAGTAGAAATTGATGTTGAAGTAATCGACGGAAACCTCGATTACAACATCCTACTGGGAAGGCCCTGGATATATGCCATGGCCTCAGTTGTGTCGACCTACTTCAGGAAGATTGCATTTCCCTTCCAAGGAGGAATTACAATTGTCGACCAACAAACATTTCTCCCCAACAGTTCACAAGTTACGGGAAGGATCCCAATGATCCATGGAAGCAATCATGTTATAGACAATTTTGTGCCTTGCAGCATCAGGCATGAATTGTCAATAATCCAAGGGATCCAAAGTCCCTAAACATGATGTTCCTACCCCTAGAGGAACAAGGTCAGCAAACCAACAGCTCTCAGATCAGTTCTCCACCTGAAAACACTCAAAAACAAGCAATCCTGAAATCAAAGCAGGTGCTCCACTAGGCTTCTGCGCTGAAACTCAACTCCTCCATGGTGTACCTGCGTTGCAAAGCAGGTAGAACAAAGGCCACCTGCGATGAGCGAGATGGGACAAGTGGCACACTGAGTCATTGCTCTGGAATCTTCCAAAAATGACACTTGGATCAGGGATTTCGCCTTGTGATGAGTCAGAGGCTCTGTTTCTCCAAGTGGAAGTAAGGTTCTCCAAGTGGACTCAAGAACTGAAGATAAACTGAAGAGAGAGAGGACACAAGGCAACTACACATCAGTTGCAAGCTGACTCATCCTTTCTCAATTCATCTATATATTGAGCTCTCTCCTATGAGCTCAAGAGGCTGGAATTTTGTGCAAAGTAATGATATGTTGTTGGTTTCACTATAGAGCTATTGGGTGATTGCTTGAAGGAGGTGAAGAGGAGAAATTCTTTCTGCTGGAAGGTGTTGCTGGATTGGGGCCTTCAATGGTTGTAACACTCTCAGAACTTTACTTCTTCCATTAATAAAAGCTATTGAGGTTCTTCTATATGCACTTGTTTCAATGATGTATTGTGATAATTGTATATTTGATTTATGCTAATCCTTGAATCAGTTATGATTGCATGCTTCTTGTAGTTTCCTTCTTTGTTATTCTGTAGGATCTCATTGTAGCTGGGCCAGCAAAAGAGCAAGGAGCTGGGAGCAAGCAAGCAAAGAGAAGAGTTTGGATTCGACATTAAGCGCAAGACAACGGTTAGTGCATCTCTTCATTCTCTCTTGCTTTCATAAAGAAGTAAACCTTAAGTAGTTTTCTTTACAGTTGTTGCTGAGGTACTATCACCCTTAGAGTGGGATAGGGTCATCCGAATCAGATACTTTTCCCTACAAAAAACTGGCGACTCCGCTGAGGATCGTATCTGTTTGATTGTTTGTAGTATTTTGCTATTCATTTCCTGAACAAAAGAGTACCAAATCGAAAAGCTTTTGACTATATCAAAAGCGAAGTAGAGGGCAGCTACTCTAGCTCATTTCTGAGCATGTTCATGATTTGAAGAGCTGATCTACAAGGATCCTTGTAAGCTCTTAGTGATAGCTTTTCATCTTCCTTGTCATCCCTTAGTGTGTGCTTGACTGATAGCTTCTGATTTGAGCAAAAACTGTGAATTTTTGAGAAAATTGTGACCCGGAAACTGTGAAAACGAAACTTTCGTTTTCCAAAGCAGGTAGTACACAGGCTACCTGCTTTGCAACGCAGGTCCCGAAGGGGCTACTTGCGCTGAGAGCCAGACTGGCTGTGCAGCACCTGCGTTGGCCCAAATTTGCCTTGTGCATTTGGGGTTTCCTCCCTTTTTCTTGCCTGTTTTCACTATAGATTTTGCAGCCAGTTACCAGTCTTGTACCTGTTGTGAAACCAACCTTACTTGCCATCATTCCGCCTCTGTTATATAACGAAATTGTACTTGTTCTTTTGTATTTCTTACATCATTTACAATTTCCCATAACGAAAGTAAACTAGTCTTGCTTTGGCCTCTTAGATCTGAACCTGTGTTAGGCATTTTGCTGGTCTAAAGAGTTAGCTTGTTTGCTGTCCATAGCTGATTAGTCTTTTTACTTTCGTCATTATGGTTTGATTTCGTGTATTTCCAGTGATTAAACAAGTAAATCTTAAGGTGTCTTTTGATTTTGGACAAGCTTGTTTGTTTTCGCTTTAAATCGAAATCAAAATTATATAACAACTTTCTTTTTGTAATACATCAACATTAAGAAAGGGAAAAGAAAATACATGCATTGTGCATTTTGCATTTGACTGCTTGCATGACGATTTAGGAAATTTTGCATTAGTGTGTGCTCTATGATCTGTGTGAAAAGATTTGCCTTTCTTCTCCCTCAGTAGTTAAGATTTTCAAAGTTGAAAGATTGAAAAGTTTGCTTCTCATCTTAGACTGCATCAGGAATTTGTCATATACATCTCGTGGTGATCCTTAAAGGAAAACTGCTAAGCAAGATCAACATTAAAATAAATTCAATTTACATAACAACGCTTTGAAACATAACGCAAACACATAGAGGTCTAGGTAGAGACGTGTTCCGGCGTCGTTAAACGTAGTGACTGTCGATCTCTACGAAGGTGGGTGATTCCTCCTGAGAGTCGGTGGCACTAATACAGACTTGTGCTCCCACGTACCGTCGCGTATATATTGGGAGACCCCTATAAGAACAAAGCCTTTATCCATAGGAAGCCGTGTCGGCCGCCCTACTGATCGCGATGCAGTGAACACAGCATTCACGAAGATCGACCACCCGTACCGTAAAACGTATTCTGTGGTTTCGCGAAAAGTTTGGCACACCCTCTGCCTAGAACTCCAGAGTAGTTTCTTTTGGCCTTTTTCAAACTCTATAACTGAAAAAGTCCATCCGAGCATTTGTCACTTCGGGCTCGTTAAAACATCGAAGGAGACTAGAGTCATCTTTAGCTTTTTCTCGACTCTTAAAACATGAAAAAGCAAAATTGTGTCTAAAGCGTCGTTAATAAAATTTATTTTAATCGGAACATAATCACCTGTTATTCCCACGTTGATCTTTCAGTTGAAAAGTATGGAGCCCACCAACCAAGGAAGTCACCTTGGTGGAAGTCCCAATCCCTTCTCCTCTTGGGGAGATGTTGGTGCGCCTCATATGGCCACATTGTCACTTCCAGGACTGACAATTGGCCTACCTGTATGGCTCTTTTCAACTAATGTAGTTCAAATCGCCACTAATCCTGAGCAGTCGAATCAACAGTCAGACCAGTCTCGAGCTACCCACCAGCCTTCCACCTCTTACAATTCTTCCTCTGATCCTTCATCTTCGCAGGGTAGAGCCGGCAAAAGTCAGCCTCCCATGGAGAAGAAGGAAAAGAAGAAGAGAGAAAAGAAGCAGAAGGGGCCTATGGCGAAGGCGACTGGGGGCAAGCAAAAGACATCTGACAAAAATCCACACACTGCACCGACCGGGCCTAAATCGCCATGTGTCATTTGCAAAGGGACCCACTTCCATCGTGATTGTCCTTGTATTCCCCGGATACTAAGGGACTGGTCCCCCAGGTTGCACAATCCGGTAGCATCAACCTCTGGTAGTCATGTTGATTGTAGTCCATCAACTAGCGAGAATGAAGGACGAAAAGGGAGACCAAGATCACCCTGTATGTTGTGTGAAGGCGATCACGCCATCCACCGATGTCCATTCTTAGATGAGGCGAAGAGAGTTTTGGAAGATCGTCCGGTATCACCGTTACGACTTCCTCCTGGATACTAAAAACTCGTGCCTAATCCCTCGATAGTTGAAAATCCAGCTGGCCCGCTCAAGTGGTCAGCTGAAGTGTCCGTCATTGAGAATGAACCTATTGAATCCAGACCAGACGAAAGTCTAAAGGTCGAAACTGCAGTTGACCCGGTTCTTCCTTCAGAGGTTTCATCCTCAAATGACACCGTCGTTGAAGATTCATCTTCAAATGACACCCTCACTGAAGAGAATAAGGATGACACCATCCAGATTCTTTTCATCAACACAGACTCTGATGAGCATCAGGGCAATGCGCCCATTCCTTTATCGCAGGAAGGAACATCGTCAGGGTCGTATCCGGCCGTGTATTCGGTCCCACCACCAAGCAACCTAGTTATATCCTTTGATTGGAATCAACTAGGCAGACCCCGGTTACCAGCCAGTATACCATTCAGAATCATGGTCCAAATCTATAGAATGGTAATGGCTGGAACCATCATTGATGAAGGGGCATCTGTGAGTATCCTTTCCTCTATTGCTTGGAAAGCACTGGGTTCCCCGGCGCTTTTACCTGAGATGAGAAATCTATCAGGTTTTGATAAAGGAACCAGTCGCCCGTTAGGGATTCTCCCCAATGTTCCCGTTACATTGAAGGGGAAGACAGTTCATATGAACGTCATGGTCGTCCAAGGACCCTTGGTGTATAACTTACTCCTTGGATGAGACTATATATATTGCATGGAGGCAATAGTGTCCTCACTCTTCAGAGTTATGTATTTTCCGCACGAAGGAAGAATGGTCAAGCTCGTAGACCAACTTTCATTTCCAGGATCACGCATTGCAAATAGTCAAATACCATCCCTTAACGGTTTATTCACTCAAGGAATGCCTCCAGCCCCGGTTCTACTTCCCGATGAATGCGAGTGATTCGGAAAGATGTAACTGGGACCCAGGGGGCATGCACCCTGGCCTGCCTTGGGTAGAGGAAACCTTGGGTATAAAGTTAATTTCCGCAGAAGAATATGACTAGTCCATACCCCGTCCGAAGGAAGGAAGAGAGGGTTGTTCTAGAATAAGATTCTTTTGTCAAAGTTATGTGAGTGAGATAATCAGCTTCTCGCTCCCCTTGTCTAGGTAAGTAGGCTCTCCTGAGGAAGGAGATCCATTTGTGGCAGCAAGTAGCCACCATCTTTGAAGGCAAGCCTCACCCATTAAAACATAGGTTTTGAAGGATAAGTAGGGGCAGCCTCCAAAGAAAGAGATGAAATTGTTGCAACAAGTAGTCACCATCCTTAGCAACCTAATGATAGACATCGCCGAAAAGAGAGTTCATTTTGCGGCAGCAAATAAAACCATTTTTCGGATAATAAGAAAGAGGCAGCGCCTCGAAATTATACTTTATACCTGGGGGCATGCAAACCTTTTGGAGTGCAAGCACGGGACGACTATTTATTTTTTAAATTTTTAGGTCCTCCCTTTAAACCTATAGGTCTAACCCGTTAAACTCGTAGGATTAGCCGTTTCCAGCTTGCATAAAGAAAGGATGTGGGGCAAAAGTCAAAACTTGCCAAATAGGAGCATATCTTCGTGAGATAAAGTTCCTTAAAAAATAGCTATCTCACCTGAGGCGTTTCTTGTATTATGACTGGTATATTCGAGCAGTTTTAGCACACAGTTCATGCTCGTTAAAAAATAAACGCAAGATCCGAGCAGTTTTCGCACATAGTTCATGCTCGTTAAAAAATAAACATAAGTTGTGAGCAATCTTCCCCTAGAGTTCAAGCTCACCCAGAAAAAATGAACCGGTAAATAACCTTGGTAAATGTAACCTTTGACAGCCATATTAAAAGCCCTTGGTCGTGTTCTTGCAGTCTCACCTCCATCCGTTCATTTGGCCAATCGTTCATCTCCATATGTTTGTTTACCCATTTTGAGGAACAGCTGCGAAGAGTGATTTCACTTAGCCATCCTTGTGACGCTGCCGTGATTGGAAAATTCCAACCTGTACCTGGAATCTGCTGCTATCCCTGTTTATCACTCGTTCCTCAAAAGACGAGTCTTCTTTGAGCTCTTTTCTCCTGACTCGTAAAATATGAAAAGTTTGCCGAGTTTTGGCCTTCCAGCTCGTTAAACGACCGGAAGAGCTATCCCTCCTCTAGATTTTAATCTTTTTGGACCTGAGGGATTATTGCACAAAAAGATCGAGCGCTTGTTTTGTTCGGCTCGTTAAAACAATCGAAAATTCATCCCTTCTGTATTGTTTTATACTTTTTCGGACTTAAGGGATTAGATGACGAAAAATGAACTCTGGAGTTGACTTTATGTACCTTTTCAGACTCTCTAAAAATGAAAAGGACCGAGTTATCCTTGTCGTTAGACTCGTTAAAATTATTAAATAGCGACAAACTTGTCTTTAGACGAGAACGAGTTTCCCTATCGCTAGGCTCGTTAAAACATAGCGATGGGCTTGCCCGAAGGGCAGGTTATAGAACAAGCATATGTTATCCTCCTCAAGCTTGATAAAAATAAAGAGGTACTGGTCATCAATGACTGGGGAAAAATTGGGAGAACCTCACAGCTTTAATGGTAGCAAGTCGCTCTTGAACATGACACTTTGTCCTCCGTATCACATCGGGTTGGGTTGTTTCATTCACCGGTCTCATCACCATGGTCCTCGCCACACCATCCACATTTGGGGTAATGCTACCAATCCATCACATCAGTGTCGTTATATGTTCAAGAGATGTTGTTCTGCAAAGAGTCAACCGTGTCCCATCCACTGCCATACATTGTCCTTCATCCATTTCATGACCGCCACCTTGAATCATACATCACAGTTTGTTTTCACCTCATCACAATCATTAGCTCCGTTCCGTGTCACTGATGTGGGATTCATTAAGGCCCTCCTTTGACGGATCGCTCCTTGTCGACATCAGCTCATTATCCAAGGAGTTGATCTAGGAACAACCCCTTCAGTACTTTGAAGCTTGCATGCCTCAATGGCAAGTTTCTCACTTCCGGCGACAGGTATACATCAATGACCTTCGACCAGAAGATTTTGCATGGTGGTCGACGCCAAGTCCTTTATTCCCACCATGTGAATTGTACTGCTGTACCTTGAGGGTCATCATCCTTATCGGTGATTCCTCTCGCGCTTGTTAACGGTTTACATCATTGACCGGTAATCAAGCGATGTCTTTCCATGTTCGACTTCAAGAAATTCTCACATGGGTCGACTTGTACATCGAGTGAAGATCGGAAGAGATTGAAGACCTCGGATCTAGTTTCATCCATCCGGGCTGCGATATATATTCAGGATATAAAGACATTTGATGTGTACATCATTGCAGCAGATGATCATCCTTCTCAAAGGATGATAATTTCAGCAGAGAATTATCAGTCTACCATCAGACGATCGTCTGTTCCATGTACCAAAATGAATTTATAAAGCTGAGCATGGGAATGCCCGCCTCAGCTAGATCATGAAAAAGTATGAAAAATAATGTATTGTATTGTATCTTATTACATGACACTTCTCAGCAGATTGAATGAACTTCGGATCCTCCTAATAAAGAATTTCACCCGATAAACGACCTCATACTTTAGGGGGCATCTGTTATAGACAATTTTGTGCCTTGCAGCATCAGGCATGAATTGTCAATAATCCAAGGGATCCAAAGTCCCTAAACATGATGTTCCTACCCTTAGAGGAACAAGGTCAGCAAACCAACAGCTCTCAGATCAGTTCTCCACCTGAAAACACTCAAAAACAAGCAATCTTGAAATCAAAGCAGGTGCTCCACTAGGCTTCTGCGCTGAAACTCAACTCCTCCATGGTGTACCTGCGTTGCAAAGCAGGTAGAACAAAGGCCACCTGCGCTGAGCGAGATGGGACAAGTGGCACACTGAGTCATTGCTCTGGAATCTTCCAAAAATGACACTTGGATCAGGGATTTCGCCTTGTGATGAGTCAGAGGCTCTGTTTCTCCAAGTGGAAGCAAGGTTCTCCAAGTGGACTCAAGAACTGAAGATCAACTGAAGAGAGAGAGGACACAAGGCAGCTACACATCAGTTGCAAGCTGACTCATCCTTTCTCAATTCATCTATATATTGAGCTCTCTCCTATGAGCTCAAGAGGCTGGAATTTTGTGCAAAGTAATGATATGCTGTTGGTTTCACTATAGAGCTATTGGGTGATTGCTTGAAGGAGGTGAAGAGGAGAAATTCTTTCTGCTGGGAGGTGTTGCTGGATTGGGGCCTTCAATGGTTGTAACACTCTCAGAACTTTACTTCTTCCATTAATAAAAGCTATTGAGGTTCTTCTATATGCACTTGTTTCAATGATGTATTGTGATAATTGTATATTTGATTTATGCTAATCCTTGAATCAGTTATGATTGCATGCTTCTTGTAGTTTCCTTCTTTGTTATTCTGTAGGATCTCATTGTAGCTGGGCCAGCAAAAGAGCAAGGAGCTGGGAGCAAGCAAGCAAAGAGAAGAGTTTGGATTCGACATTAAGCGCAAGGCAACGGTTAGTGCATCTCTTCATTCTCTCTTGCTTTCATAAAGAAGTAAACCTTAAGTAGTTTTCTTTACAGTTGTTGCTGAGGTACTATCACCCTTAGAGTGGGATAGGGTCATCCGAATCGGATACTTTTCCCTACAACAAATCATTCGCTTCAAAATATTGGAGTAGGCCTCCTAAAAGACCCTGCCTTAATGGGTACTTTTGCCCTACCGCCTCCAAGTAATCTAGCGGAAGTGGCCACAGTGGAAACCTGCAATATGAAATCTTCTATATCTAATGGATTCAGAAGATTCTTGAACATTTTGTCAGCATGGATCATCGCCATTTTAGAAATATTGTAGCAATCAATTTTCTTGGCCTGGGGGGCAAACCCAAATAAATGCTCATCGAGTGTTTGGATAGATAGGTCTAAGGAATATGGCACCTCTTCAGATCCTTGGTCGCATGTACATTCTACAGACGAAGGGATCATTCAATCAATGATGATAGGAGAGGCACCATGGGAGGATTACCACCATCACTCCCATCTTCCGGATTACAACGAAGATTATTCCGATGACCTTAATCATCCTTCAGTTTTTTATTTTCTATCAAATACTGTAAATACGATGGATTCCGAGGACGGTTCTTATCTCGTGTCGACCTCGTTAAAAAATGAAACAAGGATTCAGGAGGATAGTTCTTTTACTATGTCAACCTCATTAAAAAATGAAACGACTCCCTTTCCAAATCGAGTCTTTGATCACGATCTCGTAAAATCAAAGTCGAGTCTTTCGAAGATCTCGAAGGTAAATCTTCATTCCAACCACCGAGTTGAATGCAATGAAGCTTGGGGGGCATGCACCTCGATTTGCGTTATTATGCTGGGGGCATGCAAACTTATCACGAGCAGTGTTACTGTAGGGTTCAAGCTCATTAAAAAATAAACCCACCATGAGCAGTGTTACCGCAGGGTTCAAGCTCGTTAAAAAATAAACCCGCATCGAGCAGTTTTAGCGCATAGTTCAAAGCTCATTAAAAAATAAACATAAGCAATGAGAAAATGTTTCCCCCTGTGTTTAAGCTCATTAAAAAATGAACTATTTCCCGGTAAATAACCATCGTGAATGTAGTACTTCAGCCTTTAAAGCCTTGGTCGTGTTTGCACCGTCACCTCCACTTTTGCATTGGCCGATCATTCAGCTCCATTTGATTGTTTACCAATTTTGAGGAATAGCTGTGAAGAGTGATCATGTTAGCCATCCTTGTAACACTGCCGTGATTGGAAAATTCGAAACCTTACCTGGAATCAGTTGCTACCCATTTTATCACTCGTTCCTCAAAAGACGAGTCTCCTTTAAGCTCTTTTCAATTGACTCGTAAAATATGAAAAGATTGTCGAGCCATTGGCCTCTCCAGCTCGTTAAAGGGACCGGAAGTGCTATCCCTCCTCTAAATTTTAATATTTTTGGACCTGAGGGATTATTACACAAAAAGATCGAGCGCTTGTTTTGTTCGGCTCGTTAAAAGTATCGAAAATTCATCCCTTCTGTATTGTTTTATACTTTTTCGGACTTAAGGGATTAGATAGAAAAAGCAATTTTGGGGTTTCCTTTACGTTCCTTTTAAGACTCTCTAAAATTGAAAAGGACCGAGTTATCTTTGTTGTTAAACTCGTTAAAATTTTAATAGCGACAAGCTTTTCTATAGACGAGAACGAGTTTCACTATCGCTAGGCTCGTTAAAACATAGCGATGGGTTTGCCCGAAGGGAAAATTATAGAACAAGCATATGTTATCCTCCTCAAGCTTGATAAAAATAAAGAGGTACTGGTTAGCAATGACTGGGGAAAAACTGGGAAGAAAACTTGAAGAAACTTTGTTGGTAGCAAGTCACTCTTGAACATGACACTTTCACTCCACATCCAAGTCGGGTTGGGTTGTTTCATTCACCGGTCACGTCACCATGGTCCCATCATACCATCCACATTTGGGGTTAATGCTACCAATCCATCACGTCAGTTTCGCCGATATGTTCAAGAGAAGTCATTCAGAGAATTCACCCGTGTCTCACCCACTACAATACATTTATACTCCATTCTTTCATGACCGCCACCCTGAACCTTATATCACCAGATCATTTTCACCTCCATTAAAATCATTTGCTCCATTCCGTGTCATTGATGTGGGATTCATTAAGGCCCTCCTGTGATGGATTGCTTCTTGTCGACATCAGCTCATTATCCAAGAAGTTGATCTAGGAACACCGCATTCAGTACTTTGAAGCTTGCATGCCTCAATGGCAAGTTTCTCACTTTCGGCGACAGGTTTATATCAATGACCTTCGACCGAAATATTTTGCATGGTGTTCGACGCCAAGTCCTTTATTCACACCACGTGAATTGTACTGCAGTACCTTGAGGGTCATTATCATTATCGGTGATTCCTCTCGCGCTTGTTAACAACTTACATCATTGGCTGGTAATCAAGCGATGTCTTTCCATGTTCGACTCCAGAACATCTCTCACATGGATGGACTTGTACTTCGAGTGAAGATCAAACGAGATTGAAGACCCCGAATCTAGTTTCATCCATCTGGGCTGCGATATATATTCAGAGAAATAGAGACATCAAATATACATCATTGCTGCACAGATAATCATCCAATCAAAGGGATGATGGCTCTATCTGAATCATCAGTCTACACTTAGACGATTGTCTCTCCTATGTACATGAAAATGGATTTATAAATCTGAGCATGGGAATGCCCACCTCAGCTAGATCATGAAAATATTATGAAGATAATGTATTGTATTGTATCTTATTACAGGTCTCCTCCCAGCTTGAAATAACTTTGGATCCTCATAATAAAGCATTTCACCTGACATCAAAAGATTAACGACCTCATGCTTTAGAGGGCAACTGTTATAGACATTTTTGGGCACTACAACCCCAAGCATGAAATGTCCATAAACCAAGGGCTCCTAAGTCCCTAAAAGTGTTGTTCTAACCCCTAAAGGAACAAGGTCAACTGATTACAGCTTCTCCCAGAAGTTCTCCATGAAAAACTGCTCAGAATTGATCAAGCAGGATCATTTCAGCTGCTCCACAGGCCAAGTGCGTTGCACCTCACCTAAATTCACTGTGTGGGTGCGTTGTATTTGAAAAAGCCCTTCTATGGGGTGCGATGGGCGAGAAATGACAAATGGTAGTGTCATTCCGCGAGGTGGAGAGGCAATGGAAGCTTCCAGAAACTTCTCCTGTGACACTTGCCTCTCTGAATTTGACCAAGGATGAGTAAGAGATCATTAATCTCCAAGTGGAAGCAAGAACTATCAGAGAGAAGACACTAATCAAAAACCCAGAGCTGACTCACACCTCTGCAAATATCTATATATAGATCTCTCATCCCAGAGATCCAGAGGTTAGAGGTTGGAATTTTGCATATTGTAAGGAATTGTTGTTGGTTTCTTGAGACAAACATCAGATTGTTGGGTGATCTAAGCTTTTGTTTGAGGTGAGGAGGGGCTTCCTTGCTGGGAGGTTGATGCTGGGTCAGAACAACTGGTTGTAACTCCTCTTGGCTCTTTCTTGTTTATCAATAAAAGCTATTCAAGTTTTCCTCCATGCTCTTGTGTCATTGATGTTTGCTACATTTGTATGGTCAATTTACATCTGATCCTAGATTGTTTATGATTATAGATCCATGTCTTTTTATAGTGCTATGCTACTGTGATCTTACAGGTACTTTGTGAAGCTGGGCGTGCAAGGGAGCAGGTATCTAAAGACTATCAAAGAAGAGAGGAATCAAATCAAGAGATTAGCGCAAGACAGAGGTTGGTCTTTCTGTTCTTCTCTATCTATAACTCATAAAGGAAAAACAAAAGTAGCGTTTCTCTGTTTGTTTCTAAGGCAGTTGTCACACCTTAGTGGGATAGAGCAGTTCTATATAGACACTTTTCCTTGTAAGGATCCTTGAGGTACCCAACCTCTTGGATGAGACCTTGCTACAGGAGCCCCGATGTGGAGTAGCAGGAACTGACTGATTGGGTAGAGACAGATGCGGATGGAGCGGCAGAGAGAGCGTCAGTGTAGGGAATCCCAAGATAGCTCATAGCTAGCAGGCTGTAGCAATGCGAGAGGCACAAGTGTTTTGCACAGTGCTAGGTGGCACAGAGAAGTGTGCAATGGTGCAAGATGCATGGAGATGTTGTAGTAGCACAGATGTCAGAGAGGGAGCACTTGTCAACAGCAGGTATAGCTTTAGCATCAGAGTATGTTCCTAGCCCAATAGAGTGATCAGTTCGGAGTGTTTTTGTTCCAAGTGTTGTTGGAGCAAGTGGATCGGGCAAATGTGTTGCATGCAGAACATTCCAGAGTTGCAGGATAGGGGTTGCTGATAATCCATATCTTGTTGAGAGGGAGTATTGAAAATGCAACAAGATGATGGAGCTTAGTGAAAAGGAGTCGCCTTCACTAAGTGGGCCCGTAGGGTATTTTGGCGCAAAGTCTATTTTTAGACATATGGATCATGGTCTATGAGTTGCAAGACGTTGTTTATGGATGATTGGTCATGTTGGGAAAAATAGATGGACTTCTATTTTTGGTTCACAGCGGAGTGATCAGACTCTATTTTTAGACTGCCAGGCTAAAACTAGAAACAGTCAAATATTATTAGCCCTTAGTAATATTTGGACTCTAAACATCATCTTATTCTCTTGGAGCACTTCAGTTCGAGCTATGGATGTGGCACATGCAGCTGAAAGAAGGAATCACATAGTTTCTTATGTGTTAGTTGAGCTATTGCATGGAGGACTTCATTTAGAACTCATGCATGTGAGTTCTGTGGAGTTGGATGTGGAGTTGATGGAGTTGTGTTCAGTTTGACTTAGTTGAACTAGTTGTATTTTAGTCTAACTAAAGAATACACTAGTGATGAGTTGTGTGAATTGATTGTTAATTAATTCACTAATTATTAACTCATAAATCAACTAAATAATACATCAGTTAGCTCAGTGCATGGACAGTTCAACAGAGACAGGTGTTAGAGGTAAGTGAAAGGGTGAGTTGGGACTATCAGTTGTGCATGAGATTTGCAAATGCAGGGATTGAGTTATGTCAATGAGAACTGCGCAGTGTGGGCCAATACCAAGGCAATTGTAGCTTGTGCTCGTGATTTTGGATCCAAAGCCAAAGAAATACGAGTTTGGATCAGCCATTCTCATTCATTCTCTTGCAGGATTGTGCAGTGGAGGCAGGCAAAGCATCGGAGGAGATTTGAACCTGTGACTTGTTTGGATCTGAGCTAGTTTTGTGTGTAACAGGTGGAGATAGTACTGAGTACTTGTGAGGAGTATTGTACTATGTATTGTTACATGTTCTCAATAATTATAATATACAGATAGTGTGGGGTTTTCAGCTGTATGCTTTCCCCGGGTTACATACTGTGTTAATGTGTGCATGCGATTGATGTTTCATTGTTTTTAATGTTGCTAAATTGATGATCAACGTAGAGGAGGTTATGTATTATGCATGTATTCCGGAATAGTGTATAATCGGGATAATATTTATTAATAAGTGTCATATTATTCAAAATTTCTACACAATTTCACCATTGTTAATCAATTCTTTAATAAAATGATATTTGGCATCATTGTGCTTGGTCCTCTTGTGAAAAACATAATTCTTTGATAGCGCAATTGCGGAATTGTTTTCGCAAAAAATAATTGTTCTTCCCTCTTGGTTATGGCATAAATACCTCAACATTCTTTTCATCCAAATTGCTTGACATGCTACTAATGTTGCAGCGACATATTCAGCGTTTGTTGTTGACAATGACACTATTGGTTGCTTCTTGGAGGCCCATGAAATGACTTCCGAACTTAAATGAAAAACATATCATGACGTGCTTTTTCTATCATCGACACTTCCTACCCAGTCACTATTAATGTAACCAACCAACCTAAAATCATTTGTAGTGGTGTACAAAATTCCATACTCCTTTGTCCCATTGACATACCTTAAAATCCTTTTGGCTGCTTGGCAATGTGTCTCCTTGGGTGTCTGCATGAACCTTAACACCAGGCTTATTGCATACATTATATAAGGCCTAGTTGTTGCCAAATACATCAAGCTACCCACCATACTTTTGTATAATGTCAGATTGACATTGTTGCTGCAATCTTCTTTGCTCAACTTCAACCCCACGACAATTGGATTTGGTGCGGGCTTGATGTTTTTCATATTAAACCTCTCCAAAATGTCTCCTACATACTTTGTTTGGGAAATAAAAATACCATTTTCTATTTGCTTCACTTCTATGCCCTAAAAATATCTTAACAACCTCAAGAAAATCATGTCAAACTCATTTTTCTTGACTTTTTGAAATCAACAATGAATAAATCATCACTGCCTATAAAAATCAAATCATCTACATATAAGACAACAATATGAAGCTTATTGTCACTCTCTTGGATGTAGAGAGTAGGCTCACCGTCACATTTGTTGAAGCCATTGTCCAACAAGTAAGAATATATCCTACTATACCATGGATGCAGCTCTTGCTTCAACTCATAAAGCACTTTCCTCAACCTATCCACCTTGGCTTCTTGGCCTTCTACCTCATAACCAGGTGTTTGTGCAACATATACTTCCTGTTTCAGCACTCCATTCAAGAGCGTTGATGTTATGTTTGTTTGGTACACTTTCCATTTATGTTGTGTGACAATCGACAACATTGTACACATTGTCTCCATCCTTGCAATTGGCACAAATGTCTCCACAAAATCTCTTACATGCTTTTTCTCATATCCTTTGACAACTAGCCTTGCTTTATGCCTTTCAATTTTTCCTTCAACATTTCTCTTGGTCTTATAGACTCACTTCACTCCAATGACTTATTTTCCTTGCAGAAGGTCCACTAACTCCCATGTTTCATTCTTTTCTATTGCTTCTATTTCTTCATCCATTGCCACAACCCATTTTTCTTCTTTGACTAATTCTTCAAAATGGATTGGGTCATCTACATGACAAAACAATGCAAGTAAGGAATCCAGACCAACACTACTATCAACTTGATTTTGCTCATAAATTTCACTTAAATTTATGAATTTTTGTCTTCTTATGCTTGCGGAAGATGGGCTTGACATATAACTTGATGTTGAACTTGATGTAGATGACATTGTGGGTCTTTGCAATGTGATTGAAGAAGCACTTGCTTGACTGTGCGACATTGTCCTCTTATTTGTTGACAGTGTTGCTTGTTGATTGTTTTTCTTTTGCTTGAATAAGAGTAGAAGGAGTCATCATTGAGGAATTACTTACTGCGGTCAATTCATTTTGTCTTCATGTGGTATACATGTTTTTTTTTAAAATAGCAACAAGAAATGCTAAAAATAGAATTGCTAAAAGTAGCACTGCTATAAATACTAGTTCAACCAGTGTTGATCTTAGCAACAATGGATGGAAAAATGGAAGTGCTAAAAATAGCATTCTATAAATAGAATTTCGGGATACTTTCCTATTTTAGTCAGTCCCTAAACTAAAATAGTGAAGTAAACTTCGAATTTGACCTTAACAACTGTTTGTAAAAAAATTAATTAATTCATCTTGAGTTAATTAGTTAAGGAAAATCAAACATGAAGTCTATGTGGGGACATGAAACAGTTTCTCCATTAATTGAGGAATTTATCCATCAGTTAAAGAGATAAGGATGAGTTGTAATATTGAGTTGTAATTAGTTGGCTTAGTTAACTGAGTCAAGTCCAGTTAGATTAATTCAAACAATTTGTTGAATTAATGTAAGTTCAGTTAGTTAATGCTTGCATGCATGTAACTACTACACTTCAGATAACTGAGTATTCTCTCATAAATAACTCATGCATGTCAGTTCAGACAGAGACCCAGTTGAGATCAGATGGAGGGGTAGTGTACTATCAGTTGCTAGAATATTCCATTGTGAATATTCCTTGCATGCAGAAGGAATTCTTTCCTTGAGGATTGCGTAGTTACTTCTTCAGGTTTTGTGAGTGTGATGAGGCCAATTCACACATGTGGCTTCACTGGACCCCAAGAAAAAATGCGCAAGGAAATAGGAGGCTTGGAGGGCTTGAGGAGGACATATACTATGTCTATTCAATCTGTGAGCTGTATTGTTTGATTGCAGAGAGAGCAGGATAGCTTGAGAGCTGATTCTTTTTGTAACTTGAACAAGATTTCCACTTGTATGATAATACAGAGATTGGGGTTTTAGGCTGAGGCTTTCCCCGGGTTATTTCTTCTGTGTTATGTGTGATTGATTTCTCATTCTTAGTTATATGTGTTCTCTTGATCTTGCTCAATTCGATTAAGCTTCTGCAAAGTGTTGTAGAAGTAGATCTTGTATTGTGTTTTAGTATATTGCATAATCTGTTGATCTACAGTGGGAATTTCTACATGGTATCAGAGCAAAGGTGATCAAGGCGAAGAACAGTATACAAGAAGGAGAAGTTCGAAGTTTGTGGTTCTTGAATATAGAAATCAAGTTCTTATCACATCTCAATTTCACCTATGGCGTTTAGTGGTTTAAGACTCGAGTATGCCCTTGATGGCAGCTCAAATTATATAGCCTGGAAGGATCACATGGACGCAGTATTAGAGGATAACGGTCTAAAGGACTTCATTGATCAAGAAGTCCCCAAGTAGACTAATGCTACTCAACTAGCAGAATGGAAGAAATGTGTGGCTAGAGTAAGGAGAATCCTCCTGGAGGGAGTTCGAGACCACATTGCCTTGAGCCTCCATGGGAAGGAGACACCGTTTTCGATGTGGAAAACATTGAAATATCTATATCAGAACAACAACGATCAGAGGAAGCTAGCGCTGAAAGACAAGCTTCGTAAGATCAAGTGTGAAAAGGGTGGCACGATCTCTACATATCTAAACAAGCTCACCACTTGCAGGGATGAGCTTGGAAGTGTAGGGATCACGAATGCTAATAATGACATGGTGAGTCTTGCACTCCTTGGTCTTCCTAAGAGCTAGCATAGTTACCAAGAATCGGTTAATGGAAGAGAAAAACTGCCAGATTGGGAACGACTTTGGTTGGATCTGATGTAGGAGGAAATAAGAAGAAGCACCAGAGATGGATCCTCATCGAAGCAAGATGATGAGGAAAATCTAGCCTTAGCGAGTAAGGCAAGGAAAGGGAAAGGGAAGGCGTCCGATCCCAAATCCGGTTCTTCCCATGCTGGGAAGAAGATTGACAAATCGAAAGTGCAATGCTTTCATTGTCATGAAGTGGGCCATTATGCTACAAATTGTCCACAGAAGAAATCCAATAAGGGTTGCTCGAAGGGATTTGATGGTGAGGCACAGGCCTCATAGTTTGAGCTAGATTTCTCGCTTATCTCATGCATGGTTTCATCCATGGTGGGATGTGTGTGGTACTAGGACAGTGGAGCTTCATTCCACATGTTAGGTGACAAGAATCTTTTAAGTACCTTGGAGGAGAAGGATCTCCAGATGCAGATTGAGATGGGCGATGATGGAAAGTATTGTGTTTTAGGTGAAGTTACAGTTGTGTTTCAGAGGGATCATGGAGCTCCCCTCACCCTGACTGATGTAAAGTATGTACCAGGTCTGAAGAAGAATCTTGTGTCTGTCACTATGCTAGAAGATAAAGGCTATGATGTAGTCTTTAGTAAAGGAAAGGTAACCCTGAGGCATATCGGTACTGGACAAACAAAGTGAATAAGAATTCAAGTTAAGAATATCTACAAGCTGGAGGTAGATGACTCTACTACTTTGAGTTCCAAATCTGAGATGGTGCAGAGCCAAGATATTGGCAAGCTATGGCATAGAAGACTAGGCCACTTGCACCATGGAGCCCTAAAGATCATGCAGTAGATTTCTACCAGATTACCCAAGGGAAAACTTGAGCAGACGACTACATGCAAAGGTTGTACCTTGGGTAAGTATGTGAAATCTTCCTTTCTGAATCGAGACAGCAGAGTTGGAGCAATCCTGGAGCGTGTTCACTCAGATGTTTGTGGACCTCTCTCTACAACCTCCACCGCTAAACAAAGGTACTATGTTTTTTTTATTGATGATTTTTCTCGTAGATGCTGGATCTACTTTATGCAAAAGAAGGATCAGACCTTCTTGAGGTTTTGTGAGTTTAAAGCCTTGGCAGAGAAAGAATCTGGAAAGAAAATAAAAGCCTTGCGTAGTGACAATGGTGGAGAGTATGTCTCCCAACAATTTAAAGACTTCTGTGCTGCAGAAGGTATTAAATAGGAATTTATGACACCCCATAACCCATAGCAGAATGGGGTGGCCGAAAGGAAGAACAGATCGATTGTGGGAGCAACTCAAGCGATGTTGCATGACCAAAGCCTACCACTGCATTTGTGGGTTGAGGCATGCAATATAGCAGTATACTTGCAGAACAGAAGCCTGCACCATATACTGGGAATGAAGACACCTATGGAGGCCTATTCCAAGAAGCGACCTGATGTAAGTCACTTCCAAATCTTTGGATCATCAGTTTACTATCATGTGGCCAAAGATGCCAGGAAGAAGCTAGACCCAACAACTGAGTTGGGAATACTTGTGGGGTACATGGATACACCCCACAACTATCAGGTGTACCTGCCTTCCACTCAGAGGACTGTGGTACATAGGGATCTGAAGTTCGACAAGCAGAAAGGCATGCAAGTCTCACTTGAGAGGGAGCTCAAGTTGCATGCAGATGAGGAACTTTCAGTTCCTAAGGAGGAGGAGCCTCAGATTGATGCGGAGTAGTTGCATGTAGAGGATCTGGGAGTGGAGACATCCACTCATGCTGATACTTCTAGAGATGGGTGGAAACGCTCAAGGGAAGCTGACAGGTTGATGTTGGTTGTGCGGGAGAATGTGGTACAACCATCTTCTTAGCATAGATAGAGGAGGTCACCTGAGTGGTATACTAGGTACATGACCCTGGTTGGGGAGTGTGTAGATACCAAACCGTCTTCATTCGAGGAGGCAGTGTAGCAACCAATCTGGGTTGATGCAATGGTAGAGGAGTATGACTCTATCATTTAGAACAGTGTGTGGGATGTTGTCCCAAGGCCTCAGGGCAAGTCAGTGGTGAGTTCCAGATGGCTTTACAAGGTAAAGCAGGCAGTTGATGGTAGTGTTGAGAAAAATAAGGCAAGGTTTGTTGCCCCAGGTTTCTCATAGGTTGAGGGGATAGACTACGATGAGACTTTTGCTCCTGTAGCAAGGTACTCATCGATTAGATCGATATTGGCAAAATCAGGCAAGATGGGGTGGAAGATCCACCAGATGGATGTGAAGACAACATTCCTCAATGGGAAGATTGGGGAGGAGGTGTACATTGAGCATCCAGAAGGTTTCGACACCTTCGATCGTGAGTCACATGTGTGCAGACTCAAGAGGGCTCTATATGGGCTGAAGCAAGCACTTGTGCTTGGTACACTAGGATCGACAACTATTTCACCAAGTTAGGCTTCACCAAGAGTGAACTAGATGCGAACCTTTACCACATCATGGTAGAAGGTAAACCATTGATCATTGTTCTTTATGTCGATGATCTGATTTTGATAGGTGATGATCAGCTGATACAGTCTTGCAAGGAGGACCTTGAAAGAGAATTCAAGATGAAGGACATGGGCCTTATGCACTACTTTCTAGGCATGGAGGTGTGACAGAAAGATGGGGAAGTATTTGTGTATCAAGGCAAGTATGCCAATGAGATACTCAGGCGCTTTCACATGGAGAAGTGCAAGCCAATGAAGACTCCTCTAGCTGGGAACTGGAGGAAGGAGGATGCTACTTTAGGTGAGGTAGTAGCTGCTACTGTTTATCAGCAGCTGGTGGGTTCAATTATGTATTTGGTGAACACACGACCCAACTTATGCTTTGCGGTGAACCAGTTGAGTCAAGCTATGGTTCAACCTACCAAGCTATTTTGGAAGGCAACGAACCATGTGCTGAGATACCTCAGAGGCACATCTTAGTTCAGATTGTGGTACAGACGGACAGAGGGAGTGAAGCTTCAGGGCTTCACAGATGCGGATTGGGTAGGGATTCCATCAGATTGGAAGAGCACTTCTGGAGGAATCTTCAACCTTGGTTCAGCTGCAGTTTCCTGGTATAGCAGGAAACAAAGATCAGTTTCACTTAGCTCAGTAGAGGCTGAATACATTGCTGCTAGTCAGGCTGCATGCGAGGCCATTTGGATGTGGAAGATTCTAGTTGGATTGTTTGGTCAGATGATGGATCCTACAGTGATCTACTGCGATAACCAGAGTTGTATCAAACTCTCGGAGAATCCAGTTTTTCATGACAGGTCCAAGCACATTGATATCCGGTATCACCATCTTCAAGATTGTGTGGTCAAGAGGATCATGTTGTTGCTATATGCTTCAACCGAGGAACAGGATGCATATATTTTGACTAAGGCATTGTAAAAATGCAAGTTCGAGTTCCACAGAGACAGGATTGGGATTACTGATAATCCCTTTCTTGTTGAGATCAAATGTTGAAAATAGCAACAAGAAATGCTAAAAATAGCACTGCTATAAATAACAGTTCAGCGAGTGCTGATCTTAGCAACAATGGATGGAAAAATGGAAGTGCTAAAAATAGCATTCTATAAATAGCATTTTGGGATACGTTCCTATTTTAGTCAGTCCCTAAACTAAAATAGTGAAGTAAAATTTGAATTTGATCTTTGCAGCTATTTGTAAAATAATTGATTAATTCATCTTGAGTTAATTAGTTAAGGAAAATCAAACAAGAAGTCTATGTGGGGACATGCAACAGTTTCTCCATTAATCGAGGAATTTATCCATCAGTTAAAGAGATAAGGATGAGTTGTAATATTGAGTTGTAATTAGTTGGTTCACTTAACTGAGTCAAGTCTAGTTAGATTAATTCAAATAGTTTGTTGAATTAATGTAAGTTCAGTTAGTTAATGCTTGCATGCATGTAACTATTGCACTTCAGATAAATAAGTATTCTCTCATAAATAACTCATGCATGTTAGTTCAGATAGAGACCCAGTTGAGATCAGATGGAGGGGCAGTGTACTATCAGTTGCTAGAATATTCCATTGTGAATATTCCTTGCATGCAGAAGGAATTCTTTCCTTGAGGATTGCATAGTTACTTCTTCAGGTTTTGTGAGTGTGATGAGGCCAATTCACACATGTGGCTTCACTAGACCCCAAGAAAAACTGCGCAAGGAAATAGGAGGCTTGGAGGGCTTGAGGAGGACATATACTATGTCTATTCAGTCTGTGAGTTGTATTGTTTGATTGCAGAGAGAGCAGGATAGCTTGAGAGTTGATTCTTTTTGTAATTTGAATAAGATTTCCACTTGTATGATAATACAGAGATTGGGGTTTTAGGCTGAGGCTTTCCTCGGGTTATTTCTTCTGTGTTATGTGTGATTGATTTCTCATTCTTAGTTATATGTGTTCTCTTGATCTTGCTCAATTTGATTAAGCTTCCGCAAAGTGTTGTAGAAGTAGATCTTGTATTATGTTTTAGTATATTGCATAACCTGTTGATCTACAATGGGAATTTCTATAGTTTTCACATCGATTGTCTTCTCTAAACTTTGATCCATGTTTCCTCTTCTATGAATTGCACAATTTTGTTGATTATGACCTTTTTGGTTGATAGATTGTAGAGCTTGTATGCCTTGGATTCATCATTATATCTAAAAAATATGAATTTCACCCCCTTGTTCTCCAACTTCTTCCTTAATTGATTCTGGACATGTGCATACGCCACACATCTAAACACTCTAATGTGAGTGACACTATGATTTCTTCCACTTCATGCCTCTTCATGAACCATATTCTTGACACTTTTGGTTGGACACCTATTAAGGATATATGTTGCGCAAGCAATAGCTTCATCCCAATAATCATTTGGAAAATGCTTTGCCTTTAACATACTCCTTTCCATTTCCATAATGATCCTATTTTTCTTTCTACGACACCATTTTGTTCAGGTGTATACATTGTTGTAAATTGCTTGTGAATTCCATGCTCCCTACAAAAACGAAGGAAGTCATTTGAGCTCACCACCTCTGCCAGTCCTCAAGCCTTTGATGTAGTGTCCACTTTTCTTCTCAAAAAGAGATTTGTATTGGCAGAAGCACTCAAACACTTCAATTTTTTATTTTAGGAAGTAGACCCATGTCTTCCTTATATAATCATCTATGATAGTAAAAAAATAATCACTGCCCCAAATTGATGGCATCTGCATTGGTCCACATAACTCTGAATGGACAATTTCCAAAGGTGTCTTTTCCCTTATTGACTTTCCTACTAGAAATGTATCTCTCTGTTGTTTTCCCAAGATGCATCCTTCACATAGGCTATTTTTTTTTTCTGTGAGTGGAAATCCCTTCACCATGCCTTTCCTATGCATCAAATTTAAACCTCCAAAGTTGAGATGACAAAATATCAAATTCCATAACCAATTTTGATTTTTGACCTCTGCTTGAAAGTTTACTTGTGTGACAACTGCAACTTTTATTTTATCCTCTTGTGAATTAATTGACAATTGTTCTTGGACACCTTCTTCCTTCAAATATGATTTCATCTTTATGGGAAACATTCTATTGTTGTCATCTGAACTTTTGCAATCAGTTGTCTCTTTGGAGACTTATCCAAAAATGTGCACTCATCATTTTTGAAAAAGACTTTGTAGCCCTTTTTCATGAGTTGTCCAATGCTTATGAGGTTATGCTTCAAGCTAAGGACAAAATAAACATTTGAAATGTACTTCTTCTACCCCTTCTTTTTTAAAATATTAACTCTTCCTTTGCCCATGAATGAGACTTTGCTATCAGTCCCTAATGTCACTTAAGATTTCACACTTTCATCTAAACTAGAAAACATTTCTATGTTCTATGTCATGTGGTTGCTACACCCTGAATATAGAAACCATACATCCCTTTATTTTTCTTGTGCTACATTACAAGCTTAAAACATGTTATCTTGGTTCTGATTTTCCTTGGAGAAATTTGTATTAGGTTTGTTACTTATATCATGTTGCTTATTTCTGCATTCATTTGCATAATGACTATACTTCTTACAATAATGATATTGAACTTGACATTTATCATACCTCTCACCTTGTTCTTGATTTTGTCTTGGGCCTTGACTTGGATTTTGATTGTTGCCCCTTCCACTTGAGCTTCAATGGTTGCCTCTTCCACCTCTGTGTGGGCTTCTTCCTCTTCCTCTAGCATTTGATCTCCCTCTGCCTCTACCTTGACCAAATAAAACTTGTGTCTTGAGGGCATGCTCCAATGAGGAGTTTGTTGCTCTGTTCAATATATGTTCATGAGAAATCAATGATGAATGAAGCTCATCCACTAAAAATTTTGGGAGATATTTTGTCTCTTCTATGGCCACAACAATGGCATCAAATCTTGCTGGTAGAATCTCAGGTTGAATCTCCTATAAAGGTTCTTGCAAGATTCCTTCTTGTTGTTGTTCATCATTTTCCACTTGTTGTTCTTCATGCTCCTGAATTTTTTGTTCATTTTCTTGCATTGGTGGGATGTTTTCCTGCTGCTCTTCAAACCTGTCAATAACCTTCTTGATCTCTAGCTCACCTTTAGTCCTCTTAAACATTTCTGACTCATTAAATATAACATCCTTGTTTCTAATAATTTTATGTTTCACTGGATCCCATAGACGATAACCAAATTCTTCATCTGCATATCCCAAAAAAATTCATTTCATAGATTTATCATCTAGCTTAGTTCTATTTTTTTTGGGAATATGTACAAATGCTTCACATCCAAAGATTTTCAAGTGAGAATAGTTCAACTTCTTACCAGTCCAAACTTTTTTAGGAATACCACCATCCAAGGCTGTAGTTGGAGATGTATTTATGAGGTAGCATGTAGTCCTAACTGCGTCAACCCAAAAATTCTTCTCCAAACCAAAATTGGAAAACATACTTCGCACCTTTTCCATAATGGTGCGATTCATCCTTTCTGTGACACCATTCTGTTGAGGAGTACCAGGCACAGTCTTCTCATGCTTTATGCCAAACCTGTTACAATATTCCTTAAATGCATTTGAGCAATATTCTCCACCATTATCTGTTCTTAAACACTTAAGCAATTTGTTAGTCTTTCTTTCAACAACAACATAGAATTTTTGAAATACTCCAAACACTTCACTTTTACTTTTCATAGGATATGCCCAAACCTTCCTGGATGCATCATCTATAAATGTTACAAAATATGATGCCCCTCCTAATGATTTGATGTTAACAGGCCCAAACACATCTAAGTGTATCAATTCTAGCACATTTTTCTTTCTATCATGGCCATCTCTAAGGAATGAAACCCTTCTTTGTCTACCATATATACAATGCTCACAAATATCAAGATTGTAGGATTTCAAACCTAGCAATAAATTTTTACCAACAAGGATTTTTAATCCCTTCTCTCTCATGTGACTCAAGCGCTTATGCCAGAGATCTGCTGAATTTATTTCTTTTGTGACAACAACCAAATCTGATTTTCCTATTAGTTCTTTCAATGTATATAATGTTCCTGTCTTGGGTCCTTTGGCTACGACCAATGCTCCTTTGCTAATTTTCCAACCTCCTTTTCCAAAGCTTGTGGAATATATTTCATCATCCAGTCGTCCCATAGAGATCAAACTCATGCACATTTCTGGTACATGCCTGACCTGTTTCAACAATACATCTTGTCCATCTTTCATCCTGATTTATACATATCCTACTCCAACAATACTGCAAAAATGATTATTCCCTAAATGCACTTTACCATAATCACCATGATTATATGCAACAAAACTATCTTTGCATGGGGCTACATGGTGAGATGCCCCAGAGTCAAGGATCCAATCAAAGCTATTGCTAGATGTATATACACATGCATCCTCTACTGAAACAGTGAACAACAAATCACCATCTATGGCTATAGCATTAGTCTCACCTTCATTTGTGCTGGATGACTTGTGATTTGTACTGGCCGGTCTCTGATCCTTTTGTCCTTTCTTCCAAAATCAATATTCTTTCTTCATGTGCTCACGTTCACCACAATGAAAGCAGATGATCCCGCCTCTCCTTGATTTTGATCGACCTCTCGATCTTGATCACCCTTGCCAGCCTCGATCCATTCTCCTACCACGATCAGCTAGAGCTAGAACTTCTTCTCCCTGGTTTTCCGCAATTGACTTGCATTACAGCTCCTCATTCATTAAACTGCTACTGACATCATCAAACTTCAGGGTCCCTATAGTTGCTGAAGTGCTCATAGCTACAATTAAATTTTTCCAGCTGTCTGGCATATAACACATTAGAAAAATGGCTCTAATTTCATCATCTAAAATGATTTTAACAAAAGCAAGTTGCTGAGTAATAATATTAAATGCATTCAAGTGCTCAACAACTGAAGCACCCTCCTTCATCTTGAGATTATAAAGCTTCTTCAACAAGAACACTTTGTTTGATGTCGCGTTCTTCTCATATAGATCATGGAGCTTCTTCCATAATCCTTCTATTGTCTTTTCTCCGGACACAATGAAATACACATTCTTTTCTAGATATTGGCGGATTGTTGCAATCACCTTTCTATCTAGCTTATTCCACTCCTCATCTGTCATCGACGAGGGTTTCTTTGTTGTGCCCTCAATCGGCAAATACTGATCTTTTAAAATCAGTATATCCTCCATTTGTGATTTCCATAGGGAAAAATTAACCCCGGTCAACTTCTCCATATCTGTAACTACTGTCTCCATTTTCAATAATATTTATGCCCCCAAAAAAACAAAAACTCCAATAAAAATTTAATTATTACAACTTTGACCAAAATCATTTTCTTTTTAACTCCTTTTTTTTTTCTCTTGCCACTTAAAAAAAAAACTTGTTTCCTCCTTTAAAACAAGCAATAAACCTCCTTCTTTTAATAAACTCTAATTTTATGTTTTTAAAAAAACATAAAATCCAAAATTAAACATGTGTGAAGTCATAATAATAAATTAAAAAAAAAATACTTTTTTTCGCTCATGTTCACACATACATGTATAACACTTTAAAAAGAACATAAAGTCTTCACACTTCATATACAAGTGGCTAGGTTGATTTGAAAAAACATGGTCACCTATACGTGGAAACTTGATGTAAACAAAACTTACGAACTCCACATTTCAACTCCAAACTCCATGGGTCTCCATGTTTCAACTCCAGCGACACGTTTCAACATAAGTCCATGGCTTGGTTTTTCTTGCAGCAACTATGTCTTAGTTTCCACATTCCTGGATGTGGGTCTCTACTATCTTCTTCTCAGCAATCAATCTTTGTGTTGAATTCAATGCCGCGCTTTGTGCTTTATTCAATGCCACACTCTCCATCAGGGGCTTCCAGCAAAAAATCTTTATGTTGTATTAATTTCGTGCTCTCTTGCACCAGGGCCTTCCACCACCACTATGCTACTCTTTCTCCACAGAAAAAAAGCACTTGCTTCGCACAACAGTGTTTTTTTCCACAGAATTATAGGGCCACGAGTTTCTTGTAGAGTCTGGGGTACGAAGTTGTCTGCGTATTGGCTCTGATACCAGTTGTTAGTTCAGAGCATACAGAACACACAACAGATTTATACTCAGAAACTTAGACGACAATAGCAGAGAATAATTCATAGACAAACAAATGGAGAAACAGAAATGTGTCATAGACAAACAAATGGAGAAACAGAAACGTAACACAGATATATTAAACGGAGAATGAAATCACTTCAGATTACACAATAGTAACACAAATATATTAATGGAGAATGAAATCACTTTAGAATACACAACAGGCCTGGGCCTTGGCTTGCCTTCCTTGGCCAGATAAATTACAAATATATATAGAGGCGCAAAGAGGATCTAGAATCTAGAATCCTGCATGTAATTCAGATGATGATCTAGAAGATAATGGCGGTGTGACGGTGACGGCGGATTCTCAGGGAGTCGGCGCCGTCATTCACACAGTTCAAGTCGATTTGGCTTCACACTTAACAAATACACCCCTCCATTGTTTTTCTGATATTATCAAGTATTCATTGTCTTTGTAGAAACTATGGATCGTTGCCTTTAACTCATAATAGTTGTCACGGGTGCGTTGCAGGTCGAAAAATCAAGTCAGCCATTGTAATAGGTGACTATGGTTTCTTCGAGAAGAAAATCACTGTGAACTTGTATCTTGTTTCTTATATTTCCATGACGACAGCAAGAGGGACACCGGGATATGTTGCCCCATAGGTGTGGTCTAGAGATATGGATCCTATTACAGATAAATCAGATGTCTATAGTTTCGGAATGGCGTTGCTAGAGATTGTTGGGCGTAGAAAGAATATTGATGTACAAGGAAGCAGATAAGTTGGTCTAGTCAGTTATACTTCCCTGAGTGGGCTTTCAAGCTGATTGAGAGTGGCCATTTGGGGATGAGACTGAGAGGAGGAGAAATAGAAGCTGTAGATGAGGAGACCGTAAGGAGACTCACAAAAATTGGATTGTGGTGCATTCAATACTAGTCCAAATATTGTCCTTGTATGACCAGGGTTGTCCAAATGTTAGAAAGTGATGAACAGGATGTCCCCAATCCTCCGTTGCCCTTCAATTCCTTGGCTATGCCTGAAAATCCTATACTGTCTCCCACAGTGAGTTCTTCTTCAATTGAAGTTACTTTTCCACGGTGATTTGATACATCATATTTGAAAGTGATTTCTCTCTCCCTACCATCTATATTTATATATCCCTACATCTCTCCTTTATCTCTCTATCTCACCAATCCAAACACACACACACTCTCTTTGCATATCTTTCTCTCTTCCTCCCTCTGTCTCTCTCCTCTTCCCTCTCTCCTCCCTCCAACTTTGTCACTATCTCTCTTCCTCTATCCTTCTCTCTCTCTCTCCTCCCCTTATCTCCCTATCTCTCTCTTCCTTCCTCTCCTCTCTCTCTCTCCCATGTCACTCCCTCTCTCTCTCCACCTCTATCTCACTATGTCATTTTTTTCCTCCCTCTCTCTCAATGCCCCCACCACTCTCTATCTCTCTCTCTCTTCATCCTTCAACTTTGTCACTATCTCTCCTACCTCTCCCCTTCCCCTTTTATTTCTTAAATTTAATCCCATTGTATTGTATTTAAGAAAGTATCTAAATTAGAAAAATTCAATTGGTTGCTAATATTAAACCTATATTTTGGATCAATAGTGTCAAAGAAAATACAATAATGAAAACCTTCAAAGAATCATGTGTTATTTTGCCTCTATCATTGGTAGTCACTTTGCTTGTTCTCCTCCCATGGATCCTTAATTAAGATGAATATATGCTAGTTCTTAATGATATTATTTATATTATAAAAAGTTAACATCTCTATATATAAAAAGTATTCTCATTTTAAATTTTATTAAAATGTTAATTAAATTTCCATGAGAATCAAGGTAGGGTAGAAGGGCTGTTGATCGCGGAAGCAGCGCACCAGGGCAGAACTCGGGTGTGAGAATCAAAAGTATAGGAACTAGAGCAAGAAAAGGACAAAAACCTAAAGACTGGGGGATAAATAGAAGCGCAAGATCTGAGGGAACGAAATGGAAACGGCGCAGGGGAGGGGAGAGATCCCCTCCTTCAAAGCAGTGATAACGGGGGAAGCGAGGAAGGAACGACAGAAGGAAGGAGACAGAACAAATGAAGGAGAGACCTCAGCAGCAGGAACGCAAAGGAGAACGAGAGCAACAAGTAAATGTCTGCCGAGGGCGACGAACAAACCCAGGTTTGTAATACCGCATAATAGATTAGAGAAATATAGAAGCTACATGAAGGATTATGATTTGATCTGTAAGTTTGTAGGATACTGGCCAGCAGAGAAAGACCTTCTCAGATGGATCCAGCAAAGGTGGAAACCAAAAGGACATGAGGAAATAAAGCTGGGAGCGAAGGGAATTTTACATTCATATTTTCCAATCTAGAAGACAGGGAAAGGATCTTTGAGGAAGGACCCTACTTCATGAACAATGCTGGATTATTTATGAGACAGTGGGTAGACTGTTACAACCCAGATAAGGAAAGAATGTTAGCAGCCCCAGTATGGATCAGACTCTTTGGCCTACCAACAGAATTCTGGGACCCAGAGATCCTTGAGGGTATAGGTAATGCAATAGGATCTTTTGTGAAAGTGGCAGAGTCGACAAAGAGGGGAAGATATACAACATACGCAAGAATATGCGCGTATATGAACATAACAGAGCCACTTCCAGACACAATAGAGTTGGAATATCACGATGAGATTTGGCATCAACCAATTGATTACGAGCACATTCCCTTTCGTTGCAGAAGATGCCATGAGTATGGACATCTATACCGAGAATGCCCTATCACGTTATCAGAAAAGGAAAAGGAAGCAGAAAATGAGAGGAGAAACGCGGCAAAGAAATCAGGAAAGGAGAATGAGGACTTCAGAGAAGTGCAGAGGAAGAAAAAAAGAGGGAACAGCAAGACACAGATGGACAAACAAAAAGGAATCCATATTATAGAATCCCAAAACAAGTTCCAAATACTACAGGAAGAAGAAGTAGAAACAGAGGAGAACGAAGATGAGGAAATAGAAGGACTGGAAGTCATAAAGGAAAATGCAAATAAAGAGGCAGATCAAGTAGATAAAGGTCAAGAGAGGACAGAGAATCCAATAGAAAACCAAGAGGATCAACGAGGAATGGAAATAGACCCACAGAAAACAAAATGAGAGGAAGAAGAACAAGTAATGACGAAGCTCTTGCAGGAATGGAAGAGGCTTGATGAAAGATTTATTCTAGAGGATCAGAAACAGATGTACAAAGAGGCCTTTCAAAGATACAAAGAGAAAAAAGGAATAACTGAAGATCGAAGAGGTGGGAAAATGGAGATGCAGGAAACACAAAATCTAGGAATGAGCAGTATTGGCAAGGGAGGCAAAAAAAGAGGTAGAAGAACAATGAGTGAAACAATTCAAGAAGTCGGAGAGATGTTAGTAAATTCAAGAAGAGTTATACCTCTCTTAGAGGTATTTCAAACCCCTCCGAAACTTTTGCGATGATCATCACAAGCTGGAACATAAGAGGCCTAAACAGTAGAGGCAAACAGAGGTATTTAAATGACAGACTGGAAAAAGATAAGCCCAACATAATGATAGTACAAGAAACAAAAATAAGTACTGAGAAAATGAGAGATATTTTGAATAGAAACAAGAATAGATATGAAATGATGGGACAAGATGCGATTGGGAGTGCGGGGGGTTTGGTAATAATTTGGAACCTTGAAGAAATACAATTAAGCAATTGGATAAGCTTTCCAAGAATTCTAATAGGAACTGCAAAGATAATAGGAACAACAGAGGAGGTTATTATAACAGGGGTTTACGGACCCCATACCCAAGGAGAACGGGAAAACTTTTTGCAAAATCTAAAAGCAGTGAGGAGTCTAATCCCTGGAAGGTAGTGGATAGTAGGAGGGGATTTCAATCTGATTAAAAGCTTAGCAGAGAAAAGAGGAGGGCTAAGGAGAATGGATAAAGCAATGGAACAGTTCGGAGATATGATAAGGGAGCAGAGACTGATCGATATTCAAACTATAAATGGAAACCATACTTGGAACAACCGAAGAGGGGGAGTTAATCAAATTGCATCACGACTTGATAGGTTGTTAATTTGCGAACAAATAATGATGAAAGATGTTTTCATAGAAGCCGCAATTCTTCTAGTTGTAGGATCGGATCACTGGCCAATTAAAATGGAAATAGATCTCAAGCAAAGACCAAATAACAAACCTTTTAGATTTGAAGTATTTTGGCTCAGAAATGAGGGGCTGATAGAGAAACTTGAAGAATGGTGGAGGAAGAGTGAACAAAAAGGGAAAAATAAAATGCACACCTTCCAACTCAAATTAAAGGAGCTGAAAGATAATAAAAAAGTGGAATAAAGAAGAATTTGGAAATATACTGGAAGAGAAACAACGGCTAGAGCAAAGAATGGAAGAGCTGCAACAGATGGATATTCTAGAAGGTATACAGGAAGATAGAATAAAGGAAGAAGGAATGATAATAAACCAGCTAGAAGAGAGAAGGAAACAAGAAGAGATCTTATGGAGACAGAAGTCAAGGGTTCAGTGGCTTAGAGAAGGGGAAAGGAATACTAAGTTCTTCCATAAAGCAATGATACAGCACAGACAAAGAAACATAATTTTCTCCATAAAAAACCAAGAAGGTCAGCGAGTCCTCCAGCATGAAGAAATTGAAAAAGTTTTGGTTAATCATTTCAAAAACTTACTAAATGAAACTCAAGACAATAGAACAGAGGCTATAACAAAGATAAGCAGGGAGATCCCTAAACTGGTAACCAGAGAACATAATTTGGCTCTGATGAGGAAAATTACAATGGAAGAAGTGGAGGAAACAGTCAAGAATATGAAAAGGAACAAAGCCCCCAAGCCAGATGGGTACACGGTAGAATTCTACCAAGCAGGATGGCACTTCCTTGCTGAAGAGGTTCTAGAAGTGGTGGAGGAAGCTAGAATCAATCAAAGAATATGGCCAGGTATAAACTCAACCTTGTTGACTCTCATTCCTAAAACTACCCAAGCGGATCAAGCTGAAGGCTTTCGCCCTATAGCTTTATGTAATGTTATCTATAAGATAGTGGCATCAGTGGTGGCCCAGAGGCTGAAATCTATTCTCCCGAACATAATATCCCCAGAACAAACTGGGTTTGTAGAAGGAAGACAGATTCTGGATGGATTAGTGGTGGCCCAGGAAGTAATCCACACATTGAAAATGAAAAAGGAAAAAGGAATGCTGATAAAATTAGATCTGTCAAAAGCCTATGACATATTAAACTGGAGATATCTAGAAGCCATCCTTCAAGCCTTTGGATTCTGCGACAGATGGGTGAAGTGGGTCTTAAGCATGATCTCCACGCCGAATTTCTCCATCCTGCTAAATGGAGCCCCATCTACTACTTTTAATGCTTCAAGAGGACTTCGACAAGGGGATCCCCTATCCCCCTTTCTCTTCATAATAGCAGCAGAAGGATTAGGTAGATATTTCAAAAAAGAATTAAGAGAAAGGAAAATCTAGGGTCTGAGACTATGGGGCAATCATACTACTGTCACTCACCAACAGTTCGTGGATGACATCATGATATACTGCAAAGTATCCTTGAATGAGGTGAGAAGGATAAAGAGAATTCTAGAGGTGTTTATGAAAGGTTCAGGTATGGAGGTAAATAATGAAAAATCAAGAACATTCTTTTTTAATACAGTGGAACCCATCAAAAATCATTTAACCAGGACCTTGGGCTATAGAAAAGGGGAAATTCCAACAAAGTATTTAGGAACTATGCTAGACTCATCATCCCTTAAAATAGGAAACTGGAAATCCATCTTGGAAAAGATCATGAAAAGACTGGAAAATTGGTCTTTCCGTACTCTGAATCTTGCTGCAAGGGTCGTTTTGCTCAAATCAACCATTCAGGCGATTCCGATATATCCATTATCAGTAATGGCAGCACCAAAGGGGATATGCAATAAGCTGATAGAGATATACAGAAAATTCCTATGGGGAGGGCCCAAGCAACAAAAGAAATGGGCACTATGCTCATGGGATAGCCTAACCAAACCAAAAGAAAAAGGTGGACTAGGGCTAAGGGATCCATCGGTCCTAAATCAAGTTCTAGCAGCCAAATTAAGATGGAGATGGATGCAAGGAGGGAAGGACCTGTGGAAAGAAATATGGACAGCAAAATATAATATGCCATCAACTCCTGAAGAAATATTAAGGAAACAAGAAACACCACGAGGATCAGATATATGGAACCTGACTAATCAAAGCAGAGAATTAGTTGATGGACATATATAGGGGGCCAGAATGCGAGATTTTGGGAGGAAGAGTGGTAGCAAAGGGAGAAAATGGTGAATCTACAGGGAATGCAGGATATCTACAGAACAGGGATGGACAGAGAACTCATTTGGGTCAAAGATTATTGTTGAGAAGAAAGCGAAAATGAAGAATGGAGGGAATGGAAAAGAATGGAAGACTGGAACAGGAATGCAACGAAGGAACAAAAATCCTTGTTCAGTAAAGAAATAGAGTCCAGGAAAATTAAAAACAGAGGAGGCAATGATATTATACGATGGGGTAAAGAAACTAAAGGAACTTTCACTATCAGGGAAGCATATAATATAAAAATCCAGCAAGAGCAGAGGGAAGATGACCAGAAATGGAGGAAGCTTTGGAAAAATAAATGGTGGCCGAAGATAAAGATGTTCGTATGGTTGGTAGGGAGAAAACGCATTCTAACCTGGGATCGAATCCAAAAAAGAGGATTCTCAGGCCCATCAAGATGTTGTCTCTGCTACCAAGACGAAGAAGACCAGGAACACCTCCTAAATGGTTGCAGAATGGCCCAATTCCAATGGGATAAGACTAAAGATCTATTTTCAACAACTGAACGAAATCCACAGGATATCATACAAACTCTGTGTAATTGGGGAGAAGGAAAGTTTAAAAGCTCGGTGGTAAGAAGAGCCTGGAACATGGTGGCAGGTTTCAATGTGTGGAATATTTGGAAAGAGAGAAATGGAAGAATTTTCCAGGGGAAAATATCAAATCCGGAAGAAGTTTGGCAAAGGACCCTGAGACAAATCAGGGAATCAATCCTTGCAGAAATTTGGACAGAGGAAGATTGGAAGACCTCTGAGGAAGAAGCAGAAATCCTAAAAAGGCTGAACCTGGAACAAGGGATGGTCTTTCAACAAAAAACAAAGCAACAACAACCTATCGCTGGCCAAAGTCTTGCAGTCTTTCGAAGGCCACAGGAAGGGTTTATCAAGCTTAACTTTGACGGAGCGGCTAAGGGGAATCCAGGTCCAGCAGGATATGGAGGAATCTTTAGAAACAGACAAGGAGAGGTAGAATGGATCTATGCAGAACATGGAGGAACAATGAGTAATAACGAAGCAGAATTTATGGCAGCTTACCAGGGCCTCAAAATTGCTACAAGAAACGGATATAGGAAGATAGAGATCGAAGGCGATTCAGCCCTGGTCATAACCACCATTAGAAAATTAATACAAGGGAAACAATGGGAGCAGGTTGTCAAAAGTTGGAGAACAGCGAGCATAGTCCAAGAAATTGAGGAAACATTGAAAGATATTGAATACAAGATCACCTCGCATGTCAGGAGAGAAGGAAATAAGCCTGCGGATTGCTTGGCCAATTGGGGAAGTAAGGAATTAATGGGGAAAGTGGATGACAGCTGGACAAATCAAATAGTGATGACAAGATGGGATAGCTTAAAACAACTCATAGACAATGATAACCATGAAACAACATAGTGATAATCAAAAAACCGTGAAGATCCGGAGCGGGAAGATAAGGCAGGTGTATTCGGCAGCAAAGACAGGACAGAAGGACGGCGGCCACACCTCCCTGACTATAGCAATTAATGATAATTCAGAGTAGCAGGTACACAATCCAAAACAAATCTTGGAAAACATCGAAGAGAGCATCATTCAAGTTACAAGGGAGAGAGGAAGTGGAGGGCAAACTCATCATAAACGGAAAGGTGGTGAGAAACCTATAAGGCGGAATAAGAGAAGGATGAAAGGCAACAAGAAGTTGAAGAAGGTGGCGAGGAAAGGGAGACTTGGCAAAGGAACCAAAATCATCACCTCAAATGAATCAAAATGGCAGTGAGCTGGGATAAAGGAGTCCAGGCAGAGCGGGAGGAATTCGGAGACAGACAATTTGAATGGAGCAGAATAAAAATTGAAATCGAAAGCTCAGATGAAATGGAGATTAACTAGGATGAGGGTTTTCAGAATAAGACTTTTGAAACATGTTAGAGCAGCAAAGGTGCTAAATGAGGTAGAACAGATGGAAGAAGGAAAGCTCACGAATAGAGAGGCAGAGGTCGACCCCGGCAAGCAAACAACGGAGAGGAGGGGAACCAGCCTCAGGGAAGGCGAAAAAGGGGAAAGAAATCTATCCGCAGGACGGTGCATGAGGCAGAACAGGCGTACAATCTAGAAACGAATGAAGACATCCAGAAAATCATTGAAGTTATGGAAAACAGAGTCCTGGAAGAACCGTCAGACCCTGAGATGGAAGAATGGACAACCCAGCTGCCTGACCCAGGCAACACCAGAGGCAGATTAACTCTATACCGCCGAGCTCTTCACACGTACTGGGTACTGAAGCATCTTTTGGCCAAGGCCATGGAGCAAGTCGCGGCAGAAATGGTGGAAATGGCTCAGGAAGCGTCGGCAGCGAAGAAGGAGGTGGCGAATGTTGAAGGTATACTGCGTCAACAGAACGAACAAATTAAGGAGATTCGGGAGATGCTGAAGGAGCTGGTGAAGACCAAAGACAACAATGAAATCAAAAGGGGAAGCGCGGAGAATTGAGAGGCTTGTTAACTGTCTTTTTTTGAATTTAGATGCTACTGCTCTGTTTTTTGGAAATTCGTTTGCATGTCTCAACAGTAGTAGTGAAGATAGGTCTTTTAGTAGATCTTTGAAAGAACAGTTTATGGAAACATTTGGATTAAAAAGGTTTAATGTCCTGCAAGTTTTTCATGACAGTATGTAGAACGAAAAACAGTATTGAATGTTTGATGAAGAGGAACCAACAGATCCGGTTTCCCATTTGGGCGGATTGAGGTTTCTTAGTTTGTATTTTTAAATTTGATGTAGATAATAGAAATGCCGTAGTTTACAAAAAAAAAAATCCATGAGAATATTTTTAGTATTTATGAGGATAAAATGTTTAGATATATCTCAAAAATAATTATAACCATTTTGCTTTTAGATTTATTTAAAAAAATGTTGTTAAATTAAATTAAAATAAAATATTTTAATTGTGAAATAAGTTAGGGTTTTTGGGCATATGGTATTCATAAGCCATGGTATTGTAACAAAGCCTATTTTCAAGTTAATAATATCCATGGTAAAGTGGGGGTGAATATCCATGGTTACAAAATTTGTCATATTGTTATCAAATATTTTGATTGTGAAATAAGTTATGGTTTTTGGGCATGTGGTATTGATAAGCCATGTTATTGGCCCATGTCATTGTAACAATGCCTATTTACAAGTTCATAATATCCAATGGGGGTGAATATCTGTGGTTAAAAACCTTGTCATATTGTAAGTGTAAAGTTTTTATGTGCTTATCAATTAAATTTAAATGTCGTTATGAAATCATTGTTTTATTTTATAAAATAAATTGTATTTAATTTATAGCTACTAATTATATGTTATAATTTTTAATGTGATATGTAATTTTATTAATAAAAACAAAATCAAAATACAACAAATTAGATATTATTATTTTTAACATTTTATTTTTAAGTTAGACAACATTTAAATGTTTAGACGCATTCAGACACTACCCTCTATATTACTTTTAACTTTTTAGTTATTGCTTTTAAATTTGTATTATTAATTGAGCCAACATTTAAATGTTTACACTTATTCCGGTTTATATTACTTTTAACTTCAGAATTCATGCTTTTGTGATCCATCAGAAATGTTTTGTAGATGTGTTTCAAACTATCTAGTGTGGTTCTGGAAAATTGGATAATATAGAGAGAGTAATGTAGAGAGAATTGATTTTAACTATTAGAATATAACAACTAGTTTTTAGTTTTGAATGAAGAAATATTGTTTATTAATAAAAAAACTATTTAATATGTTTGAAAACATTTTTTTCATAAATACATAATATTTTTTGATATTCATAAACTAACCATAAAAATATTTAAAATAAAATAAAAATAAAACTAATTATTATAAGAATCAAAGGAATAAATCCAATTAATAAAATAGAAAAGAATGAGTAAATCAAGGTCAAGAAAAAAATTAATAATAATAATAATAAAAGCTAAAAAATCTAAGCTCTATATTACTTTTAAATTTTTATTATTCTTTAACTGAGTACACTTTCAAAAATGTTGACAAACTTTCTTACATTACATCTAGACATTTCCCTATACTGGTTTCAATGTTTCAATAATTTTTATTATTCTTTAACTGAGTACACTTTCAAAAATGTTGACAAACTTTCTTACATTACATCTAGACATTTCCCTATACTGGTTTCAATGGTTTCAATAATTTTTATTATTCTTTAACTGAGTACACTTTCAAAAATGTTGACAAACTTTCTTACATTACATCTAGACATTTACCCTATACTCGTTTCAATGGTTTCAATAGTCTCTTACGTGATTCATGCCACCACAACACTCTTAATATTTCATAAGGTCAATTCCAATAGGTAGCACTATAATCCCCTAGGTGAACCGCGCCACCCCTACCACACATAATCTCTCATAGGGCTGATTCTGACCGCTACCATTACAATTTCCTACGTAAACTACGTGGCCCTAATATTTGGCCTACAGCTAAAGTCACGGGATTCCAAACTAAAATGTCATGTTACATAATACTTAATTTTCACATCCATCACTAATTAAGTTGCATTGAAGAGCATATATATATATATATATATATAATATATGTTTTGGTACATAATACTTGATGTTCACATCCATCGCTAATTAAGTTACATTGAAAGGCTTTTATATATATTATTGATATGATTAAAAATGTATGGATTTTAAAAACAAAATAAATTTATATATAAAAATGAACTGAAATGAATTGTTGCACTCTCCATTTTAGTATGGAATATATGTTGTAATGTCCTATCTTGTTTTGTTAAACAATTTGACTTGGTCAAATTACTTAAAAAATAAAATGAACTTAAAAATGAAATTAACAATTAAAATAAATTGAGGTAAATTAGTCAATTTACAGTTTGTGGTTTTGACAAACTATATTTTTTCCCATAGTAACCTCTGGCCTAATTAAAGGCATAAAATCCCATATAATTTAGCTTTTCATATGTAAGATGAAGGATGAACTTTACTTCAATGTATGCTCACTAGAATGTCCATCTTAAAAATTTGTTATTTTTAGAGTTTTATTTTGCATGGAATATATATAAAATGGATTATTTTTTTTAAATATAAGAATATTTTGAAACTTTTCCATTGTTTAAATTTTATTGTAATATAGAATTTACTTCCAATCAAATTTAAATTATTTTAAATTTGGAAATTAAAATTTTATGAAATTAGAATAGCAAGAGGAGAAATTAAATTAAATTAAATTCTTTTATGTTTTTCGAAATTAACTTTTATTCAAATTTATAAATACAATTTAATTTAAAATAATTTGATTAAAATAACAAATAAATTTATATATAATATTATCCACTAAAAGTGACAATAAATAAAAATTAGAATAATGACCAATGCCTATTCCAAAATCATCTCCAACGATATTTCATTTTCTTGAGCTGAATTTACTTTTTATAACTTTTTTCCATTGTTTAAATTTATTTGCAATATGGGATTTAGTTTTAATAAAATTTTAATTTTATGAAATTAAAATCACATTAGGAAAAGTTAAATTAAATTAGATGATTATATATTTTTTCAGATTAAATTTTATTTAAATTTATAAATATTTGAATTTAAAATCATTTCATTAACATTAATTAAATAACAAATAAATTTATATTAATAAATAGTTTCATTTTAAAAATAAAATGATTCTAGATCCATCATAAATTCATATCTACTAAGCACTGAGAGGGATCAAATACCTTGCGGTATAGGCCTCTTTTATAGTGAAAAAGTATTTGATCCCCTGTGCTTGGTAGATTTGGATTTATTATTTTAAAACTTAAACCTATCTCAGGGGATATGCTTTCATTTTTGGAAGGCCATGAATAGCTTCCACTAATGCATACATCAACTATAGATCGAGGTGTCTGACCATTCTCATGGTAATTCTACTAAAATGTTGACTCTCTATCCCCTGCCAAAACCATTCTTGATTATGCAACTCTGCTCTAACCTGATGACAATGAAGAAGGATAACTTCAAACTCTCCTTATCCTTGACCAAGCCTCATTTTTTTATGGAAAATAATAAAGATACTTTGATTTGCACCTGTATTACTCAACCTCACGTACCTAATGCCTTTCATTTTGTGCACTTCCTTAAAAGGCACTCTTAAGAGAATTATTAACCTACTAACTTAATTCAACATAGGGAAAACATGACACATTTCGATATTGTCTATAAGGAACATTCCATTCCTATTAAGATTTACCCTAGGAAAAAATTGAACATTAATAGTGGATTAGAACATGCTCAATAGGATCATCTTATTGAAATGTTATAAAGACATAACATTGCTTTAGCATGCGATTATAATGATATGAAATGGGTCCATCCAAATTTATGTGCTCACCATATCTATAATAAGGGGGATTCCTGACCTATCCAACAACGTGAGCAAAGGATAAATTTTTCTATTAAGGATGTAAATATGGAAGAAATTCAAAAATTAGTTAGCACAGGCCTCATCTACCCTATTTCTGATAATCAATGGGTTTCACCCCTAGTTATTGTGCCTAAGAAGAGTGGTAAATGGTGGGCCCTGTGCATATTATTGAGAGTTAAACAAGTCTCTTGAAGGAATATTTCCCTTTACCATACATTGATAAGGTCATTAATATCTTGGCAAGGTAGAATTTTTTCTCCTTTCTTGATGGATTTAGTGGCTATAACCAGATCCAGGTTGCCCATGAAGACAAAGAAAATATGACATTTACATGCACTCAAGGGGCATATGATTATTAAGTTCTTCCATTTTCTTTATAACTTCTCTTGCCACATTCTAAAAGGTTGTTCTCGACATATTTACTGACCTTATCAATGACTATGTTGAAATCTATATGGATTATTTCACCTTATATGGAAATACTTTCAAGAGGTTATATGCAATCTTGAATTTTTTTTTAGTGTGGTGTAAGGAAACCAGCCTTGTCCTCAGCAATAAAAAACACCAAATGATTCACTAGGGGCATAGTATTGGGGAATCATGTGCCTTGTGAAGGGACAGATTTAGTAGCTACAGAAATAGAATTCATTTGTAATCCCTCAACTCAAACCTGTCAAAAATATGTCTATAGTTTCCTAGGGTATGTTGGGTACTACTATAGGTTTATAGAATACTCAGGTACAATCCCCCTTATTTTGTCTTTTAACCAAAGATGTAAAATTCTACTAGACTAGTAAATTCCAATTAGATTTTGAGAATTTGAAGGAGAAACTATCCACAACCCCTATTTTATGGTGACCCGATTGGTCCCTTCCTTTCCATATCTCTATTGATTCTTCAGAAAAAAATATTGGATCTATGTTAGGTAAAAAGGAAGAACAATGACCTTACGCCATTTACTACTGTAGTAAAAGTCTTAACTCAACTGAACATAATTATAACATGATTGAAAAATAATTTCTTATTGTTGTACATTCCATTAACATATTTTGTCATTATATCACCATATACTGAGTATTTTTACACACTGATGATTCCCCCATACGATTATTTATGAACAAACCTATTACCAATGCTCAAGTAACTAGGTGGCTTTGTCCTCTCTGGGAATTCAATGTCAGCATTTTAGATAGACTTGGAAAAGATTATGTGGTAGTTAATTTTATCACTAGATTGAATAATGAGGAAAAACCTATTCTGGTAGAAGATATCTTTCCTAATGAGAATTTATTTTTACTATCTACTAATACACCTTGGGTTGCAGATATTGCTAATTATTTAGCTGCATGGAATATTCCAAAACATTTATCACTAAGAGAACGTCAAAACATTATTAGACACAATGTTATGTATTCATGGGTTCAGGGGTACCTATTTTGCATAGGGCCAATTATTATGATCAGGCATTGTGTGGAGGAAGATGATATATATGGCATCCTTAAGCCATGTCATGATGGGCCATGTGGAGGATATTTTGCAGAGAATAGGACTACAAATAATATTTTGTGATGGGGATATTATTGTCCAACCATTTTTATGGATGCCAAGGAGTATGTCGTCAATTGATAAGTTTCAATAGATAGGAATACTTGTACAACATATGGGCTTCTATTACAATCGTAAGTCATGGTAAAGCCTTCTGAAAAATAGGCCCTTGATTTTATAGGACCAATCAACCCACCATCAAGACAAAACATGTATATTTTAGTATGCATAGACTATGTAACTAAGCGGGTTGAATAAAATGCCCTATATAAAACAAAAAAACAAGTATTGGCTAATTTTTTATACGAAGATATATTTTTCTGCTTTGGCATTCTGTGAAAAATGTTACAAACCAAGGAACCCAATTCACTTCTTAAATCATTAATTCCATTACTAAATAGTTTAGGACGAAACACCAAATTTCAACCCCATACCGGATAGGTGGAGGTAACTAATAAGGTTTTAGAATCCATCTCGACAAACACAATCCTACAACATAATAAGGACTAGGCCAAAAAGCTTCTAGAATCACTTTGGGCCAACAAAATCACCTCGAGGATTACAACAACCTTTTTCCTTATAATCTTGTGTATGGAAAAGAAATGGTACTTCCAATTTAATTTGAGATCAAAACTTTGAAGACCACACTCCAAGTTGGGATGGTTCTTGTAGAAGCACAACAACAATGACTATATCAACTTAATGAACCCCATGAGGATGCCCAAAAATAAACAATTTTTATTTTACAACAACAGGAAAAGTGGTATGATAGATTCATCAAAGACAAGACGTTTAAATAAAGGGAATGAGATCTTATGTTTGATTCAAGATAAAAATACTTTAAGCGTAACTTCTTCACTCATTGGCTTGGACCATATAAAGTTGACATAATATATGACAATGACTCTACTAAATTATGTACCATTAATAGTAGTCTAACTTCATTGATGGAAAATTGACCACAACTAATGTTGTATCAAAAGACTCAATCAAAGGAGGAATTTATCCAAGCTCTTGTGAAGTCATTTGATATGAAGGTTGTAGATATGGTAGCCTCCCCACCCAATTATACAACCCCTTGATCCTTCCTTTCTCATGAAAGAAAAATTATGGTAGTGAAAATCTAGTTCTGGGCACTCCAACACTTAGTGATATTAGAAAGCAAATTTCTGGCCAAAATCACTAAGGAGAAGAAAACTTCTTTTCCATAATGAAAACCTTTTTGGAAGGTGCATTTGGGAAAAATTATGCTAGAAAAGCAGGTAATCGGTTGTCAAAGTTTGGAAAAAATGGAGAAAAAAAGAGAGGAAAAAAGAAAGAAAAATAGAAAATATATAATGAAATAAATTTTTTACCAAGTTACTTAATACTATTGATGTCTCTATGGATCACCTAATCAGGATATGAAAGTTATTTTAGGATGGCTGCAAAATCGCATAAAAATACTATGCATGAGACACATCAACCAAAGCATCACAATGTTGCATTTCCTCATATGAATTAGGCACTCTCTTTCACATTTCCTTGATTTATTTTCTTTAGTAGGGATTCTAAACAAATTTTAACCTAAGCTAGCCATATCTTCCTACATCCCAACTTTCATTTGAAATTGCCTCCTTTCACATTTTTGTTTCACATCTCATTTTACCATTATCATTTTTAAATAAAAGACCATTATTCATGTCATTTGAAAATTTTATAGTCAAAATGCTTGAGTAGGTTATATTATTTGGGGAGTTTACATTTCTAAAAATGGGGGCTTCTCACTAAAAGTTTCATCTTCTTCTATTACTACCCCTCTTGCAAACATCAAATAGAGTATTCTAACTTCTTTAACAAAGGATCCCAAAGTTCATATTGAAAAACGAAAAGAAATAAAAGAAAAGAGGAAGTTTAATTTAACCCACATACCATAATCATATAAACTTATGTTTTAATGTACAAGTATAAGGGGTGATATGTTTTGCATAAAATAATATGTGAAGTTAGATTTTAAATATAATTCTAAAACCATACCCCCACTACTACATCGGGGTTGATCAATAAGCCCCAATACAACCCATACACCAAGTCATCGATATCATGTACAAGTTACTTGGTGAAACCTGGTCATGGGTCACTAACTAAGATGCACTTCACATGCCGACAGTTGAACCAACACCTAGTTGGAAATGACATGATGCATGATCATGTGATTAATTAGAAATATGGGAAACTATCCTTCCCCACCTTATAGTAACATCATTTCATAACATATGGAAATTGTTTTGGCAGCTCGAGGCATCCACCATTACTCCAAATTGATTCTTCCCAAAACACCATCCTTTGATAATTGCATTCGATGATACTGAAGTTGACTCTATTGTGGTAATTGGATATCATGGGAGGAGTGATTAATAGGGTTGAGATAATGAATGTTGAGGTTGTACAAATGAATATTTAGGTATGGGAGGTCTTCATTAAAGATGGATGAGATGAGTTCCATACTTTTAGGGGCATGATATTACCATCGCATTGGAATTAAAACAAACATTTAATGGATCTGAAGCCCTAGTACAACAACTTACAATACTAGTGAATGAAAAGATGCTCATAGTTGTTATGAAATTGTCACAAGAGGGCGAGGCACAGTCGAAGAAATTAAATATTTCTAGTGAATGTTGGTGCCCCTTTTTGTAGGAGTCATCATCATTACCAGACATACGATAGGGCATTCATATTGAGGCTCTCCTTCCTTTATCGAAGGATGTGGTGTTCATAGTGCAAAAAATCATGACCTATGAAAGTCAATATAGCATGCTGTATCACTACCATATTAGAATTCTCATGCACCTAGTAGGCCATAGTTCATTGAACATGTTGTATTATCTGCTGAAGTACTTAACTAAAATGGAAACCCTTGTAAGGCAGAAGAAGAAGAGCCTAGAGATCGAGATATGCCACCAAGGATTGATTAAAATGCTAATTGATGTTAAATTACACCACTTAGATATACCATAGGATTCCTTCATTCAAGGGATTCAAAGTATGTAAACCTCGAGCTAGGATTTTACTATACAAGAAATAGATGAAATAGGAAACTCCTTCCTCATAAAGACCTCAAAACCTAACTAGGGGCTCATTCATGTTACATGACTAGAAGGGAAAATAGTTGGCACATAGTATCAAAGCCTTAGAGTCTGTCTAGGAATTAGACACCATACCACCAAGTGTACCAAATTATAGTGCACTTAAGTTTCCCAGAGGGTTTTAAAATTTTTATGAGTGATGAAGTTGCCAAGGAAATGACTCTACCATAGACAAGGGATAATACAGAGAATGTTACAAAGAATAACAATGAACCTCCACAATTGTGACTGATGAAGCAAAGCCAGGAGAGACAAAGTGTGTAGAAATTCTTCAAATTCTCTACAATTCTCTCTCTGAGACCACGTAGAAAATCTGATTGTAGATTAACCCGATAATGCAATATAACCATAGTAGAATACTATAACCTACTTCTACTATCAAGCAATTTGTTGAAGCTTAAAGATCGAGCTGAACACATATAACTAGAAGAAGAAGAATCAATGCAAAATACACATGAGAATACTTCGGGGAAAGCCTTAGCTAAAAACCTCACTATCTGTATTATCATACAAGGTGGAAATAGATAGGAATCATACAAAGCCTTAGCTCTCACATCTATCTAGTCCTCAGTATAATCCTCACAGATGCTCACAGGCAATCTTGGCTTCTCACAAGCCTTCCACTCTTCCCTTCAAGCTCCTATTTCCTTGCGTTGTTCCTAGTGGATGATTCTCACCTCACCAAGTGGAACACTGCTCTCACACACTATCAGAACTATGCAATCCTCAAGGAATTATTCCTTCTGCATGCATGAGTTTTATTTATAGGAAAACATATGCAACTGATAGTACACTGTCCTTGACATTAATCCCAACTGGTTCTTTCTCAGAATAGACATGCATGAGTTTTAGATGAGGGAATCTTTAGTTAACTGGAGTACACTAGTTGAGTGCATGCATGCACCAACTAACTGATAACTCTCTATTAGTTCCTCAAACAATTTGGAACTAATTTAACTGGACTTAACTCAGTAAACTGAGCTAACTAATTACAACTCAAATATAACTCACTCTTATCTCCTAAATTTTAGGGATAACTCTTGCATGACTTTAGAAAGACTTCTAACTTGAATTTCTCCAACTAATTAATTCAAAATGAATTAATCAATTATTTCCAAGTAGCCGTTAAGGCTAAATTCAATTTTAATTCACAATTTAATTCAAGGACAGATTAAATTGGAATATTCTTGTTGCCACATTTCAACACTCCCCTCAACAAGAAAGGGATTATACTGTAGCAACATGATCCTCCCATCATCAGCAGCTTTCTTTACCTTGTAAAGCCAACGGGAACTCACAACTGACTTGTTCTCTGGTCTTGGAACCTTGTCCCAAACACTGTTACGAACTATGGAGTCATACTCCTCAACCACAACATCAACCAAAATTGGCTGCTGCACTGCTTCCTCAAAGGAAGGTGGCTTGGTATCAACACATTCCTCAGCAAGGGCCATGTATCCAGTGTACCTATCAGGTGACCTCTTCTGTCTGCGCTGAGAAAGTGGTGCTACCACATTCTCTCCCGCATCCTTCAACAATCTGTCAGCTTCTCTTGTGATCTTCCATCCATCTCTGGAAGACTCTGCTTGAGTGGATGTCTCCACTCCTAGAACCTCTCCATGTGGCTGCTCCACATTAGTTTGAGGCTCCTCCCCCTTAGGAACCAACAGTTCCTCGATAGCCTGTAGTTGAAGCTCCCTCTCAAGGGAAACTCACATGGCCTTAAGCTCATCAAATTTGAGATCTCTATGAACCACTGTCCTTCGACTGGCAGGCAAGTACACCTGATAGTTGTGAGGTGTATCAGTGTACCCCACAAGTATCCCCAACTCTGCTGTTAGCTCAAGCTTCTTCCATGCATCCTTTGTCACATGGCAATATACCGATGAGCCAAAGATCCTAAAGTGACCCACATCTGGTCTCTTACCGGAGAAAGCTTCCTCTGGTGTCTTCATCCCAAGTATGCGATGCGGGCTTCTATTCTGCAAATAGACTGCTGTGTTGCATGCCTCAGCCCATAATTGAAGTGGTAGGCCTTGGTCATGCAACATTGCCGTGCTGACCCTACAATAGTTCTATTCTTCCTCTCGGCCACCCCATTCTGCTGTGGGTTATGAGGTGCCGTCAACTCCCGTTTAATTGCTTCTGCTGCAAAAAAGTCCTTAAACTCTTGAGAGACATATTCTCCACCATCGTCACTTCTCAAGGCCTTGATCTTCTTCCATGACTCATTCTCGACCAAAGCTTTGAACTCACAAAACTTTGAGAAGGTTTGGTCCTTCTTCTGCATGAAATAAATCCAGCATTTACGAGAATAATCATCAATGAAAATAACATAATACCTTTGCTTCGCTTTGGATGCCATCGAGAATGGTCTATGCACATCAGTATGAACTAGCGCTAAGATAGCCTCTGCTTGAATGTCTCGATCATGAAAGGAAGACTTGGTGTACTTTCCCAAGGTACAACCTTTTCATGTGTCAACTTGCTCAAGTTTACCTTTGGCAAGTCCTGTAGATATCTGTTGCATTATCTTCAAAGCCCCATGATGCAAATGGGCCAACCACCTGTGCCACAACTCGCCAATGTCTTGGCTTTGCACCAATTTTGCTTTTGTATTTAATTCTGCACAATCATCTACCTGTAGTTTATAAAGGTTCTTCACCCGAATCCCTATCCTCTTGGCTTGACTCATGGCTATGTGTCTTAGGAATGCCTTTCCTTTACTGAAGACAAAATCATAGCCTTTATCCTCCAACATCGCGACCGATACCAAGTTCTTCTTTAGTCCAGGCACATATTTCACATCTTTCAAGGTGATAGGAGCTCCATGATCCCTCTGAAAAGAAACCGTGCCCATTCCTGAAACACTATACCTTCTGTCGTCACCCATCTCTATGCGCATCTTGAGGTCTTTCTCCTCCAAGGCACTGAATAAAATTTTATCGCCGCTCATGTGGAATGAGGCTCCACTGTCAAGATACCAGGCACAACCCATCATCGATGACACCATGCATGCGATAAGGGTAAAGTCCATTTCAAACTAAGAGGCTAATGCCTCACCTTCTGATCCTTTTGGTGATCCCTTATTGGACTTCTTCGATGGTAAATTAGTCGCATAATCTCCCATCTCATGACAATTAAAGCATCTTACTTTAGACTTGTCACCCTGCTTCCCTCCATGAGAAGAATTCGATTTGGAATTGGAAACCTTCCCTTTCCCTTTCCTTGCCTTACTTGTTAAGGCCAGGTTTTCTTCATCGTCATCCTTGGATGAAGAACCATATCGCGTGCTCCTCCTGATCTCCTCCTGCATGAGATCCGACCACAATTGTTCCCAATCTGATAGTTTCTCCCTTCCATTCACAGAGTCCTGGTATCTATTCCAGCTCTTTGGAAGGCCAAGGAGAGCGAGGCTCACCATATCATCATCGACATTAGTTATTCCCACACTTCCAAGCTCATCTTTGCATGTTGTGAGCTTGTTCAGATATGTGGAAATAGTATCACCATTCTCCATCTTGATTATTCGAAGCTTATCCTTGAGTGCCAATTTCCTCTAGTCACTATTGTTCTGGTAGAGGTCCTTCAATGTCTTCTGTTGGCATTATGATACATATGTTGTACTTGATGGAAACCCACTCATGTCAGATGATAAATTATAGTGCAGCAAAGTTCACGCACTTTCATGAAGATAAAAGTTTCTTTCATGAAGAAAAAAGTTTCCTTCATGTAGAGAAAAGTTCATGCACTTATATGCAGAGAAAAGTTTATTTCATGTAGAGAAAATTTCACGCACTTTTATGCAGAGAAAAGTTTATTTCATGTAGAGAAAAGTTCACACACTTTTATGCAGAGAAAAGTTTATTTCATGTAGAGAAAAGTTCACGCACTTTTATGCAGAGAAAAGTTTATTTCATGTGGAGAAAAGTTCACGCACTTTTATGCAGAGAAAAGTTTATTTCATGTAGAGAAAAATTTCACGCACTTTCATGCAGAGAAAAGTTCCTTTCATGAAGAGAAAATTTCACGCACTTTCATGGTTGGCTCATGGTATTAGTCCGACAGTTTTTGATCCTATGGTTTTGGTCCGTGGTATTGCATCCAAAAGTGTTGATCTCACACACTTTCATGGTTGGTTCATGGTATTAGTCCTATAGTTTTTGATCCTATGGTTTTGGCTCGTGGTATTGCATCCAAAAGTGTTGATCTCACGCACTTTCATGGTTGGTTCATGGTATTAGTCCAACAGTTTTTTGATCCTATGGTTTTGGACCGTGGTATTGTGGAAGGCCTAAGACTATAAAAGAGGAAGGAGATCATTTGGCAAAGAATCATCGAATGAATTGAATATCTAATAAGTGCTAGATCTGAAATATTTGTGATTGGGTTATGGTGCAGATCTGGATCTGAATGAAGGAGGAACCTTAGCGCATAAAGAAGGATAAGTTCTTTTGATGGGTCATAATCTTTATGCTTGAATAATAGTATCTTTGCATGATTTTGATCTGTTATATGAGGCGCATGCTTGATCTATAAATCTGACAATCTGGGTTAATTAGTGTCTGAATATTTGAAAGAAGGAATTATCCTTTATAGATCTGCACGCAGGTTTCAGGTTGTTGAAGTAGCGTATATCTTTAAATTATGATCTAGCTGCTGTCTATTGCTGCAGTATTCTGGGTTCAGAATTTGGTGTGTGGTTACTGTTACTGTGTTCTGGGTACAGCTGTCAGAGAAGTGTTTACTTGATTCAGTGCTAATTGGGAAAGGAGATTGTTTGATGCAGATATACTTGATGATTGATTGATGTTCATGGATCCAGTTTGAAAATTTATGAAACGTGGTCCCTGGAAGGAAGAGAAGGTTGTAGCCTTCAGTAGGCCAGCACCTACGTACTAGTGTCTTGGCTAGTACAAGAGCTAAGGGGGTTGTAGCTCCCTTCCAGGAGAAGCTGGAGAATGAGAGAGGGTTGTAGCTCTCTGCAGGTTGTAGCCTGCGTACTGGTAAAGGACTGCACCAGTACAAAATCATTGTAAAAGGAATTTCTAATTGAAAGAAGATAGAGACATATTGCAGCAGGTGGTTTTCACCCACATTGGGTTTCCACCTTATATCTGGTGTTCTTTTGTGTGACTATTTGCTTTTCTTGTTCTTGCTCATTATTTTATGATACTGACATACAAAGTAATGATCAATATTTGAAGAATTATTCAAAGTATAAATAAGGAAGATAGATTGATAAGAATTTGATAATACTGATTCACCCCCCCCTCTCAGTATTATTTCCAACAATTGGTATCAGAGCAGGTCCTTCTGAAGAAGCTTGATCGCTTGAAGGAAGATCTAACATCATGAGCAACTACGAGAGGGAAGCATCAATCAGGCCACCGATTTTTGATGGAACAAACTTCGTATATTGGAAGGTAAGAGTTACTGCCTATCTTCAATCTTTGGGTACAGAAGTATGGGACATTATAGAAACAGGGTATACTTTTCCATCAGCTACTCCTACAGATTCAGCTGAGAAGAAGAAATATGAAACAAATGCAAAGGCGGTTAATACTCTTCTAGGATGTCTATCTCAATCTAAATTCGTGAAGGTTATGCAATATAAATCCGCAAAAGAAATATGGGACAAGATTGTTTTGAGCTACGAAGGAGATGAACAGGTAAAACGTGCAAAACTTCAAACCCTCAGGATTCAGTATGAGAATCTCAGAATGTATAATGATGAAAGTGTGGCTAACTATTTCCTTCGGGTAGATGAGATTGTTAATTGTATGAAAAACTTGGGTGAAGAAATAAAAGAGGCTGTTGTGGTTGAAAAAGTCCTAAGATCATTGTCCCCCAAGTTTGAATCTAAAGTGTCTGCAATAGAAGAAAAGGAAAATCTACGAACTCTTACTATGTCTCAGCTACACGGAATTCTAACTGCTTATGAAATGAGAAAAGGAGGTCCATTAGACAGGAGAGAAGCTGCTTTTAAGGCTTCAGGCAAAGGAGACTACTATGAATCAAGTCACGTGCCAGAAGAAGAAGAAGAATCAAATTTTGTCAGAAATCTTCAATGGGGTACTGGAAGGTTCAGAGGTAAGCTACCTTTTAAATGTTTTACTTGTGGAAGAGTAGGTCATTATGCTGCCAAATGTCCTCATAAGGATAAGATTGACAAAGGAAAGGAACCTGCCAGATGGAACAAGAAACAGAATGCAAATAAGAAAAGCTACTACACTCATGAAGACAGTGATGGTCTATCAAATAGTGATGAAGATGAACGAGGTAATGACTATAAACTTTTAATGGCATTTGAAGATGATGATTACATGGATGCTATAGATGTGGATAGTTTTTATGAAGAGATTTCTAGACTTAAGACATGTATAGAAGAAAAGAATATGATCATTGATACTCTACAATTTCAAATTGATGAAAAAGAAAAATATCTTGAAAAGTTAGAAGGTGAAATTGTTGGCCTTAGAAAAGAAATTGAGAAAACAAAGGCTATTAATCTTAAGTTTGTCAAAGGATCTGAAACTCTGGATGAGATCATCAATGTACAACGTTCTCCGCTAAACAAGACAGGTCTGGGGTATAATGGAGAAACATCTCAAGCATCCACCTCAAAGAGTTATCTTGATGCAGCAAGAAGGAATGAGCAAAAGCACAATGGAGATCACCAGGTAAAGCAGGGACAAATTACATCAAGAACGAACAAAGACTATCAGGTAAACCAGGGGCAATCTGTCTTAAGGATGAACAAAAGCTACAACCAGCCACAGGTAAAATCTTCTCAATTTGCTTCAAGAATGGATGACAATAGAAATTACAATCATTTGGCCGGTAGATTTGATAATCGCAGAAGTTTCTTCAATGGGCAATGTTTCTCTTGCCATAACTTTGGTCACAAAGCAGCTCAATGTGTTGCATATAAAACAATCATGACTAGAGAAGCTCAAAAACAAAGAAGTATGATCGGGATTACAAAAAGGACCTATAACAACTTTTCGGCTCTTGAAAATGAAGTTGAATGTTCTATTTGTAATAACTTTGGTCATGAAGATTCTGAATGCAGGAGCAGGTTTCAGCAGACAAAGGAACAAGCCTCAAGCACCAGAACATGGAGAATAAAGGAACCAAAAATAGAAAGATGTGGGATAGCATTTTATGCAGAAGGACAAGAAAATCTATGGTACATTGACAGTGGATGTTCGAAACATAGGTGATAAAGAAAAACTTGAATCATATTCTGCTTTAGAAAAGGGAAAGAAAGTCTCTTTTGGAAATGATACTCCTGCAGCTATAAAAGGAAAAGGCACTGCTCAGTTAAAAGAAAAGGTCAAAGCTGGAAATGTTTTGTATGTTGATGGATTGAAGCATAATCTTCTAAGTGTCAGCCAGATGTGTGATCAAGGAACCGAGGTGATATTTAGATCAAACAGATGTCGTGTTCGTGATCTTGATACAGGTGAAACAGTGATCAAAGGTAGAAGAACTCCAAATAATCTATACATATTTGAAGAAGGACAATAACAATGCTATTTGAGCAAGGATGATGAACACTGGTTATGGCACCGGAGGTTGGGGCATCTAAGTTTTTCACAAATAAGGAAAGCATGCAAATATCAGGCAGTTCGTGGTCTTCCAGATATCAAAATTCCAGACAACACCATATGCAAATCATGTCAGTTTGGAAAGCAAACCAGAACTAACTTTCCAGAGAAGGAAGGATCAGCTAGCATGCCTCTTGAGCTAGTCCATACAGATGTATGTGGTCCATTTAGGAAAAGGACACCTCGAGGAGAAGAATACTTGATATTATTCATTGACGATTTCTCCAGGTTTGTTTGGTTAGGACTTATGAAGCACAAAGATGAAGCATTCGAGAAATTCAAATCCTTCAAAGCCTTGGTTGAAAATGAATCAGGTTACAAAATTAAGTGCCTCAGGTCTGACAGAGGTGGGGAGTTTACCTCAAATGAATTTTTTGATTTCTGTGAAGAACATGGGATAAGAAGAGAATTCTCTACAGCTAGAACTCCTCAGCAAAATGGAGTGGTGGAAAGGATGAACAGAATAGTCCAACAAATGGCTCGTGCTATGCTGGATGAGTCTGGAACTCCCGCAACTTTTTTGGGTGAAGCCGCATATGCTGCGGTTGTTATTCTCAACAAAACAAATGTCCGAGTGAACAACACTCAAACTCCTCATGAGCTCTGGTATGGTGAGACTCCTTCGGTAAAGCACTTCAAAATCTTTGGGAGCAAATGCTATATTAAGAATACTGATGAGCAACTTGGAAAACTTGAACCTAGAGCAGATGAAGGCATTCTTCTTGGTTATTCTCCACACAGCAAAGCATATAAGTGCTACAATAAAAGACTTGGAAGAATTGTTGACAACATTGATGTAGTGGTTGATGAAAAAGGATACATTCCTAGGCAAGTAAATCATGAAAATATCGAAGAAGATGAAGACTACCCTCAAAGATAGAATGATGAAGAAGAAGAACCTCAAGAAGCACCAGAGGAACAGATAAGGATAGAAGAGAAGACTCCATCCCGGTACGTTCAGAAGAATCATCCAGAATCTCAGATTTTGGGGCAGAAAGAAGCAGGTGTACAAACAAGAAGAACAATTGCAGAAGCTTCAAGCTATTTGGCATTACTCTCCTCCACTGAACCACAAAATGTAAAAGAGGCATGCAAAGATGAATGTTGGGTCAAAGCAATGGATGAAGAACTTGAGCAGATCGAAAAGAACAACACTTGGGAGTTGGTTCCTAGACCAAAGGATAAGAATGTTATAGGGACAAAATGGGTCTTCAAAAATAAGTTGAATGAAAATGGGAAAGTAATTAGAAACAAGGCAAGACTTGTTTGTAAAGGGTATGCGCAGCAAGAAGGAATAGATTTTGAGGAAACTTTTGCTCCTGTTGCAAGACTTGAGGCCATCCGAATGTTTCTTGCTCTCTCAAGCTTTCAAAAGTTCAAAGTATTTCAAATGGACGTGAAATCAGCCTTTCTGAATGGAGACTTAGAAGAAGAAGTATACATTGAGCAGCCAGATGGTTTCATTCTTGGAAATGATCCAAATCTTGTATGCAGACTGAAAAAGGCTCTCTATGGTCTTAAACAAGCTCCAAGGGCTTGGTACTATCGTTTGGACAAATATCTTCATCAACAAGGTTTTTCAAAAGGATCAGCAGATAGTAATCTTTATATAAAAATTGAAAATGACAAATTGCTAATACTTGTTGTGTATGTAGATGACATTATCTTTGGTAGCAATGAAGAATCTATGAGTCAAAGCTTTGCCTTGGTGATGCAGAAAGAATTCGAAATGTCCTTGCTTGGAGAATTGACATATTTTCTTGGCTTGCAAATCCAACAAAAGGAAGGAGGGATCTTCTTGTCTCAAACCAAGTATCTCAAGCAGATTTTGAAGAAATATGGCATGGAAGATGCAAAACCAGTATGTACACCCATGGTCACAGGATGTAGCCTCAGTGCAAATGATGAATCAACAGCAGTACATCAACCAACCTACAGATCTATGATTGGAAGTCTACTTTATTTGACAGGTACCCGACCAGACATCATGCATGCAGTGGGAATAGTTGGAAGATTTCAGGCAAATCCAAAGGAAACTCATCTTCAGGCAGTAAAGAGAATCTTCAAATATCTTCAAGGGACTCAAAATTATGGCTTATGGTATCCTAGAGATACAGATCTCACACTTCATGCTTATACTGATGCAGATTGGGCCTAAAGCGTGGATGACAGGAAGAGCACAAGTGGTGGTGCATTCTTTATGGGTTCCAGATTAGTATCTTGGTTCAGCAAGAAACAGAGTTCGATTGCCTTGTCTACAGCTGAAGCAGAATATGTTGCTGCTGCATCTTGCTGCACTCAACTCCTTTGGATGATGCAGGCCTTGCAGGATTTTCAAATCACTTGTACACCACCCATCTCCATCTTATGTGATAATACAAGTGCAATCAACATCTCAAAGAACCCAGTCATGCATTCAAAAACCAAGCACATACCAATCAAGTATCACTTTCTCCGGGAACAAGTGCTTGAACAAAAGGTCAAGTTGGAGTATGTTCCTTCTAAGGAACAGGTTGCTGATATACTCACCAAACCATTGCCTAGGGAGACCTTTGAATACCTCAGGAAAAAGTTGGGGGTTGTTGATGCATCATCTTGTTGTTGAATCTCTTCTGATTGTTGGCTGTACGCAAGGTTCATCTGAAGTATATGCGTACATGTGCTGGATTGCGGATTGGTCAAAGATCGAATGGCACAGGTTCAGGGAGAGCATATCATGCATTGTTGGCATTATGGAGGAAGTACAGAAGGAGATCATGGATGCTGGTCTGAGTATTGCTGCAATACGTCTCTATCTCTTTCATGGTCATTTATGGTGTTTGATGGATTATGGTTCTTCTTTGCAGATCTGGTTTATAGTCAGGGGGAGCATGTTCTTAGGGGGATCATAACCCTTTGCCCTTGATGTCAAAGGGGGAGAATGATTGGTTGTTATTGCCATCAAGTCCAAAGGGGGAGATTGTTGGCATTATGATACATATGTTGTACTTGATGGCAACCCACTCATCTCAGATGATAAATTATAGTGCAACAAAGTTCACGCACTTTCATGAAGATAAAAGTTTCTTTCATGAAGAAAAAAGTTTCCTTCATGTAGAGAAAAGTTCACGCACTTATATGCAGAGAAAAGTTCACGCACTTTTATGCAGAGAAAAGTTTATTTCATGTAGAGAAAAGTTCACGCACTTTTATGCAGAGAAAAGTTTATTTCATGTAGAGAAAAGTTCACGCACTTTTATGCAGAAAAAAGTTTATTTCATGTGGATAAAAGTTCACGCGCTTTTATGCAAAGAAAAGTTTATTTCATGTAGAGAAAAAGTTCACGCACTTTCATGCAGAGAAAAGTTCCTTTCATGAAGAGAAAATTTCACGCACTTTCATGGTTGGCTCATGGTATTAGTCTGACAGTTTTTGATCCTATGGTTTTGGTCCATGGTATTGCATCCAAAAGTGTTGATCTCACGCACTTTCATGGTTGGTTCATGGTATTAGTCCTATAGTTTTTGATCCTATGGTTTTGGCTCGTGGTATTGCATCCAAAAGTGTTGATCTCACGCACTTTCATGGTTGGTTCATGGTATTAGTCCAACAGTTTTTTGATCCTATGGTTTTGGACCGTGGTATTGTGGAAGGCCTAAGACTATAAAAGAGGAAGGAGATCATTTGGCAAAGAATCATTGAATGAATTGAATATCTAATAAGTGCTAGATCTGAAATATTTGTGATTGGGTTATGGTGCAGATCTGGATCTGAATGAAGGAGGAACCTTAGCGCATAAAGAAGGATAAGTTCTTTTGATGGGTCATAATCTTTATGCTTGAATAATAGTATCTTTGCATGATTTTGATCTGTTATATGAGGCGCATGCTTGATCTATAAATCTGACAATCTGGGTTAATTAGTGTCTGAATATTTGAAAGAAGGAATTATCCTTTATAGATCTGCACGTAGGTTTCAGGTTGTTGAAGTAGCGTATATCTTTAAATTATGATCTAGCTGCCTCTGTCTATTGCTGCAGTATTCTGGGTTCAGAATTTGGTGTGTGGTTACTGTTACTGTGTTTTGGGTACAGCTGTCAGAGAAGTGTTTACTTGATTCAGTGCTAATTGGGAAAGGAGATTGTTTGATGCAGATATACTTGATGATTGATTGATGTTCATGGATCCAGTTTGAAAATTTATGAAACGTGGTCCCTGGAAGGAAGAGAAGGTTGTAGCCTTCAGTAGGCCAGCACCTACGTACTAGTATCTTGGCTAGTACAAGAGCTAAGGGGGTTGTAGCTCCCTTCCAGGAGAAGCTGGAGAACGAGAGAGGGTTGTAGCTCTCTGCAGGTTGTAGCCTGCGTACTGGTAAAGGACTGCACCAGTAAAAAATCATTGTAAAAGGAATTTCTAATTGAAAGAAGATAGAGACATATTGCAGCAGGTGGTTTTCACCCACATTGGGTTTCCACCTTATATCTGGTGTTCTTTTGTGTGACTATTTGCTTTTCTTGTTCCTGCTCATTATTTTATGATACTGACATACAAAGTAATGATCAATATTTGAAGAATTATTCAAAGTATAAATAAGGAAGATAGATTGATAAGAATTTGATAACACTGATTCACCCCCCCCCCCCCCCCCCCTCTCAGTATTGTTTCCAACATCTTCCACATTGTAAATGGAGTATCCTTCCCATGGAGACTCGAGACAATATGGTCTCGAACTCCCTCAAGGATGATCCGTCTCGCCTTCGCCACACACATCTTCCACTCAGCCAACTCTCATGCATTAGATGAATCTTGCTTTAGGATTTCTTGATCAATGAAATCCTTCAAGCCATTGTCTTCTAATATAACCTCCATTCTATCTTTCCATGCTATGTAATTCGAGCTACCTTCCAAGGCATACTCGAGTCTCAAGCCATAGAACACCATTGGCCAACCTTGAAGTATGATAAGAATTCGATTTGCACCTTCAACCCCAAACTTCAAACTTCGAATTCTCTTCTCAATATGATGTTCACAGCTTCGATAAACTTGGCTCCGATACCATGTAGAAAATCTGATTGTATATTAACCTGATAATGCAATATAACCAAAGCAGAATACTATAACCTACTTCTACTATCAAATAATTTGTGGAAGCTTAAAGATCGAGCTGAACACATATAACTAGAAGAACAAGAATCAATGCATAATACATGTGAGAATACTTCAGGGAAAGCCTCAGCTAAAAGCCCCACTATTTGTATTATCATACAAGGTGGAAATACATAGGAATCATACAAAGCCTTAGCTCTCATAGCTATCCAGCTCTCAGTACAATCCTCACATATGCTCACAGGCAATCCTGGCTTCTCACAAGCCTTCCTCTCTGCCCTCCAAGCTCCTATTTCCTTGCGCTGTTCCTAGTGGATGATTCTCACCTCACCAAGTGCAACGCTGCTCTCACACGCTGTCAGATTGTACAATCCTCAAGGAATTATTCCTTCTGCATGCATGAGTTTTCTTTATAGGAAAACACATGCAACTGATAGTACACTGTCCTTGACATTAATCTCAACTGGGTCTTTCTCAGAATAAACATGCATGAGTTTCTGATGAGGGAATCTTCAGTTAACTGGAGTACACTAGTTGAGTGCATGCATGCATCAACTGACTAATAACTCTATATTAGCACCTCAAATAGTTTGGAACTAATTTAACTAGACTTAACTCAGTAAACTAAGCTAACTAATTACAACTCAAATATAACTCACTCTTATCTCCTAAATTTTAGGGATAACTCTTGCATGACTTTAGAAAGACTTCTCACTTGAATTTCTCCAACTAATTAATTCAAAATGAATTAATCAATTATTTCCAAGAAGCTATTAAGACTAAATTTGATTTTATTTCGCAATTTAATTCAAGGACAAATTAAATTGGAATGTTATTGTTGCCACATTTCAACAAAGTGAAGCAGAGGTAAGGTTTTGGATTTGGTAGTTTTCTGAATCTGTATCCCTATATCAAACTCTATTAAAATAAAACAAGAAATTAATATTATAGAATTAGAAACATAGGGCTAGGTTACACTGGAACAAACCAAACTTAATAATTTAAGCATTCTACTTGTTGATATAGATCATGAAGAGAACCCATAATACAAGGCTACAGAATTTTTAGAGGGATGCATAGAGGATGCCCAACAAATTATTAATATCATCTTAGAAGATATCCTCGTTACCACCTATGCATTCCTTCAATTGAAATTGGACATGCCTCAATCACAAATGAAGGACGATATTTTTAATCTAGGAATTAATAACAAGGAAATCCAACAACATGTCATTGAATGAATGCAATAGAGATGGTTTTACATGTATATGACATAAGATGAAAGTGGAAAACCCAAATCACAAAATTGTAAGATCTCTATTTAAAGGAAAATAAACTCAAGAAGGAATCATTTGTATTGGGAATAGAAGCTTCCCTTACTAATTTCCTTCTAGTGTATATCTGAATTATCTAAATGATAAATGGATTGCTTTTGGGCTTAGATAACTCAAAGATCAGAAACCTAGTGAGATTGAACAACCCAATACTTTCATTTAAGTTTACTATAATGTAGACATTGCAGAACAAAACTTGCTTTGTGAACTCTATTTGTGTAATTTTGTTTTATAAGAAAATTCTCGATGGAATCTTATTCCTTTCATTGGGGATCTATAGATTATAATTTTTATTTATTACATAACTAATCAATTGAAGTAGAAGAAGGCATACAAATTTTATCCTTATACAAAAACTAAAGCCACACTAATGGTCAAGGAAGAGCATCCACTCACATGGCTAGTTGTTAATGATCTACTGAGGTTGAGGGAGGATCCATGTGATTCAATTACCATTCAATATAATCAACATTATGCTATTATAAAATACCATGAACTAGAAAAAACATATTCACTAAAAGATCTCGTAGTTTCTCTTGATATTTGGGAGGGGTTGCCACCATTTATTTGGGATAGGCATCTTATGGGATATAATTATATTAGTCTTTCCCTCAACAAGGCAATGTTTTATACCTATTCCTTACTTAAGCATGGTCCACATTAGATGAGATTTTTCTTACATTATCCCTTTTTTTGGTGTCATACAAGGTTTTATAGATTTCCTATCCAATGGGATGAAGAAGAAGAATGGTCAAACTAGAAAAAAATGGAAAAGACATTGGGACTCTCCAACTTGGGAGAATTTGGAAACCCCACCTAGGGTGATTTACATGTTTTAATACCCAAAGAAAAATGAGTTTCACAGGGACATGCAACCAAATCAATCAGAGGGAGATGATGAGCTACAAAAATTTCCATTATTTAAGTATATTAAACTACCTCTTTCTACACAAATTTATCTCTCTTTCTCTGCACCTTTTAGAATTACATATGCTCTTTATTATTTAAAAGCTCAAAGGAATATACATATACTTATTATGTTCTTTATTTCCTTAATTTATTCTAGAATAGAGGAATGTTGGAGAAAGTATCAAGTCTAGGTGCCTTGTAACTTTGTATACATATGTTTGTTTAAGTTTGGTGTGTGGATAATAAAGTGGAGGATTGACTATGGTGTCAAAATGTTTTCTTGAAGATTTTTGGAAGCATAAAGCTACAAGGTTGATTATTGGCCTATACACATCTAATTGAATGATGACAATTTTGATGAAATACCAAGGATCTTATTGTTATCTTATGAATGAGAACCTCAATATTTCAAAGCCATGGGGATTAATTTCATGAAGACAGTTGGACTAGGTCATATGTGCATGTTGGCACCAATCATCACGGGCCAATGGGTCAACTTGTGTAGCTCATATTTGATTGAAAAATCGTAGGTAACAATAAATCATTGAAGGGATAATACACCACAAATATGGTATTTTCCAACACTATTGCAGATCCATTTGGGCACATCAACCCCAACCTACAGATCAGTACTATTAGGGCCCATCAAACCCTAATTTAGTTGTTACATGCCCTAAAGAATTCAACCATCAGAATGCCTAGCTTCCTAAGAAGTTTCATGACCAAAATCATCCAGAAACTGCCTCTAAGAAGATCAACACAGGTAGGCCTTCATTAGGGTGCGCTGTAATGCAAACCATACACTGACAAGGTGCTATGAAATGCACTTAGTCCCTCTTTGGCTTGCACTGGGTGAATTTGAGTGAATTTCCATTGGGGTTTGAAAGATTCCTTATCCATTGGATGCCTCTAGAAGTTTCTCAAACCTATCTACTCCTTTGAGCTCGTATTTGGATGAGGAAGGGAGTTAAGGAACATCAATCCCTTATCCCTTCCTCCATGGAACTAAATTCTAAGTTTGGGATGGCATTCATTATCACCATTTATGGCATAACTTCCTTCATTCACCTATAAAAAGACCACTCATCTAAGTGATCAGGGGCTGGAAATTATTGAATTGTAGGGAGATGCTGTTAGTATGAGACCTGATGCTGTTAGTACGAGACCTGAGTTGATTTAAAGTATTGGAATGATGTCAAAATGTCTTGCTTGTTATGAGGAGAGGATGGGATTGAAGTGGAGGAGTGATGCTGAATCGAGCATTTGGTTGTAACTCTTCCTTTTACTAATAAAGTGTTCAAAGCTTTATCCATATGCTTGTGTTATTCATTTATGCTTTCATATGTGTATCATGTACTTGATTCCATGCTATTTTTAATCAATAGATCATTATCATATGCTTTGATTGGTTGTTGTCTTCTGTTTGTGTGCAGGTACTCTTCAAGCAAATTAAGTATGGAGAGGAGCGACAGAATTAGTCAAGCGAGATAAGGAGCAAGCAAAGGCTATAGGTAGGCTTCTTTGCCTCTTATTTAATTTATTGATCATAGGAAAAGTAGAGAACTCTTTAAATTGTTGTTCTAGACATAGCTACTAGTCTAGGGGTTTAAGCGTTTATCCCTAGACACTAAAACTTCCCAAAAAAAATTGGTGACTCCACTAGGGAGCGATCATCCATCCTAGTAGATTATCAGTCTCTTAAGACATTTCTACATAATGTAGTTGTAGTCGTTCATTGAATTTCAATCTTTTGCCATTGAAAATTGAGCTGAAACTGTGCCAAATTGTCCTCAAATTTGCTTACTATCACCAGTGCTGTCCAATGAATGACACAATGTGCTACAATGCACTTCCCGCATAGACCCAGTGTGCTTCAGTGCACTGTCTCTCACTACTGCCTGCGCTGATCCCTTGAGGGTCAGTTTCCCATCTAGGAGCTGATGTTTTTGAGCTAATTTTCTCCTGTTTGAATGATTTCTGAATGTCAATGATGTTTTTTTTTTTAAATAGTGTTTCATCTCCTTACCTGGCCTACTTAGACTAGGATTGATAAATGTTTCTTATGTATTCATTTTATCATTTTCAATCTATAGTCGAAAGATAGTTTTTTGATTGATTGATCTTTAGCGAAAGCAAGTGTCGTAAAATCGTCTTTTCCTTCGAAAATTGAATTGTCGTCAAATCTTCATTCATGAAAGATCGATTGATTGATGTATGCAAATGATTAGTATTTTCGTTGAAATTATCGTAATTCCTCATTTATTTGAAAATGAAAGTATCATAAAATCTTCCTTTCCTTGAAAAGAAATTGTCGCAAAATCGCCCCTTTTATGAAAAGAGATTTTTGATCGACTGTGCATATTTCCTTTTTGTTCATTCACATTAAGGGAAAATGAAAAGAAATACATGCATGTTGCATTGGAAAGTTTGTGTGTGTTGATAAGGAATAGTGTAGGGAATTTGCATTTAGATTGTGCTCTTTGCTCTTTGATAAAAAAGAAATCCGATTGCTCTATCCCTAAGTAGCTAGGATTTTCATCATTAAATTGAATGGAAAGAATGCTTATCATGATAGTTGCATTCCTAGGAATTTCAGAATACATCACGTGATGAACTTGAAAGGAAAATCCGTAAGAAAGATCAACTTAAAATAAACATCAATTTACCTAATGGAGCATTGTCATTAACGAAAACATTTAGTGGTTCTAGGCTAGAGACGTGTCCTGGCATCGTAAAATAAAGCAGCTGTCACTAACTTGTTTGCAATACATCTCGAGTGTGATACCTCATTCCACGTACGTGAGTATATTGTATCTTGTCCACGTACCTTTGGGTATATAGGGCCGTGTTATAGTACGTAAAGTATATGGGAATGCTCTCACTGTGCGATTTTTCACTAGACAACGCTTATACAGATTGGGCCTCCACGTACCTTCCAGTATATATGGGAGGACAACTCTAGGTTGCTATCCATCCTTAAGTAATCGAGTCAGATACCTTACAAACGTGATGCACCGAACACATCATTTGGGGAGATTGCTTGCTCGTACTTCTTGGTTTGCCAGGAGGTATTATGCAGTTCACAGTTTCCTCGTAAACCTTTTGCCTAGTTACGCTTTTTTGTTTATTTCTTTTTTGATAATAAAATTAATCAGCAATCATGGAGGAACATCAACCCCTACCCTATCATTCGCAGAGAACAGCGAGCAAACCACCTTTGCCTCCCAAAGCGACACCAATTAGGACAAAGCGGTCTCACTTAACTGAGTCTAGTACATCAAGAACTCGTAGTTCTTCATCTGAGTTACCTGAATCATCTATTTCGGTAAGTACAGATACTCCAGTTACTCCAATTATTTCTGGTACATCCGTTCCTTAAGAAGAAGTTTCACAATTACCTGAGGACATTAGCACTGATCCTAGTGAATCAGTAACCGAAGTTGTTCAACCACAAGTTGATCCTAAACTTGAGATTTCTCAACAAGAAAGTACTTCTGAATTTGAAGCATGTTCAACTAGAAGTTAATCCAGAAACAATCCCAATTCAAACAGAAGTTACATCTGAACCTGAATTTGTTCAGGAACCTCTCACTAAAATTGTTCTTCATTTACCGGGACATCAGGACTTCGAAGTTGAAAACTTAGAAGTTATTACTTTACTGGTTACCCCTCAAACATCAGTAACTATTGAAACTTCAACTTCACCAACACCAGAAATCTTTTACGGGCGTGATGGTGAAGTTTTTCCACTAGGTTTGATTGCCATAGAGGAGGAATTGAAAGAAGATTCCACACCTGGAACCCCGTTTCATTTTGGAACTGGGCTTTATCTTTACCCAAGTACTCCTGATTTCTTTGCTTCATTTGATCCTGCTTCTTTTCAAGTACTCGTAAAATCTTTAGGACAACTTTTGGGCCAGTTAACTATGGCTAAACAACCGTTAACATCTTAGACTATATCCTCTGATGCAGCTGCAATAGATTCGTCTGTTGTCACTTCTTCGATGTTTTCTACCACACCTGAGTCGCACCTCTATGGTGAATTGTCTGTTCCGATTCATTACCAATCATTATCTGGAATCTTGCTTCTACACCATGGTCATCACCCATGTCCTCAACTAGAATTTTACTTGGTTCTTCTCTAATGGGAACTCAACAGTTTGATCCTACATATCAGTATCAAGCTGGGCAATCTGGTCAAGAAAGACCTATGTATCCATTAAATACTGGATTGCCACCATATGGAGAGCAATATGCTTATTCACCGTATCCCCTTTATTCCGGGGGACTACCATATGGTAATATCCCACAGTATTCAGGTCAACTTGGAATTAGAGTTTTTCAATGGCAACCAACAATGTCAGTTCAACCAAGGCTTATGTATCCAACACAACCAATGCAAACTGTGTTAGCTATTCCTACTACACCTGTTGTTACTACTATACCATAGTCACAAGTTCAAACTGTTGTATCTCAACCTATTCAAACTGATCCTTCTACCTTGAAATCATAAGTTTCAAGTCAAGAAGTTCAAATTCCTCAAGTTGTTGTACAACAACCACTTGTTTCTGGAGTCCAACAACAACCTCAAGCTAGTGTACCCTTATCTGGACTGAACCAGGCTTACACTGGTATATTTTATTCACAACCTGGCCAAACTTTGATTGCTGGAAAACAACAACTGTTGAATCCACAACAGTTATATCAACAACAACAACAACTGATTCAACAACTGTGGCAACATCAATTTCAACAACCCCAATTCCAGTAGTACCAACCTCAGTTTGGACCTGTTTCACAGGCTCAGCCTAGTTTTCGTCAATCTCAAGCTTACCAAGGTCAAGGTCAACAAGGCTTTGTACGTTATGGACAACCATTTATTCAACTTGGTTATCAACAACCACCTTACACTAGTTTTGTTCAACAACCATACCAAGGTTACCAAATGCAGATGCCCTATGCCGGTATGCAAAGACCTATTGCCCAAGAAATTCCATCATATCCTAGGTATGCTCAACCTGACTTGAATCGACAGTTTCCATTGTACAACTTTAGAATTACCAGATTTAAATCGGCTCACTAATGATCCAATCTTATATGCACCTTGGTGGCTGGTAATTCTGCATAAGTTGCCTTCTGACATTCTGAAGTTTAATGGAAATCCTGGAGAAGACCCATCAAATCATGTTATGACCTTTCATTTGTGGTGTTCATCTAACTCCTAAATGACAATTCGGTTAGACTTCGTCTTTTCCAAAGAACACTTACTGGTCTAGCTGCTAATTGGTACATTGAGTTACCAAGAGCTTCTTTCGATAACTTCACCACTTTAGCTGCTACTTTTTTGACCCACTTCTAGTTACCTATCAGATATGAGACTAGAACGGAATTCCTAACCAACTTTAAATAGACTACTACTACTCATATATCAAATCACATTCATGAGTGGCGGCGTCGTCGTCGAATGGTTAATACATATGTTCCCCATCAGCTTTTAGCTGAGTGGTTCATAAAATCCTTGTTGCCATCAATCACCAAGGATGTGGAAAACGTTGGAGTCGTCATAGAGGAGCAAGTCATTGCTCGTGCCCAATACTTGGATTTAATTTACACACAATTAGGCATGCTTTATGATAAAATTCCCAATGCACCTCGACTAGCTTTCACTGTTCCACCTCCTCCACAATCGAGTAAGGACTCTCATGCTGGTGACGGTGTGATCGGTTCTTCAAGCACACAATCAGCAGGAAGACCATCTGGTCAAACTCTTGTTGTTTCCAATCAAACTACCAATGCATCAAAAAATACTCTTGCGTCCGAGATTAATGCGTGTCATTTGACAGAGGCAAAAATCCAAAGCAACCAACAGGTAAGAAAAAGGGGAAGAACAAAAAGAAACAAGAAAATTCCCCTACAGATAAATCATCTAATTCCTCTACCATGGCAAGGAAACCTCGTTATCCATGTCTGATATGTAATGACGAGCATTATACAGGAGATTTTCCACATCGCTCTGAGGTCTCTAAACTTCTTCAAACACATCGACAATGTTGACAGATCCGTTTCCAACCCTGGAAACACATTTGGTTGCAACAGACCATGCTTCCACATCCCAAGTAGTCATGTAATCCATCACAAAGCCTCAAAACAATGTTTTGGTGTCAACAAGAAACAAATATTATGGAAATCTGTCATCGTCGAATAATCAGGCCACTGATCAACCTAATCCTGCGACCTCGACTTCATCTAAAGTTGTTCCACCTATTGTACCTGAAATTACAATAAAACCATCAAAGGGAGTTGTACACAAATCAACATTCAACCCTCGGGCTCGAGTAGCTCAAAAATATAACATAGTAGAAGATCTTGCTCAATCACCTTTAGCTATGTCGACCCTTGAGGTGTTGCAAAATTGTCCCTCCCAGAAACAATCTTTACTATCAGCAATAGGTGGAATAGATCCTACGAATTCAAATCTTTAAGTCTTTAACCATGCGGGATATTCACCATAGTTACCAGCGCAATTAGCTTTCCTAATCCAAGTAAAATCTCTCAATAAAAATGTTCACCAAACTATTATTGATGAGGGTGAATCTACTTGCATTATGTCCATGAGCTGCTGGAAAACACTTGGTTCACCACTGTTGTCATGATCACCAACCACGTTGAAAGCTTTTGATGGAAGAACATATACTCCATGTGGGATTTTGAGTAACCCGCAAGTCGAACTAGGGGGGGAAAATAGTTACTATTGAAGTTGAGGTAGTTGATGGACCCCTCGATTACAACATTTTACTAGGAAGGCCTTGGGTATATGCTATGGCTACTGTGGTTTCTACGTACTTTCATACTATTTCATTCTCGTTTAAGGGTGGAATCACATTCATTGATCAACTAGCCTTCTTTGCCAATAGTTCACAGGCTACGGGCCCCGTTGTCACTTCAAAGTGTTGGAGTAGGTCTCTTTAAAGATCCTTCTCTAATGGGTACTTTTACCCTCCCGTCACCATCTGATTTGGCGGAAGTGGCAAGAGTAGAAACCTACAACATGATTTCCTCCACCTCATCTGATTTAAGGAGGATTTCCAACCAATTTGAAGTTGATGGTAATAATGAGGTATTGCCATTAAGGCCCATTGAATTATCATAGCAATCAATCTTTCGGGCTTGTGCAGCAAACCCAAATCCGCACTCAACTTTTGTATGGGTAGATAGGTCGTTAGAATATGGTACCTCTTTGGATCCTTTTTCACGTATACATTCTACAGATGAAGGAATCGTCCAATCAATGATGATAGGAGAGGAACAGTGGGGCGATTATCATCATCATTCCAATCTTCCAGATTACAATGAAGATTATTCAAACAAGTTAAAACACCCATCAATTGTTGATTTCTTGTCGAATTCTGTTAGAATAGAAATTGTAGATTCTGAGTGTAATTTGTCAAACATAGAAGAAACAATTTCTATAAACATTTCAACCAAGCCTAATATTGTAGATAACATTCATGTCGGCAAATCATGTTCTCCATTGGAATGTGATAATTACCGTGCTTACGAGGATATGATAGGAATTGACTCAAGTATTGTTGAGCATGAGATTAAAATGTACCCTGATGTCAAAGCAGTACGACAGCAGCTTCGACTTGTTCATCCTAAGAAAGCCACTACCATTAAAGTAGAGGTTGAAAAACTTTTGCTTGTTGGTTTCATTTTTCTTGTACCTCTTACCAATTGGGTATCAAACATTGTTCTAGTGATGAAAAAAAAAGGGACAATTCGAGTGTGCATCGATTAGAGGGATGTAAATCAAGCATGTCCAAAAGACAACTATTCTACACCCTTTATTGATCAGATTATTGATGAATGTGCCGGATGTGAAATATTTTCGTTCATGGATGGACTCTCTGACTACAATCAAATCAATATCCGCCCACAAGACCAATCTAAAACAACTTTTATATGTCCTTGGGGCACATTCGCCTATCGAAAGTTACCTTTTGGTTTGAAGAATGCAGGGGCTACATTTCAGAGGGCAATGAATTATGCCTTCCATGACATCAAACACATTGTTCAGCCTTATCTTTATGATTTACATGCTCATTCACGAAAGCGGTATGATCACCTGCAACATTTGAGAGCAATATTTTTATGGTGTCAACACTACAAGATAAGACTCAATCCACACAAGTGTGTGTTTTTTGTTGGCTCTGGTTGATTGCTTGGATTCATAGTCTCAAAAGATGGAATTTGACTTGATCCAATTAAGGTTCAGGCAATCCTTGACTTGCCTCCACCTTCAAATTTGTTACAGTTACAAAGACTTCAAGGGAAGACAAACTTTTTGAGGAGGTTCATTCCAAACTATGCTGAGTTGGCTAAAGGTTTTACACGTTTATTGAAGAAAGAGGTACTCTTCCATTGGGATCAGGTTGCACAAGCTTCCTTTGATGCTCTCAAAAATTCCCTGATTAGAGCATCATTAATGTATGTCCCAAACTATCAAAAAGACTATTACCTGTATCTTGCCACTGTAGATACAACCATTGGTATGGTTTTAGTCCAAGAAGAAAGTGGAATTGAACATCCTACTTATTACTTGAGTTGTAATCTCAATGATACAGAAAGTAAGTATTCTATGTCAAAAAGTTAGCTTTGGTAGCTGTTCAAGATATACAGAGATTTCATCATTATATCCTCCTTCGTAAAACTACCATTATATAGGATTGCAACCCTATGACATATATTTTGTCACGTCAATTGCTCGGGGGAAAATATTCAAAATGGATATTAATTTTGCAGGAGTTTAATTTAGAATTCATCAAGTCTAAATCAAAGAAATCTCTTGTCTTTGCCAAGTTACTTTGCGACCTTCCCTCATCCTCCAATGATTTAACATCAGAAGCATCAATCTTGGATGAGTCTCTGTTTCTTATTTCGTCAAGTGATCCATGGTATGGAGATATACTAGTCTATCTCCAGACCCAAGATTTTTGTCCTAATACCTCTCACTCTGAACAACGACGTACTCGATACCAAGCCAAAGATTATCTGATCATTGGTGATACACTTTACCGTCGTGGTGTTGATACGATTTTACATAGGTCATGAGGAAGCCGAAAAAGATTTGAATGAATGTCATTCAAGTGCTTGTGAGGGGAATTTATCTGGTTATGCTACCACACAGAGAATTCTCTTTGCTGGTTACTTCTGGCCAGCTATATTCAAAGATTGCATTATTGCTATCAAAAGTTTCCATGCTTGCCAGATATTTGACTGAAAAACTAGATTACCACCTGCACCCACTGCATTGAGTCATTGTTGTTGGCCCATTCGCCAAATGGGGCATTGAATTTATGACATGTAACCCCACCTCAACCGCGGGCATGGGTATATTATAGTCGCCATTGACTATTTTACCAAATGGGCTGAGGCGATGCCAACCTTGAACAACAGTGGCGAAACGATTGCTTTATTTTTCTTCAACCATGTGGTTGCTAGGGTTGGTGTACTGCAAGCCATAATTATAGATCATGGATCACATTTTCACAATCACATGATGGTTGAGTTTACCACCAAGTTAGGACTGTCACATGATAGTTCTACTCCATACTACCCGCAAGCTAATGGACAAGTTGAGGCTATCAACAAAGTCCTTAAGTGCATGTTGCAAAGAATGATTGGAGTTCATAAAATAAATTGGTAGATAATCCTATACTCAGTTCTGTGGGCATATCGAAACTTGGTGAGAAATGCAACCAGATTTACACCCTTTCAATTGGTGTATGGTGTGGAAGCAGTCTTACCAATCTAATGTGAAATCTTGTTTCTCAAACTCGTGATTGACCTGCTACCTGACACTTCTGAAGAAGAAGTGAATTTCTTGGAGTTAATCCATCTGGATGAAAACCTTCGTGATGCCGCATTGGCTAACAAAGCGCACAAGAAACGTATTAAGGCGCAATATGATAAAAATTTCAAGCCTCGTGTCTTCTTAGAAGGTGACCTGGTCTTGCTTTACGACCAGGAGTCTGATAAACTTGGCACAAGAAAATTTGAACCACTTTGGATGGGTCCTTACATTGTTAAGCGTGTTTTGACGAAAGGTGCCTACGCGTTAGAGGACTATGATGGGATTCCATTGTCGCAGCCTCGAAATGGGCTGTAAATTAAACGTTACTATGTTTAGTTAAGTGTATTAAAACTCAATGTATATATGCTTTGATTGCATGTGTGTGTGTGTGTTTCTTTTAGAGTTATTATTTGGTTAAGTAATCCACTTTGCATTTGGTGCAGATGTCGAACTTTTCGAAACCATTTGTTGGTTATGCCAATGGGGCTACTCGTAGTACGCAGAATTTATCCTCTACAGCATGGGCCATTTTCGCTCCAAGCGGTGAGTTAGTGAGTTTTAGAGGGATATGTATTGGATGATCGACGAACAACATCGCTGAGTATAGCACGTTGATTGAACTCCTCTCTGATGCCATTTCACTTGGCATATGCTGAATCATCATTAGGCTAGACTCAAAACTCATTGTACTACAACTTATTGGCATTTATACCATCCGAAACCTAGCAATTCATTGCATGTTCCTTAGAGTTCATATTTTGGAAAGGTATTTTGAGTTTATTCAATATCATCATATTTCCATAAATCTAAACACATTAACTGATTCTCTAGCAAATTATGTGTTAAATAGACATTTGCGACATATGTAAAGTAAATCATTTCAGTTCACATCATCAATTGAATAGGATTGCATCACTTGACCATAATAAAACTCTGAAAGTAAAATAGGCATTAAATTTTTTTACAAATAGTTTGTGTCCAAGAAAAATATTGGTCATCTGACCCAAAAACTCAAAATGTATGCAAAAACATCTAAGTAGACTAGTGTTGCTCATGATAACAGGTCACGACCTGTGTTATCATGCGTAAGAGTCTCATCCAACGACTCGACACACTGATGGTGTGGCGTTATAGTTGTATAGGAGACTCCTCGATCTAGACATCTCGAATGCCTAGGGTCAAATCCTTTATGTGATCTTGTAGCTCAGCCAATGTCTCGGCTAAGTCTAAGTCTCAAAGAATTGCTCTCCAAACAGGTCACTGTGCTATCTTACTTGCCTCTTTTTGGTGTCCCACAGGTCCAACAGGTCCAACATATGCATACATTTAAAAAATTGTTTTGTTTAGTCTTGGAAATAATAAAAAAACACAAAAAATGTAGAAACTTTAAAAATAAAAAACACTTTGGTCAAACAATTTACCTATAGCACTCCACTGTGCCCCAACTGGTAACATCAAATCCAAATCACCACAGAAATCCATTCCTGAATATGGATATTCTGCGAAGGCCATATCCTGTCAATCAAACCATTCAAAGAATGCAGGGGTAAATGAGATCAATGACTGACCAACATGTCTAGCCATAAGATCTACCCATCTCTGCATCCGTGGATCTCTAGGTCCAGGTACTCCTAGTGAAATGAGTTGTGGCTGCATAAGTGGTATTCTCTCTAGGGAAAAAGAAATCAAGATCGACCCATAGCCGAAATTTTTTGTCTTTCCATTCTTTACCTTGGTCAGTTGTTCTTTCATGGATGAAAGAACTGCCTCACACCAGTTGAACACTTTTGGCTCTAAACACTCTAATGCATATTGCATGTATGATCTGTTTGCCAAATGTAGTGTCGCACTACCATCCAATTTGGCAAAGAGGAACGTCCTCAATGGTAAATCACTAACATCCCTGATGTTAATCTTTATGTCTCTGCTAGGTTGAGCTCCTTCCTGGCAGAACTGTCATATATAGTCTCTCACTGATTCACCTCCTCTGGTAAATCCTGATAGTGATATGGGGGCACCCCACCTCGATAGTCCAGTAAAAAAGTATATATCATCAATGGTAAAAGGGATCACTTTGTCCCTGATGTGAAAGGCCTGACTGGTAGGATCCTAAGAACAAACAAGGAACTGTAAAAGCTCAATTTTTTTCCACATGCTAGATAATCGAAAATACTTGAGTAGCCCACAATTCCTTAGGGCGTCAACCGTACCATTTTTATCCAATGAATGTCTGCAATGCAACCATTAGACAAATTAGGATCCATTTTTTGAAAAAATCAGCGGCAAATTTGGGAGAAAACAGCTATGTAAATTTGATTTTTGCGCCCAGCGCACCCCTCCCTTAGAGACAGTGCACTGCAATGCATACAACCTTCTAGGTGTGTGCAATGTAGTGGACCTTTCGATACTGAAAGGGTGTGCTGATCCAAAGTTTGGAAAATGAAACCCTAGGTGTCTCAAAACTCAAAATTTTGCTTAAAACTAAAAATAAATGGAATCAAATGAAGGAGAAAAAGATAGCTCCTACCTAGTCTAGATGGCACGAGAAATGGTCCACTGAATCCTCTGCAATCAGCTAATGAACTTTGAGGTAAAAACTGCTCCAGAGCACCAAAATCAAAAGGTAAAAGTGAAATGGTAAAAATGAATGGTAAAACTTGTTTTTATGTTTATTTCTTGCACATTAATTGAGTAAACATTAGTTTTATTCATTTTTATCCATGGAACAGGTATTTTTAATCTATTTTGATGGTGTTTTGAGTAGGTTTAATAACTGAAATGTAGAATCTTACATGCTCAAATGTAAATTGAACATCTTTGACCACAAAGCAAAATTTTATCTTTTTTTTGAGCTTTGTTAAAAACAAAAAAGGAAACCCCTTGGAGTCCTCTTTAAGCTCTTTTCAGACTCTCTAAATATGAAAATATTGCCGAGCACTTGTCTTTTTGAGCTCATTAAAGGATTGGAAACGATATCTCTCTTGTATTATTTTACGCTTTTTCGGACTTGAGAGATTAATTTACGAAAAAGAACTTGTGTAGTTTCCTTTTCGTTCCTTTTCAAACTCCATAAACATGAAAAGGACTGAGTTATCTTTGTCGTTAAACTTGCTAAAAACATCAAATAGCCACAAACTTGTCCATCTAGACAAGACCAAGTTTCACCTTCACTAGACTCGTTAAAGCATCAAATAGCGATGGATTTGACCGAAGGGTGAAATTATACAACAAGCATATGTTATCCTCCTCAAGCTTGATTAAAAATAAAGAGGTACTAGTCAGCAATGACTGGGGAAAATTGGAAAAAGGGGAAAACACTTTATGGTAGCAAGTTGCTCTTGAACATGACACTTTCACCTCATCACCGTGACTATGTGGGTTGGGTCTTTCAGCTTGATGGTTATCACACCATTAATTTATCATACCATCCATTAATTTGTTGTGGGTCAATGCTACCAATTCATCTTAGTGTCACCGACATGTTCAAGAGAAGTCATTCAGTTCAAACTTCATCCTTTGCAATACCGTAAACCTTCATTTTCATGACCGCCATTCCTGAACCTTTTGTTGTCAGTCAATTTTTCATCTCCAAAATCATTTACCTGTGACGAGTCGCTTCTTGTCGACATCAGCACATTATCCAAGAAGTTGACTTAGAAACACCTGTTCAGTACCTTGAGGCTTGCATACATCAATGGCAGGTTTCTCGCTTCCGGCGATAAGTTGACATCATTAGCCTTCGACTGAAAGACTTTGTATGGTGTTCGACATCAAATCATTTATTCACACCATGTGAAATGTACTGTAGTACCTTGAGGGTCATTATCATTATCGGTGATTCCTCTCACATCTGTCAATGGCTTACATCATTGGCTGGTAATCAGACGATGTCTTTCCATGTTCGACTTCAAAACATCTATTCACATGGTTAGACTTGTACTTGAGCGAAATATTGAAAGAGATTGAAGACCCCGAACCTCATTTCATCCATCTGGGCTGTGATATATTTAGGAGTACTATATCAAATGTACAATGGCCTTACATTCATGGTCATCCATTCATGGGTCTATATCTGTAGATGACTATATTTGTACATGTAAGGAAAGTTTATAAGCTAAGTATGGGTATGCCTTCCCTCAACTAGTTCATGAGAAAAAATCAAATTATCATGATATATGTATTGTAATTAATACAGGTAACCTTCCGCTTCGAAACCTCCTCTCCACATGATAAAGCATTTCGCTCGACATACATATTTAAGACTTCATGCTTTAGGGGGTAACTATTACAGATCCATTTGGGAACATCAACCCCAACCTACAAATCAATACTATTAGGGCGCATCAAACCCTAATTCAGTTGTTACATGCCCTAAATAAGTCAACCATTAGAATGCCTAGCTTCCCAAGAAGTTTCATGACCAAAATCATCCAGAAACTACCTCTAAGAAGATCAGTGTAGGTAGGCATTCATTAGGGTTTGTTGCAATGCAAACCATACACTGACAGGGTGCTATGCAACGCACTTGGTCCCTCTTTGGCCTGCGCTGGGTGAATTTGAGCGAATTTCCATTGGGGTTTGAAAGATTCCTTATCCATTGGATGCCTCTAGAAGTTTCTCAAACCTATCTACTCCTTTGAGCTTGTATTTGGATGAGGAAGGGAGTTAAGGAACATCAATCCCTTATTCCTTCCTCCATGGAACTAAATTATAAGTTTGGGAGGGCACTCATTATCACCATTTATGGCATAACTTCCTTCATTCAACTATAAAAAGACCACTCATCTAAGTGATCAGGGGTTGGAAATTATTGAATTATAGGGAGATGCTGTTAGTATGAGACCTGAGTTTATTTAAAGTATTGTAATGATGTCAAAATGTCTTGCTATTATGAGGAGAGGATGGGATTGAACTGGAGGAGTGATGCTGGATCGAGCAATGGGTTGTAACTCTTCCTTTTACTATTAAAGTGTTCAAAGCTTTTTCCATATGCTTGTGTTATTCATTTATGCTTTCATATGTGTACCATGTACTTGATTCCATGCTATGTTTAATCAATAGTCATTATCATATGCTTTGATTGGTTGTTGTCTTCTGTCTGTGTGCAGGTACTCTTCAAGCGGATTAAGTATGGAGAGGAGCGACAAAATTGGTCGAGGGAGATAAGGAACAAGCGAAGGCTACAGGTAGGCTTCTTTACCTCTTATTTAATCTATTCATCATAGGAAAAGTAGAGAACTCTTTAAACTGTTGTTCTAGACTTAGCTACTAGTCTAGGGGTTTAAGCGTTTATCCGTAGAAACTAAACTTCCCAAAACAAACACCCTACCAAGCATTAGCATCTCAAAGGTGATCAAAGAAATGCGATTCTAGGTTGAATGAGAACTTGAATCAAAACATTTACCTCAACTGAACACACAGGCTTCATAGCCACATGCAATTTTCATATTGATCATGAGTCTATAATCTACAATTGTCATTTCTTTTTACTGTAACGAAAACTATTAGTTTTCTATTTTTGTTGCTATGTGGTCGAACGAGATGAATCATTATATTATCTAAGTTTGAAGAAAGAATCTTGTGATACACACACACAAACACACACACACACACACACACACACACACACACACACACACACACACACACACACACACACACACACACACACACACACACACACACACACACACACACACACACACACACACACATGCAGTTTGGAGTAGAGGAGAGTAATCGATATATAACTGTATAATACTATTTACTCTTAATATAATATGAAGCTTGTGTGTGAATTTATTGGTGTTTCACGACTATGATTTGATGTGCTTGATGTGGATGAATTTGAGATTAGATTCAATTATGTGTTAGTAGTCTAATAACATGAAGACACATGTCAGCCTTAGGGAGGGGTCCACTTAAGGTACAATATTGTTCTGTTTGATTTTATTTTTGTTCTATAAGTATGTTAATAGTTTTGTTATGTTTGTAGCAACTTTAATGTATTTAATTTCTTTTTCATTGAGTTGATTTTAGTTTGTTTCATCATATTTCATAGAATAATAGTTATCATAGTAGTGAATGTTTGGTTTGATGTTCTTTCCTTTGAATTTATAGATTAATAATGCTAGGAGTTATTTTAGATTAGGTTGATTGGGGGATGAGACATCTAGTTACTCACTATAGAGCCAACCTCCTCTAAAGTAGATGTTGCAGAATGATCTGGATCTCTTCAGCTAATAGAATTTACCAATATCTTTTACTTCAGTTATGTTAGCATAATTTCATATAAAAGGGTATGAAAAGCCACATGTGCATACTATAAATAATATGAAACATAACAACAACCATCAAATCAAAAACACACAACACATTGATAACAGAGTTAACCCAATGTGGGTTACGTCTTCGGGCCTTAGTGTCAAGAGTGGGGAGGTCACTTCATTAAATGGTGCAAGATGATGATGAGTAAATAGTACATTCTTTGTCGTTATAAGGATAAATACCCTCAACCAAAGTGGCATGTCTCTCCACGTGATTTTCTCCTTATAGGAACTCTCACTCAAATGGGCCCTCCTTCAGCATGACAAGCTAATAAAATCTCACATGATGTGGCATACAAGTATCCCTCAATATAATGGTAATCTAGGATCTCAACAAGAAAAACATCATCTCAACAAATTAGAAGAAAAGCATGGTATCACTGCATCATTTACCTCCACTTTCGGGGATGGCCAAAAATTGCAAAGCTCACTTGACAAAATGGATTGCACCTTTGAATTCGTGGTGTGAAATCGTGTCAAACGACTATAAACTTTGACCCTTTCTGACACCAACAAATTATAGACCCTTGGGAACCTTCAAGATTGCCCCAAAGATTCCTTCCTAAAGATTGACAAAAAATCTACTACTTGGATGAATATCTTGAGTACACCAATGCACTCCCTATGAAATTCTATGAAAAATAACTATAAAATTGGCATCATTATGGCTCTTTCAAAAATCATCCTCCAAGGGAATATTTTAGATTGCATAAGATTCCACAAAGATTCCTTCCTGCTTGACGCATGAAGTTTTGTTGCTCAGATGACGAAATAGACTATAAATTTGGAATCCTGGTGAGAAACGTGCAAAAATGTCTATAAACTTGTCCACTTTTGTCACTGGCACCTTTGGAATATTTTCAGCATCTCATAAGATACCCTAACTCTTGGTTCCACCCCCCAAGCCGCTCAAGATTTCCCTTGTTCTCCACCGTCGAGCCCTTGGTGAAATGAATTGATTGAGTTTATATAAATTTGTGAGGGAAGATATACCAATTTCGGGCTAACAAACCATTGGTAGTTGATACTATGTTAATGTTGAAAATAACAACAAGAAATGTTAAAAATAACATCAAGAAAGTAAAAAAATCCTAATTTGATTTTGTCCTTGAATTAAATTGTAATTTTAGTTCTGATAGCAAATTTCAATAGTTAACTAAGTTAATTTGACTTAGTTGGCTCAGTTAAATCGAGTTGGGAGTCTATCTAGAGCCATGTAGAGTGGTTCCTAAATTTTAGGGGCCCGGGTTGAGTTCTTTTGAGTTTTAATTATTTAATTCAGTTTAAATGAGTTAAATTCAGTTAAACTAGTTCCAACTGATGAAGGAATTGGTGGGAGAACCAGTAGTTAGGTGTAACCTCTAGTAGTGGAGTGTAATGAACATTGCTCAACCAGTAAACTGAAGATTCACTCATAATTAACCCATGCATGTCAAATCAGAGAACAACTCAGTTGAGATTGGAGTTCTGGGACAGTGGACTATCAGTTTTATAATCATATAAATTAAATAGATGGTGCATGAAATCTGAAGAAGGCCTAAAATAAATCATTCCTTGATTAGAAAACTCACTAATTTTAGCCATTCGAATTTCCTTTAAAAGGAGGAATGGAGACACAAGTTTAATCTTTGTTTTGGTGAGCACGAGTTGTTGAGACCCAGCAATAGGAAGCACAAGTTGGTGCGTGGAGTTCGTGAGAGAGGTGTGCCAAGAGAATCTTGTGCACATGTTGGTAGTGAGATAGATAGAAATAGTGTAGAGGTTTCTTGTGAAACACACTCCTCCCACATCTACCCAAGTAAACGACCAACCGCGGTAAACATGTGATGAGAAGTTACTATGATATGACGCGATCTCCTAAGTCACATTAAGGAAGTGGAACTGATAGAAGCACACCATATAATATCAACAATAAGATCCCTATGAGCCATCCCAAACTTTCTTCTAACCATCCCCTGGGTCCCATTGATATTTTACACTATTACACCTCTCTGGACACTCCCATGCTATCGACATGCCAACATCTAAAGAGCTTTGGATGCTCCCACAAGCCTGCATGCCTGCGTCCATAGACTATTTCCAGCAGGCCGATGCTAGAGTCTGCAGGATCTAAGGCGTTTTTCAAGCCTAGAATTTTGTCCACTTCCCAAAACTTGTTGTAACTTCCGAAATCCATTAAACACATGATGACAAGACTAATAAACCAAAAAATAATTCTAGGACTAGGCCTGACCATCCCTAACTGAGACTAACATTCTTTCAAACAATTGGCATCAATGCAATCTACAGGTTTAGACAACAGATCTGAGCATAGGGGTCTCATACTTATCTTATATTCTTTATGAAACATTGTTTCCTTATCACATTAGTTGCAATTTCATCCATTAAGCAATTGCCACATTGTTCATTCATTTACAAGTGGAAATATGATGAGAGCCATAGATAGCCGCTATCATAATACATATGCATAACCAACATAATAACCATAGAAGTACCAAGGAAACAATAGCCATATAATCCATATATAAACCATTATAATACTCATGAAATAAAAAGGAGGAATAACCTCATATTAATGATGCAAAATCCAACCTGGTATTGGACTACCTCATTCCACCCGACAGTAGACATGGTTGAGCCAAAACTCTCTTCATCTAGTCAGCATTGTGCCATATTTGAAGCATGAATGGGTCTCATAAAACAGATCAATCAAAACAATCCAAGGCTTCTAGAGGCCAAACAACTTCAACCCATTAAACAATGATTCCGCCTCATGGTAAGGCATCACAAAACCATCATCAGATTGGTCTCTAACCTAGCCTTTTAGGGCTCCAGAGCGTTTGTTCCAACCCAACTTCCAGGACTAGTAACTCAAACCATGGTTGTGACCGGGCTCTAGAGCATTTGTCCAACCAAAGCTCTAGGACTAGTAACTAAACCCATAACTTATACAAGGCTCTAGAGCATTTGTCCAACCAAGGCTCCAGGACTAGTAAGTCAATCCACCAAGTGCTCCAGAGCATTTCTCCAACTAAGGCTCCAAGACTAGTACCTCAACCCAAGTTGTTACAGGGCTCCAAAGCATTTTTCCATCCATTTTTCTAGGACTAAAACTCAACAGAAGTCATTACAGGGCTTCTAGAGTTTTTTTCCAACCAAGGCACCAGGAACTAATAACTCAACCCAAGCTAAAGGAAACATGATAACCAACCAAAAAAAAAAGAAATAAACCCACAAAACCATGGCTATACAGGAAATGGAAAGGCTAGGAAAATCTACTGTCAATCCAGGCAATCCTCCATGCCAATGATAGATCAAAACCAAGAAACCACACGAATGTGCCATGCATGCCAAAACTAGCAAGGAAACCATACATGTGACTCGATACCTGTAAATAAATCTAGTTGTAGTTGCTGACCCCGATGTCCTCTTGTGCTTTCTGGCTCTTCCTTTTCCTTCTTGCTTCAAAATTCCAAGTATGCCACACTTTCCAAGAGTGCTCCAAGAAAATTGTCCAAGAGTATGAGCAAGAGAGAGAGAGAGAGAGAGATAGAAGAGAGATCCATGAAAACATGACAAAATCCTGCCAATTGATCCTCAAAGCCTTTTTATTAGTGAGGCCTCTATTTTCTTCAATTTCCATTACTTTCCTTCATTTTCCTCCTCACCTGAAATGTGTGACCTTTCACCTTCCTTTTCTCCCAATTTCCTTTATTTTCATAAATAAAATGCTAATTAATGCCTCATGCCTTTCCAAAGCCTTTTTCATTGCCTTTGCCAATTTCCTTAGCCATAATAAATCGAATGAACACCGACTATGATATTTTCCCCACCATTCATCTTGGAATACGTGTCCCATGACCATGGCCTTATATATTTTTACATGAATTTTCAACCAACACTATTAGATAATGCTCCCCCTTGGGGGAACACCATCCTCGATGTTCAATGACACCTATAAACAACAGGACTGCTAAAAACAAAACATACTACGCATGGAGCTTTATAACATAGCTCGTTGTAGTATTTTCAATTACTACTACTAAAACATGACAATCATACGTTTATTGGAGCTTTATAACACAACTCATTACAATATTTACAATAACAACCACATATACTTATACACATTTTCTTCAACCAACAAATAACCATATTCTCTATGGAGCTTTATAAATCCATCTTGATACAATATTTACAATAATACACACATATACACATATGCACATTCACTCAAACAATGAATAAAAGGATATTATGCCTGCATCCACAACAAGGGAATCTAGAGGCTCACACCTCCATCCTCAAAAGTAGTACCAGGATTCACCTCCTTCCCAGGAAGTCTAGAATCCACTGTTAAAGTCAATGTTGCATCCAATATCCAATGCTACAATCCTGTGCCACTTGTCCTCTTAGTGAACAATTACCGGCTCATTATTCGAGGGCACGCTCCCAATGTGCATTTGATTCCCTATGGAAACACCAATGAGCAAAAAAAATATATCCTCGACCTTCCCTTCTCTCCTACACAATCCCTTGGGCAATCCGGTCACCCCCTTCCATGTAATCACACACCTTCCAAGTTCTGATGGAACCCCCATCCTTGGCAGTCCATCCATTGGCAAGGCTTCCTCGCATGAAAAGATCAACAACCAAGGCATATACCTACCTCAAAGCCATCAAACCATTCATAACATGCTCATGGAAATCAATGGACACTATTGGGTACCAGTGTCCCATAATGGCCCTTACCCTAAAGTGCTTTACCAACATACTGATGCATGTTCCAATTCTTTCACTAATTCTACTAATTCTTGTAGTGAGTTTCAACCACCCAACTCGGCATTTCTGTGCTTCTTTTACCAAGTACATAACTTCCATTAGATTTAAAATAAAATAAATTCACATCATACCTCATTGATATCTCGTCAATAAGGTACAATTGCAATCCTATTTACTTCATGCCACAACAAGTCAAACCAATTGTTTGATCAAATCATCATGAATAAACATATCACATCAAGTTAGCTCGAAACACAACCATCATAGATCAAAATCATAATCACATGTAACCATCATAAACCAGAATCATAGATCACATGTAATCAACATAAACCATAATCACAAATAACATGCATAATTAAACTGAAATAAAATATTGATACTTATCCTTTAGTAGATCCTTAGCTTCTACCTTTGTCCTTATTTTGTACGCACACCAGATTGGTTTCCACACCCGAAAAATACCCAGTGCCTTCTCCTCAACCATGTGCACATACACATAGTTTGCAACACATAGATACAACCACACATGACATACAACAACATGCAATACATGCACCTACATATAACATACTACACATACTTCTACACCCGGTACACCACCACAAAATACATTCACTTACACTTGATGTACAACACAATACATATACATACACAATGTACAAAAAAATACAACACAAATGCCTACATTCGGTGTACACTGCCACAAAATACATGTACCTACACGTGGCGTACAACACAACACAATGCATTTATACCCTATGTACAACACCACATAATACATGTAGCTACACCTGGCATACAACACAACAAAAGACATGTACTACATAGAGTACAACACAACGAGTACACATTTCACAATACCACAACTACACAATGCACATACATAGTACCACATGTACACAAAACAACATGTACGGCATGCACATAATACCACATGTATACCAGTACCACATGTACAACATGTACATAGTACCACATATACACAACACCATCTGCACAACGTGTACACAACATTACATGTACATGAAACCACCTGCACAACGTGTACACAATGCCACATGTACATCATACCACCTATACAATGTGTACAAAATGCCAGACGTAAACAACACCATCTGCACACAACACCATATGTACAACATGTACACGAAACCACATGCTGACATCACCACTTGTACAATCATGCACACAACACCATATGTACATAGCACCACATGTACAACATGCACACAACACAATATGTACATAGAAATACATATACAACATGTATATAGCACCCTATGTACACAACGTTGCATATCCAACATGCACACAACACCATATGCACATAACACCGCATATACATCATGCGCACAGTACAATATGTACACAACACCATGTATCAACAAGTACATAACACCATCTATACGAGCACTGCATATGAAATATTCACACAACGCTATCTGTACCACCTTGTACATAACATGGCATAAACAACATGTACACACACTATGTATACACAACACTGCATATGCACAACATCACAGATGCAACATGTGCAACAGATACAACATATGCACAATAGTAGTACCGCACATCCAAAACCACAGTATATGTACCAAGAAAACTTGTTTCTAGAGTATCTCTGCCATCTATGCTTATCCTAGCATGTGATAAAGCACATTGTTTTCATTCCATTGAGGTATCCTTCAATGTTACCTGTCATAACATGAACATAGGCATAATACAATCATACAATTTCAATTCATATCCACATGATACTGACCTCATATATTTGTCATGACTACTCTTCTCACTTGATTCCCATAAGACCAGGAACCTTGTCATGGCATTCACCTACATAAGCAATCGTTCCTCTGCCAGAATGATCCCTGACAACCCTGTCCGACAGTGGCATAGATACATAGATACATATACATAAACATTATCATAAAACAATCATTATATTATCAGACAACAAAATACATACACACATATATACATATAAACATTATCATTAAACAACCATGATCCATGATGACCCTGTCGGATATGGCATACATACACACACACATACATATATAAACATCAACATAATCATGATCACAACATAATTACCAAACATCATAAGGTCAAGGTTAAGAGAACTTCCTTTATTCATGCAACACATGCACAACATTGAGAACAATAGTTCCCAACGTAGCCAAGGCATATGACACCTCAAATCCATTCACCTCACCTTTCTTGATTACCTTTCCCATGATTGACCTTCCATCGTCCATTTACACCAATCGACCTAACCAGGCCAACTAGCTATCATACTCTTGCCTTCAACTACCCTTATACATGCACCGAGCTTCATCCAGGTCTTGCATTACCTGTTGAATTTCATTTAACTATCCCCAATCTCCATTAACTTTCCTCTTTCCCAACCAATTCCCAAGTCTCAACAAATGAAAGGAAAGACAAGAAATAAATAAGAAGGATACAATGAAAATCAATAACAATATGACACCACAAACAAAGTGGTAAGGCCTTGCACCATACATAACAAATATGCAATCAAGTGCAAGCAAATAGAAAATACCTAAAGCACAAAACTAGCAACAGAAATCATGACTCAATCCCCATGGTTCCCAAGGAAAGCTCAACCCAAGCCTTCTTCAATATTTCATGGCAACCTCTTTGCCATGCAATCTCCTACATCATATCCCCATAAACACATAATAGTCATCGCATAAATAGATATATAATATACTAGATATTTTACCTTGTTGTGCAAAGAAAATTTCCTTGCAACTGAACACATCCATTCCATCTCTCAAGGGACTCCAATTCCCTTGCCAGATCCACCTGTAACTAGAGACTAGCTAATATACCTGGTGAGTAGATGTTCATGAATCTAGAACATATCCACATAATGTCAGACAAGATTAAGGTTAAGAAAACTTCCTTTATGCAAAGCACTCATTCGTTTGGAATTAGGGTTTCCAAACATATCCAAATGAATCCTTTCCCAATTCCTTTCTTTTACCTTTTTACCTTGTTGCAATTGAGTCTTACTATGCATTGTCACATCACCCAATTGTTGCTTATATAACACATCAACTATTACCTTGTCATGCTAATGCCAAGCATTTTTCCTACAACTTCTCACACATGTCAACCACATGTTCCAAATATCAAGACAATCATATCTATCACTTTGAAATTGACCTTTACCAAGATTAATAGTCATGTCATAATCCATAGTCAACTATTAGTCATCAGACATAATGCTACAATTGTCACCTACTACACTAAAGTAGTTATCAACTATATCAAAACATATGTGTTAGTATGATCATCTTAAAACAAGATCAGTTGAACACATACTCATATTTTGAAATTCATCAAACACCCAACCAACTTGCAAACATACCATGTTAAATTAATCAACTATATGGCATAATCAAATAGCCAAGCACCAAATATACAACATAAGCAAGCTCATACCTTGATGTATCTCAGGGGAGGCTATATTGTCTACACATTCAATCCAGATTAGCATGATATAACTTCACAACATATCAAATCAAACATAAATAAGGTCACGATATCCATAATATTCACTAGCTAACATGTTCACATCATAAACTCCTAAATAATTATCATTCATACATGATAATCACATCTACATAATCAGTCTAGATTAGTAAGACATAATATCACATCATATTAACTCATACCTAAATGTCATAATATTAACCATTTTCATAGACCAATCCAAATTAGTATGATACACATAACATTAAGATCTTAATGTAATAACCCTAATCATCAAGTTACTAGCATATAACAACAACAAGTTAACCTATAACATACTCATCAACAACATATAACCTAATCATCAAACTAACTATCATATGACAACAACAAGTTAACCTATAACATACTCAACAACAACATATAACATATAACATAATCATAACAAGTTTTTAACATAGATAAAAAAGAGAAACGCATACAACCATAGTTTAGTATCATTCACGACTATCCGACACATGTGCATGTGACTATACTTTTCAACTAGCATCTATATTGTATTTAACCATAACATCAATAGACATGTACTTAAACCTAATGTATATAACACTAATGCATATAATAATCCATTACTAACATACCTGCATGACAAACATACAATACATGTATGATGATCTGCTCTTACCCCAAGGTATAATGCTGCAACCTCATTATGATGATTTGCATCTCCTGCTCTATCTCAGCCAACACATTAGCCACATAACATACCAATAGCATCATGATGACCTAATTGCATACAATGACCTCACAATGCATGTCTAACCTACTATACATGCATAACGACAACCATGGCAATGCATGCATAACAACATATATACACCGATATGCATAACAAATGCATATACAACCATACACTCATGATGACACATCCCACAATAATACCATCAACCTTCACATGGAGAAATCACTATAACCATGATCAACACCATGGAAATGCAACAAGCACATGGACTACAAGCATAAGCGACACATATGAAACCGGCATGAATGCATGACCAACACATCGTTCATTTAGTTCGAGCAGTGAACCATGCTCTGATACCACTCTGAAACACCCTTCTCCCACATCTACCAAGTAATCGGTCAAATAGGGTAAACATGTGACAAGAAGTTACTATGATATGATTCGACCTCCTAAATCAAGCTAAGGAAGTGGACCCGACAGAAACATACCATACAAACCTTCAACGTCAACAATAAGACCCCTGAGAACCATCCCATCCTTTCTTCTAACCATCCCCTGGGTCCCATTGAGTTTTTAAGATATTACACCTCTAGATGCTCCCATGCAATGTGCATGTGATCATCGAGACAAGTTTGTACACTCCCACAAGCCTCCATGTCTGCGTCCATGGACTATTTCCAGCAGACCTGTGCCAGAGTCCACGAGATTTAAGGAACTTTTCAAGCCCACAATTCTGGACACTACCCAAAACTCATTGTAACTTCTTGAATCCATTAAACACATGATGACAAGAGTAATAAACCAAAAGCTAACTCCAAGACTAGGCCTTACCATCCCCAACTCAGACTGACATTTTGTCAAACACTTGACATCAATGCAATCTATAGGTTTAAACAATAGATCTGAGCATAGGGGTTTCATGCTTATCTGATATTCATTATGAAGCGTTGTTTCCTTATCACATTAGTTGCAATTTCATCCATTAATACATTGACACATTTTTCATTCATTACAAGTAGAAACATGATGAGAGCCATACATAGCCATTGTCATAATACATATGCATAACCAACAAAATAACAACATAAGTACCAAGGAAACAATAGCCATATAATCCATATATAAACCAGTACAATAGTCATGAAATAACAAGGAGGAATAACATCATATTAATGATGCAAAATCCAACCATGTATGGGACTACCACATTCCACCCCATTATAGACATGGTTGAGCCAAAACTCTCTTCATCTAGTCAACCTTGTGCAATATTTGAAGCATGAATGTGGGGTCTCATAAAACACATCAATCAAAACCATCCAGGGCTTATACAGGCCAAAAAACCTCAACCCGTTAAATAGTGATTCCACCTCATAGTCGGGCATCACAAAACCATCATCACATTGGTCTCTACCCAAGCCTTTAAGGGCTCCAGAGGATTTTTTCTAACCCAACTTCCAAGATTAGTAACTCAACCCATGACTATTTTTTGGATCCAGAGTGTTCGTCCAACTAAGGCTCCAAGAATAATAACTCAACCCAAGTTGTTACACAGCTCCAGAGCATTTGTACAACCAAGGCTCTAAGACTAATAACTCAACCCAAGCCATTACAGGGCTTCCAGAGAATTTGTCCAGCAAAGGATCGAGGAACTGATACCTCAACCCAAGCTAAAGGAAACATGAGAACCAACCAGAAAAACAAAGAAATAAACCCACAACATCATGGCTATCTAGGAAATGGCAAGGCTAGGAAAATAAACTGTCAATTGAGGCAATCCTCCATGCCAATGATAGATTAAAACCAAGAAACCACATGCATGTGCCATGCATCCCAAAACTAGCAAGGAAACCATACTTGCAACTCGATACCTGCAGATAAATCCAGTTGTAGCTGCTGACCCTGATGTACTCTTGTGCTTTACATCTCTTCCTTTGCCTTCTTGCTCCAAAAATCCAAGTATGGAACACTCTCCAAGAGTTCTCCAATAAAACTCTAAGTGTCCAAGAGTATGTGAGAGAGAGAGAGAGAGAGAGAGAGAGAGAATAGAAGATAGCTCCACCAAAAACTGAAAAGAGCCTATCAAGTGATCCTCTGAAGCCTTTTTATTAACGAGGCTTCTATTTTCTTCAATTTCCATTATTTTACCTCATTTTCCTCCTCACATGAACCCTGTGACCTTTCACCTTCCTTTTCTCCTAATTTCCTTTGTTTTCATAAATAAAATGCCAATTAATGCCTCATGCCTTTCCAAAGCCTTTGCCATTGGATTTTCCAATTTCCTTAGCCATAATAAACTGAATGAACACCCACTAGGATGTTTTCCCCACCATTCAAATTGGAATACGTGTTGCATGACCTTGGTCTTATATATTTTTACATGATTTTTTAACCAGGGTTGTTACAACTCGGGCTTGCGTAAATCAATGTAATCTTCCATGTTTTCTAATTAATGAAATATACATATAGCGGGGGTTCTTAGTTGTGGATTTCCCCAGAAAATTATTGTGTTGTGTGATTAAATTATTTTTCTTTTATGCGTCATGATTTTATTCATCAATTATTGTTTTTGCTGATGAGTAGAGTAGAATCAAGTCAATTGTTTTAGAATATTAAAATACGCAGTTTTAATCTACAAGGAATTTCTACAGTTAAGGTGTGTGTTGGTTGGGAGGTCCCAAGTTCCAACCGCAGGCCTCCAATTTTGGCACATTCGTTATATTTGGCACAACATTTGATTTCGTTAATGGTCTGGTGTGGTGGTTATGTAATATGGGTTACATATGAAACACGTCGGTTATGTTTCTGGTTTGTTTTTGGGGTCGTTGCCAGTGGGCTAGCCCACCAGTAAACAAGGGTTCGACACTTGATCACCCTGACATATGTGGTATTACCATTATGTAATGTGGTCAAGTTTACATCAAAATAGAAACCAATACCCTAGCTATCAATACAAGGCCAAAAACATGATCGTTTCTTTAATAAGCAATGGAAAGCACATCATCACTTTTACGTTTATGTTGCAACACATGATTTACAAAATGCAGCCATGACAAGCTACCGAATCTAGTAGAAATATCTCTCACTCGTAAAGGTGAATGGGTCATCATGATAGAGTTGATTTGATTGTTGAACAACTCTTCCAACTGGTTCCTGCACAAGCGCTTTTTCCTTGAGACACTACTCTGGATGGAGCCTCCAACACATGGCTCTTTGATGTCCACCTCAGTTGTAATGAATACAAAAATTTTTCTTCCTCCAAACCTGCTTAACCGGCTTCTTTCCCTGATGTGAAGAAGGCCTTTCACACCTTATCCTCTTTCTTGCTTCCATTATCTTCCAGCACTCAACAACCACATGGTTATACAAACCACACTAACTACATGTTTTTCTATGGTATGACTTTTGCTCATCATTAACAATATGCTTGTAATCAAAATGAAATTTGGAATAATGATATTGTTTATAGCTCTCTTGATTGTATTTGGTGTGACATTGGTGATGAGAGCTTTCCTTAGCTCTTCCTATGCAATATGCACTGTCATGAGAGGATTGTAATATGTTCCAATCATCCTCTTTCTCTTATGGCTTCGACAATTTCTTGGAAGCTTTTGATACCTTTGAGAACTCTCCTTTAGTGTATCCCAAGCCTACAAACCGAGGTATTTGTACAACCTCCAATCGCTGAGTCATCCCTTGGACATTAACACCAAGTCCTCCTCCTTTATACCCCATCTTGGTAAGGAGTCTCATGCCAATTCCTGAAATGGGTACCTCCATGTTTCCAACAGAAATAACATCATGTGAAAATGAAACTAATGAACGATCAACATTGTTTACCTCAGCTGTCAATTTTGAAATAGGTTATGATGGCTTCACCAAGCCTTATTTGTGCTTCAAATTTTCCAAGGCCTCTTTTGTGGCTCGTAACTGAAGCTTCAATCTTTGCTTCTCTTCTTTTTCTTCTCGAAGAGGTCTCTTCAATTCAACATTCTCTGCTTGAAGTATTTGACTGGTCTCCTCATTGTAATGATGAGAATACGATGAAGAAGGTGAATGTTTACTTGAGGGGGTATATGGAGCATCGCCCTTTGATACTTCTTTCTCATGTTCCTCTTTTGCCATCTTCTCTTCATAATATGCATACATTATGCCCACCATGCATGCCATCTTGAGGAGGTCCTCGTAGAGATCTCTGTTGTTCTCTATTTCCATTATTGTTGCATGTTCAATCATTCACACTCACAATTCACATAAGAAAGAAGACCACTCTGATACCAAACTTGATCCGGATCTCTTTAGCTGTCGGAATGAACCAAGATCTTTCAATTCTCTGATGTTAGAAGAATTACATATAAAAGAGTATGGAAATCCACATGTGCATACTGCAAATAATATGAAACATAACAATAACCATCAAATCAAGAACACATAACGCATTGATAACGAGTTCACCTAGTGTGGGTTACATCTCCAGGCCTTGGTGTCAAGAGTGGGGAGGTCACTTCATTAAATGTTGCAAGATGATGATGAGTACATAATACATTTATTTTCATTACAAGGATAAATACCCTCAACCAGAGTGGCATGTCTCTCCACGAGATATTCTCCCTATAGGAAATCTCACTCAAATGGGCCATCCTTCAACATGAAAAACTACTGAAATATCACATGATGTGGCTTACAAGTATCCCTGAACATAATTGTAATTCAGGATCTCAACATCAAAAACATCATCTCAACAAAGAAAAAGAAAAACATGGCATCACTACATCATTTACCTTCACTTTCAGGGATGGCCGGAAAATGAAAAGTTCAACTGACAAAATGGACTACACCATTGCCTTTGTTGCACAAAATCATGTAAAACAACTATAAACTTTTCCCCTTTTTGACACCATCAAATTATAGACCCTTGAGAATCTTAAAGATTCCCCCAAAGATTCCTTCTTGAATATGGCCGAAAAATCTACTGCTTGGATGAATATTTTAAGCACACCATTATGCTCCCTGGGAAATTTTGTGAAAATTGACTATAAAGTTGGCATCATTATGTTTTTGCCAAAAATAGGACTCCAGAGGAATATTTTAGATTCCAAAAGATTCTACAAAGATTCCTCTCTATTGAACCCCTGAATTTTTGCTACTCAGATGAGGAAACAGACTGAACAGTTGGTCTCCTCGAGAGAAAACATGTAAAAATGAGTATAAACTTGTCAAATTCTATCACTGACACCTCTAACCCTCCAAGGGAATCTTTTCAACATCTCATAAGATACCCTAGCTCCTTTTTCCGGCCCCCAAGCCGCTGAAGGTTCCGCCTATTCAACACCGTCAGGCCCCTGGTCGAATGAATTGATTGAGTTTATATAAATTTGTGAGGGAAGATATACCAACTTTGGGCTAACAACCCATTGGTAGCTATTACTATGTTAAGGCATGCGTTGATTGGGAGGTCCCGAGTTCCAACTGCGGGCCTCCTATTTTTTCACATTCATTATATGTGGTGCGACATTTGATTTTGTTAACGGTCCAATGTGGTGGTTATGTAATACGTGTTGACACAATGGTTTGGTATGACAGTGTATATAATGCGGCTAACTTTAAATGGGATGTGGTTACATATGACACGTGATGGTAACATTTTTTGTTTGTTTTTGAAGCTGCCTTTGGCAGTCCGACCCACTGGCTAGCGTGGGTTCGACACCCACTAGCCCTGGTATTTATTGTATCACTGTTATGTAATGTGGTTTGGTCTTTGGGCTGTTGGGCGAGGTCCCCGACCAAATGTGCCCCGACCCATTTTAAATAGAACATATATATATATATATATATATATATATATATATATATATATAAACCATTGGGGGTAGCAAGAGTGCCAACCTCCCACCTGAGTTATATTTTCTTAATTATTCAACCCACCATCTAAAAACGTCCAACTGTTTTTGAAGGGTCACTGGGAAATTTAAGTAGCCAATAAATTCACTCATTCCAGTGGCTGGATTCCATTCATTGGGACTCGACCAAATTTTTTCCTTGTTATTGACTACCACTTGGCCAAGTTTGACTAGAAATTTTACCAGCTATAGCTTGAGCATACAAACTAATGATTTGAGTGTCGTTCATACCGCTGGAATCAAGGTGACGAGCACTACAATCTAGTCTTAGTTTTGCGTCAATCCCATGAATGTGAATTTTGAGGTTTTCCATAGCCACTTTTGAATTCTAAGCATGTTTAGAGCTACCTAGACCATTCCTCCCCACTGAGGAGATTTGTTTCCTCCAAAATCATGAACATAATCTACAACTGTTGTGTTACATTGTCTACACCACATGTGTCCTGACAAATGACACTTCATTCTCCTCCACCCTTGTTTTTCAGAGCCATAATTGATGAACCGACACTTGCATCCCTTGTAGTACAATATTTTCAAATTACATGCTCAATTACATGACCAACCTTGACCCAAGCATCCCCATATTTTCCAAGATTTTATAAGACACACTCTTGGCCAAGTTTACATCAAATTAGAAACCAATACCCTAGCTATTAATACAAGGCCAAAAACATCATCGTTGCTTTAATAAGTGATGGAAAACACATCATTAATTTTACATTTATATCACAACAATTGATTTAAAAAATTCAGCCATGACAAGCTACGAGATCTAGTAAAACCATCTCTCACTCATAAAGGTGAATGGGTCATCGTCCTGGAGCTGATTCACTTGTTGAACAACTCTTTCAACTAGTTCTTGCATGGGAACTTTGTCCTTTAGATGCTGCTCTAGATGGAGCCTCAAACATGTGTCTCTTTGATGTCCACCTCGGTTGCCATGACTGCAAAAATTACTCTTCCTCCAGACATGCTTAACCGACTCCCTTCCCTAATGTGGAGAAGGCTTTTCATGCCTCATCCTATTTCTTGTTGCCATTCTCTTCTAGTACTCAACAACCACATGGTTATGCAAACCACAAAAACTACATGTTTTTCTATGCCATGATTTCTACTCATCATTAACGATATGCTTGTAATCCAAATGAACCTTGGAATACTGAGACTATTTATACCTCTCTTGAATCTATGGTGCGACCCTTGCGATGAGAGCTTGCCTTAGCTCTTCCTTTGTAATGTGCACTATCATGGGAGGATTTTGATGGGTTCTAATCATTCTCTTTCCTTGATGGCTTCGAAAATTTCTTGGAGGCTTTTGATACCTTTGAGCACTCTCCTTCAGTGTATCCCAAGCCTGCAAACTGAGGTCTTTGTGTAACCTCCAATGGCTGAGTCATCCCTTGGCCATCATTATGTGAATTTTGAGGTCTAAAATGGGCCTCCTGAGAGAAATGTACAACCAAAATAAAATTTAAAAGAACCAATAGGATTCAAGATTATGATGTCAACCATGAGGAATGATTCACCTCTTTTAGAGTTAAAAAGTAAAAAGATTAAAAAATAATAAAATAATAAAACTACTTTTTCAACTCGTATTTTCAACTTATCTCCAGAAGGTTTTACTCAAATTTCAAGTGTGAGTACTCATTGGATGAAAAATTTAATTCCTCATCCAAGGATTTCCCACGTTGCATACTTTTGATGGACCCCACTAAAAGAAAAATGAGAAATACATGAAAAAACATGATTGCAATCACAGTTTTCATGTATTTCTCATTTTTAATGCACAGGGTCCAATGAAAGTATGCAACATGGTTACTCCTTAGATGAGGAATCAAATTTTGCATCCAATGAGTATTGTCACTCAAAATTTGAGTAAACCCATAGGGAGATAAGTTGAAAATATGAGCTGAAAAAATAGTTTTTTCTTTTTTCCCTCTAAAAATTTGATGATGTAATTTAATCTTATTTTCTTATGTCCACTATTGTTTTATAATTTCCTTATGAGGCCTATTTTAGACCTGAAAATTTTCCTAATGTAATACCAAGTCCTCCTCCTTTATACCCCATCTTGGTAAGGAGTCTCATGCTAATTCCTAAAATGGGTACCTCCATGTTTCCAACATATATAACATCATGTGAAAATGAAACTCAAGAATGATCAACATTGTTTACCTTAGTTGTCGATTCTAGAAAAAGTGATGATGGGTTCACCAAGCCTTCTTTACGCTTCAACTTTTCCAAGGCCTCTTCTGTGGCTCATAACTAAAGTTGTAGTCTCTACTTCTCTTCTTTTTCTTCTCGAAGAAGACTCCTCAATTCAACATTATTTGGTTGAAGTCTCTAACTGATCTCCTCACCTGAATGATGAGAAGACAATGAAGAAGATGAAGTTTTACTCGAGGAGGTAGATGGGGCACTGTTCTTTGCTCTTCCTTTCTCCCCTTCCTCTCTTGTCATCTTCTCCTCATAATATGCATACATTATGTCGAAAATGAGTGCTATCTTGAGGAGGTCCTCGTAGAGATATATGTTGTTCTCTATTTCCCTTATTGTTGCACATTCAATCGTTCACACTCGCAATTCACATCAGCAAGAATATCGATATGATACCAAACTTGTTCCGAATCTCTTCAGCTACCGAGATGAACCAAGATATTTTACATCTATGATGTTAGCATAATTGCATATAAAAGAGTATGGAAATCCACATGTGCATACTGTAAAGAAGATAAAACATAATGAAAGCCATCAAATCAAGAACACATAACGCATAGATAACAGAGTTCACCTAATGTGGGTTACGCCTCTGGGTCCTGGTGTCAAGAGTGGGGAGGCCACTTCATTAAATGCAATAAGATGATGATGAGTACATAGTACGTTGTTTGTCAATACAAGGATAAATACTCTCAACCAAAGTGGCATGTCTCTCCATGAGACATTCTCCCGATAGGAACTCTCACTCAAACAAGCCCTCCTTCAACATGAAAAGCTAATAAAATCTCACATGATGTGGCATACAATTATCCCTCAACATAATGGTAATCCGAGATCTCATCAACAAAAACATTATCTCAGAAAATCAGAAGAAAAGCATGACATCACTACCTTATTTACCTCCACTTTCGGGGATGGCCGAAAAATGCAAAGCTCAACTGACAAAATGGAATGCATTGTTGAATTCATGGAATGAAATCATGGAAAACGACTATAAATTTTTCCCCTTTCTGACACCTTCAAATTCTGGACCCTCGGGAATCTTCAAGATTCCCCCAAAGTTTCCTTCCTGAAGATGACTGAAAATTCGTTGCTTGGATGAAGATTCTGAGCACACCACTATGTTCCCTACAAAATTATATGAAAAATGACTATAAAGTTGGCATCATTCTGCCTTTGTAAAAATTCAGCCTCTAAGGGAATCTTTTAGATTCCACAAGATTCTATAAAGATTTCTTGTTCTTGGACACCTGATTTTCTGCTGCTCAAATCTAGAAATAGACAGTACATTTGGACTCTTGGCGAGAAAACAAGTAAAATGAATACAAACTTGTCAAATTTTGTCATTGGTACCTTTGGCCCTCTAAGGGAATCTTTTCAGCATCTCATCAGACACCCTAGCTCCTGGTTCTAGCCCCCAAGCCACTCAAGGTTCCATCCATTCTCCACTGCCGGGCCCTTGGTCGAATGAATTGATTGAACTCATATGATTTTGTGAGGGCATATATATACCAACGTCGGGCTAGTGGCCCATTCGTAGCTGGTACGATGTTAAGGCATGGGTTGGTTGGGAGGTGCTGGGTTCCAACCATGGGTTTCCCATTTTCGCACATTCATTATATTTGGCGCAACATTTGATTTTCTTAAAGGTACGGTGTGGCGGTTATGTAATATATGTTGATGCAATGGTTTGGTATGGTAGTGTATATAATGTGGTTAACATTAAATTGGATGTGGTTGCATATGAAACAGGGTGGTTACATTTGTTGTTTTGTTTTGGGGCCATCGCTTGGGGGTCGACCCACCAACTGACATGGGTTCGATACCCGCCAGCCTCGACATATATTGTATCACTGTTATGTAATGTGGTTGGGCCTTTGGGCAGGGTCCCCGGTTTGCCGTGCCCCGACCTATTTTAAATATCATATATATATATATATATATATATATATATATATATATATATTAACCGGTGGGGGAGGCAGGGGTGGCGGCCCGCTACCCCATTTATATTTTTTCTAATTTTTATTTAACCCACCAGCTAAAAACTTCCAACCATTTTTTAAGGGTCATTGAGACAATTAACTCGGCAATAAATTTGCTCATTCTAGTGGCCTAATTTCATGCATCGGGACTCTACCAAATTGTTGCCTCATCAGTGACTGCCACTTGGCCAAGATTGACTAAAACTTTGACCAGCTATAACTTGAGCATTCCAAGTTAGATTTGAGTGTCATTCACACCATTGGAATCAAGGCGATGAGCACTATGATATGGTCCTAGGTTTTATTCAATCTGATGAGCCACCTAGATCATAGAATCAAGTGCTAAGAAATTTCTAGGATTTGAGTTCACATAGTAACACAGAGCTAGCCACTGTAGAATAAGAATTGGGTGCATGAGATGCCATTTGAATAAGTAGTGAACCATCCTCAAGCCAATTCTTCCATTTGATACTGCGTCCCCTTGAACTTTTATTATTTAATATGTTTAGATTGTTAAGGATAACATGAGGAGCTTTCCTCTTGTGTGTACCACATAGAGTGCCTCACAAGATTATTAACCTACATTGAGAAAATAAATGCATTGTGTAGCCTGAATCCATATTGAAATAAGAAACATATAAATACACCAATAGGATCAAAACCCTCATAATTATTTCCAATAAACGAGCATCTAATTGAATTATTTCTTTGTAATGTTGGAGAGATATTAGCTCCCAAAGTGTTTTCTTAGTTTAGCACCATGCTAAAATTATTTGATGGTTACACATTCAAGTCTCAAGAAATCATTGCCACCTTTTTGATGAAGTTAGGTGGAAATATTTTCTCAATTAAAGTTTAGGCCATCAATGACATGTTGTATAACAATCCTTAGCTCAGGAATAACTAGTTCTATGTAATGATGAATATAGTCTCCTCAAAATTTATGTCTCTGTAGATGGTGTTGGAAATCTATCAACCAAGGGGGTCTTGTTGGAAACTAGATCACTACTGAGATGGGGGGTGAATCAGTAGCATGACACTTTTACCATTTTTCTCCAATTAATTAAATATTTTTACATGCTTAAACTAAAACATATAATCATAGATTAGAGCAACACAAATAAACATGCAACCATAAAATCAATCAACACATAAACACAACTGTTTCTGGTGGAAACCCCATCCCCAAAAAAAACCACTTTATTGTTGTTATGCTGCTTAATTTTTTTATTAATTGCTGAAAATATTATACATCGATCATCTCACTCCCATGAGCCATAATACTTGACTTCTTTCACATTATGTTGGCACCTATCATATAGGAAATTGTTTCTCTTTTGGATCTTCAGACTATCATCTGCTGAAGGCTCCCACGATCAATTCATCCTCACCCAACCACAATTGGAATATCGAACCACAAGTGTATTGAGAAATGTCTTCCTTATACTGAATCCACCAAGTCACTATCTACTCAAATCATCCATGCCTGCACTTCCTCCATGTGAGCCTCGTTTCATCTATTTTCAATCTGGACTCCTAAAATTTGGTCAAAGTGAGAAGTGCAACAACCTCACATCAAAGCTCAACCAATATCTAATTTACAACACTAGCTACCATAAAAGAAACTCCACACAAACATATCCATACAAGAATCAAAGCAAACTCCTCAAACTCTACTCCAATACACGCCTCAACATCTCACACTCTACATAAACATATGGCTAAAAGAAACTTCATATATCTTCTGCTACAACTATAAACTGCTTCAAAACTTCTGCACTAGAGAACACATGTAGCCTGCAGGCTCTTCTCCACATACACACTCTCTCACAACATCACTAGAAAATCAACCAACTCACAATGATCTTCCTCCAATATGTATATGAAATCAAGTGCTCAACTCAATAATTACTCAGAACTACTGGGCATCACAACTTCATTCATATGCTAGATTTGAACCAGATTCAACTCATTGACTCAATCAACCATTAACTGCATTAGTCTTTTTGATCTTTTCAACTTTAATCAACTTTTGGAGGTCTAAAATTTATTTTTAATCATAAATCGAAAAATTCCAATCAAGGAGGTCGCCAATATCCAAAAATTAGCTCAATGACGTGAGGAATGTGAAGAAATTCTTGATAAAACCCTCAGTCGTACCCTTGACACTGTTTGAACTCAACTGGGGCTATAGCCGTTCCCTTGAGCCTTCCATGCAATCAAATGGAGCCTAAAACATCTCCCATGGGACTCTATGCATGTGACTAGGGCTTAATCTCAGTAAAAACATCAGCCCCTCAACTTTGAACCTCTACCACATGTTCCATCATCTTCTACAACACCTGAACACTCCTCCAAGCCTTTGCAACAGGTTTGCAACTGATGATATATGCCAGGAACAATTCAGTGACATGATATACCTATTATGCCAACTGTATCACCACGATCAACACCTATTTTGTTGTTGCATGTGGATCACATTCTATGTTGCAGGTTTCTTTGGTTCTATGTTTTCAATATTTCTTGCATGCAAACTTGTTTCATCCTTTTGAACATTTCTTCCAATTTTGCTCACTGGTATGGTTCTCTTCACTTTCTCCGACTGCTGGTTCTTTTCCTCAAGCTCCTTTCTCAATTTGTCAATCACATCTTCAAGCACTTCAACATAATCATCTCTATCTTTTTTCTTGTTGCAATTGACTTCCTCTAATTTTTTCGATTCTTCCAGCTGTTTTCTCATGGTAGTAATTTCTCCCTTGAGATTTTTCTCCCCTCTGATCAGAATCCTGCAATTTCTTCTTATTCTCCTTGCATGCATTTGTTAGTGTACAAATTTCTGATAAGAAATTCTTCAATGACAACCATGGTCGATTCATATTGTGCCTTAAGAAGCATATAATTGTGATCATCATCTCTATCACTAAGAAAATTTGAATCATTGTCATTACTGTTATTCGAAATATAACTCAAGAGTATATCATTACAACTTATACCTTCATATTTGTTGTTCTTTTTTCACAGCTAGTTCACGTGGAACTTCCTTCTTCATTTTGTTGCTATTCTCAATTTATTCATCATTGTTGTTGATACTGACTCCATATAGCATATGCAATCTGTCCCAAATTTCCTTGGCAAATTTTAAATCTCCAATTTTCTCCAAATCTATACAATGGATAGTTTCAAAAATCATTTTCCTTTCTTGAGCATTTTGTTTCCTTAATTTAGATGCAGGAAAATATTCATCATTTCCTTCACAAATGAATCTCCAAATGTTAGAGCCACAAAACAATAATTTATTTTTCACATTTTCTTGTTGAACCTCAAAATTTGCAGGAGTAAGAACCAATTTATTTGGAGAAATCATTTTGAAAAAAAATATGCAAATTTCTACCTAAATCTCTAAGATCCACTCTCCAACGATCAAGCTGCACCCAAGTTCCCTACTGTGATACCAATTGTTGGATACTAGATCATTACTGAGAGTGGGGGGAGGGGGGGGGGTGAATCAGTAGTGTGGCACTTTTACAATTTTTTTCCAATTAATTAAATATTTTTACATGCATAAACTGAAACATATAATCAAAAATTAGTGTGACAAAAATAAACATGCAACCATAAAATTAATCAACACATAGACATAGGTGTTTCTCGTGGAAAACCCATCTCGGGCAAAAAACCACCCCATTGTTGTTGCGTTGCTCAATTATTTTATTAATTGATGAATAAATTATACATGGATCAACTCACTCCATGACCAGGAAGACTCCATTTCTATCACAGTATGCTGGAACGTATTAGACAAGAAATTATTTCTCTCTTGAATATATGAAGTACCATACGCTGAAGGCTCCCACAGTTAGTCAATTCTCTCCCAACCACAATTGGACTATCCAAACACCATTGGATTGAGAAATCTCTTCCTTCTACTAAATCCACCAAGTCATTGTCTACTTAAAGCCTCCACAGCTTCACTTCCTCCATGTGAGCCTCGTTTCATCTATTTTCAAACTGGACTCCTAAAACTTGCTCAACATGAGCATTACAACAACCTCGCATCAAAGCTCATTCTATATCTAAGTTTCAGCACTAGCTGTCATAAAAAAATCCACACAAAAATCTCCATACAAGAAACAAAGCAAACTCCTCAAACTCTGCTCCAAACCACACCTCAACATCTCACACTCTGCATAAACATATGGCTGAAACAAACTTCAGCTATTTTGATCCAGGAGGATTTTGGTGGCCACCCACCTATCCCACTTGGACCCCCACAACTATCTCTTTCAGCTTTTCAGTTTCCTTAATTGTAGCACAATTTACTATTTTTAGCAGTTTTTCGAGCCTTGAACTTCCGGAGCCGTTTTAAGGCCCTAAACAACGTTTCTTGGGAAACTAGGGAGCAACATGGGTCCATAGATTGATGTTTCTCTTCCCAAAGTTGTAGTGCTTGGATAGATCTTTCTAACAAGCTATTGTATGCGTCAAACAGAGATCGGGTTCCAAAGTTACGACCCCGGGAAGTTAATGTACCAATTTACCCAAACAGGGCCGACAATTTGGCGTTTCATCTTCTAGGGTTAGGTTTTCGGATGTTTAGGGTTTTCCATTGTTTCTCAACAATAAATAGTCCTTCGAGCCTCATTGTAAGACAATTCGAAGGCATGTATCCACCACATCCCTTCTCAGAGATAAGCTACCATCGCCCTAGCTGGTTTATTTCCATTTCTGTTTATAAGCATATTTCAGTATTTTACATTAATGAAATGAAGTATTATTTCCGCTGCATATCTGTATTTATGGTTATTTTTGTAATTTGTTGTGTTCCTGTTTAAATTTGGATCAGTGGTATCAGAGCAGTTTGCTCTTTCTTTGTCTTTCTTTTCATGTCCCCAACGAGGTCGGGATATAAGGAGCTAGGGCTCGATCTAGTTGAACCTTTGCAAGATCAGCCTTGAAAATATTGACGACCTCCCATGGTGGATGAAAAGAAAGATGAGGGGGTAGGAGATCCTATCAAAATCTTGCTCGAAGAAGCCCTCGAGTGACAGAGGAATGTGATGATGGACAACTTTGCCTAGAGCCTTTAGCAGCTACCGAGAGGCAATGCTTCGGCTTCCAACAGCTACTTTGGAAATGTCACACTGTTTAAGGTACAATTTAATTTTGAAATCCCCATATTTGAGGGTCAAACAGACGCAGATGCCATAGATAAATGGTTAAATCTACTAGATGGGTATTTTTCTGTTCATGATTTTTCGAGTCGGGAAAAGATTATTTTCGCTCTTCTCAAAGTAGCCCCCCATGTCAAAGACTGGTGGGAAACCTACTGCGAGCAAAAGGATGAAAGTACGAGCTCACTATTTTCAGCCACACCCACTTCGAATTCCTTCTGGGATGCCATCAAGGAGCAGTACTACATTGTCAAAAGCTATGAGGAGAAATACATAAAGTGGACAACGCTGTGGCAGGGAAGGGACCAAGATGTGTTGGAGTTCACAAACATTTTTCATATCCTTCGCACACAGTTGGGTATCAAGGATTTTGAGCTACATTTGGTACTCAAATATCGTGGCTACCTACACAGATACATCCAGGAAGAGATGGAGTTCCTGAACATCTCCTTGCTTTGCACGACGTACCGATATGTTGTCAAAATCGAGCAAAAGTTTAAACATAAGAAGCGAGACTTTGGATCTACGAATCTGAAGCAAAGGAAAGGCTTCCCCAAATCATAGAACCAAGGAAAAAGCTAAGACGAGCAACCCAATAGAACCCGTCGAAGCCACAAGAAAAGAGAAACACCACGAAGTCGAAGAAGGACACAGGAAAGTGGTGTGAGTTCCATAAGAGCCCCACTCACAACACAAGCGAGTGTCGGACTAAGCAGTCATTGGTGGCCAAGTTGAAGGCTTCAGAATCAGATGCATGTTCTGACCCTGAGCTAGATTCCGACGAGAGGAATTGAAAAGGGAAGTAGATCATTGATGCAGAGCCCAATGCCACTGCTGCCACCAAAAGGTCCAGAAGAATGAGCCCGAAGATCTAGAAGAGGGGGAGAATCTTTTCCACTCACAGATGTTGGTGAAGGGTTTGCCGCTACAATTCATTGTCGATAGTGGCAGCGAAAAGAAACTCATTTTAGTAGAGGTTGTGAAGCGGTTGGGCCTACCGACTACACCACACCCGTAGCCATAAAATATTGGGTGCCTTCACTAAGGATGATATCTTTGAGTTCGCCAGCAGTACCGCCTTCCCTACATGATAAAATCCTTCATAGATGAGGTATTGTGTGATGTTGCACCTCTATATTTTTGTGATGTATTATTAGGCCAACCATAATTGTGGAGGCGACATGCTGTGTATGAATCAAGGCCTCACACTATCATTATTTCTTTGTGTAATTCATTATACAAGATACCGGAGGTAGCCCCACCTACCGCCACCTCTTTGATCAGCGCTAAGAAATGCAGCAAACTCATCTCCCAGACTAGGAAATTCATTTTCTATCTGGTTCGCTCCCAAAGTAAGGGGTAGATCGTTGCCACATCCATGACCCCTACAAAGGGTCCCTCCACGCAGTAGCTGTAGCAGAGGGATATGGTCATGAAAGAACACAGGAACAACTTCTCCTCACCCATAGGGGTACCACACAAGCTTCAGGTGGGCAACAAAGTGTGGTTTCATCTGCAGAAAGAACGCTTTACAAGAGCCCATCAGAAGCTCCGACCACTCCGACATGGTCCTTACACCATTACCAAGGTTGTGGGAAATAGTGCTTTGGAACATAGCATCCCCCCATTCCTTCGTTTGCACCAAGTGTTCAATGTGGACTGTCGTCGACCATGCTTCCCACCATTACGAGACACATCAAAGATTGTAGAATAGCGCACCAAGGACCAAGTTCAGCAGATGGAGTAACTCAACGTAATGGGGACCATTGCTTCCTAAGGGGTGAGGAATGATCTAGGTGGACGTTGGTGGCAACCCACCTATCCCACTTGGACCCCCACAATTGTCTCTTTCAAATTTTCAGTTTCCTTAATTGTAGCACAATTTACTATTTTTAGCAGTGTTTCGGGTTTTGGACTTCCGGAGCCGTTTGTTGAGCTAATTTATTGACTAAATTAACACAAGTATTTAATTATCAATCCAGTTTGTAAAACTTGGAGGCAAATCCACTGTATATGGACATCAGATATAATCAAGTTTAGAAGATAAAATTTGAAGAATTAAGGAAGTACATATTACAAATATGAACCTATTTTAACAATTTCTACTTCATTTATGTAATATATGAGAGAAGACGCTCCTAACTTAGGAGAACTAGGTTGTCCTTCCCTACAATATTAATTTCATGAAGATGAATCTAAGAGCACTAATTAACAATGTTTTATGATCCAGAAGATGTAAAAGAAGAGGCTCCTAACTAAGGAGGTCCAAATCGTCCTTCTTCACAATCCTACTATATCACAATCACCATTGCTTCAAACCAGAAATGCAGAAATAACTTCAAATAAGAAATGGAGAATGAAATTTAGTTTTAGTTAAAGATCAAATAGAAGGGGAATTTAACTTAAATTCCTTTTTGTCCCTTCATAAGTAGATTAGAATTAAACCAATATTCATTCAACAATCATCACACGTCTAAATACATTTGAAACAAAAACTAGTCTATGAAAACTATGAAAATTGAACTAAGAAGTGTACTTAGCTTGGTGTGGGGGCCCTCCACCCTTGCCTTGCACACTTGAAGAAATCTCAGCTACATCAACTTTAGTAAATCAACCAAGCATGAACAACAAATTGGAATGAAACAAGTTCTTCAAATTAGCTCCCAACTCAAATTATACAACAGTTACATACAAATTCCCTTACAAAAGCCATCAAAGTCTTGGCTTTAAATAGAGGTTTAATGAAACAAACTGATCTATATTATCTCTAACACTCATATCCACCTATCTAAGTCGAACTCATCCAATTCATCTCAAGAAATATGGTCAATCCCATAAAATCTCAAAACTGCCCCATTTCCTAGGGATTTTCTGGTGACTAGTCATGTTTGACTAGCCTTGACCGGGCCTAATAAAGCTTGTTCTGGCCAAACCAAGTGGAGTTAGCTCAGTCCTAGTTCCCAAGCTGTCCATCCATGCATCAAACTCGAGCCCAAGTGTCCTGAAAATATGTCATCCACATAGCTATTACGGGAATTTCTGATTCAGTCCAAAATTGCACTTGAAACTCAATTTTCATAAAAACTTATAGAAATTGCAAAATTAAAATTAAACACTTGAATATGCATAAAATACATCAAAATGAGATGGATATGATGGAAAATGGATGGAAAATATAAGAATTAGGTAATTTTCCCTAAGCAAAAATAGACCAAAACTGAGAGCCAACATCTCCCCCTTGCTGATCTTCAAGCATGTCCTCATGCTTGTCTTTGTCTCATTGATCTTCTGCCTCTGTATGCTGACCTCCCTTGCTATTCTACCAATGGCTCTGTCCCTTGAAGATGAAGCTTTCTCTTGAGCTACTTGTAAAAGGATATCTATGCTTTCATGTACTTCTTTCTCTTTTCTTGTGGATGACATTCTTTACCAATATATCATTCTGGATGAGCAGCTTCAGACGACAAATAAAACTTGAATTTGGCAATACATTCCGACACAGGATTCATGTCCCTCTCAAATCAACAATTTTACTCAAAGCATCCAATATCCAGTTGCCCTTACATCTCATTAAAAGAAGCAATTTTTTATGTCTAGGCATTCACTTTCAATTTAGCCACTCGTTTACCCATGCAATTTGCAAAATATGGGTTGGAAGAACCATAAAAATATCTCAAATAGAAATGAATTTGAGAAGATTGTTCACATGGAGTCTAATCAAGCTCGTTCTGAAGAAAACCCATGTTTTTGTTTTTTAAATTTCATTTTCATTTGCCCAGAAAAAGCAATGAAAAATAGTAGCTTCTCAAAATTGAAATGCATTCCTGAGATTGAATGATCATTCAATTTGCAATCAATTTTTTTCAAATTTTTCTCCAGTATCCTGCTTACCTATTTCTGATGCTCTTTTAAAACAATTAAATTGCAAGCTTGTTTGATTTCTGTCTCACGACAACAACAAGTCACTGCTTTTTTAAATCATTACCCTTTGTAAAAAAAACAAACACCTCTTGTAAAAAAAACTGAGTTCTGCTTTGAAATGGAAATACATAAGAAAAATATCTTAATGTAATCTCAAGATATTGTTCTTCTGCTCCTTGTATAATTCACCATGCAAGCCAAGATTCAATAACTAATCTTCAGCACTGTGCTAATCATCATAAAGAAACTTGCTGCTCACTGTTCAATGGTTTGTATCAACCCCTGCACTGTTTTATTTAATCAATGTTATTTTGGCTCTGCGCACTCACATATAAACTCAAATCTTCAAACAATCAGTGCATTTCCTACAAAAGACTCAAATAACACGGCCTCTTACAACCCCTGCAGCAATCAAAATTCACAATATACATTTTTTTTGTTACACATTACAGTCCTTCCTTAAGCAAAATCGTGCAATATATATCTGTGTGTAACAATTGGAAAAAAAATGCATCGACCATACAATCCTTATGTCATGAAACAACACCTAAAAACACATCCTCAGCTCTTAAACAATAATTCTCTACCTCCTCTGTTATACAAGGTCATTGTTTACAAAAACTTTGGTTCGACTGTGCCAAATACGCACATGATCCCACAGAGATGTGAATGACGTGTTTTGCATGTGAAATATGGTGGAAATACCGCATAGTTTTGCATAATTTTCGTGCCGTGATTTATGTAACTACACCGGTGAATCGTGTTGTCTTATCACATATCCGTTTATTCATTAATACTATTGTTCATCTAACCCTTTTATTTATTAACTTTTGGAATCAATGGTGTAGTTTTGGCGTTTACCTACTATTGGCGAGTTCCGAGGATTGTTAAATGGCGCTCCAAATCCCTGTATCGTCGTTTTGCTAACTGGTGGCAAGAACAGGTGTGTTGATCATTAAATGATAGGCAGTGTTTTCCTCAGAACCTATGTTGCATTATTAAACATCAGATCTTACCTTATTCGTCTACGCAATCTATGGAATTTAACTCAGCGTTAAAACTTATGTAGAACTGCCTTATTTCTACGCCTTAGCTTTGCATGTCTCTCTGCATTTTTTTCTGTAAAACCGTTTGTTCTTTCGATTTCCTGAGCCTCTTAACGGCTGTGATGGCAACAATGGCAGAGTTTTTAATATGCACAGGGTTCATGTCAAAACGTTTTTACCTGTTGACTGTAGCTGTAGCTCTTGTTAAAAACGCACAGGGTTTTTTTTACCAAAACGTGTTGACCATGCTACTGTTTGGTTGTGCTCTGACCGGAATGCAACGTGGCTTTTTCTCTGTTTTTTTTAAAAAACGTTTTGACCCATTTCCTATACGTTACTTCACATTGCTTGATCATACTTTCTAAAAAACGTTTTTGACCCATTTCCTGTACTGGTATGCCGTGCATATATCGATCGATCTGCTGAATGGAACTGTGCTTAATTATTTTCATTGTGTTGTTGACACCATCCGGCATTCATACTTGATTTATTTGAAGCCGTCCTTCTGTTCTGTCATGGCTTGACATCCTGCATACCGACTTATTATGCCGTGACTCTCATATATACATTACCACGTACTCGGTTTGCAAACTCGTTTGAATCATATCCCCGCCTAATATCATTTCATGCAAGCTTTAAATGAATTCAAAAACTGTTGTGCCTTTCAATATGTTGCAATATCACGCATATGTGCATCATATATTTGTTATATGCAAATGGTTTAATATGTTTTAATATAACGCATATCTGCAACATATATTTGTTATTTGTTATATGCATATATTTCCTTATGAAATATTGGCTTTAATACATTTTGTTGATGTATTTCCCTTAAAACAATGTGCATGTTTGATGATAGTAATCTTACCCTTTTGCATATTATCATATAATTGCCATCATATAACTTTACACCATGCATATATAAATAATAGCATTTCTTCTTATGCACTTATGATAAGGTTAATCATTTCGATTTGCACTTTTTCCATACGTATGGCAATGTCTTCCCTTAATTTTAAAATGACCATTTTTAGGTCATGCTTAAAATTGTTTCCATAGGACTAATGCTTGCTTTGTTTGTGCAGGTGCAACTTTTTAAATCCTCACTTTGATCCATTTTGCTTTATGGAAAAATACTTAGGGTTAGGGTTATGAAATGAATATAGAATATATGCAGGAAATGTAGAATATAAGGATAATGGCATATTAGGGTTATGGAATGAAAAATATGTACATATGTACATTGGATTAGGTCTAGGGTAAATGAAAATGTAGAATATAGGATAATGGATATAGGATGAGGAGAATATAAAATATGCATTCAGGTATTAATCCAATTTTAACAAAGTCTAGAAATTTCTACAAAAATGTAAATTTGCAAGAACAAAATTGTGCACTTACGGTATTTGTACTTCCCTGTAGTATTGGATGAATGTTGTTGTTCCTTAACAATATTGGATGAAGTTGTCTTGATCGAATATCGTAGATAGATAGAAACATAGAGCTTATTTATGCTGCATGTTCTAGCATCCTTCATTGATTCTGGTCCATTGCTTGTTGATGTCGTTCAGGTCCCTCTGCAATTGATTCATGATAACTCAGGTCCCTTTTGTCATGTACATTTTTATGCAATATATACATGTTTTTCTAACATTTCAGGTCCCTCTGCAATTGATTTCAAAAATATTTCAGGTCCCTCTGCCAACAATACAAGTTCCGTCGTCAATTCAGCTGCACAACTAAGTTTATTTTTGCGAACCTTCCCCCCTTGCTGATGGGAAGACTTGTCCTCAAGTCTTCTTTGTTTTGGAGGATGATTCCTACAAACTCAAACTAAAGAAATGGTAAAACAAAATAGAGAATTCATATTGGCCAAACAAGTTGGTTTTCCGATATGAATTTGAGTTTGTATTGTGCCAATTTCGTGGATTTTCACAACCAAACTCTTTTATTATTTTTGATCTTTTTCTATTTTTTTATTTTTTCCTTTTCTGAATGGAGGTGGGGTGTAATGTAGTAGGGAACTATGAAAATCTTATGAAAACAGGTTATATTGAAGTCATGATTTAGTAGTAAATGGATGGATAATAAGTCTTGGACTTCAACATGCATGGTAGTGGAACTTAACATACAGTATGGATGATGAACAATATGAATTCAAATTATGAACAAATGATGATGATCAAATCATGAACAATATGAATTCAATATGAAAGGCTTCTTTGGAGATTGATGTGACTTAACATGGTATCGAACTTGACTGCTTCTTTTGGTGATTATCTTCATGTCTTTTTGCCTTGATCTCGATCATGTTGTAGGGTTTGTTGGTGTTGTTTGTCAACATTGAAGAGCAAGCTTCAAGAGTTTGAGTTTCATTGAATGAACTCAACATCAGGTGAATTTTCACTTTTCTTTGACATGAACATTTGTATTTCATATTTTGAAATATGAATTTGACTTTTGAAAATTACTTCATCCATGGAGTTCACTCCTTCATTCTTCCTATGACTTGCAAAAACATAGCACTTGCCTGCAATACAACATTAGATGATGGAGGAAGAGAGGTGTACAGTCTCTCTTCTTCCAATAAAAATGTAAATCATTACAAGCATTGCTTAGAAAACAAGTCCAAATATGATAGACAAACATAATGCATTTATTTACCCCTTTGAGGAATGGTGGCCAACCTAGACCTCCTAACGCTATTTTGTTTACAAAATATTAGTTTGATATCCTATTAGAGTGATTCCAAAGCCAAGTTGAAGTGAATTCATATGGCTACCTCCAGTATAAATAGGTTTTCAAAATTGTTTAAAATGATATGGTAAATATTATAAAGAGTGCCATGTTTGATAGATCTGTTTGTTAATGTTTAACTAGACCAACAGTCACTATTTGAAGCGTAACATCTTTGATAAAGATCAGATCAATGTGATTCCACTTGGATATTAAAGTAGATTCATTTTTGTATTTCCAGTAGAAACGGGTTTGAAAAATTCTTAGGCTCGATATCACAAAATTGGTGATGAACAGACCTAGGAGGCAGAGTTTTGCTATGCTGCTTTGAAGACATGCAATCATTAAATGTGGCATAACTTTTTCATTTCACCTCCAAATGGGATGATTCAAATTGTGTCTTAAACTAGACTTGAATATATATCTCCCATATAAACAAGTTTTGAAAATAAGATGGTTAGGTATGTCAAATATGCCAATGAATAGTCAAGACCTAGAATTGTCACCTTGCAGATTTTTCGACAAGCAGTTAGTATTTCAAGAATAACTTTTTCATATGATACTTGATTGAAGTGATTAAAATTGATTTGGAAACAAGATTCCAAGGGATATCTTCCCTATGAATTTCAGATAAAAATGTTTCCATTAGACACTTCAAATATAGGTTGTACTAACTCTGTCCTTAACATGTCACTTGAGACCTAGTTTTGATTTTGATCACATTTTTATTTGTGATATAAATTGAGAACTTCAAAATGGATTCCAAAACTAGATTTCAAGAGATATGTAAAATAAACCATGATTTCAAAATGATCCTATATGACTACCCAAAATAGGCTTTCTCTTACTGCATTTTTCCATGTAGTCCTTTCAAATGAATATTGAACCGTGATTTGAAATAATTGTTTGAAACAAATTTATTATGGAAGTTTTATTGTGAATTAATTCTACTTGTTTATTTATTCTATTCTATCCTATTCTATTTTAGAAAAATAATTCATTCTCTCAAGTATAAGAGAATTTCCAGTGCATCCATTTTCGTAACAAGATCATAAGTAAACTCATATCCAAATTTGAAAAATATACTTTAATGAATGTTTGGACATGAAAATTTATTTGATCATAAAGATTTGATGAGAAAGAATGTTGAAGAATGGAGTAGTGTTGTAGCCTATTCTTTAACATCATCTTTTAGATCTTGTTGTTGAAAATGGATTTTGTAGTTTTTTTTTTTTTATTTTATGTTTTTGTTGGGGGGTTTTGTTTTGGAAACCTAATTTTAGGATCTCTATTTCTAGGCATAAAGAAACATAACTAAGAGAAATGTATCTTAACTAAATTTTTAGTGTTTTTGTTTATCTTCTATTTGACTATGCTGATAATTACCTTCCCAGCAACAGTGCCAAAATGTTGAGCTAATTTATTGACTAAATTAACACAAGTATTTAATTATCAATCCGGGTTTGTAAAACTTGGAGGCAAATCCACTGTATATGGACATCAGATATAATCAAGTTTAGAAGATAAAATTTAAAGAATTAAGGAAGTACATATTACAAATATGAACCTATTTTAACAATTTCTACTTCAATTATGTAATATATGAGAGAAGACGCTCCTAACTTAGGAAAACCAGGTTGTCCTTCCCTACAATACTACTTCCATGAAGATGAATCTAAGAGCACTAATTAACAATGGTTTATGATCCAGAAGATGTAAAAGAAGAGGCTCCTAACTAAGGAGGTCCAAATCGTCCTTCTTCACAATCCTACTATATCACAATCACCATTGCTTCAAACCAGAAATGCAGAAATAACTTCAAATAAGAAATGGAGAATGAAATTCAGTTTTAGTTCAAGATCAAATAGAAGAGGAATTTAACTTAAATTCTTTTGTGTCCCTTCATAAGTATATTAGAATTAAACCAATATTCATTCAACAATCATCACACGTCTAAATACATTTGAAACAAAAACTAGTCTATGAAAACTATGAAAATTGAACCAAGAAGTGTACTTAGCTTGGTGTGGGGGTCCTCCACCCTTGCCTTGCAAACTTGAAGAAATCTCAGCTACAGCAACTTTAGTAAATCAACCAAGCATGAGCAACAAATTGGAATGAAACAAGTTCTTCAAATTAGCTCCCAACTCAAATTATACAACAGTTACATACAAATTCCCTTACAAAAGCCATCAAAGTCTTCGCTTTAAATAGAGGTTTAATGAAACAAACTGATCTATATTATTTCTAACACTCATATCCACCTATCTAAGTCGAACTCATCCAATTCATCTCAAGAAATATGGTCAATCCCATAAAATCTCAAAACTGCCCCATTTCATAGGGATTTTTTGGTGACTAGTCATGTTTGACCAGCCTTGACCGGGCCTAATAAAGCTTGTTCTGGCCGAACCAAGTGGAGTTAGCTCAGTCCTAGTTCCCAAGCTGTCCATCCATGCATCAAACTTGAGCCCAAGTGTCCTGCAAATATGTCATCCACATAGCTATTACGGAAATTTCTGATTCAGTCCAAAATTGCACTTGAAACTCAATTTTCATAAAAACTTCTAGAAATTGAAAAATTAAAATTAAACACGTGAATATGAATAAAATAAATCAAAATGAGATGGATATGATGGAAAATATAATAATTAGGTAATTTTCCCTAAGCAAAAATAGACCAAAACTGAGAGCCAACACCGCTTTGAGGCCCTAAACAACATTTTTTGGGAAAACAAGGAGCAACATGGGTCCATGGACTGATGTTTCTCTTCCCAAAATTGTATTTCTCAGATAGATCTTTCTAACGAGCTATTGTACTTTCAAACGGAGATCGAGTGCCAAAGTTACAACCCCGGGAAGTTGATGTACCAATTTACCAAAACGGGGCCTGCATTTTGGCGTTTCATCTTCTAGGGTTAGGTTTTTGGATGTTGAGGGTTTTCCATTATTTCTCACCAATAAATAGGCCTTTGAGCCTCATTGTAAGATATCTTAGAGGTAGTTAGCCACCACATCTCTTCTCAGAGATAAGCTACCATCGCCCTAGCTGGTTTATTTCCATTTATGTTTGTAAGCATATTTCAGTATTTTACATTAATGAAATGAAGTATTATTTCCACTGCATATAGTTATTTCTATAATTTGTTGCGTTCCTATTGAAATCCAGATCAGTGGTATCAAAGCGGTCTGCTCTTTCTCTGTCTTTCTTTGCATGTCCCCAACGAGGTCGGGATATAAGGAGCTAGGGTTCAATTTGGTTGAACCTTTGCAAGATCAGCCTCGAAAATCCTGATGGCCTCCCATGGCGAATGAAAAGAAAGACAAGGGGGTAGGAGATCCTATCAAAATCTTTCTTAAAGTAGCCCTCGAGCGACAGAGGAACACGATGATGGAAAGCTTTGCCCAAATCCTTTAGCGGCCACCCAAAGGTGACGTATTGGTTTCCAACAGCTACTCTGGAAACGCCACACCGTTTAAGGTACAGTTTAATTTCTAAATCCCCATATTTGAGGGTCAAATAGACGCAAATGTCGTAGATAAATGGTTAAATATGCTAGATGGGTATTTTTCTATTCATGATTTTTCCAGTCAGGAAAATAATATTTTCGCTCTTCTCAATGCAACCCCCCATGTCAAGGACTGGTGGGAAACCTACTGTGAGCAGAAGGATGAAAGTACGGGCTCACTATTTTTAGCCACATCCACTTTGAGTTCCTTTCGAGATTCCATCAAGGAGCAGTACTACCCTGTCAAAAGCTATGACGACAAATACATAAAGTGGACCACGCTGCGGTAGGGAAGGGACCAAGATGTGTGGAGTTCACAAACATTTTTCATACCCTTCGCACACAGTTGGGTATCAAGGATTTTGAGCTACATTTGGTACTCAAATATCGCGACTGCCTACATAGATACATCCAGGAAGAGATGGAGTTCCTGAACATTTCCTTGCTTGGAACATCGTACCAATACGCTGTCAAAATCGAGCAAAAGTTTGAACAAAGGAACAAAGATTTTGGATCTACGAATCTAAAGCAAGGGAATGGCTTCCCCAAATGACAAAACCAAGGACAAATCCAAGATGGGGCAACCTAAGACAACCCGTCAAAGCCACAAGAAAAGAACAACACCACGAAGTCAAAGAAGGACACAGGAAAGTGGTGTGAGTTCCATAAGAGCCCCACTCACAACACAAGTGAGTGTCGGACCAAGCAGTCGTTGGTGGCCGAGTTGAAGGATTCAAAATTAGATGCATGTTGCGAGCCTAAGCCAGAACCCGACAAGGGGAATGGCAAAGGGAAGCAGATCATTAATGCGGAGCCCAACACCACTATTGCCACCGCCAAGATCGAGAAGAATGAGCCCGAAGATCTAGAAGAGGGGCAGCGTCTTTTCCACTCATAGATGTGGGTGAAGGATTTGTCGCTACGATTCATTGTCGACAGTGGCAGCCAAAAGAACCTCATTTCAGCAAAGGTTGTGAAGCGGTTGGACCTACCAACTACACCACACTTATAGCCATACAGTATCGAGTGGCTTCACCAAGGAGGAGATCTCTGAGTTCGCCAACAGTGCCACCTTCTCTATAGCATCAAACCCTTCACAGATGAGGTATTGTGTGATGTTGCACCTCTGGATGTTTGTGATATATTATTAGGCCAGCCATACTTGTGGAGGCAACATGCTGTGTATGAATCAAGGCCTCGTGCTATCATTATTTCGTTGTGTAACTCATTATACAGGATACCGAAGGTAGCCCCACCTACCACCATCTCTCTGATCATTGCTAAGAAATGCAGCAAACTCATCGCCCAGACTAGGAAATTCATTTTTTTTCTGTTTCGCTTCCAAAGTAAGGGGAAGATCGTCGCCACATCCATGACCCCTGTGAAGGGTCCCTCCACACAGCAGCCACAACAGAGGGATATGGTCATGAAAGAACATAGGAAAAACTTCTCCTCACCCATAGGGGTACCACACAAGCTTCAGGTGGGCAACAAAGTGTGGTTGCATCTACACAAAGAACGCCTTACAAGAGCCCATCAGAAGCTCTGACCACTTCGACATGGTCCTTACACCATTACCAAGGCTGTGGGAAACAATTATTTTGAACACAACATCCCCCCATTCCTTCGCTTGCACAAAGTGTTCAATGTGGACCATCGTCGACCATGCTTCCCACCATTACTGGACACATCAGAGGTCGTAGAACAGCTCACTAGGGACCAAGTTCAGTAGATGGAGGAACTCAATGCAATGGTGACCATTGATTCCTAATGGGGGAAGAATGATCCAGGTGGATGTTGGTGGCCACCCACCTATCCCACTTGGACCCCCACAACTGTCTCTTTCAGCTTTTCATTTTCCTTAATTGTAGCACAATTTACTATTTTTAGCAGTTTTTCAGGTCTTGAACTTCCGGAGCTATTATGAGGCCCTAAATGATGTCTTTTGGGAAAAATGGGAGCAACATGGGTCCATGGATTGATGATGCTCATCCCAGAGTTGTAGTGCTCAGATAGATCTTTCTAACAAGCTATTGTACATGTCAAATGAAGATCGGTTGCCAAAGCTATGACCCCGAGAAGTTGATGTACCAATTTACCCAAACGGGGTCCACAGTTTGGCGTTTCATCTTCTAGTGTTAGGTTTTTGGATGTTTTAGGGTTTTCCATTATTTCTCAACAATAAATAGGCCTTCGAGCCTCATTATAAGATAGTTCAGAGGCATGTAGCCACCACATCTCTTCTCACAGATAAGCTACCATCGCCCTAGCTGGTTTATTTCCATTTCTATTTGTAAGGATATTTCAGTATTTTACATTAATGAAATGAAGTATTATTTCCACTACATATCTGTATTTATGGTTATTTCTATAATTTTTTGCATTCCTGTTTAAATCCGGATCATATTTGCTGCTACGACTGAAAACTGCTTCAGAAATTCTGCACTAGAGAACGCATGTAGCTTGTAGGCTCTTATCCACACACACACACACCCAAAAAATCACTAGAAAATCAACAAACTCACAATGAGCTTCCTTCAATATTTAGATGAACTCAAGTGCTGAACTCAATAATTACTCATAACTATTGAGTTATTCATATGCTAAATTTGGTCCAGGTTTAGCTCAGTGACTTAATCAACCACTGACTCCATTATCCTTTTTGTTCTTTTCAACTTTAATCAACTTCTGAAGGTCCCATGAACGTTTTGATCATAAACCAAAAAATTTTGATCAAGCAGTTCACCAAAATCCAAACATTAGCTCAACAACGCAAGGAATGTGGATTAATTCTCGAACAAACCCTTAGTCACACCCTTGACACTATCTGAACTCGACTGGGACTATAACTGCTTCCTAGAGCCTTCCTTGCAAGTGAATGGAACCTAAAATCTCTCCCATAGGCCTATGTGCATGCGAATAGGGCTTAAGCTCAGTAAAACTAACAACCTCTCAACTTTCTACCTCCGCCACCTTTTTCATCATCTTCTATAGCACCTGAACACTACTCCATGTAGGTTTTAACCCCATACAGAAATTACCTACATACAAATTCTAAAACACATAAAATAAACAATGCGAGAGCATAACACATAAAACACATCAACACAGAGATTTTCCCCTGGATCCCAAAACCGGGACTACCAGCTTGATTTTTCATTATGTTCCTTTCAATGTTACAATACATATTTATACATGCCAAAGCATCCAATGCCATGGACCGAAAACCATCGCGTCCAAAACCATGGACCGAAAATCCATAGGTAGGTTCGCCCAACCTAATATAGGGTCCAAGAACACTATAACACAACCCAACATTCGGTTAGCCGTGGAAAGAATATAACACAACCCAACATTCTCCCACTTGTTGTTTTCTTTCCATAAGGGGCCACATGAGAGCTTAGTCATTTTTCCAGCCCTAAAACGCCCATTGTTTCTCTACACCAAGAGAACTTCTCAGAGCTCACAGATTTTGTCAATGCATCTACAGTATTCTTCAAAGTGTCCACCTTTACTACCAACACCTTTTTGTCTTCTATCGTATCCCTCACAAAGTGATACTGAACATCAATATGCTTTGTCTTTGAATGATAAGCAGGGTTCTTTGCCAAGAAAATTGCACTTTGGCTATCACAACATATCCTTATAGCTTCCTATACTAACCCCATACTTGAACATAATCTCTGCAACCAAACTGCTTCCTTTCTTGCATGAGTGGCTGCCATGTATTCTGCCTCTGTAGTTGATAGTGCCACTACAGATTGTTTCTTACTCATCCAACTGACTGCACCTTCAAATAGGTTAAACACATACCCACTTGTAGATATTATCTGATCCGAATCTCTCGCCCAGTCTGCATCAACAAAGCCATAGATATCCAAAACTCTATCCAATCTTGGTCTTCCTTGGTAGCACAAACCATAATCACTAGTTCCACGCAAATACTTGAAAACCCGCTTCACTACACTCCAATGCTCCTTCCCTGGTTTTGACATAAACCTGCTTAATACTCCCACTGCATGTGCAATGTCTGGTCTAGTACAAACCATTGCACACATCAGGCTATCAATTGCACTTGCATATGGAACACGAGACATATCCTCTTCCTCTTCTTGTGTCTTGGGACACTGTTCAGAAGATAGCTTTACACCTACAGGAATAGGAACCTTCACCGGTTTACTATCCTACATATTAAACCTCTGCGGTATTGTCTCGACATACTTCCTCTGCTTTAACCAGAGCTTTCTTTACCCAATCTCTTTTAATTTCCATGCCTAAAATATAGTTTGCAGCACCAAGATCTTTCATGTCGAATTTGGAGGACAATTGGGTCTTCAAATCATGGATAATTTCTTTGTCATTTCCAACCAGAAACATATCATCCACATACAAGACCAGATAAAAAACAAGGTCAGCAATTAATTTAAAATACACACAGTGATATGCTTTGCTTCTGGTGAAGCCAAGTCCCCGTATAAATGTATCAAATTTCTGATACCACATCCTTGGTGACTATTTTAACCCATACAGAGACTTCTTTAACTTGCATACCAGTTCTTTCTTACCCTTCACCGCAAAGCCTTCAGGTTGCTTCATGTAGATATCCTCTTCTAGATCCCTGTGAAGAAATACTATCTTCACATCCATCTGTTTTACCTCAAAATCAAAAGCAGCAGCAACAGATAAAAGTAATCTAATAGAAGTTACCTTGGCAACAGGAGGAAAAATATCACCAAAATCAATTCCCAACACCTGAGAATAACCTTTTGCTACCAACCGAGCTTTGTATTTCTCCACCTTTCCTTCTGCATTTGTCTTCTTCTTGAACACCCATATGCTGCCAATGGGTTTCCTTCCAGCCGGCAACTCCACTAGATCCCAAGCCTCATTTTTGTGCAAAGATGCCATTTCATCAACCATGGCCTCTTTCCAGAGTTTTCCATCCTCTGAATCTACTGCGTCCTTCACAGTTCTGGGATCATCATCAGTAATAGATAAAGCAATATTTGAACAGAAAGCAGATGGACTATACCTTTCTGGCTACCTGCTTTCTTGAAATGATCTTCTCACACTCAGAGTTTGTGGCTCATCATCTTTTGATTCCTCCTCTACTGTAGAGTCTAATTCTTCCTCCTTTAGCTCAAACTCTATCCTCTCAGGTTCTTTGGTTGGACTTCATGTTCAATAACATATTTCACCTCTCTAAACACCACATCTCGGCTATACACAACCTTCCTTGTTACTGGGTTCCAAAGCTTATAAACCTTTAAACTATCCTTATACCCAATAAAGATGCACTTTTCAGATTTACTATCCAACTTGGTTTGTTTCTCCTTTGGAACATGTACATATGCATCACATCCAAATACCCTCAGATGTGAAAGAGAGGGTTTCTTACTAGTCCATACCTCTTGTGGAGTTTTATCCTCCAACATTGATGAAGGTGATCTGTTGACCAAGTAACATGTTGTCTCCACCGCCTCTGCCCAGAATTCCTATCATAACCTGACACCATTGAGCATGCTTCTTTCCCTTTCCATCAACGTCTTGTTCATTATTTCTGCAACTCCATTTTGCTGAGGTGTATATGGAGTAGTCTTCTGCCGTGCTATACCACACTTCTTACAGAATTCTTCAAACTTCTTACTGCAAAACTCTCCACCGTTATCTGTCCTTAGCACCTTTATCTTCTTCTCTGTCTAGTTTTCCACCAAAGCCTTGAATTCTTTAAACTTGTCAAAGACTTCAGATTTCTTCTTAAGGAAATATATCCATGTATTCCTTGAGAAGTCATCTATAAATGATACATAGTACACAGAATTACCCAATTATGGAACTTTCACAAGTCCAAACATGTCATTGTGCACAAGCTATAATATCTATTTCGCCCTCTTACCACCATAGGGGAAACTCACCCAATTCTGCTTCCCATATACACAATTTTCACAAAAATCAAAATCGAGAGAGCTATTACTCATACCTTCTACCATACCTTTACCATGAAGTATTAGAAGGCCCTTCTCTCTAATATGTCCAAGCCTTTGATGCCACAACATGGTCTTCTCTCCAGAGACCACTAGATTTTCTGCTCCACTTTTAGGAAGCACATAACTGTTGCACCCATCAAAAACAGTGCTACCTTGCAGCTTTTACAGAGTTCCAGTCCAAACTCCCCACATCAATACTAATGCTCCTCGAACCATCTTGCAGGTATCCTTCTCGAACACTGTTTTTACACATGCATCATCCAACTTGCTTACAAAAATCAGATTTCTAGCTAATGTAGGAATATGCAGAACACCCAGAAGTGTTTTAACCCTTCCACCTTGCAACTTCTACTTTACTTTTCCACAACCAACGATTATAGTCTTCCTATCATCCCTTAAGAAGAAATCACCACCATCATATTTATCATATTCGCAGAACCACTATCTATGGGGAGTGAAGTGAAAGGATGCACCTGAGTCAATCAAACATGCCTCATGATCTACATGTTTACTTGAAGAAGCCAAGTACACATCCCCACCTTCATCTAAGGTGGTTTTCAGCTCTGTAAAAGAAGCATCATCAGATCCCTTTCCTTTGTCAGGAGCTTTAGATTTACAGTCCCTTTTGTAGTGCCCTTCCTTTCCGCATTTCCAGCACACCACCTTTACATGTTTTCTTGGAGATTTAGATCTCCCTCTAGATTTATATCTCCCACTCGATGACTTATTTTTGTTTCTGTTATGGGACCATCCTCGTATAGACAAGGCATCACCATTCTGGCTCTCCATATTTTTCCGTCTCATCTCCTCCGTCAGCAAGGATGAGACAATTTCATAAAACTGCAAGGCAGTTGCATTGCTACCTATTGCAATAACCAGAATATCCCATGAATCTGGTAGAGAACACAACAAACTGATGCACTTATCTTCATCTAAAATTTTAATATCAATAGATGCTAACTGACTTACCATAGTATTAAAGGCATTCAGATGCTCTGTCATTGAGTCTCCATCTTTCATTCTCAGGTTATACAACTTTTTTCGTAGGAACAGCTTATTCATCAGAGACTTAGATTGGGACAAAGTCCCTAACTTGTTCCACAAAGCCTTCGCCATAGCTTCCCTTGATACATTCAACAATACTGAATCTGAGACACACAATCGTATTGTGCTCTTTGCCTTCCGATCCAACTTCTTCCATTCTTCATTGGTCACTCCCGTTGGTTTAGTACCTGGATCTACCGCGATCCACTGATCTTTCTCCATCAACAGATCCTCCATCTTGAGTTTCCACAACTCAAAACTCTAACCATTAAATTTCTTGATCTCTATCTTTCCACTGCTCGCCATCTTCATTTACCACTAGAATCAATCTCATAGATCTCCCACTGAACAAGGTCTACCACAGGATTGAGTGAAACCCCTCAGCTACAAAGGCGTCCCCTTGAAGCCAAAACAACTTTGATACCAAATGTAGGTTTTAACCATGGACATAAATTACCTGCATGCGAATTCTAAAACACATAAAATAAACAATGCTAGAGCATAACACATAAAACACATATACACAAAGATTTTCCTGTTGATCCCAAAACCGGGACTACCAGCTTGATTTTTCATTATGTTCCTTTCAATTTTACAATACATATTTATACATGCTGAAGCATCCAATACCATGGACCAAAAACCATTGCATCCAAAACCATGGACCAAAAAACCATAGGTAGGTTCGCCCAACCTAATATAGGGTCCAATTTTTTTTTTCCCGGGGCGCTGCCCCAGACCCCGTAGAGAGGGGCTACCCGCCCCTCTCAAACCCCCTGGACAGGGGGGGATACCCAACCCCCCCCATTGTGACCCCTCTGCTGCGTAATCAACGCAACGAAGGGGAGGCTCCACCCCCCCTCTAACCCCCCGATTCACTACGTAGGTTAGTCGTGGAAAGAATATAACACAACCCAACACTCCAACCCTCCGCAAGAAGTTTGGAACTAAAGAAACAGACCAAGAACAAGTGAGTGACATGCTAGACTTATTCTTCCAAATTTATCACCAAGACCAGCACCTCTAGATCCTCAAGGAGAAACCAAAACATCTCTAAACACCTTCACCATATATAGCAGCAACTCTAACATCTCTAGCAGCATCTCCAACTATGTTATATACCTAGGGGGGATAATATGGGGTACCAAGGGAGGTACCCAAGGTAATAATGTAATAATGGGATGGGCCATAGTAATAAATAAGGTGGTTAACCCATGTCATGTAAGGGACCACAAGTAGTTAATAATAATGTAATGGGCCCATGGTATTAGTTCGATGGTATGAGGGAACCATGGTAATGACCCATGGTATTGTATGTATGAGGCCTATATAGAGGCTAGAAACTCCATGTGAAAGAATAGTGAAGGATCATTGTATGAATAGGCATATGGCTTGTGGAGTGTTCTCCTTCCTTAAGGAGTGAATGTATGGTGTTGCCCTACCTTAAGGGTTTTGATATCAATAAAGTGAATCATTTCTATCTAATTCTATCTTATTATTTCTTGGGTTAATTCTATTATCATATATTCTTGGGTTGGATCTATAACAAGTGGTATCAGAGCTACAACAGGGGCTACCCCCCCCCCATTGTGACCCCCCGCTGCGTAATCAACGCAACGAAGGGGAGGCTCCACCCCCCCTTAACCCCCTGATTCACTACGTAGGTTAGTCGTGGAAAGAATATAACACAACCCAACAGTCCAACCCTCTACAAGAAGTTTGGAACTGATGAAACAAAACAAGAACAAGTGAGTGACATGCTAGACTTATTCTTCCAAATTTATCACCAAGACCAGCACCTCCACATCCTCAAGGAGAAACCAAAACATCTCTAAACACCTTCACCATATATAGTAGCAACTCTAACATCCCTAGCAGCATCTCCAACTCCTGTAGGAGTATGGTGAAGGCATACAATTTCCTCCATCAATGGTAGAAGTACCTCCAACATAAGAAACCACACCTATGTAGAGACATATGCAACACCAAGAGTATCACTCGAACCACATGCAAGAACAACATCTCCAACCAACTCAGCATGACTGGAATCCATCTCCTCAATAGCCACAACATCATCTCCACTAGGTCTAGTCATAGGTATGTTGACATCAATGCGATCTAACAAGACCATCAACCAACCATTGATCACTAACACTCATCACACATGCATATGACCAATAGTACCAAGAGCTTGTTCACATCAATTCCAACACTATAATGCCAACATGTATCCCTGGTGAAAAGTCCCAATTAGAATTCTCACCATTTGCTGTGGTAGCCCTTCTAGAAATAAGGCTTGACTGTCATATGTTCTTCAAGATATTCCTTGGCAGCTACAATGTTAAGCACAAGAGAGTAATGCACATGTGCTTTTGGATTTCAAAGTTAGTATCAGAATGTATCAAGGTTATTCTACTGAAAGGGGAGGGAAAAGTGAGCCTTTAAAAGACAAGTAACAGTACTAATCTATAAAAGACACATGGGCATGTACATATGAATTAATAGTTCGACAACTAACCAAATAGTTTATATAGAAGCAACTATTGTTAAAACACATAAAACATACCTTCAACAAGATAAGTACCAAAGCCACCTAAATAGTTCAATTTTCTTAGTACAAGTGAAAATAACATACATCGCAAACATTTGAAGAATAGTATTACAATATTTACGACATAGAAATGAAAGTGTGTTGGCTGAACGAGCTTTTGAATTAAGCAAAAGTTCCAAGATACATCAAGACAATGAACACCACTAGCCCCAATAGTGGAGCATTAAAGAAACCACTTACTCCTCCAGAAGAATGATTTTCCTCTCTAATGCCTGGTAGGAGGAGCCAACTTGAAAAGGACTTTGCATGAACTATGAGGGTTTATATATAACAAATGGGGGGACCATTCACCTCCCTTGTGACTCTTGGACTACCCCCATGACTATTTGATTTATCTATGATCTTTGACTCCATGACTTTTCACATCCTATGGAAGAATTTGGACTTCCACTTTACATTAAATTTCTCCAATATTGAAATTACATAATCCACAAATAATGTGGAAAAATATGACTCGTGAAAAGGCATGAAATAACATTGATGACATGGATTGCATGATGACATGGCAATGTCAAGACATTCTCCGTTGTTGCTTTCTTTATGTCTTCTTGAAAGATAGAACATGCTTTTCTTCTTCCTCCTCCATATAGCTTGAAGGTAGGGAGTCTTCAATGTGATCTTGGTCTCCAAATGTTGTTGCAATTTGGTATCCCTTTGTCTTTATTGATTGATCAACTTTTCTTTACAATTAAAGAAGTGTCTTATAACAGGGTCTCCTTCTCCATCTCATTCATCATCATCCTATCATAAGATGATAAAATAACTACAACTAAAATCCTCTCATGATGAGACAACATCATTATGATAAACCCCTAGTCTAGCATGCTTCATGATAATCACTAATTAAGCTTCAACGAGGTGACATGCTGGGAGATAGGCTCAAGGATTACATAGTTGCACAACTCAAGAGGTTACGGGCGAGGACTAAGCCTTGAGACATCACAATCCATAGTTCAGGTAGACTAGGGCTAGAAAACTAACTAGTTGAGGGGCTCAAGGGGTCAGACTGAAGGCTTAAGGCTTGATTATTCCTATTGCGTAGTTCTAGAGGGATAATGGCCAAGGGATTGCACAATTGTGCAATTCAAGAGTTCAACATTGATGCTTGATTCTTGAGACTACTGTGTAGAAGAGGATGGTTAGAGGAAGGGGTTGCGCAGTTCTAGAGCTCAAGGGATGAGCCTAAGTGCTGAGACTGCACAATGGATAGTTTTTTAAGGTAGTTACTACACATAGTTCCAAGAGGTAAGTTTGAATCTTGAGGACTAAGACTGCACAATGAAAAGTTAAGGAAGGTACAACGAGGCCAAGTTTCTTGGGAAGGAACTTTTCCGGATTTGGCTAAGTGTGAGATCAGTGAGGCCAAAGTGAACAATGAAAAAACTTAAGTAAGATCACACACTTAGAAAAATTGATGAAACAACATTGATCACCTAGAACACATGAACAACATACTTCCCTCAATGTGGCAACATTGCGATAGCTTTCCCCAAGTGCAACATTAAAGGTACAGTTTGCGGAGACATTGATGACACTTGTGCGAGAGTGCTTGAAAAATTATGAATGAGTTTGATACATGTATACATTTTAAGAATGACTCATGAGAACCAAGGTTACCCCTTGAAACAAACCAGAACTACATTTTTGCGATATGAAACACTTGCCATGCTAAAACATGACACTTGAGACAACGAGAGGAAAGTGAAAATGACAGTTGCAAAATGCAGATGACATTGAAAGCGACACATTCCATAAAAAATATATAATGAAAATGACATCTATTGAATCTAAAACAAACGAAAGGGATAGTCATAAAAATGAAAGCGACACTTATGAGAGAAAAGGTGTGCAAAAGCGATAGTTGGAAAAAACTCACTGAAATTAGAAGAACAATCACAACCAAAAGTGAGAGACTGTTGATGAAAATGCCAATGACTATCAACATAGGTTGAATATGGCACATGAACTGTCTTGATAGACTTGTGATATGCCTATTCAAGCTTGCATAAAAGAGTGCAATCATGAATTTAATACAGACTACGCATGCGTGAGTAGGCCACTTTGACACTTACAAATTGAGAAAAATATTGGAATACTTAACAAATCATTGATCAACCATAAAGTGACTATGGAATGAGTGATTGCAAGATCCATAGTAGGCTCCAAAATTCAAGTGTAGAACAAATTTTGGAGGGAGTTTGTTGAAGTGACAACACTTGGTGACACACTGGTAGAACTATAGCTTCTCTACCTTGAATATTTTGTGAATGGTCTAGTTCCTTAGGGGGTATTGATTCATCATTCAGATTACTTTGGTTTTCCCACTTACCCCATGTATAAAAATAGTCCCCTTCATCCTTCAACATTTCAACAAAATTATAAAACAAGCCATATCATATTGTTTCAAATCAAGAAAGGGTAATTTTATTCTCGAGCTTTAGATTTTTAGAGTTTAGTTTTTTATCACTAGTGTTGCTTTGTTGCTAGCAGGCCTAGACAATACCCAAGTGGAGTCACTTGAGGAACACAAACATTGCTCCACTACCAGCAAGCCTCGAAAGTAACTCGGTGGAGTTGCTTGCTTCACCTCCCTATGTAGAAAGCCTTTCTGTTATTTCACCCGTTATTTATTTATTTTATATAAGATTGTGCATCAACACTTATTCATTTCATGGGGTGGAAGAGGGATCTCGACTTATTGAGAGAAGAGGACGTTTTTCCTTTAGGAAATCATTTATAAAACCTATGATATTAGTTTTCTTGATTAGATTTTCCCCATGTCCCTCTCTACTTGATTGGATCAGTATGGAAAACATAAAAACATAAAGAACTTAGTGTAGGAATGAGGTTTCCAGAATAGACAGGAATATCATGGTTTGACATAAAGCTCTCCTTACATAAGGATCATATTTTCCATAAGGACATCATCAACCAAAATGTATGAACCAAAATGAAGAAGCATGATTAAAGGTTAGCCAAATTTTGTAGTGTCACAAGACCCTTTTCTATTTTTCCACATTGTCTTTTGAGGTGAGGGAAACATCCTTCATGTGAAAACAAAACACAAAAGAAGAGACAAGACACAAAAATGAAAAAAATCAAAAGGACAAAGAATATTGAGGCTCAAAAGAATGCGAGACAAAAGTAAGGAAATACAAGAAAGGCTACAAAGAGAAAATGTTGGATGAGTGTGAAAGGGAGACTGGTATGCAGCTAGACCTACTCCTAACCTAACCAACTAGAAGGTCAGGGTCAAGTGTACTGAAATTTCCAATGTACCCACTATAATTACTCTCTACATGCATACACAAAGATAAAATCAATTAAAATAGATATAAGACAACATGCAGTAGAGAAAATAAGTGCTTGAATAACTTCCACAATAAGTTGAAGGTCTTGACTGTAAAAAAAAACATATGTCATAGCCACTACTTCTAACCAGCTCACATTATTACCTTTTCAATAACCATAATTAAATAATCCTTGGAAGCTTCTTGCAAATGTATCTTCATTTGTGTTTTCCACCTTAACAAGCATGAGAGAAGATCTAAACTTGTTATTTATGATGGAGCTTGCCAGGTAAGATTTCTCCAACCATTCATCGATAGGATCATGAAATTTGAAACAACCCTCTTGAGAACCCTGAAATATTTGAAAAGATGAATTTTCTATTAAAAGCGTGGGATCAAGATGATAATATTGTAAGGGAACATGAATCTAATCATATTTAGAGGGCTTGTCAAGATGGCGAGGGCTTGACATAGCCATAAGCGGAGGCGAAAGTGCCTCAGCTGCTTGATAAACTATAAATATTAATCAATGTGAAAAAACTATCATTAGATATATTGGTGGGAAAATGATAAAACAAATGACAGTTAATATTATGATTAGATGAACTATTCAAAACATAAGTTTCTTGATTATAAGACAACAAAGATAGATCAGTTTGAACAATTTTTGTACATGCTCTGAATAATAGAATCATCTTCCCCACATGATGAGTGTGACAAAACATTTTCTTGTAACTAGTTACATATTGCAATAGCATCGTAATGGTCCAAAGAAGTTAAAAGGAATACCAATATAGAAAACACATGAACCCAGTTAGGATACAATTAGTGAACAAGAATTTAATTCACCAAATAACTCATGCATTCACTAGAACTCAAGAGGATTTTAGGTGTGTTGAAGAAAAATATTAGCCGTATAAAATTCACAAGAAAATCTAGGAGTTAACTATTCTGAAATGCATTTGATAGACATGATTCCTTTGGCCAAAGATAGTCTTTGAAATGATCAACTTTGTAGTTTCATGTTTCTATGAGAGATACACACTCCAAAAATGAGTTAAGTACAAGAGCTTTGAATGGAGATGAATCAACTAAGTTGAGTCCTGAATCTAATTAGAAACCAAATATTGAAAGTTTGAAAGACTATATCCGAAATACCAAACATATCTCAACAAGGAATATACATCGAGTGAAACCATGCAAAGAAAATAATTTTGTGAGAAAAACTAGATATGAATTAATTATGGGATCTTACTAGAGTTGCGAGATCCTGACATAACCATTGACATAATTTAAAGTTCTTTGAATTCTTAACAAGTATTGGAACTTGCAAGGATTGTAGAATTTCATTTTGAAGATTGAATCAGATCATGCAGGGTGTGTGGATAATTGCCACCAGTAGTTTCAATAATACCACTACTAAATAGATGGAATCCATCTCTGTCACTAATTTGATCATATTTTACAACTTCAACAACTAGATTAATCAACTCAAAATATTATTATGATCACAAATCTAAAGATGTATGAATTGGAGAAATTTCATGAGCAAGCTTATTTGAAGAGTTTCCCTCATGAAAACTGAAAATAACAAGGAGTAGAGTAGATACTCAAAGATTTTATTGTTTCCTTTTTCATCGTGGCTAACCTCACTACCTTGTGTCAATTGAGAAGTTAACTCATCAGATGAAGAACTTGAAGAGAATCAAGTATCCTCATTGCATGAAGATGAATTGCAAACATTAGAGCACAAGGGATAGTGAGAGGATTCAGAGGAAGTTTCGATAAGAAAATCTTTGTTTGCTGCCAAATTCCAGATATAATTATTTCAAATCAAAATATTCTCCAGAAACTGAAATATCAACATGTGCACTTGCGCATCCATCATTGTATACGTCAATGAAGTCGTGAATATTAGAACGATGGTTTCCCAAGAGTATAGATTGATTAAGAAACTTAACTTCATTCAATTGACTACTGAGATTAGTAGATTCAGAATCATCCAAGAATGGAAGGGCATCATCTTGCATGGGAGAGTTTGGAAAAGAGAAGAAAGGTATTATTTATGGTATTTATGAAAAGTGATTGGCTTAGGATCTTGATCGAGTCGTAATGATTGATCGAGCTCCTATTGTCAGGTTAGACAAAAACTTGATTCAAGGTTTTTTTTAACCCTTGATCAAGCTACCTTTTAGTGCTCAAGGAGATAGATTGAGTGCTTAAAATTGGCTTGGTAAAACACTTAAAATGGCTCAATTGAGCTCTCTTGTTTAGTTAAAATCACACTCCCTTTTCCAAAAAGTATAACACAACTCCATGCTTTTACCCCAAAATAAGTCATTGATGTTGTCCATGTTTGTATTCAGGAAGCATGGGTGTCCCACCATCTTCTCACCTATCTAGTAAAAATTTTGAACTAGACTTTACATTCTCCCTTACTCTCCTATAGGCTTAGTCACTTTTTCAATGTGGTTTACAAGAGATTCTTTCTCTGTAATATTCAATTGGCTACCACAATCCTTCCTTAAGTCAAATGGTAGTAGTGTAGCAGTTTATTTTAACTTTATTTATTTAAAGATGGGAACTTCTTTTATCATGAAATGAGATCAAATATTTTTATTCAGCACAACTTCAACTTACCAACATTCTTTTGCTTTAGATTCATGATTCTTAATATGCCATTCTTAGAGCTCGGTGTTTGGATTTTGACAATTGGAGAGGGGTGACCCTAAGATAATGTCTCTTGATATATTTTGCTCTACATTGTTTTTATTCCCATGCAATATTTGATATAGTCTCCTTGTTTTTATATTATCAACCCCAAGTTCTACATATGGCTTTCCTTCTCAGGGGTAAAGAGGAGTTATAATTTTCTTCTCATTTCATTTTAATTGTCTTTTGTCTTGTTCTAAGGAAATTGTCACTTTCATTTTTCAACCCCATGGTCTTCCAACCAGAGGTGGATATATTAGTATTCCATTGAATAATTTTATTACCTTGACGTTGACAAAATTCATAATGCCAATTATTGATGTTTTCACTTGTCTTATTGCTCTAATAGCTTCTCTGAATCTCTCGTTTGCTAGTTTGAGATAGTTTGTCGTTCAATGCAAAGTTGACCTTCCTAATTTTATCCATGTTTCTCTAGGAAGAATTTTAACTTGTGATCCAAATTCAATGACCACTTTCATTATCATAAATCCATATATATTAATATCTACCTGAGCGTCATAGTCGTCGATATGTTTACCCTTAGATAATTGTAAAAGTTCTTTTACTATTTTTTATCCTCATTACAATCTTTCAATATATGAAGGAGATCATTGAAATGTATGAATGGTTTCTCTTCTTTTAATAATCCTAGAAATTCCTCTAATATATTATATTTTGTTGTATTCTATCGTCCAACATCATTTAAAAATAATTCAACTTCCTTGTCCAGTGTATCATAATGTTGCTGCATATATCATGAAGTTCCTCTTTATGGTAAAAAAATTTGTTGATTTCTTAGGTTGTTTTCTTGACCTTCTCTCGATTTGGTGATGACATGGATATTTTTTGAGTTTAGAAACTCTTGATTTGGGACATAATAGATGAGGTTTACAACTCTTTTATTCATTATTTTTCTAATATTCTAGGGTAGTCTTCTAAAGAATGATCACTTAGTACAAACATATTGTAGGATCTCATGTCAATTTCTTCTTTTAGGGGGAAGCTAAGTGAAACATGGACCTCTGCCAATATTTGAAGCAAAAAATTCATCCCTGGCCTCAACCTTGACCATTAAATCCACAAATTCTTTTGCGAAATCAACCTCTATTAATTACTCTTCCTCCTTAAGTTTCTAGGTTGTAAATTTATTAGACATCTATGTACGATATAAAATATGATAATTAGGCTTGTTTTTTCCATTCAACTAACACTCCTATGGAAACTTAGTTTTATCTTCACATATGTCACACCATTTAGGATTTGCATTTGTTAGATTATACTGACACTATCTAGTAGTATGGCTTGACAGGACTTGACATATATCATAATATATGTCTTCCTAAACACGGTAGACATTCTTATCAAAATAATTTGCAAACTTACAACTGCCTTTTGTGTGCCTTTTGGTCCTACAGTCGGTACACCATAGACTGTTTTCTTGTGAAGATATCTTAACAATGGTTATTGCAATTGTTCAATATTTTCTTCTAATCTTTTATCAACCATTGAACAGTTTGACAACCAATCATCATATGTTTCAATATGTTGTGACTTTTTCAATAATTGCTTGTATAATGTGACTTCACACACTATTAGTGGCCCTTGAATATTTTGTACTATCCCAAAAATAAACCATTGAACTAGCATATCTGCATCATAATTATATGGGAATTGAATTACCAAATCCACAAATTTATTATCATATTCTCTTAATATTTCATCTAGCCTTTATTTTATTTCTTTTAAATGTTATGCCCCAATATGGTAAACATCTTGGGATTTGAAGAAGGATAAGAATTTTTTTTTGATGTCATTTTTAATTTTAACATGGTTCTATGTAAAATTCATAAACCATGTTAGAGATCTTTTCCAAATACTTGCTGCAAATTGTGCCATTTTTTTTTCCTCATATATGATATCTTTAGCTGTCCATAATTTCTCAAAAGTGAGTCAATTCTTTTTAGGATCTTCATCTATTTAAGGTGGCTTAATCCCATATATATTTGAGATGGTAGATTCTTTACTATTTTCTTTTGGACTCTATATAGTTTGATAAAATAGGTTGTTTTCCCAATAATTCAGTCAACTAAACAATTTAGTTCAATATATAAACCTCAACACTTGGTGATCAAATGACATGAGAGGTACTATCTTTATATTCGACTTCAACATTTGTAAAATTTACCAAGTTGTCATTAGTTTGGCACCCTTTATCTATGTATTCAGTAAAACAACTTATACTAGGTTGGGTGGTTCATCGACTTAAATTCTATTTTGTTCTTCTTCAACATATATTGATTGAGGTAGGGGGTGGGTTACATTTGCAGGATTTATTATATGAAGAATTATGTCTTCATTTTCTTCATTATCGAACCAGGTTTGGTTGACTTTAGGTATTTAAATTTGGAGACGACTATCAAGTTATTGTATTTTTATTCTCTATACAAAACTATAGAAGGATCTGAAATAATATGGAGTCTTTACTGGAGGAATTATCTAATAACGAGACATGAAATAATTACGAGGGGATCATGGAATCGTTGGTATAGAATCATCAATTCCCATATTGTCTACATGCCTACTAGGGCTTAATTATATACTATTATTTGTCATCAGAGAAGTCGATGTTATGCCTCTCAACTATGGATTCTCTCTAGTACCTTCAAAAGAGTCTCGTGCATCATAAATATCTCACTCTTGATTTTGTTTATTTCTCAATCTCTATGTAAATTTTTCGTGCCTCATTTCTTGTTTCTTTTTCTATCTTATGTCCCTCTCCATTTTTCAAGTATTAGTTAGTTGTTTATATTACTGCATACATGATTGGATCCTTCGTCATGTTTCCTTGTTGAGCGTATATTCTTGTGTTCTTACAACTAATCATTTTCCTCTCATTTTGACTTCTAATTCAATTACTTCCATTTTAATTTCCTATTTATTTTTCATGAAAATATATCCCCCCATTGCTGACTTGACTTACTCTTGGTCAACGAGGGTGATTTCAACAAACATTTTCATTTGAAAAAGAAGAAATCCCACACTACTTTTGTATTTTTACATTAATAATTCATGATTTTTTCCGAGTCAACCTGTCCTTTAGTTATGTCAGAATTTATTATCATTTACAGGGTTGGTCTATATTCAATTATATGACTAACTCCCTTATTGAGGATAAATTTATGTAGTAAAGTAGGTATGGTGCAAAAAAACCTATTGTAAAAGTCGTCAAAGAACATTTATTTAATTTTTTCAATAGAACAACATTCTTCTATTACTTTCTCTACAAAAAATTCCTCTAATATCTTAAGCACTCAATTGTATAATTTTTTTCTCCCTCTATTAATTGACTTTAAAGTTAATCAACCATCAGGTTCTATTTGTCGCATTAAGTGAGTAATCGATATATTGCTTTATTTCAGAAGGGATTGATTCGATGAACTTCTCATATGATTCTATGAAAAAATATGCTCTAGATTCTGCAATAGATATTTGATTTCTTCTTGGATAATTTTACAGGTGGTTATTAACTTTTCTCTCACACCACTCATGAATCTCTTCTAGTGCTAACATTTATGCATGCATATTGTATAAACTTGTGTCCAACACTACTAGAAATGAAACCAATATTGTAATAAAGTGTACATTAGTCACTAGTACAATGGAACATTGAAGTAGGCATAAAGAATCGTATGCATCACATAACAGAGAAAAGAGACACAAAAGTAGGGGAGCGCAAGCAAAAGCACACTTATATTAGTATTTCCTCTATAGCGAACGAAAACCAAAACACTGAAACGTTAATTGTAGAAGACATAATTAAGTGCAATGTAATGATATATATATGTTTCATTATCCAAATGATGATTTACAAACCCTCTGACGGTATGCCTAAATACGTAGTGATTGGTCACGAGGTCGATTGGTCATAGTTTTTGACCATAACTCTTCATAAATTAATAATAATTAAAATACTTAATTAATTAATCAATTATTATTCATCATTTATTATTTCTTTATGAATTAATTATTCATAACATTCCCCACCCTTAAAAATTTCTTTGTCCTTAAAGTAAAGGTAGAAAGGGGTATTACTGTTAGAACTTCTCAGTTTCCTATGAAGAGTATTCTTCCAGAAGTTTTTTCCACATGATTAGGTATTTTCTAATAGTTTTGGAAGGTAGTACCTTCTCTTTGGTTGCAAGGATACCTTCATGTTCTAAGACAATCCTTCCTTCTTCATCAAATTCTTCTTCATCGAGTTCATGTATCTCGGTTTGATCTTATCGGTTTTTAACTAGTAACTTTTTGAGACACGAAACATGAAATAAGTTGTGGATTCGATAGCTATCAAGTAGTTTCAATCCATAAACTACATCATTGATTGTCCTAATTATCTAGAAAGGCCCATAGAAATTCAGAGCTAACTTGTTCTTTCCTTGTTGTTTCAAGGACAATTTCTTGGAAGATTGTAGTCTTACGAAAAGTCAGTCTCCTTTGAATTCTCATTATGAACGATGGTGGTCAGCTTGTTGCTTCATTCAATTTCTGCGAGTTGCTAGGTTTTCCTTTAATATTTGGATAATATTTTGACTTTCTTCCACATGGTTCATCACTGGTTGAATCTTACTGTCATTTAATGCAAAATATTTCCATCTCGGAGGTTCATAACCATACAAGCCCTAGAATGGGGTCATTTTGTCTAAGGCATGATAGGTGGTATGTTAGGTCGTTATACTACTAGTGTAACCCTTATTGTTATTAGTGTAACCCCCTTATTATATTATTTTTCCCATATAGTCCCCATGTTGTTATTATTGTGCCCCATAGAATCCCACTATTGTTATTGTTGTGCCCCTACAATATTATTGTTATGTAGGCTCTAATTGTATTGGGACCCCTTAGACTCCTATATATAGAAAGGAGGTCTTGTCATATGTATCATCCAAGAATTGTTCATTTGTGTAATGTAAAGGAGGTTTCCCCCTTGAAGAGGCTAGTTTTTGAAGTCTTTGACCTATCTTTTCTTCTATTTTGTGAGTTGGTTGCATAACATATGGTATCAAAGCTTTGGATTCTAGGTTTTCGCTGCTTCAAACAGGCCATCATTGAATTTTCACTATAAATATTTTTATACGAAATCATGAACGCTTACATTAAAACCCATTTGAGTTGACATCTTGATTAACCTTGGGTCCAAATTCCAGATCTTTTCTTGCTATAGTTTCGAAGATATGATCCACGGAAGGTAGGGTTTTTCCAGACTTTCGAATTATATCGCAAATAGGTGACCTAGGGAAAATCATAACAAATTTCTCTATGAGGATTTGCTTGAAATATCGTCAAATTTTATAGAAAGAGGACAGAATGTAGTTTTATGTATATGATTTCTAGGTCTGAAGCTCAAAACCGTGACACGTGGCACTTCATACAAGTTCGGTCTACGGAACTAGTCTATAATCAGGTCATCGTGGGATATTTAGAATAACTATTTCTTGGTGAATCCAATCTTGATCAAACTTGTGGGGTTAGAAAGAGGACTCAGTGGGATACCACATGATGAAATTTTAGACCTTGGAGATCCGAAATTACAAAGATACAACAAATTCAATATTGAGCTCCTACAAAGAGAAAATATGTGTGTAGTCATTTTAAAATTTTGCATGAGTTTTGTGAAAAATTAGTTTGAAGTAATTAAAAGGGAATAGTGAAGCATAATTATCATTAATTGATGCCCCGAAGAAAGAAAATGGAAACACCTAGTAAGAAACTTGAAATCTCTACCATGACTCATGAAGAAGAGGAAGAAATGCAACATGATATATCAAAATTACGAGACCAAGTGCAACAAATTTCACTCTCACAAAAAGTAACAGAAGCTAAGATGGATGGTTTAAAGAAAGGTGTGGAAGCTAATATGAATGGCGTGGAAGCTAAGATGAATGGTGTGGAAGCTAATATTGATGGCATGGAATCTAATATGGATGGTTTAGAAGTAAACATTGAAGATTTGAAGAAAGACATGGAAGGTTTGAAAGGAGGTTTGGCAAAGTTTCTTCAAGAAATGCTTCCTAATGGCAAAAAGGTAGTAGAGGAAACTCATGATGAGAACAAAAGAAACGTTAATCATGATTCCATAGAATCTAATGTTGGATTTAAGACCCACCATGTTCCAAAGATCGATATGAGGAAGTTTGATGGCAAGGATCCTGTAACATGGATACTACAGATGGAGCAATATTTCGATCTCCATAATGTGCAAAACACACAAAAGGTACGCATTGCAACTTTATATTTAGAACCCAATCAGTTTGTATGGTATTGATGGCTTTGCTCTCATAAACAAATTTTCACTTGGTCAATTTTTATGGAGGAAATGATAGCACATTATGAGGATACAAAAAGAAACACCTTCTTTAGCCAATTGATAAATATCAAACAAAAGGGTTCAATGGTGGAGCACATTGAGGAATTCCAAAAATTGAATATAAGGGTAAAAGATATTCCAGAGGAGCATAGAATTGATGTGTTCATAGAGACTTTAAAGGAAAACATTCAACATCAAGTTTGCCTTTGGGAACCTAATTCAATGGAAAATGCATTCAGGTTGGAAAAAAAAAATTGAAAGAAAAATTATGGAAACAAGGAAGCCTACCACTCACAACTATAAATATGGAAGTGTTGCTTTGCCTAGCCTTCCACAACCTACAAGGTTGACACCACAACAATTGGAAGAAAAAAGAGGAAAAGGGATTTGTTACATTTGTGATAAAAAAATACACTAAAGGTCATGAGTGTGCCGAGAAGAAATTATTTTACATAGATTTTGAAGAGGAGGAAGAAAAGGAACAAGAAATGTCAAAATAAGATGATATACACCAGGAACCAACCTTAGAGAAAGAAGAAATGAATCCAACCATATCTTGTAATGCATTGGCAGGAATTACCACTCCTCAAACTCTCAAGATAGGACATATGAAGAAGAAAAAGGTAATAGTGTTGATTGATTCAGGTAGTACCCATAATTTTATTCCTTGTAAGATTGCTAAGGAATTGAATTGCTTCCTATATCGAGCACCAGAGTATCAAGTGATGGTTGGAAATGGAGGAACCATAAATTTATCTGGAAAGTGCCATAATATCAAGCTATCCATGGGATAATATGTAATGAATAGTTCAATTCTTTCCATTCCAATGGATGGTGTTGTTGTTGTACTAGGAGTCCAATGGCTACAATATTTGGGTACAATAGGTTTTAATTTTCAAGAACTTTTTTTGAATTTTCTTTGGGAAGGAAATAAGTTGAATTAAGGGGTATCACAGGGAAACCGGGAAAGATAATAAGCTCTAACATCATGACAAAGCTTATAAAGAAAGAACAATGGGGTGTAATTGCACAATTATGTTCACTAGAGGTTCCCACATCGAAATCATCTACTTGTCGAGATCTCCAAAACGTTTTGGACAAGAATTCCAAGGTATTTGAGACTTCCAAAGGCCTCCCACCTATTTGTGATCATGATCATGCTATTCATTTGATTGTAGCAAGTTTTCCCCCAAACATCAGGCCTTACATATATCCATATGCCCAAAAGAGTGCAAATGAACATATGGTTGCAAAAATGCTGGAGATTGGTATAATTCAACCTAGTCAAAGTTCTTTCGCTACTCCAGTGGTATTGGTACACAAGAAGGATGGATCATGGTGTATGTGTCCTAATTATAGGGAGCTCAACAAGCTTACTATTAAAGATAAATTTTCCATTCGTGTCATTGATAAATTATATGGAGTGATTTACTTCACCAAGTTGTATCTTCATTCAGGATATCATCAAATCAAAATGAAGAATGAAGACATTCCAAAAACAACATTTATAACTCATGAGGGTCATTATGAATTTTTGGTCATGCATTTTGGCCTTACCAATGCACCTTCTACATTTCAAGGTTTGATAAATTCCATTTTCAAACCCTTCCTTAGAAAAATTGTGTTAGTATTGTTTGATGATATACTAATCTACAACAAGTATTGGAAGGATCATGTTCAACCTATTGAAAGGGTGCTCAAACTATTGGAGGAGAAACAATTATATGCAAAAATCTCCAAATTTTTCTTTGGAGTACAAGAGGTGGAATATTTGGGTCATATTGTATCTCATGAAGGTGTTAAGGTAGACCCTAGAAGAATTAAAGCCATTAAGGAATGGAAAATTCCCACATCCATAAATCATCTACAAGGATTTCTCGGGTTGACAAGGTATGCTCGCAAATTTGTTAATAACTATGGGAGAATATTAGCACTTCTAACAACATTACTAAATAAAGATGCATTTTATTAGACTCTGGAAGCAACAAAGGTCTTTGAACATCTTAAAGAGGCAATGGGCCAAGCACTAGTCTTAGCTATGCGAGAATTCACAAAAACCTTTACTGTGGAATGTGATGCCTCAGGAAATGGAATTGGTGTTGTTTTAATGCAAGAAGAAAGAACCATTTCTTTCGAAAATCATCCAATTAAAGGAAAGTATTTACAAGAAAACTATTTATGAGAAGGAAATGTTGGCAATATTACATGCACTTAAGAAATGTTGACCTTACCTAATGGGAAGACACTTCAAATTAAAAACAAATCATGATAGTCTTAAATACTTTTTAGAACAAATATCATCTTCAGAAAAAAAACCATGAGGATGTGGAAGAAATGTTTTGTTCCATTTCTAATATCGAACCAGATTAGATAAACAAAGCAAGGGATGAATTGAAGAATGATGAAGAAGTGTGGGCACTCATTCAAAAGTTGTAGTAAGATCCATGTACATCTGATACATTTAGCTGGAAAAATGATTCGTTATGGTACAAAGATCACTTATACCAATACAATAATTCCCAACTCAAAAAAAAGATTCTTCTGGAATTGCACACCTCTCCCTTAGGAGGGCACTTATGATATTTTAAAACTTACCATAGGATTAAGAAATAATTTTTTGGGGATGGCCTTAAATCTGATATTCAAAAGTTTGTGGCAGAATGTTTGGTTTTCCAACAAGATAAAGTTGATATAATTAAGACCCCAAGTCTATTACAACCTTTATCCATTCCAAGTCAACATTGGGGGCAGGTTTCAATGGATTTTATCACATGTTTACCCAAGTCTGAAGGAAAGAGTGTCATCATGGTGGTAGTTGATAGAATTACCAAGTATGCACACTTTTGTGCATTATCTCATCCATTTAGAGCTAGTACAATTGCTACTGCATTTATGGAAACAATTCAAAAGCTACATGGAAACCTAGATATTATTGTAAGTGACAGAGAACCCATTTTCATTGGAAATTTTTAGACATATTATTTTCTTGTCTAGGTACTCAGTTAGCTCATAGCTCATCTCATCATCCTTAATCTGATGGGAAAACTGAGATAGTGAACAAATGTTTGTAAGGATAGCTTCATTTCTTCGTATCTGATAAACAAACACAATGGGTCAAGTGGTTGCCTCTGGATGAATGGTGGTATAACACTTCCTTCCATATTGCAGCAAAGATGACCCATTTATGGCACTTTATGGATATCATCCATCATCCATCATGTCATCTTTAAAAGAAAATTGTACGGTTCAAGCAGTGGAAGATCACATCGAGCATCAATAACAAGTTCTCAAACTCTTAAAGGATAACCTCACTTTCGTGCAGAATAGAATGAAACAACAAGCAGATCAACATTGCAGTGAAAGAAGTTTTTGTGTAGGTGACTAGGTATTTCTATGAATACAACCATACAAACAAATGTCCCTTAAGCAAGCTAAGAAGGATAATAATTTATCACCAAAATATTATGGTTCGAATAAGGTCTTACAAAATATTGGTACTATGGCATACAAATTCGAGCTTCCTGCATCTTCCCGAGTGCACCCACTTTTCCATGTTTCATGCTTAAAGAAGGTTATAGGTGAGAAGATCCCAGTTCAAACAATATTGCCAGAACTTGACGAGGAAGGAAAAATCATATTGGAAACTGAAGCATTCATAGAAACAATAAATCGACAACTACAAAATCAATCAATTTCATAGTATCTCATCAAGTGGAAGAACTTACCCACTAAAGATTCTACATGGGACGATGAGAATTTTATACAGAAGCATCCAAAACTAGTCAAGCGTTGAGGACAAAACTTTTTGAAGGAGAGGGGAATGTTAGGTGTCTATACTACTAGTGTAACCCCTTATTGTTATTAGTGCAAACCCCTTATTGTATTATTGTGCCCATATAGTCCCCATGTTATTATTATTGTGCCTCATAGAAATCAAATATTGTTATTGCTGTGCCCCTACAATATTATTGTTATCTAGGCTTTAACTGTATTAGTACCCCTTAGAATCCTATATATAGAAAGGAGGTCTTCTCATTTGTATCATCCAAGAATTGTTCATTTGTGTAATGTAAAGGAGGTTTCCTCCTCGAAGAGGATGATTTTTGAAGTCTTTGACGTATCTCTTCTTCTATTTTGTGAGTTGGTTGCATAACATGGTATTATACCACCATTCGTCTAAATGTAACCTTTCCATTTTCTTTGCTTGTCAGATATGAAGCATCATAGATATGTTTATAAACACTTATTTATGATCTCTATTTGACTATCTGTTTGTGGATGCTAGGATGAACTCATGTTAAGGGTTATGCTAGCTTGGTTGCAAAATTCCTTCCAGAAATTTCCCTTAAAGCTTACATCTCTATCACTAACGATGACCTTAAGTAGACCATGTAGCTTGTAGATGTTTTTACAAAATACCTTCACAATTTGATTGGTTGAGTCTATTTTCTTGACTACCATAAAGTGTGCATATTTAGTAAGTCTATCTACTACAACAAATATCTTGTCCTTACCATTAGACATAGGTAAACCGTTGATGAAATCCATTGAGATTTCTTCCCATTTCTGATTTGGAACATGTAGGGGGTGTAACAATACAGGAGTTGAGACATTTTCTCCTTTACTTCTTTGACAAATTTCACATTCGACGATGTATTTCTAAATTTCCTTACTTATTCCCTTCCAATAGAATGATTGACATGCGTTGTAGTATGTCTTAAAGAACCCAACATGCCCAACTGCAGGGGAATTATGTGATTCTTTAGAGCCTTTAAATTTGGATGAAGGACATACGTAAATCCTACCCTTATACCATATTATGTCATTTTTCCATTCAAAATTAGGATGTTGATTGATGTTTTTGATTATCGAACAAGAGTGTAGATCCTCGAAATATTCAGCTTGAATCTCCTCTAACCAATTAGGGATTACTACCAATGCAGAGCATGTTGTGGTATCTTCATCTTTACTTGAGAGAGCATCGAAAAAAACATTATATTTTCCCCTTTTGTGTAAAATATCCATGTCAAATGTGGTGAGTTTCTCTATCCACCTTTTTTGTCTAATTAATAAGGTCTTTTGTTGTAATAGGAATTTAAGACTATTATGATCTGTGCAGATTTAAAACTTTCTTCCTAATTAATATTGACGCCACTTTCTTAATGCATTAATAATGGCCAACGTCCCTTTGTGGTAGGTAGACTTCAATCTTTCCCTTTTATTAAGCTTTCGACTTTCATAAGCTATGGGGTGACTGTCTTGCATTAGTATTGCTCCAATCCCAAATCTTGAAGTGTCACATTCTACCACAAAAGTTTTAGAGAAATCTGGGGTTGCAAGTACTGGGGTATATGACATTATCTCTTTTAAGGATTCAAAGCATTCATCTTCCCTACTGTTCCATTGAAAATAGTTTTTCTTTGGTAGTTTTGTTAGTGGATCAGTCACATGTGCATAATGTTTTATGAACTCCTTTAGTATCCAATCAATCCAAGGAATCCTCTGAGTTTTGATACATTCCTTGGCTTCGGACACTCTTTGATTGCTTTAATCTTGCTAGCATATACTCTGACTCCTTCCTTTGATATGATGTTTCCGATGTAATCAACTTCCCTTTTTTCAAAGACGCACTTTGAAAATTTGGCATAAAATTGATTTTTATCTAATATAGATAGCACTTCTTCTAAATGCTTGAGGTGCTCCTTCCAGGACTTTTTATAGATGAGGATATCATCAAAGAAGACCAATACAAATTTTTGTAATTGTGGAAGAAAGATTTCGTTCATTGATCCAGGTGGCTCCAGAGACACACACAGGACAAAGAGGGCTTATGAAAGCTCGAAAATCAAAGTGATCATAATGCTTTCAAACCAGTACCAGAGCGTAGATCTCATTGTCCTGATCACAGCAGTGTGAAAAATTCATCAATTCGAGTCTGGATGAGGAAGAGAGAGGCAGTCAAAGTTTTGGTTGAATTTTGCTGACTGGGCAGGCTTAAGGAGGCCACAATTTGGATAAAATCCAACCACCAGATTCTGGCCAACCTGGGCCAGATTCTAGGCAAATTTGTGGCCTGTTTAATTTGACTCCTTTAGTCAAATTTTGAAATTTTCGAAAAAAACTCATTAATATAAAAAATATAAAAAAAATATAAAAAAAGAGGGGTGGTGGGCCACCACCCCATGCCTCTCCATATCAACGTAACAAACATATGCCATTTAAGGGAGGCCAACAGGTATCGAGCTCGCACCAGCCACGTGGGCTGGCCCACCACTGTGCGGCGGCCCCATGAAAAGTACCAATGTACCATGTAATGCCAAAACCATGTACAACCAACCATTAATACAATGCAATGCCGAAACTCAAGGTAATACAGAGGGGGGTTATGGGGAGTGGGCCACTGGACCGGTGGACTTGCCCCTATTTTGGGTTAAATAAAAACATTATGTAACAAAAAAAGGAGGGGTGGGATTTGATTCCCCGACCCCTCCTCAACGATTATCTTTTTTAACCAAACACGCCAACAAACTTTATTGTAATGTCTGCCATGAAATTTATATATACCTATTCTTTTTTCAGTGTGCTCAGGCAGGCATGGAAAAAGCAAGAGTGGGCATGGAAATCGAGACATCATTTTTTAATTTAATTTTTTAATGCACATGGAACCATGACTGAGCAAAATTTCTAGGAGGGTGAAATTTTTACAGTGTCCAAATTGGACAAATTTTATGTCGATCTTACACCTCTCAGTGACATGAACCCGATGGTGCAGTCAGTTTCCTAATACGAGCAGCTGATTTGTAGAGGATCCAGAGGATGGAATCCCTGAGGAATCTAGGGGGAATCTAAAAGATTCCTTAAGCCCTAGATTCTCACTTTCTTAGAATTCAGAAATTTGACAGTCGATTTTTCACTATTCGACGCCACAAATCATATGGTGTGTTCATATTTTCCATTTGCTTATTGTATTTTCGACCACTTTTCTAAGTGGAGTGCAGGTGTCAGCATTCATGTGCGAGCAGTCATTTCCATGCGATTCGATGCCATGAGATCGATGGTTCGAACAGCTTCAATAGTTTGACATGCTCTTCTTCAGATCACCCCTAGATGTGAGGTATATGCAGTGTGTTCATGTACTTCTTTTGCTATGCCTTGTGCTATACAGATCCCTGTTTGATGCTTGATGTGGGCTCTTGTTTTCATACTTATTTCATGATTCTTGCTTGACGTGACGTGGAATCATCTGTGTGATGTACTTGTTGTCATGATTCGTCATGTTGTGTTTTGAGATCCCTTTGTTGTATGTTGATGGGATACTCATGTGGTCGCCATCTATGTTTTCATTGAGATCCCTTTTATGCCATGTTGGCGGGATGCTCATCATGCATGAGCTTGTGTCATACTGATAGGATTCCTTTTGAATGAATGTTCTTGTAGTGGAACATCTCTTGTAGCCACTCTTGCGTGAGGGAATTTTCCTTGTATGATAGCGGTGTCATCTCTTATGTACATCATCACTATTGACATCACTTAATGCAGCGGCCTACACCATCTTGACACCAGGGCCTGGAGACGTAGTCCCTCCTGGACGAACTCCGTTATCAATGACTTATGTTTTCACGTGTTGATGATTGACATGTTCCTCTTCTTTACAACATGCAGATGTATTCATTTATGTTCTTTTAAAAATTCAATTTTACACAACACGAAAGTAAAAGGTCCTGGAAGGGTCCTTTGTCACACCCAGACCTAGATCATTCATGGTTTCTTGAAATATGGCTGGAGCATTCATTCATTCGAATGGCATCACCTTAAAGTCATAATGTACTTCATGTGTCCTGAATGCATTCTTCTCAATATTATCTAACCTTACCTGTATTTGATAATAACTTGATCTCAAGTCTAATTTTGAGAATTATTCTGTGCCATGAAGTTCCTTTAGTAGTTCATATATAAACAAAATGGGAAACTTGTTTTTAATGGTTATCTTGTTTAATCCTCTATAATCTATACACAATTTGAAGGATCTGTCTTTTTTCTAGACTAATACTACCAGGGTCGCATAAGGACTTCTTCTTTTTGTAATGACTCCACACCTTAGCAGGTCTTGGACTAACCTTTTTATCTATGTTTTTTGATGATGAGGATAGTGATATGGATTGAAATTCACAAGTGTTGCATCTAGTTTAAATTCAATGATATGTTCTATCTTCCTTTCTGGAGGTTATATCATAGGAAACTCTTGAAATACCTTTCTATATTTCTAGATCAATGTTGTAACCTTAGTTTGCTATTGACTTCCCTCTATAAATAATAATTTTAATTTTTGACATTGTGTGATGAATACTAGAGCCCATTTTCAAATAAGATTTTTCATTTGTTGTGTGGAAATGATTTGAGTCATAGGCATTTGGAAACCAAACAGTTTGTATTTCCTTCCAACCCATTTAAACTTGATAAACTTCTTTTGGTGATTTGAAAAATATGTTCGTAGAGTTTCTAACCATTGTATTCTCAAGATGGCATCTACACCTCCCAAGGGAACTGTGTAAAAGCTGTACTCCATTTCGTAATCACTTATTTGAAATTTAGCCTTCCCCATGCTGGAAGTGAGGGTTCAAGAGAAGAAGAATGGTGGTGGAAGGACAAATGGTAGAGTGACATGGACACAATGGAATGACACAATTCAGGTACATTCTGAGAATCAACGTGATTTGATACCACTGAATTGAACAAAAACCAGATCACAGAAACTTTAATTCTAGAAGACAAGTTTAAATGCATTGTAATAATATATAAATTTTCATTAACCAAATGATGATTTACAAACCCTCGAGCGGTATGCCTAAATTGGCAGTGACTAGTCATGAGGTTGATTGGCCATAACTTTTTAACATAACCCTTCATAACTTAATAATAATTAAAATACTTAATTAATTAATTAATTATTATTCATTATTCATTATTTATTAATGAATTAATTATTCATAACATCCTCAACCACTAACCAATTTACATAGAACCGGGTAATCCATATTGATATCCTTGGATAAATAGCTACAACAATTTAACTATCTCAACTAACTTGACAAAATTTATTTGTTTGGTCAACTTGATCAAGGAGATGATCAACTTATAATACATTCTTTGGTGAGGCAACTCTATTAGGCTAGTGTTACAAAATATTTTGTCACACCTCTTGCACTTCCCTGCGTCATACACCAGAGTGCCCAAAACATGACAATTGTGCAGTGTACCCATCTTGATATGCAGTCCAGATCCTCCCTAAAGAACTAATGAAAAGTTTCCTTGAGCCTATCCTGAGAAAAATGAGCTCAAAAACCTAATTCCTGGGTTAGAGTGACTGTGACACTTCCATCTCGTGCTGATTGTAGGTTGCACCATGTTAGAGCCAAGATTTGTCTCAGGCTGAAAAGACAAGGTTCTAGGTCCACATCAAACCACACTCAGCCTCGTAGCTAGCCCTACGAGGATAGGAGAGGGCCCTCTCCGGGCCTATCTAGGCAAAAGGTCTTCAAAGGAGCTAAGATGACTTGTAGGATATTGATTTTAGGCTAGTAAATGGATAGGTAGGTTTGATTTTAAATTTTTTTCTAGTTTTGTTGGAGAACAGGGAAAAAACAAATTTGGGCTCGGGGATGAGACTAGATCTTTGCAGAATTCAAGTTGGGGCAAGGTAGGTAGTAGCTTTGATGTTTTTTGATCATATGTATGGATGGATCAGAATGACAAGGAGCTAAAAAGGGCAAGTGGAAATAGGGATCCTCTCTGTTATCACTCAGGCTGTCCTTAAGCTCTGGAAAAGGATACGGCCGAGGTAACCACAGACCAACTTTGGACTGCATGTTCTAGCCAACCTGCAATCAGAGAGGGCTCTCTCTTTTGGATTTAGCTTTGTTTGAAAAGGATTTTAGGCTAGGTCTCGAGTTCAAAGGGTTTTTGTTTTGTTTTTTGGTGAGAAAATTGATATTTCAGGTAGAGAGGCAAAGCATAGTCTAAGGGTTTCGAACCATTGGGTGTGGAGTCGAGGAGAAAAACTGCTGGTGCTTTTCCTTCATAACAGTGAGGGAAAATGGAGCAAGATAGCTGAGCATGAAACAATGTTTTAGGTTTAAGGGATGGAAAGAAGTGCTAAGTAATGAGAGGCAGTTAAGAATCTCTCAATTATGCTTAACAAGGGAAAATGACAAGGCACTACCTAGGGGCAGTTAAGAACCCCTAGATAATTGGAAAACACAGGTGAATCGGGGCAAACATGAGCCAGAAGGAATTCATATTCATAACCAATTCAATCAGAGGAAAACATAAAGAAATAGCAGAAATTGAGCATAGAGAGTATTTAAACTAATTCTAGGCTATTCTTTCTTTCTGCTATTTAGATAGTGATAACAATAAAACAGAGGTAAGATACACTTATTGTTTCAGGCTACAGCACAAGAATTCCATCTTCATATCTCCATAAACATTCATTCACAACAGACAGTTTTCTCTCCAAGCTTTCTGAAATCTTTGATTATAGAAACAGTCAGGTATACAGTGCGAGTCTCTAGTGGAAATTCTCATTTGACCAACCCTTAAAACTATACAGAGGGTGGTATATATAGGGCAAAACTTTCTATCCACAGAGTTCTTTATTACATCTTAACCTAATCAGGTCATAAAGAATAATTAATTTACCTACTCCTATCTGAAATAAATGCATGAAAATATCTCAGGCTGTGCTGGGGCAGCCGTATCAAAACTGAATAACTTATGTAGTCCTTGGTGGCTTGGTGCAAGTGCTTCTGAAATAAATGTGCATGGGTTTCTGCTTCTTTGCTGTCCTGTGGCTTTGAATGCCTTAATTGTGATTTGAAGGTAAGGATGGGCTGATGATGCCTGATTTGACTTTCTGGGGGCTTCATTAATGTACAGGTGCTTCGAGCCCCTAAAAAATCTTTGTTGATATTCTTTGGCGTCTTTTCTTTCTTCTGATACTCTTTGGAAAAATCTGCACTGCTGCTCTGATGTGCTGCGGGTCTAATCACGCATTGATGGCTGCTGTTCGGCCTTTGTATCCTCTGGAACTATCTTCTGCTCCTTTCGGTATGCTCTGCGAAGAAAACGGGTCATTTTTGCGCCTTTTGGGCTTCCTGGGGCCGTATGATGAAAAGATTCCCTGAAGATTCCTTGAAGATTCTCCATTTCGGCCTAAAAAATCCTGCGATGCGCAAATCGCTCATAAAAAATTGCCGCAGAATTGGATTCCGGGGCTCCGAACTGCGACTTTTGCTCCTTCGCGCCAAAAAAGTGCTAATGACATCACCATGACATCAGCATGATGTGACGTTGTACGGTGGGTGACGTCAGTGATGACGTCAGCATGATGATGTGGCGAGATGACATCAGCATGATGTCATCATGTACGGACGGTGACATGGCATGACACATGGCAAGGGGCCATGCAGGCAGATGACTCGGCGACACGGTGGCAGGAGGCCACGTAGGCGGTTGATGTGTCGCAGTGACTGGGCAAGGGGGTTATGTAAACGGCGACTGTGCAGGGGGTGACGTAAGCGGCGACTGGCATGTGACGTGGGGCTTACATCACAGGGAAGGAGGTGGTAAGCGGTATTGTGGCACACTGCTTTTTGGAGATGGTGGTTTCATGAGGGGGGTCTCCGCCACAGCCCAACGCTTGATGCGTGGCGGGAGGTACGGCGGCAATACCGCCCATCTCCCGGATGCTAAAGCTCGGGCGGCTTGGGGATGGGACGGCCCGCCCACCGTTGATCTGCGGGGTGGGCGATCCTACGGTCGGCGGTTGGTGCGAGGTGGCGGGTAGTTAGGGCGGGGAATATACGCAACATATTCTATTTTTAATATAGCGCGCGGGTGGGTTATAACTTAGGGAACGGTGGATTATGAGGGTTAACACAGGCGGGGTTAATATTTTTATACAAAAACTTTGGGTTAGGGGCGGGGAAAGGGGGTTTATGGATGTAAAATGAGCGCGGTCGGAATATTTACAGCTGGGACTTAGGGAGGAGGGGTAAATCATGGGTTTTTGAGAGTTTTGGGGCTAGGGGAGAGGTTGTTAGCATGACCAGGTGTCATCTAACCCCTGTTATGACTCGGATGGGCTACAAACAGTCCCATATGGACTATTTTTTCCCCAGACTTATAAAAATATGGCTATATTGCTAGGGAGAGGATATTTACATAGGGAAGTTTATATACATAGTTTAATAGGGGGATGGGAAAACTGATAGGGAGTTATATAATACTGTTAATAGTTAATATGAAGGTGACCAACAGGCGCCAAGGTCAGGGACCTTAGGCTAAATTTTGGGGAAAAGAATTTGCAAAGAGATGAAGTCCTTGAGTGAAGCAGATCTTCACCAAGGCAACTGATATGGATGATGATGAAACTGAGAGGCTCAAGCAGATCTTGTCCTCTTTGGGGAGTTAGTAAGTGACTTGGGGAATTAGAAGAAGCGGAAGTTAGTGATGTCCAGCTTTGATCTCTTTCTGAATGAAAACTACCTGCAATGTCATCTGTAAAGATAAAACACAGTTTGAAACACAAAATTGATCATAAATCAGCTTTCTGCAACCACACCTACCTACCCATCCTACTTTCCTAACATTTTTTCTTCTTTTCTGATTAGGGTGCACTTAGACTTGCAGACCCAGAATTACAGTTTTTCTTTTGAATGTTTCCTATCTAAATCTACACTTATTTCTGCCAGGGCCCAGATTAAACAGTTGGGTCCCTTTGATTCTCTACCTATCTACAAAATCTGCCAAGGTTAAACTGTTTGGACAGATGCATTCTCTATATTCTACAACAAGAAATTGAAACCTAGGGAGACCAAGATTAGACTGTTTGGACCTCCCTTAAATGAAAACTCTTCAAAACTAGGACAACTCCTCAAAAATGGAATCAGCAGTGGCATTTGGACCAACACACTTCATGGCTTTCTTCTTCCGTCTCATCTGGAAATATGGAACACTGCAGCTTGCAAAGTATGACATATTTGGCATGTAAAAATGTCAATCATGAAAGATGATACCCTGTTGCAACAGGAGGCTAACAGTGGCTCCACTTGGGGATGGCTTTTCCTTGTGAAAAGTCAAGAACAGTAGGTCAGACTGCCTTGATCTTCTGTTGTTGTTGTAGACTGGAAACATTTGTTCTGGCTGCTAAAAATATAAACTTGGAACTGTGAACAACCTCCTCCTCAACTGAGCTTTCTGTGAATGGTACAACATCGCCTGCTTTCTTCTGCGTGCTTGATAATTATGCACAATGCTGCTGGAACATGCCTTTTAAAACAGTTTAGGAACAAGGATCAAACTGTTGTGCTTGCCTTGCTTTTGCTTAGAGCAAGGTGCTGATATGAACTGAAAATTTTGCTCTGTTTTGATACTCTTGAGACTGGAAAATTTGCATCGGCTGAGTCCTCACCGAATTTACTGCCATTCTTTAGACAATCGACCTGTTTATACAAACATAAAAACTGAGTGCTGATATTTACAAGTAATGTTGTACAAAGGTATTTACAGAATTTGCATTGTTTCAACAACAAGGATCATGATAATGTTTCAACATCCTGCCATTCACAGGGCCTTCTTCAACAGTGCTGTCCTCCATAGATCTGAGAAAATAAGTGTTGTTTCCCTGAATAGCAGAAATTACAAATGGACCTTTCCATAGAAAATCAAACTTGGCATGTTTACCCTTGTCTTCTCTTCTTGAATCCCACTTTAGAACTTTGTCACCAACATTGAAATCTTCAGCTTTTGCTCTCTTATCAAACATCCTTTTGAGCTTTTCTTGCACAATCTGAGCTCTATCATAAACTTGTTCTCTGGTTTGCTGCAGATGGATGGTCTGATTGATTCTTCTTTGAATGTCATTCAGTTCAGCCTGAATCTCTTGTAATAGCTTGATAGTAGGAATGCCCAGAGATGAAGGAAATCTAGCCTCGATGCCGTATACCAGCTCATAAGGGCTCATCCCAATTGATCTTTTGCTTGAAAGTCTGTCCGCCCATAGGGAATTTACCAGTTTTTTGTGCCAGTTCTTCTTGTTTTCTTCCAGCACTTTCTTTATGATGTTGATGAGGCTTTTGTTAGATGATTCGGCCAAGCCATTGCCTTGAGGGTAATAGGCTGTGGAGTGGCCCAAGGTAATATGAAATTTGTGGCAAAAATTGATCATCTTTTTGGACTTAAAGGCAGCGGCATTGTCAGTGATGATTTTCTCAGGGCAGCCAAATCTGGAAAGGATATTGCACTCAAGGAATTGGATAATGATGGTATCATTGGCTTGTCTACAGGGAATGGCTTCAACCCACTTAGTGAAATAGTCAGTGGCTGTTAGGATCCATTTGTGCTGGCCTGAGGAAGAGGGATGGATTTCTCCAATGAAGTCAAGACCCCATTGTTGAAAAGGTTTTTTGGTGGAGATTGGTTTAAGGGGCAGGGGCAACAATTTTCTCTTGCCCTCAAAAATTTGGCATTTGTGACATGATATGGAAAATTTTTTTACATATGCAAAAAAAGTGGGCCAGTAGAAGCTAGCCCTTAGAATTTTATCAGCAGTAGACTTCCAATACAGATGTCCTCCACAGTCACCTGCACAGAATTCTTTCATGACATTGTTAGTTTCATTCATGGTTAAACAATTAAGCAATATACCTTCATGATTTCTCCAAAATAATGCACCATCAATAACACAAAACTTTAAAGCCTTAATTTTCAAAAATCTTTTCTTTGTTCTGGACAATCCTGGGGGAGCACACAGGTTTAACAATACAAAGCATATATCAGCGTACCATGGGGATTGTAAAAAGATCTCATTGATTTGTGGAGTCGCCAGCTCCGATTCATTGTCCAGCTGGTTAATCTCTAAGGCTTGAAAATTCGTCTCGGAAATCAGTTTAGCTAAACCTTGTCCCTTTATCAGTTTGGTTGGTTTTATTTCTATGTCATATTCAAGGATGTTTGCAATCCATTTACCTCTTTTGCCTTCTAATCCCTCTTGGGTCAATATGTCTTTTACAGCAGCGTGTGGGACATAGGCAATTACGTGTGAATATAAAATGTACACTCTGAAATCCTTGATGGCCTTAACAAGTGCATAGGCCTGTTTTTCCATGATTGGGTACTTCAACGGGGCGTCTCTTAAGGCTCGGCTGAAAAAAGCAATTGGCTTTTCAACTCCCTGCTCATCCTTTTGTAACAGGACAACAACTATAGTGTGATCCGATGCAAACGAAAATATGATAAAATCTTTGTCAAACTGTGGGCTAGTTAGGACAGGTGTTTGTGTTAAGGCTGATTTGATACTCTCAAATGCTTGCTTGGTTTCAAGAGACCATTTTACCTTGGCATCCTTCTTCAACATGTTGCTTAACAATCTTATCATCTCAGCTAGATTTGGAATAAATCTTCTCAAGAAGTTGATTTTCCCAAGGAATGCTTGTAGCTCTTTAATGTTTCTTGGAAATGGGATTTGGAGGATGGCTTGTATTCTTTCAGGATGAATTATGATCCCATCCTTTGATATGATGTGTGGTGAGCTCTAGTATTGTAGCAATAATGCTACAACTCCTGGAGCTTCCTATCTCTAATTTTATCAACCCGGTAGTTCGTACAAACTTGGAAGCGACGGTGCTGTATGCACAAGTACTAGCTCTTGTCACAGCTGTCACTTGGTCAGCTAGCACAAGTCCGCTAGGGCTCAAGCCAACTTCTATAGGCTCTCAGAAGAAGCTTGTTAAATGATGGACGAAAGCTAGCTCAAAGAAGACTAATCTACTTGGCAAAAATGAACTGAAAGCAAATCAAAACATGGAAACCCTAGGAAACCCTAATTTAACTAGTCTAACCTCTATGATGCAAAGAATGTGAAGGAAACTTCTACCAATGATGCCATTACTTCTAATAAGTGAAAATGCATGAATCTAATCTACTTGCATCTTAAAAGACATGTTTTTATATTTTTTCTTTAAGTGGATGGAGTGATTGTGGTTTTGTGCTTATTAGGGTTTGGTTGTGCAGATGTGATGTGGAAGGAAGGAAAGCTTGGGAAAGGTTGGGGAGGCTAGGAGAGGTTCCCAGAGATCCTTAGCATCAGTCCACAGAGGTTCCTCACGTTCAGAGGCTCAGCAACCGAGTGAGTGGCCTCCTAGAGGATGTCTGCAGGGGATTCTACAGGAAACGCAGGGGTTTCTACAGGATGTTCTGTAATTCTTCTACAGGATGTTTACGAATTGGATTTTTGAGGATGGATGGATGAGGGAAGATGCATGGATGGTTATGGTGGTAGGATGGGGGTCTGAAGTGACCCAGGAACTGATGGATGGAGTGGTGAGATGATGTGGAAAGCTGACTTGGCTTGAAGGTAGTTGAGACAACAATGGGGAAGAAGGTAAGGTTACTTGGCAAAAGAGCAGATGGGAGATGAAGAAACAGACTTGGTGATGGAGGAGCTGACCTAAACGAGGCTCAGATGAACGAGGAGGTGATGAATATGATAGAGATGCCCTACACAATTCTTATTCAAACAAATCAATGAATTCTTGCAAACAAACCAAGTCCTAGCTAACTCAATCCAATTGTTAATGAATGAGTAAACAACAACCTTGTTTGAAAAGAGAACCATATACATCACATGAGAAAGAACATGCCAAAAGATCTAAATGCATACAAACTCCTACCAATCTATTATAAACATGAGAAGCTACTTGAACCATCAAAAGAAACCTAAGTAACAAAGCACGAATTAAATCTAAAAAGCAGATTTTATTTCAAGAATGCAGCAAACACATAAAGATAAACAAGGGAGGTACTGGGCGCTTGAGATGGGCCCAACCCCAAGAACTACAGCCTCCCAAGAGCGATTTAGAGCTGGTGCAAAGCTGGATCCATCTTTATTAATCAAGAAATGAAAAGTACATCAAAACTGTCCACAAGGAGAACTTGAACATGAGCTGAAAGCAAAGCTAATCTATTGCATAAAAATCGAACTACAAACTAGCTAACTAATGGCTAAAACAAAATGACTAACTAGCTACAAAATGACTAACCACTAGCTAACCAAAATGAGGCTCCAAGCCTTCTTATTTATACAATTTGAGGACCCAACAGTCCTCCTAAAAGTTAGGGACTTGGCTGCCCAAGACTTGTAGTTAATCAGCAGTCCAACTTGACTTGCTTGGTTGCCCTTGAGCTGATTGGTTCGGTGGCCCTTGAACTCCAAGCTGATGGTGGAGAATTCGAGGTAAGGGCCCATAAATGAGGGGGACACCTTCCTACAAATCCTCTAGCTTGTTCTCCCACGAATTTGGCTGCCAAGTGCTCATTAAGACCTTCAAATTTGTCTCCAAGTTGACCAAAAAGGCTACACAAAGCACCCATTAGACTTGTTGACATAATGACTAACCAAATTCACTCTATTAACATAAAAATAATCAAAAACATGCAATAAACAAATGAGAATGGTGGACTAAGCCAAATTAGGAGGTTGAATGAGCCCAAATAATTGTACATTTTTGGGGCTCATCATCACCCCCCTACTGAAAGTGTTGCTCATCCTCTGAGCAACCAATCTCTCTCCTTGTCTTTGATGGCCCTGATGGCCTCCTTGTCATGCCAAGCTTCTGAAGTGATGTCCTCTTCTCTGTCATGAAACCATGCTTCTTTGCTTCTTCCCACTACTTGCTCCTTTTCCTAAAGAATTCTCAGCTTGGGTATGATTGTGCAAGTGTATTCAATCTGATGGCGGAAATGGTGGTGAAAGGAGATGAAACCAGTGGAGGATGGAAGAAAAGAGTGGTTGCATGCCTCCTCAATAGACTTCAAGCTTCAAATCCCTCTCCATAATTGATTCTGGCCTGCCAAAAGGCTTCTACAGGATGTTTTTGGTAAAAATACAGAACTTCCTGTAGAAGGTTGAACCGTGACTAAATTGTGCCCGAACTTTGAAAGAAATGAGTGTTCATGGAGGGGATGGATGTGCTTAGGGTGGCCAACACAGGTGCTGCCTCCTTAGCTAAAATCCCGGCCGATTTCTCCTTTTGCTGCCCTTTTTCCAAGCTTCCTGTAGAAACTGTTCGCTGGCTTCCTGTAGAAACAGTCCTGTAGTGGCTTTTTCTGTCTTCCTGTAGAAACAGTTCTCTGTTTTGGCCTGCTTGGCTGAGGGTGCCTTCTCCTCGACCTGTGCTGTGGTTGCCTTGGGTGTGTCCCTACTTGTTTTGACATTTTTAGTCCTCTCTGCCCGTGTTTGAAACCATTTCTCCCTTGGTGTTTGCATTTTTACTCCACCCACAGCTTTGGCCTCAGCAGCTTGTCGTTTTTATTGCTTTTCCTCTAGCTTTTCTTGTTCTTTTACCTGTGGCTTTTCCTTTGGTGGTCTGTCTGGTTATACTGCTGCTGCTGCCCCAAAACTTGACGGTTAAACTGAAATATGGCTCTCACAAACAGAGTGCAGAGCTAATTTTCATACTAACCATATAGCAGTCACAAAAGAAAAACATGTATATGTGCACAGGTGAGCCTTACAGCGGTTTCAATTTTTCTACATGAGAGATTTTAATTCAAGACCCTGGAGAAAATCTCACATGCAGATCATGAAGACAATTCCAGGCAGCGATAATAAAAACAACTTTTGAATTCGTAGACAGACTCCCATTCACATTTTCCTTACCCCCTCAACACATCGAATTCACCACCTTTTGAATTATTTGCATGGGAAATTTATGTTCAGGCCTACCTCACTGAGAATTTCCACCTTTACCAAGAACACTTGAACTAGGCCTATGTGATTTCAACTCTGTCAAACGCTGGTTAGACATATTTCCATTACCCTTAGAGACTCTGTTCTTTTTATCGCCAGTCACATTAGATTGGCCTGCAGTTGAATCACGTACTTCAGACTGATGTTTGTGGTCATCATATGCTTCACCATCTGTCTCAGTAGTGTCTCGAACAATTGCTTTCTCTTCTACTTGTTTCCTTTTTGCAGGGCAGTTTTCTGCGTTTCTTGTAGAAGACTTCCTGTAGAAACGCCTGTAGGGTGTCTTTGCGTCTTTGAATGATCTTGGCATGCAGGAGGATTTCTAACAAGTTGAAAAACTTGGCGAAGGACATCAGTTTAACAAAATTCAGAGGCAGAGGATTCGGCTGAAGAGGTGTGCAAGTGTAAGTGAATTAGCAGTTAACGCGAGTCTTCAGCCGAGCCGTCATTAATTGCTGCGTGATTTGCATGAGAGAGTGAAGTGGCCAAGTGTACGTGGCCACATGAAACGACAGTGCTGTGAAGCTGCATGTCCTCTCCCCGTTAATCAACTGCACTAGAGTTAAACTTTCTGCTTTTTTTCTTTTAAATTTTTTTAATTTTTACGTGAGTCCATTGTCCACGTGCACTGCGTGGCTGCCGGCGGAGTTCTGAAGCAGACAATCAGTTGAGCCTTGCTACATTCGTGGCTTAATCCCTCATCCCATTCGTTTATGCAGTTCCCAATTAAATCCATGCAATAGAAGAATGAGATTAGTCACATACCTCGAAGTTGAATGGTTTCCGTGAGCTACTGTGGCCTGTCATTGCTGCATGCACTTGATTTTATGGTTGCATGATGGCTTGGTTGCTGATCCATGGCTGGTTTCCTTGTGCAGGTGTCCTCTGGCCAGATGCATGCAACAAGAGTTCATTTCCACGTTCAGATCTGCACCCTCAAACTGCTGCCATTGAATTTTCACAGGACCAGAACTTCTTTTTGCCATTTCTCCCAAACGGTAGATCGGTTTGAGCTGAAACTCGGTGAGCATGTTCCTACCATCATTAGGCATCTCCCATAGCAAATTCGTGATCAATGGATGCATGGATTTCGATAAAATGGAAAATGACTGAAGAATTCAGAGCTCGATTTCTCGGAAACCGTGCATCGGAATCGGCTGAAACTGCTTGGGTAGGTTACTATCACCCATGTGCATCTCCCCATGAAACAGGTTTTGAAACGGATGCACGAATATGGAGAAAAGGCAAAAATGGCTGATGGTGATGGGGGCTGATTCCTTTGAAACCGTGCACCGGAATTGCATGAAACTGCTCAGGCATGTTGTCATCAACCTTGTACAATACCCCATAAAACGGTTTGTCAAATGGATGCATGGTTTTCAAGTTATGGCAAAAACAAATTTGGCTCTAGGTATTTTTGCTTCAAGGCCTTTTGCATTTTGGTTGCATGGTATGACAAAATGAATTTTGGCTGTGATGCAGGTATGGAGATGATGGAGGAGGAGTTGGAAGATTGCATGAGGGCTTCTGAACCCTTGAGGGAGCTACCATGCTTGCCAAACCACTTTTTGAAATGCATGCCTAGTTTCCCACAATTTCTACAGGAAGTTCCTATAGAAGCACAATGAGGAGCACAAGGAGGTGAACGAATGATGGAGAAAGGCAAGGGATGGACACACAAGTGCTTGTAGGCCTAATCAATAGATTCCCACCATTAGATTCACTTTTGAAATTGTATTTGGCTTGTCCAAAGGTTCTACAGGATGTTTCCTGTAGAAATACAGAGCTTCCTGTAGAAGACACAGTTTTGAGGAAAGTAGCATAATGACATGAAAAAAATGATGGAAAAGGGGTGAGGAATGGAAACATGGATGTGGGTAGGCCTCATGGACATATTCCAAGCCTTCAGGTCCTCCTCGGAGATCAATTTGGCTTTTTTGTAAGCTTCTTGTAGAAGATACGAAACTTCCTGTAGAAGGCACAAAAACTCCTTTGTCTTTGTTTTGAGTGATCCACCTGACCTACAATGTCCTTCTTGCAACCTGCAATGTCATTGCTGCAACATGAAATTATTCAATGGAGATTAGCTTTTTGTTTTTTTTTTTTTTTTTTTTCTCTTTTTTTTTTTGAAAAACAACTAGGGCGCCTCATGGAGGTTTTCACCCTAATTGCCTGCCCTGGGCGCCTCCAAGGGAGGTTTTCACCCAGAGATCTTATTCTCTTTTCTCTATTTTTTCCCAACCCATTGACCGCCTCATGGAGGTTTTCAATCAATGAGCCAATCTAAGGCGCCTCCGAGGAGGTTTTCACCTTAGATTTTTGTTTTTTCTCTTATTTTCATTTTTTTCATTTCTTTACTTTTTTTTTCTTTTTTTTTTCATTTTTTTTCTACCCTACCCTACTTGAAAAACAAAATCATTTTCAAGTATAAGAATACTTCCAATGGAGCCATGTGCACATCGAGATTAGAGACAAGATGATGTAAAGGCTCGGAATGCATGCTTTGACAACTATCCAACTTTCAGAGACAACATGATCTGACTTTGAAAGTACAAAACATAGCTGAGGAGGAGAGTACTGCTGCAACTTAGTGACCTTCTGAAACCATATCTCAATATAGCTTTGATATCCTTGGTCATCTTGCTGATTTGGATCATTCTTCATGTCACCTTCTATCATGACCTTCTGATCTTCCTCTTGTTGTTGATTTTTCTTTGGAATACATGGAGGATTTGATGGTAACCATGAGGGAATTCTCTCGATCTCTGATTCTGATCTCTTTTCTTCATCAAATGCAGCCCTTGGTTCTTTGATCTCCTCTTTTGAATCTTCTTTTGCTGGATGTGATCCTTCAATGTTGTCAATAGATTCTCTCTTTTGCAACACTCTTCCTGAGCTTTGGTGAACATCATTGAGCTCAAAAGGAGGCATTTGCACATGATGTGCCTCAGCTTTGCATTTGGGTTGAGCTACTCCATTGTATGGCTTTGGACATGGTACGGGTAGCTGAGTGGAGGTGTGTATTTGAGATGGATGCAGATGGGGTTGTGGTTGGGTAGGCATTTGGGGTTGCCTTGGTGGAGGAGGAGGCGATGGTTGTGGATGAGCAAGTGGTGGAGGAAAATGAGCGGGATGAGAGTTGTACTGGGGCCTCCACTCCCGATAAGGTGCATTCCACTGAGGCTGTGGCTGAGCATAAGAGTGAAATAAATGAGCAACTGGTTGGGCATAATATGGATCTGTGAAGGAACAAGGAGAATATGACCAAGGAGGAGGTGTAGACCAGGAAGGATGAGCAGGGGGATCCCAAGAAGGCATGAAAGTGGCTTCATAAGGGTCATAATAGGTCTCGGGTATCCCTTGCAATTCCTGCTGGTAAGATCTAGGTCCATGCGGCCAACTTTGGTTCATGTAATAGAGTGATTCAGTGGCTCCCTTGGCTCTTTGATATGTAGCTTTGATTCTGGGCAAGGAAGGGCACTGATCTGTAGGATGGTATTCTTCACAGATGACACACACTTCTAGAGGGTGCATTGGACATTCGTTCCTACGATGCTTTCTAGTGCACCTAGGACAAAAAATGGCCAAAGCCCTCTTGGCTTCTTTTGGATCCGCAAGGTATCCAGTTGCATGGCAAGAAACTGCCTCATATCACTCTTGAAATCTTCGATCTGATTTGCAAATTCATCTTTGGACAAGGGACTGCTCCCAACATTTCTGCTTGTAGCCATTTGCTTCAGAGGAATGTTTCTTCTTCTTCTCCCCTAGAGGTTCTTCAGATATGTCTTGATGTCCACCCAGGGGTTCTTTCATCACAGCCATCGAAGAAGAACGTTGGCTGTGTGAAGCAGTGGGGGTGTTGTGCAATCATTTTTCTAACTTATCTCTACTCCTACAAGGCATGAAATGAAATCTTTTTGCTTGATTTTTTCTTTTTTCTACTTCTACATGCAAAACTGAAATAGATTGAACTGCAACTAACTATCTTGCTGAAATGAAAATGCGGAATTGAAATGAAAGCAGTAAAGGACTAATCTATTTTGCTCAAATGAAATTGCAGGAAGGAAATGCTAATCTACGCTTGCGAAATTGAAATGCTAATCTACGCTTGCAGAAATGAAATTGCGGAATTGAAATGCTAATCTATGAAAGCAAGAAATGCTAATCTACTTTTGCATAAATGAAATTGCATAATGGAAATGAAATAAACTACTTAGCAGAAGGTTGTAGTAGAAGATAGAAGAATAGCAACAATCACCAATACTCTGCCGCTTCCCCGGCAACGGCGCCAAAAAGATGGTGAGCTCCAGTATTGTAGCAATAATGCTACAACTCCTGGAGCTTCCTATCTCTAATTTTATCAACCCGGTAGTTCGTACAAACTTGGAAGCGACGGTGCTGTATGCACAAGTACTAGCTCTTGTCGCAGCTGTCACTTGGTCAGCTAGCACAAGTCCGCTAGGGCTCAAGCCAACTTCTATAGGCTCTCAGAAGAATCTTGTTAAATGATGGACGAAAGCTAGCTCAAAGAAGACTAATCTACTTGGCAAAAATGAACTGAAAGCAGATCAAAACATGGAAACCCTAGGAAACCCTAATTTAACTAGTCTAACCTCTATGATGCAAAGAATGTGAAGGAAACTTCTACCAATGATGCCATTACTTCTAATAAGTGAAAATGCATGAATCTAATCTACTTGCATCTTAAAAGACATGTTTTTATATTTTTTCTTTAAGTGGATGGAGTGATTGTGGTTTTGTGCTTATTAGGGTTTGGTTGTGCAGATGTGATGCGGAAGGAAGGAAAGCTTGGGAAAGGTTGGGGAGGCTAGGAGAGGTTCCCAGAGATCCTTAGCATCAGTCCACAGAGGTTCCTCATGTTCAGAGGCTCAGCAACCGAGTGAGTGGCCTCCTACAGGATGTCTGCAAGGGATTCTACAGGAAACGCAGGGGTTTCTACAGGATGTTCTGTAATTCTTCTACAGGATGTTTACGAATTGGATTTTTGAGGATGGATGGTTGAGGGAAGATGCATGGATGGTTATGGAGGTAGGATGGGGGTCTGAAGTGACCCAGGAACTGATGGATGGAGTGGTGAGATGATGTGGAAAGCTGACTTGGCTTGAAGGTAGTTGAGACAACAATGGGGAAGAAGGTAAGGTTACTTGGCAAAAGAGCAGATGGGAGATGAAGAAACAGACTTGGTGATGGAGGAGCTGACCTGAACGAGGCTCAGATGAACAAGGAGGTGATGAAGATGATAGAGATGCCCTGCACAATGCTTATTCAAACAAATCAATGAATTCTTGCAAACAAACCAAGTCCTATCTAACTCAATCCAATTGTTAATGAATGAGTAAACAACAGCCTTGTTTGAAAAGAGAACCATATACATCACATGAGAAAGAACATGCCAAAAGATCTAAATGCATACAAACTCCTACCAATCTATTATAAACATGAGAAGCTACTTGAACCATCAAAATAAACCTAAGTAACAAAGCACAAATTAAATCTAAAGAGCAGATTTTATTTCAAGAACGCAGTAAACACATAAAGATAAACAAGGGAGGTACTGGGCGCTTGAGATGGGCCCAACCCCAAGAACTACAGCCTCCCAAGAGCGATTTAGAGCTGGTGCAAAGCTGGATCCATCTTTATTAATCAAGAAATGAAAAGTACATCAAAACTGTCCACAAGGAGAACTTGAACATGAGCTGAAAACAAAGCTAATCTATTGCATAAAAATCGAACTACAAACTAGCTAACTAATGGCTAAAACAAAATGACTAACTAGCTACAAAATGACTAACCACTAGCTAACCGAAATGAGGCCCCAAGCCTTCTTATTTATACAATTTGAGGACCCAACAGTCCTCCTAAAAGTTAGGGACTTGGCTGCCCAAGACTTGTAGTTAATCAGCAGTCCAACTTGACTTGCTTGGTTGCCCTTGAGCCGATTGGTTCGGTGGCCCTTGAACTCCGAGCTGATGGTGGAGAATTCGAGGTAAGGGCCCATAAATGAGTGGGACACCTTCCTACAAATCCTCTAGCTTGTTCTCCCACGAATTTGGCTGCCAAGTGCTCATTAAGACCTTCAAATTTGTCTCCAAGTTGACCAAAAAGGCTACACAAAGCACCCATTAGACTTGTTGGCATAATGACTAACCAAATTCACTCTATTAACATAAAAATAATCAAAAACATGCAATAAACAAATGAGAATGGTGGACTAAGCCAAATTAGGAGGTTGAATGAGCCCAAATAATTGTACATTTTTGGGGCTCATCAATGTGGCCAAGTAATTTGCCTTCTTCAAGGCCAAACAGAGACTTTTTGGGGTTCAAGGAAATGCCATATTTCCTACATGTGATGAAAATTTGCCTGAGATGTTTGAGGTGTTCTTCATCAGATTTGGAAAATGGGGTTAAGTCATCAAGGTATACGACCAGGAAATCGTGTATTTCTTTTGTAAATGCAATATCCATTGCTCGTTGAAAGGTAGCACCAGCGTTTTTAAGACCAAATGGCATCTTTACATACTTGAATGTTCCCCAGGGTGTAGTAAAAGCAGTTTTGTCTTGATCGTCTAGGTGAACAAGTATTTGGCTAAAACCTGAAAAACCATCTAGCAAAGAGATTCTAGATGATCCCACTACTCTCTGCAATATGTGGTCCATTTTAGGCAAAGGGTAATGGTCTTTTAGGGAGACTTGGTTTAAATTTCTGAGATCTACACAAAGTCTGATTTCACCTGTCTTTTTTCTTGTAGGAACAAGATTGGACAGCCATTCAGAAAATCTGATGGGTGCTATTATGCCTGCTTCAAACATCCTCTTTACTTCCTTCTCAATCGGGGGAAGAAGCATGGGGTTAATTCTTCTAAGTTTCTACTTGAAGGGTTTCTGGTTTGGTTTTAAAGGAATGGTGTGTTGAATTACCGAGGTGTCATAGGATTTCAGATCCTCATAGCTCCAAGAAAATACATCTTGGAACTCTTTGAATAAGTCAATGTACTTGGGCTTTTGGTCGGGTGGTAAATTTTTGGACAGTTTGATCATTTTCGGATTTTCTGGTGTCCCAATGTTGCGTTCTTCTATTTCAGTGTTTATGGGCTGCAATTTTGGTTTTCTGGGCATGTCATTAGCATCAAACATATCTTCTAATGGGGTTAGTCCAGCAGGCAAAAAATTATCTTTCAAGTTAATGACCTCTGCCTCCGTTTTGTCTATCTCTTCTATCTGTGTTTGTTTCAGCTGTTCTATGTTTTCTTTGTCAAAAACAGTCGGTCTCATGATTTGCTTGGCTGTTGCAACTGTTATATTTTGCTGAGTTTCATTTGTTTGGTGTTCTGTATCTGTCATAACATCCATGTCAATGTTAATATTTGAAAATTCATGCTCAAGGGTAAGGAAACTATTAATTTGGGCATCATTTTCGAATACTTTCCAATCTCTAACGTTGTTTGGGACCGTAGGCCTATGTTTTATTTCAGCCGTGAAGTGATGGTTTGGGTCAAAAGGAAGCTTACATGTACTAGCAAAGGTGGCTAGGCTGTGTTCATGAATGTTGTGATTTTTGGAAATCTTGTCAAGCTTGAATTCAATGAATGCCTAGAGTATGTTTGTAGCAGCGGTTCTATAGGCTCTCATTCTGTTGTCGTTGGTAACAAAATTACCTTTCATCTGTTGTATAACTAGATCAGATTCACCTAAGATAGACACTTTTACAGCTCCTAGAGTTTTAAGTAGTTTAAGGCCTAAAAGCAGAGCCTCATACTCTGCCATGTTATTTGTGCATTTGAAGTTCAGTCTGTAGGCATGACCTTCTGCATGGTTATTGTATGTGCTGTGAATCCAGACACCTGCCCCTGCTCCTAACTTGTTGACAAAGCCATCAAACTCTAAATACCATGTGATTTCTTGCTTATGGTTAATATCAAGAGATGAGCTGTTTTAGGATTGGGCAGATTTAACGTTTCTGTCTGGGGAACTTCTTTTGGTAGGCTGGTTGCATCAGCTGCTGTGACAGTTTCATGGGTATGTGCAACCGACTCTTCATTGATGTGTGCTTGTTGCTCTAAAGTGAAAGGCTCATTATCAAATGAAACATTTGTATCATGATTAAATAAAATAAATGAATCCATATCAGAGTGGATTGAGTAAATGGGAAAATTTTCAGGCCTGCTTTCACTACTCACCACATATTTCATCAGCGTTTCTCTGTGCAGTCTCTTTGGTTGCCCAAAGACTGAAATGGTGGCATAGGAAAGGTCTAATTGAAGGGATCCTTGTAACTTTGCTCCCCATGATCCTGATAGGAGCATACCATATTTTGGTGGGATGTCAGCCACCACTACATCCATGAGGATGGTCTTGTTGGGATATTGGACTAAGGAGACGCACAAGTCTTTGATGAGGCCTAAACATTTCACTTGACCTAAGTCAAATGAGTACAGATCTTTGTAAGGTCTTGTAACATCAAGATTTAGTTTTTCCATAACTGCTTTGGGCATAAGATTGTGCGATGCCCCTGAGTCAAACATAGCATTGTGCAAAACCTTATCATGTATATGCAAACTGACATAAAAGGGTGGGACAAGTCCATGTGTTGATTTTCCGTTAACTTCTGGGCCAAATAGCAGCTCTGGGGTATCCTCTAAAACATTTACATCATCCTTGTTTTCTGGAATTTGAAGTGACTTTTGAATTTGCTGCCTATATACATCGTGTTTAGCCAGTTCTGAAAGAGGAATGGCTATCTTGAGTTTTCCTACCTCTGCCTCTAAGTTAAATGGCTTTTCCAGTGGATTTTTGGTGTTGACAATGGCAATTTTTTCTGTTTTATTTGAATGCTCAGCGATCTGCTCTTGTTTATCAGCGTTATGGGAAGTTTTTGCTTGTGGTTTTTCAGTTTCAGGAGTGCTTTTTGGGACACTGTTTGAGTTTTCTCTTGAGGAAGAAGGTGGCAAAGGATGCTCAACCAAAGGCTGCGAGTCTGTTATGTCTTCTACAGTCACTTGATGCGGGTTTGGAACAGGTATATCAGCTGGTTCTGTTATGACAGCCTTGTTTTTAATCTTGTTGGGCTGTTTGCCATCCTTTGTTTTGCTAGGTTCGGAAATGTCAATGGTCCTAGTTCTCAGCTTATATTGTTTGTGTACCTCATACACAGCAGTATCATATCCTTGTTTAAAATCAAAAGACTCGCCAGACTTAGTCTGAAACTGATTGTAATCGGGTTCATTTTGGTCTTCTTGGGACAGGACAGTTTGATGCTCACCCTTTAGATCCATTAAGTTCATGTGAGTGTCTTCTATGGGTTGACTAAAATTGGATCCTTCAACATAATTATCTTGGAAAGGGGGTCTTATATCATGGTCTTGGTTAGGCCTACCAGCATTTGTGTTCTGTGTTTTTCTAAAATTTGGGTTCCTTATGGTATTAGACTGTTGTCCTTCCCAATATGCTTTTCTCTCAACGTTTTCTACTCTTTCTCCTAGCCTTTGCAGGTCATTGATAATAGCATCAAGCTTCTGGTCAAAGGCTGAGGGTTCTTCTTTAAAGGTGGTTCTTCTTTCCATTCTAGCTCTATTTCTTTTGGCAATTAAATTGGCTTCTACGCTGACAGCAACATTTTGCATGTCTGCAAGGGTTTGAGGAGCTCTTTCTTTTAACTGGTATGCCATATCCAGGTCGAATCCATCGGGAAATTTGTACAAGGCCAGATCAGGTGGAGGCCTTAAGTTCTGCGGTATTGCGTTATATACATTATTGAATCTTGCACAGTACTCCAAAACAGTCTCTTGAGGACCTCGTTTGGTCGTATCATATTCAGCTAGTATGTGCAAGGGGTCTTTCTTTTTCTCCCATCTGTTGCTAAAGGATTGGTAAAGCTCATCTGGGGTGGTTATGGAATTTGCAGCAAGTGATCTGAACCAAGTTCTTACATCACCTGTCAAACTCTGAACAAAAATTCTCATCCTAACACTATCATCGTCTATCTCATAGATTTCAAAATAGTCTTGCATTTTGTTTGGTATGCTAAATGGCTGTGAAAGGACCGATGGAATCAAAATAAGTGATCTTAGATTGGTACTATTGAGGTAAAGCCCCAGCATTAGCAGGTAATTGCAGGGGTGCATATCTATTAGCCATATTGGCAGGTATAAGTGGAACAACGGGGATAAGTGGAGAAACTGGAGTGACGGGGATCACAGGAGTAGCTGGAATGCTGGAAACAACAGTGGTGTCAGTATGTGCAGTGAATGAAGGTGTGGAAGGAGTACTACGGGATGTAGATGATGAACTGACAGAAATAGGGGTTGAACGGAACAAAACCTTGAGAGGAGTCGGAAAACAATTAGGGTAAGTTGTTTCAGGGCTAAAATCATCAAAATTTTCCTATCCTTCTTGCTTCCTAAGGATTTTCGGGATTATATTAGGGTTTTCAAAAACAGTTGGAGGGTTGGGGTCTAGATTTGACCTTGTATATCGTGGATTTTTCTTGGGAGCCAGCTTCTAAATTGTTTTTTTTTGGGTATTTTTCCTGGGAATGTTTTTGTAATCGACAAGGGACTAATTAAAATATGGGACAACTTGTTTGTAACTTAAAACTAGCATGAAGATTGATTGAAGCAGCATTTATTTATTCCTGTTAATGCAAAGCAAAAAACAGTCTCAAAGGCTTCCTGGCTGTCATTCAGGCTTCATCTGTAGTTTTAAGAGATAAATAGCAATTGGAAAGTTCGATTTATGGTATCAGCAGAGCTTTCTTACCTTCTTCGTGAAACTATCTGAGGAAGTCCCCAGTGGAGCTTTCCAACTTAATCAATAAAACTTTCTGAGGACTAGATTCCCCAGTGGAGTCGCCTTTATGTTATCACTCAGGTTGTCCTTAAGCTCTGGAAAAGGATACGGCTGAGGTAACCACAGACCAACTTTGGACTGCAGGTTCTAGCCAACCTACAATCAGAGAGGGCTCTCTCTTTTGGATTTAGCTTTGTTTGAAAAGGATTTTAGGCTAGGTCTCGAGTTCAGAGGGTTTTTGTTTTGTTTTTTGGTGGGAAAATTGATATTTCAGGTAGAGAGGCAAAGCATAGTCTAAGGGTTTCGAACCATTGGGCGTGGAGTCGAGGAGAAAAACTGCTGGTGCTTTTCCTTCATAACAGTGAGGGAAAATGGAGCAAGATAGTTGAGCATGAAACAATGTTTCAGGTTTAAGGGATGGAAAGAAGTGCTAAGTAATGAGAGGCAGATAAGAATCTCTCAATTATGCTTAACAAGGGAAAATGACAAGGCGCTACCTAGGGGCAGTTAAGAATCCCTAGATAATTGGAAAACACAGGTGAATCGGGGTAAACATGAGCCAGAAGGAATTCATATTCATAACCAATTCAATCAGAGGAAAACATAAAGAAATAGCAGAAATTGAGCATAGAGAGTATTTAAACTAATTCTAGGCTATTCTTTCTTTCTGCTCTTTAGATAGTGATAACAATAAAACAGAGGTAAGATACACTTATTGTTTCAGGCTGCAGCACAAGAATTCCATCTTCATATTGTTAGGACTCAGAATTGACCATTTTTGACCTTATATTTTTGCCATAATATTATCCTTTTTCAGTTCATAAGTTGAAAGCTTTGATTACATAATTACTTAATCACCCCAAGGTATGAAGTAACTCTCCGCATATCTATATGTTTAATTTTTCATTACATATTCATGTTATCTTTATATTTATCTTTGGAAAAGCTAACTAAGTTGCCAAGTAACCGTTGAACTGTCTAAAGTCTGCAGGAATTATAATTCATAGTTGCTGTAACACCAGAAACAGCAACTACGCAGTTGCTGCAACACCAGAAATAGCAACTACGCAGTTGCTACAGCCAGCAACAACAACTATCTAAAACAGGGAAATGTTATTTTGCAACAATACCGGAAATAACAAACGGAAACTATCAGAAGATCGCTAGAATTCCACGCTGACGCAGCATGATCGGCAACTGTCCAAAAAGGGTAAAACATAGTTACAGTTGCTAAAATATCAGGAACATCACGGGTTTACTAAATTAGCAACCATGGGGAAGCGGCAAAGGATAGTGCGAGGATTCCAAGAAGACGGTCGAAGTTCGGTTACTAGTTGTGTAACAGTAAGAGACCCAAGAAAGAATACACTGTCACACTGTTGTAACATTATCATGTAACAAGGATGGATTTCTTATTTTTGATAGAAAGGTTTAACTGAATGAACTATGACAGTCTATTGTAATAGATGTCTCCTCTATAAAGAGGAGACATCTACATTAGAGAAGGGGGGGAAGAAAAATAGTCTGTAAGGGAAATTTTGAAAGACAACAGCAAAGTCTGAACTTTTATTGTAACAGGATCTTTTGGCAGATGAATAGAAGATTGTTCTGACCACCTAATCTAGCATTTGTGTTCTGGGGAATCTTGTGAGACGGACCAGGCCCACCTTCCTCACAAGATTCACCCATTTACTTTTCTGTCAAGTGTGTAAGTGTGTTTGTTAATTCCTTTCTGCTGGTACTCTGTTTTGGATTCTGTAGCATTACCTCTGATGATTTCCTTTTTGCTGGTACTCTGTTTTGTTAATTGCTTGAAGCTGTAAAAGGATATTTCACCGGTGAATTAGAATTGCAGTTTGTATTAGCAATCTGGTTACAGGGGCAGGTGCTGAACGTCCTTACCTGGAGGATAGGGTCCTGATCCTCTGCTAACAGAGCATCCATCACTTCTCTTTTTGGATTTGTATTCTTAGTTAACTGCTTTCATTTTACTTTTGCAATGCACTGTTATAACATAGAGTAAGATCCAGAATCATGTATACTACAGCTTTTTAATGCTTTTAAAAATTAAGTACATACAGTACGCGGTAGCCTTTGAAATAAAAGACTTTCCCAGGTTGATAAATTAATGTGGTACTTGACTGTTTAATTAATAAACAATTCAACTAGCCAACATTTTGGCACCGTTGTCGGGGAAGGCGACTAGAGATTTCTAAAAGCATTAATGATTTCTTTTCGAGAATAACAGGTGCATGAGAGGACGTAGGAAACCTAATTTCACAGGCGGCAAAGGCGGAGGAGGAAGAAAAACCTTTATTCACGAAATTATCTCCAAGGCCGAGACATCACAAAGGACGAGCTCTCGGAGGCCTCAGATCCAGCATTCCTCACAAACAGATCGACAGACGGAGGAAGTACTAGGACCTGAAAGAAAGCTGGAAGTACCAGAATATACTGAGGAACCGGTAGAAGAACCTGAAGAAACAGAAGATACAGAAGATAAAGCAAGTGATTCAGGAAAAAGACCAATGGAGGATAACAAAACATAAGGAAGAGGGGAAAATTCACTCTCTACCCTGGAGTTCCCTATTGGGGAGCTCCCAAGAGGAGCAACCCCCATGAAGAACATTCCACTCTCAGCATTACCCAACTTTCATGGGTTATCCTCTGAAGACCCGGATGAATTCCTCTTTGAATTCGATATACTATGTAGAAGTTATGATTATGTGAGCCCTAATCAGAAACTAAAACTATTTCCAGCAACACTGAAAGGGAATGCGTTAAGGTGGTTTATGAGCTTAGGAGCTTAGGCAATCACTACCTGGGATCAGATGAAAGAAAGATTTCTGGCCAAATATCAGGATTACTGCCGGACAAGAGAAAGGAAGGAAGAATTGTTTAAAATGGTTCAGAAGGAGGACGAGAATCTGGAAGACTTTGTGGAAAGACTGCAGTATAATCTGCAGCGGTCTGACCACCCTAACATGAGTAAAGATATCCTAAAAACAATATTGCTGAAAGGGGTACGAGATGACTGCTTGGACATGTTGAATATGTTAGGAAAAGGGGACATTTCTAAAGAACCATTTGATGAAATTGTCAACCTTTGCATGAGATGTTCAAGAGGAGCAGTGAGCAGATCAAAAAGTAGGGACAATGTGTATTCAAGAGTCCAGAAGTCAGCAAGTGGAGGAGCAACAAGGGCTGAAATAGGTAATTTGTTAGAAGAATTTAAAACTGAGATGTTAAGCTCCTTTGCTTCACAAATTGATGCCCTACAGGTAAAGAAGAAACAGGCAGAAGCAGAAGCTGCCCTAGCTATTTTTTGTTCCAAATGCAGAGAAAAACACCCACTCAGGGAATGCCCATTAGATAAGGTACCAATCTGCACGATCTGCGAAAAGGACCATGAGACCCAGCAATGCCCCTCTCTGCCTGGAATTAAAGCAGCATTGCAGACAACTGAAGAAGAAGCTGAAGCAGTGTACCTGATGACACAGAGGAGGCAATGGCCACAAAGACAAGGTATGAATTCTAACACAGCATTTAGTCGTTGGAATAATCACTCTCCTTTTCAAACAAATTACCCACCCATGAACCAAATGCAGTACCCACCCTTTAACACAATGAATTTTCCACCTATGCAGCAACCAAATCTTCCTTTTCCTGATCCTACCATATGGAATCCTTGGGCTCCCCAGAAACCGTATTTTAATCAATGGAATCCAAGCTGGGCAGCCCAACAAATGCCATTTCCTCAACATCAACAGTCTCTTTCCTTACCATCCAATACTCCTCCAAATAACCAAGCAATTAGACTGCAGCTGCCTGTGCAACCCAATCCCAACCCAAATAATAATAAAGCCTTGCAAGCAATTGATATTCAAAATCAGTCTGTCTCCCCCATGCAATGTAACGATATCCACCTTCGCTCAGGAAGAATTGTTGAACCAATCATTGATGACATTACTGACTCTGATAAAGAGGAAGTTACAAAAGAAAAACCAGCTAACAATAATGCTGAAACAGTGGAATCAGCATCTAACAACAATGATCAAACAGCAGATCCGCCATTTCCTGAATGACTGGCTCTCACTAAAACACTTGAGCAACCTGCTTTTAACCTTTTAGGCGAACTGCAGAATTTATACGTTAAAATTCCATTATTGCAAGCATTAAGAGATGTTCCCATTTATGCTAGGACTGTTAGAGATATTTGCATAAAAAAACCTGGAAGAAAAGCTAAGGACCCCCTCACAGTTCACGTGATGGGAGAACTGACTGCTTTAATGACAGAAAAAGATCATCCTATGAAGTATGGTGACCCTGGTCACCCTACAGTAACAATCCAGGTTGGAAAAACTTTTGTCTCTAAAGTTCTAGTAGATTTAGATGCTGCAATAAATATTATGACACTTGAAACAACACAATTGCTTTAGTTAAAAAACTTTATTAGGGAAACTCCAACCATCCTAGAATTGGCTGATCGCTCTACAATTAAACTGGAAGGGGTCATTGAAGATTTAATAATTTCTGTAGAATCCTAGAATTACCCAGCTAACTTTGTGGTGTTACAAACTAAAACAAAGTTGGGGGGTCATCCGCTGATTCTAGGAAGACCTTGGCTGGCTACAGCAGATGCTTTCATCAGCTGTAGATCAGGATCAATGACCATCTCTAATGGGCAGGAAACCAAACAGCTTACCCTTTATCCTCATGCTACACCCATGATTAATAATGATAATTCTGTATGGGTAGATTATGAGGATGAAGAAACCCAACCTATATTGACTATCGGACAAGCCTTAACTTTCAAAGACTCTACCGAAGATGAATTAATCAGCAGCTTCATTTCTGAACCTTCTTCGGTCAACCCAGAAATGTACAATCACTTCACTGCAATCTTGGAATCTGAATCTCAGCAGAACCTGGAAGATAAAAATTTATTTCAGACAATAGTAGGCAGCCCCTCCAAAAGTACAAAAATAGAAATTGAGCCTGGAAAAACATTAAATATAAATCCTAACTTAACTGATAACGAAAAACAACAGTTAATAAAGTTACTCCAGGAAAATAAAGAAGCATTTGCATGGGACTATACAGACATGAAGGGGATCTCTCCTAAGCTATGCACTCACCGTATTTATATTAAAGAGGGATCCCGGCCAGTCTGTCAACCTCAGCGGTGGATGAACCCCAACCTAAGGGAAATTGTGAAGGAGGAACTTCAAAAACTGTTGAATGCAGGATTTATATACCCTATATCTGATAGTGAGTGGGTTTCCCCGCTTGTAATTGTACCCAAGAAAAATGGCAAATGGAGAGTATGTGTGGATTACAGAGCACTGAATAAAGCCACCCAGAAAGACCATTTCCCTTTACCATTCATTGATCAGGTATTAGATAATTTGGCAGGTAAGAAATTCTTTTCATTTTTGGATGGATTTAGTGGATACAATCAAATTAAGATTGCACCCCAAGACCAGGACAAGACCACGTTTACTAGCCCATGGAGGACATTTTCTTACAAGGTACTTCCATTTGGGCTATGTAATGCTCCAACAACATTTCAAAGAGCAGTGATAGGGATCTTTTCTGATATGCTAAATGATTCATTAGAAATATTTATGGATGACTTTACTCCTTATGGAGTGACTTTTGAGGATGCACTGCAGAATCTTGAAAAAGTACTCAAGCGATGTATAGAAGAACACCTTGCCTTAAGCACTGAAAAGTGTCATATGATGATGAATCAAGGTATTGTATTGGGTCACTTCATCTCATTCCTAGGAATTCAAGTCGATCCAGCTAAAATACAGGTAATTCAGACCCTCCCTATCCCCAAAACACAAACTGATGTAAGAAGCTTTTTAGGACATGCTGGATACTATAGAAGATTTATTAAGAATTTTTCCAAAATAGCTTCTCCTCTATTTGTGTTATTAACAAAGAATGTTGAATTTAAGTGGACTGATGATTGTGAAAAAGCATTTAATGAACTCAAACATCAATTGTCTGCAGCTCCCATTTTGAGAGGACCTGATTGGGCACTACCCTTTCATATATCCTCTGATGCCTCAGACACTGCAATTGGAGCTGTCTTGGGCCAGGAAGAAAATAGTCTTCCCTATGCCATTTATTTTATCAGTAAGAATATGACACCAGCTGAATTGAATTATACAGTCACTGAGAAGGAATTCCTAGCAGTTATTTATGCTATCAATAAATTTCGACATTATATTACTGGCTACACTACTTTTGTGCACACTGATCACTCGACCATTAAATATTTGATGAATAAATCAGTTACAAATGCCTGAGTCACCAGATGGTTATTATCATTACAAGAATTTGACATCACAATTGTAGATAGGCCAGGAAAAGAAAATGTAGTTGCTGATTTCCTTTCTCGATTAAAAACTGATGAAAATGCTCCAGTAGATGATTCTTTTCCTGATGAATATTTATTTGCAGTATCTGCTCACTCACCTTGGTATGCAGACATTGCCAATTATCTAGTTGCAGGAAAATTACCATCACACCTATCACACAGGGTAAGAAGAAAGATCATCCAGCAAAGTGCTAGGTACAGCTGGATAAGCGGGTGTCTTTTCCATATAGGAATCGATCAGGAAATCCGAAGGTGCATTGGTGAAGATGAAATTTATGATGTACTAAAAGCTTGTCATGATGGCCCTTGTGGAGGGCATTTTGCAGATAAGAGAACAACACACAAGGTACTCAGAATGGGTTATTATTGGCCATCACTCTTCAAAGATGCCAGAAAATATGTAAAGGCCTGTGATAGCTGTCAAAGAATGGGCTAGCCTAATCACAGGGATGAAATTCCACTCAATCCCCAGGTAATTCTTGAACCTTTTGAGAAATGGGCATTAGATTTTATAGGTCCCATTAATCCTCCATCCAATCAAAGAATGTACATATTAGTATGCACAGATTATATGACTAAATGGGTAGAAACTAAGGCACTCCTTAAAGCTAATGAAGAAGCAGTACTAACATTTTTATTTGAAGAAATCTTTGTTAGATTTGGATTGCCTAGAGAATTAGTCACAGATGGAGGACCTCCTTTCAACTCTCATGGCTTCAAAGACACACTTCAGAAATATCATATTAAGCACAAAATGACTACACCATATCACCCCCAAGCAAATGGGTAGGTAGAAAGCACCAATAAAGTCATAGAAGCCATTTTGACAAAAATGATAAAGGAGAATAGGAGGGACTGGTTTCAAAGGTTGCCCGAGGCATTATGGGCCTATAGAACTACTTGGAGGAATACTACGGGCTTTTCACCTTATGAATTAGTTTTTGGAAAGAACGTTATCTTCCCTGTAGAGTTTGAGATCAAAACTTTAAGAACTGCTTTAGTTGTTAACCTTGATTTGATTGATGTACAGACAGCCAGGTTGCAACAACTTCAAGAATTGGAAGAGAAAAGACTGGATGCCATCCATCAAACAACCATGATACAACAACAAAGAAGCAGGTGGCATGACAGAACCATCAAGAAAAAGCAGTTCCAGAAAGGTAACTGGGCTCTACTTTATGATTCCCGTTTCGAGAATTTCCAAGGTAAGTTAAGAACAAGGTGGTTAGGGCCTTATGAAGTGGATGCTATTTTTCCAAATGGGACAGTCAGACTTTTAACAATTGATGATAACAGAACACCACTACTAGTGAATGGATATCGACTCCGTTTATATCACCGGCTTGTTTCTAAAGAAGATTTTAAAGCCACTTGCATGGCAATTAAACAGTATTCTTTTCCAGGGGAACTTGCTGTCCCTCAAGGCATTTAAATTTCTATTTATTTATGCATTTTTAGATTAGATATTTTTTTTTAACTACTAATAATCCCTGCCAAGGGTTACCATATTATATTTCAGTATTTTGCAGATTTGAGCTGTGGAAAATAGCTGAGAACGAAAGCTTCAAAGGAATCACTTTGCGGACTTGGAAGCCCCGTTGATGCAACACCGATTCCCGTTGCTGAAACACCAATTCCTGTTGCTGCAACACCATTTCCCGTTGCTGCAACACCAATCCCCGTTGCTGCAACACCAATCCCGTTGCTGCAACACCACTTCCCGATCCCGTAATACCTTTTTCAACAATTCGCTCATTTATAAAAGCACCAGTTTCTCCACTTCAGCCCCCAAGAAACGAATTTTTAAACCATTTCTTGTGATGATTATAATACTCCACTATCACTTCCCATCATTATTATTAAAAATCGTCGGTATTTTCATGCTCTTAGACCCGCTGTAATCATTATGATCTAGCAAAAGATAAGACAAGACTTTTCGACACAGCAACCAAAAAGGTAAAACATAAAGGTACGCATGATTATGTATGGACATTAAATAATAGTTAATGTGGAGATGTTGATAGGACTACCGAATAATTGTACTTCCAATCATATCACTTACGCATAGGGGGGGATTACCAAAGCGCTCTCATAATTGCATACTACGCCAACTGCCGCCGCCTTTAACTCTCCCGGTAATATGTAAAAGTCACCTCATCACGGCATGTTACCATTTGCAACGTTTACTCTGAACTGAACTCGGAAGCTCGGCTCTGAACTGAGAATTTCACTGAAACAGCAGCTATGGGAGGAAATCTCATCACATACGAACTTGGCACAACAGCACTTCTTGAGCTCTATCCCGAGGTTTATCAAATCTTTCTGCAAGCGGGATGGCTAGATTATTTTAGGAGACTTCCAGACTTCGACGCGCAGCAAGTCCTCGAGTTTGCATGCAATTTAACAGAGGGATTTTCTATCGTTTAGGGACTTCAAATCCCAGTCACGGAGGAAGTCATAGCCTAAGTCACCGGGCTACCAGCTAATGGCATACGGTGGTTCAGTAGGAAGCACTTGATCCTTAATGCGCAGCAGGATTTTCTTCAACCAGGCGAGCAGGTGGAACCCAAGGGCAGAGGCGTAGCACTTCAGTCACTGCCTCAACCGTGGCTGAAAGTTGCTGAATTTGTGAAGCAATACCTGACGTGCGAAGGCCGGTACCAGGTAATTTACCAGCACGATTTCATCTTGTTGAATGATTTGAGGAATGGTCAGTTGATAAATATGCCATATTATTTATTGGGATGTCTTAAAAATATGTCATGTTACACTGTCAACGCAAAGCGTCCACTTCTTTCCTTGAAACACCACCGTCTAGCTCAATTGTTGATAAATAGAGGCCTCGCCTTAAATAACCCTCCACCCCCCATTAATCCCCATCAAGAGGCAGAAATTCCCCAGCCAAAACAGGAAATTCCTCATCAAGAAGAGGAAATTCTTCACCAAGACATACCTCAGCAAGATGACGAAATCCCTCAGCAAACAGAGGACATTCCTGAGCAAACACCCGAAGAAATCCCTCAGCAAGCAGACGACATTCCAGAACAAATGCCCAAAGAAGTCCCCCAGCAAACATCCCCACAAGTTGCTGAAAATGAACAATCAGCAGTAGAAATACCCACGGAAACAACTCCATCCCCCAATAGAACCAATCCATCTATTCCCATACTTGGTATTTCTACTGATGACTCTGATGATAACATCCCTATTACCCTGCTCAAACGAAAAATGCAGAGGAAAATTGAAACCCCACCAAAAAGAAGAAGAACTAGGGCTTCGGCTAAAGCAGCTACTATTTCTGCCACTGTCCCTATCTTAAAGAAAGCCAGCCTGAAAAGAAAAATGTCTGAATTCCCTGCTTCTCTACCCAAGCAAAGGACTCGGTCGTCTGTAATAGCTGAATCTCCTAGCCACACCCTCCCCAGCTCACCACCCATCATGTTAAAAACCCGCATTCCCACCAGCCTTGAAAACTCCTCTCCCTCACCCTCGGAGGCTGAGATGCAGAGGGTTCACAGTGTTGCGACATCATCTTTTAAGGCAGCTGCCACACAAGAACCAGCTGCCGACACCCAAGGTAATATTGGCCAAGAAGCTGCAACACAAGAAACAGCCACTACTCCAGGTGACACACAAGAACCACCTGTCGAGGGTATAAGTGATCAAATCAATGTTGAAGCACAACCTCTGCCCCCACTGGAATCTGCCGCTCCACAAGATCAGCCTACCATATCTGCCCTGCAGGAAGAAATTGAATTTCTAAAATCTCAAATTCAAGATTACCAGGAGGAAATAATAAGGGTCAAGGAAGCCTATCAAAATGAATTTAGCTTGCATATTTTAGCACGAGTAGCATCCGCAGCAGAGAAGAGTAAGGACAATGAATATGTGTGTGCCAATTGTGGTGAGATATATACTCAATCAGGATACAAGGTAGTGACAGAACCAATGAATGAAGTCCCTTCTGTTGTGGTTGAAACAAAAGAACCTATTGTTACACAGACGGAAACACCACAACCCTATGCTCAGACAGAAGAACCTGCTGACACACAAGAACCAGTAGGCTCTCCAGAAAAGGTGCAGGAACAGACAGAAGAACCTGCTGTCACACAAGAACCAGTAGGCTCTCCAGAAAAGGTGCAGGAGAAAACAGAAGAACTTGCTGAAACATAAGAACCAGCAAGTTCTCCAGAAACTGCACAGGAGCAAACAGAAGAACTTGCTGAAACACAAGAACCAGCAAGTTCTCCAGAAACTGCACGGGAGCAAACAGAAGAACTTGCTGAAACACAAGAACCAGCAAGTTCTCCAGAAACTACGCAGGAAGTAACAGGGAATAAAGAAGAGGAAGATATAAAGTCACCACGGCCTACCCAAACTGTTGTATTGGTCGTAACACAGGAATCAGGAGGAAATAAAGAGGAAGATATAGACTCACCCCGGCCTACTCAAATTGCTATGGAACAAGAGGAGGAAGCAGTTACACAGGAATCAGGAAATGAAGAAAAAGGCATAGACTCACCCAGGCCTACTCAAATTGCCATGGAACGAGAAGAAGAAGTAGTTACAGGAGGAAATGAAGAAGAAGACATAGACTCACCCCGGCCTACCCAAATTGCTATGGAACAAGAAGAGGAAGCAGTTACACAGGAATCAGGAGGAAATGAAAAAGAGGACATAGACTCACCCCGGCCTACCCAAATTGCCATGGAACAAGAAGAGGAAGCAGATACACAGGAATCAGTACAGAATATAGAACAAGAAGAAGAAACAGTAGCTGGAAATGGAAAGGAAGACATTGGATCATCCCGGCCTACTCCAATTATCACAGAGCAGATTATCCTTGTTGATGCCTTTACACAAACAGAACTTCCCTCTGTTAGTGATGCATGCACAGAAACAGATAGTTTTCAAGAATTAAAAGGAAAATGGTGGAGAGAATATGAGTTGTCACAAGGCAAAGCATTCCAACAGCAAAAGGGGATCTGGTTCAATTATGCATATAAGAACTGGGAAGCACTTGAGCAATGTAGAGCTCAGTACAAAGAAATTAAGGAACTAAAAGCCAGATTGCCCCAGATGTTTGAGTTATTCCAAAGAACACTTGCCACAAGGAAACCCTCTTTCAATTATGCAACATTTTTGAGGGAACGACTGCCATTCTTATAGATAAAGGCAGTTAGAGAAGGTAGACCTCATCAGGTGGTTACATCAGAACAATTTATGCAAACCTTTGCAGAGGCACCTAAAAATGATCAAAATCTGTTATGCGAGCTTTATCTCCATAATGAAGCCATGTCCGAAGAGAGAAACATGAATATGCTACCTGTTGTTGGCGACATACAGCTCAGAGCTTTCATTTCCTTTTTAGCCAACCAACTTACATGGCAAAATGCTTTTACCTCAGCTCAACATAATGAACAGAATTGCCTTCTGTGGATTAGGGCTGAACCTCAAAACGTAGCCACCTTCATTGCACAACATCAAAGAATGATAAGTGAACTTGAAATGAAGGATCACGTCAGGCAACTACAAGCAGTGGTCCTGCGAGATTGCCAACATTATGTGAAAACCAAAGCACCCTTGGCTATTAAGGCTAATAACTTATTCTGGGAAAACTGCCCCAAGGAGAGGCAGGAATATCACCCTTATAATCCACCTAATTTACAGGCAACAATCTCAAGGGTACCTTACTATGTTAGATGCATGCAACACTGTGCTGAAAATTGGATTGGCTACAGATTTAAATTTCCACTTCTATGGTTATCTGGTGAAAAATACAAGGGCCAGTTTGGATTATCCAAAAAGGAAGAGGCAACAACATGGAGGAAAATACAGACTGTCTATGGGTTCAGAGATAAGTTTGATGCCACTTCCTATAACTATTGTCTCAGTAATTTACACTATTCATCCTAGTACTTCGACTCAGACTCAGAGTAAGCATTGCATGAGGACATGCAATCTCTTCAGTTGGGGGGGATGTTAGGACTCAGAATTGCCCATTTTTGACCTTATATTTTTTCCATAATATTATCCCTTTTCAGTTCATAAGTTGAAAGCTTTGATTACATAATGACTTAATCACCCCAAGGTATGAAGTAACTGCTTTCATTTTACTTTTGAAATGCACTGTTATAACATAGAGTAAGATCCAGAATCATGTATACTACAACTTTTTAATGCTTTTAAAAATTAAGTACATACAGTACGCGGTAGCCTTTGAAATAAAAGACTTTCCCAGGTTGACAAATTAATGTGGTACTTGACTGTTTAATTAATAAACAATTCAACTGGCCAAAACATATCTCCATAAACATTCATTCACAACAGACAGTTTGCTCTCCAAGCTTTCTGAAATCTTTGATTATAGAAATAGTCAGGTATACAGTGCGAGTCTCTAGTGGAAATTCTCAATTGACCAACCCTTAAAACTATACAGAGGGTGGTATATATAGGGCAAAACTTTCTATCCACAGAGTTCTTTATTACATATTGACCTAATCAGGTCATAAAGAATAATTAATTTACCTACTCCTATCTGAAATAAATGCATGAAAATATCTCAGGCTGCGCTGGGACGGCCGTATCAAAACTGAATAACTTATGTAGTCCTTGGTGGCTTGGTGCAGGTGCTTCTGAAATAAATGTGCATGGGTTTCTGCTTCTTTGCTGTCCTGTGGCTTTGAATGCCTTAATTGTGATTTGAAGGTAAGGATGGGCTGATGATGCCTGATTTGACTTTCTGGGGGCTTCATTAATGTACAGGTGCTTCGAGCCCCTAAAAAATCTTTGTTGATATTCTTTGGCGTCTTTTCTTTCTTCTGATACTCTTTGGAAAAATCTGCACTGCTGCTCTGATGTGCTGCGGGTCTAATCACGCATTGATGGCCGCTGTTCGGCCTCTGTATCCTATGGAACTGTCTTCGGCTCCTTTCGGTAGGCTCTGCGAAGAAAATGGGCCATTTTTGCGCCTTTTGGGCTTCCTGGGGCCATATGATGAAAAGATTCCCTGAAGATTCCCTAAAGGTTCTCCATTTTGGCCTAAAAAAGCTTGCGATAAACTGCCTTGGAATTGGATTCTGTGGCTCCAAAGTGCGACTTTTGCTCCTTCGCGCAAAAAAAGTGCTAATGACGTCAGCATGATGTGATGTTGTACAGCGGGTGACATCAGCGATGACATCAGCATGATGACGTGGCAGGATGATGTCAGCATGATGTCATCATGTACGGACGGTGATGTGGCATGACACGTGGCAAGGGGCCACGCAGGCAGATGACTCGGCGACACAGTGGCAGGAGGCCACGCAGGCGGTTGACGTGTCGCGGTGACTAGGCAAGGGGGTTACGTAAGCGGCGACTGTGCAGGGGGTGACGTAAGCGGCGACTGGCATGTGACATGGGGCTTACGTCACAGGGCAGGAGGTGGTAAGCGGTATTGTGGCGCACCGCTTTTTGGAGATGGTGGTTTCGTGAGGGGGGCCTCCGCCACAGCCCAACGCTTGACGTGTGGTGGGAGGTACGGTGGAAATGCTGCCCATCTCCCGGATGCTACAGCTCGGGCGGCTCGAGGATGGGATGGCCCGCCCACCGTTGATCTGCGGGGTGGGCGATCCAACGGTCGGTGGTCGGTGCGAGGTGGCGGGTAGTTAGGGCGGGGAATATACGCAGCATATTCTGTTTTTAATATAGCACACGGGTGGGTTATAACTTAGGGAACGGTGGATTATGAGGGTTAACACGGGCGGGGTTAATATTTTTATACAAAAACTTTGGGTTAGGGGCGGGGAAAGGGGGTTTATGGATGTAAAATGAGCGCGGTCGGAATATTTACAGCTGGGACTTAGGGATGAGGGGTAAATCATGGGTTTTTGAGAGTTTTGGGGCTAGGGGAGAGGTTGTTAGCATGACCAGGTGTCATCTAACCCCTGTTATGACTTGGATGGGCTAAAAACAGCCCCAGATGGACTATTTTTTCCCCAGACTTATAAAAATATGGCTATATTGCCAGGGAGGGGATATTTACATAGGGAAGTTTATATACATAGTTTAATAGGGGGATGGGAAAACTGATAGGGAGTTATATAATACTGTTAATAGTTAATATGAAGGTGACTAGCAGGTGCCAAGGTCAGGGACCTTAGGCTAAATTTTGGGGAAAAGAATTTGCAAAGAGATGAAGTCCTTGAGTGAAGCAGATCTTCACCAAGGCAACTGGTATGGATGATGATGAAACTGAGAGGCTCAAGCAGATCTTGTCATCTTTGGGGAGTTAGTAAGTGACTTGGGGAATTAGAAGAAGGGGAAGTTAGTGATGTCCAACTTTGATCTCTTTCTGAATGAAAACTGCCTGCAATGTGATATGTAAAGATAAAACACAGTTTGAAACACAAAATTGATCATAAATAAGCTTTCTGCAACCACAGCTACCTACCCATCCTTCTTTCCTAACATTTTTTCTTCTTTTCTGATTAGGGTGCACTTAGACTTGTAGACCCAGAATTAAAGTTTTTCTTTTGAATGTTTCTTATCTAAATCTGCACTTATTTCTGCCAGGGCCCAGATTAAACAGTTGGGTCCCTTTGATTCTCTACCTATCTACAAAATCTGCCAAGGTTAAACTATTTGGATAGATGCATTCTCTATATTCTACAACAGGAAATTGAAACCTAGGGAGACCAAGATTAGATTGTTTGGACCTCCCTTAAATGAAAACTCTTCAAAACTGGGACAACTCCTCAAAAATGGAATCAGCAGTAGCATTTGGACCAGCACACTTCATGGCTTTCTTCTTTGGTCTCATCTGGAAATATGGAACACTGCAGCTTGCAAAGTATGACATATTTGGCATGTAAAAATGTCAATCATGAAAGATGATACCCTATTGCAACAGGAGGCTAACACTCTCCAGACTGGTGAAAACATATAAAACTAAACAAATTTAAAGGTAGAGCACTGAAACCAATGGATTCTACCTCACTTACTCATTCATTTAGTTTCAGAAGAAAAAGAAGGGAATGGAATACATTAAAACATTAAAGAACTTACAAATAACTGAGAGAACACACCATCAAAACTGAAAACCACAAGAATCCCAACAGGTGCTGCAAAACCTCTGATCTTTCCTTAGCCAAAATGCAGAAGATATGTACAATAGTGTGCCAAAACTTTCCCAAAGGTCCAACCCTGAAAATGACTTAGAAATTACATAATATAGGCAAGCCAACCTCTTCCCTTGCCTCTAGGGGTCGATCTCATCATTCTAGGAGCTGTTTCAACCAATTCTAAACAAAGCACTACAATCTAGGCAGTCAAAACAACTTGCCTCTATAAGGTAGGAAACTGATTCATTTCATTAAATTTTTGCTATTTTGTGAATGAATCATCTAGAATAGGTAAATAAGTGCCAAAGTTACATCATATACATCAAATTACATCAATATAAGTCAAATATTACATCAGAAGGTGAAACTAGTGAAAACTGGCCGAATTTCTGAGCTGGAAGATGAAAATTTGACCAAAAATCTCTATGCGCCGCGTGCCTGAGCTCTATGCGTCGCGCGCCTTTCAGCCTACTTTTGGGGAAATTTGTGAGATCAAAATCAAGCTCATGTTAGCTTTTTGGAAAGACCTGGATGTCTTCTATCCAGCCCAAGTGGAATTTTTCAATTTGGAGTTCATTTGCCTTGTCAAAAATCAAATCTCCCAAGACTGGTCAAAATGTGCCAAATGAGGTTGCCTCAAGGAAGAGTGATGTGGCCGTCAACGTTTGAATGCCTTCCTCAACTCAAAATTGAGCTCATGATAGCTCATTGGAAAGGTATTTGTGTCTAGTTATCCTTTGACTCATCAAGAAAGTTATTTGGCCACCCAAGCTAGGAGAAAACTTGATTTTCCCAAGGTCACTTGAGAGGTGCATCAATTCTCCCGAGGCGATTATATTTTTGACATTTATCTAAAACCATGACACCTGTGTAAAAAGTGAAGGAGATTTTTCTTACTTGTCCTGTTGTGGACAAAAACCTCTCTCAGTTTTCCCAAATTCATCTTTTATTGCTCAGAAATATCATTTGAGTAAAACCTACCCCGATGTGTGGAACAAGAGATTTGTCGAAATGAAGCAAAATGAAGGGGATAGGGAGCTTCTAAATTCTTGAGGAAATTTTGGGAAGTAGGGAGGGATGTTAGGAAGTAGGGGAAAGTGGAATCTCAGAAATTTCATGAGGGGAAGGGGTCCAAAAGGGAAAAACACAGACCCAACCTAGAAAATTGCCAGGTTGTAGCAAGAAACTAGGGTTTGTGCGAAAATGAGGAATTTGGGGGATCTCAGTGATGGGAAGTGTTTAATAAGGTACATGAAGGATAGGGGAAGGTGTATGAACATCTGGATACAAGTTTTGCTAATTATTTGACCATTCAAGAGAAATTGCCTTCAAAACCCTAGGAGAGGGAAATGAACCTTGCCTAGGCGCAACTGAAGCATGAACAAGGTGTAAAATGACCCAATGGAACCTGACATGATGATAACAACCCTCTGAATGATGATGGAATCAGTTGAATAGTGACATAGACTGACATTTGGGCAACTTTGAAAGGAGTGAAAGAAAACCCTAGACCTAATGCCTAGTGACCAAATTTTGCTTGAAGACTCACTGAAATGACAAAATTTGACTTTGACACCTTAAAATCACTTTGTAAGAGCATGTTTGATCACCAAGGAAAATTTTAAGGATGGAAAAATTTCTTGAAGTTTAAAAACATTGGCGAATCTCACTAATCCCTAATATGCAAACTATAAAATGTTTATTGATATATTTGTAAAATTATTCAAATTTATAATGATTTTATATATAGCCTCTATACAATGTTGGCGATTTTTAAGGTAAAATAATTTTATATTCTAAAACTTGGGCGAATCGTCTTTTATAAAATTGGAAATTGGCGAATCTTTTTTTTGGAAAAATCATGGAAAATTAGCCCACTGGGCGAACATTAGCCCCTAAAATTTTCCATGTTGATCACTGGAGGAAGGCTGCAAAGACTGAAACTAACACACCATATGAGCCTCACACTTCCAACATGATTTTTTCTTGGATACTCATGCTGAGCCCTTAAAGGAAAGATTTCTGAAAGTGGAGGAGAATATTTGTGATCTAGAGGATTCCATAACGACGAGTTAGATGATGTTCGTTATGGATATGGTCTAATTCTCCTAATATTATCCTTTGATATTATCCCTATGATCTTCCTCCTTGAGATGAGGACCTTTCCTTATCTTCGGTGAGATCTGTTATCACTCAGGTTGTTCCCCAAACGTTGTGAGAAAAGGGAATACGGCCGAGGTAACCACTAACCAATCTTTTAGATGCAGATTCTAGCTAATCTGCAGCCAAATAGGGCTCTCTCTTTATAATTTTTCTTTGTTTTGCTATATGTTAGGCTAGTTATGAAGTACAAGTATTTGTTTGATTTTTGGATGGTGACTTTTTAATAGAACAGGGGTGCAAAGTATGAGAAGTTCAGACCATTGGGTTAATGGAGTCAATGAAAATAAACTTCTGGGTATGGTTTCTTTGACAGAGGGGGGTACTATAGAGCAAGGTAATTAACCATGGAACAATTTTCAAGCTGGAATCAGGTGAAATGGAGTCAGTGGGTGAAGGGCAACTAAGAATCCTTCATCATGCTAACAGAGGGAAAGTGGGCAAATATTACCAAGGAGCAGTTAAGAATTCCTTAATTATATTCAGGCTGTAAGAACCAGGGAGACAGGAGAAGTTAAGAATTCCTGCTTATGCTAGTCCTGAAGAAAACATAAAAATAACAGGAATTGAACACAGAGTACAGTTAAGTAAGTTCTGAGCTATTCTTTTTCCCTGCAATTTAGAGTAGGATATGTAAATGATATATAAAACACAGAAATAGTAAAACATGAGTTAGAAAAGACTTATTGATCCATGAAATAATTCAAGAATTCTGCATCATGGGCTTCTGCCATCAATTCCATGACGAGAGAGTTCATCAGCAAAGCATTCCAGCAACCTTTTATTCAGAAGAGTTCTCAAATTTACAGCGCAGTTCCAGAATGATATCACCAACCCTAATACTTATCTTGGGGAGGTATTTGTACAAATATGTTTTACAAAATATCTCAAAAGAGATAATATCTTGCAATAACTTCTTTCACCTACTCTACAGAAGGAGTAAATGCTCTTGGAAACAGAGAGAAATGAATGCATAAGTAAGAAAATGATGTGCTGGCAGATTTGTTGGTGAAATGCATTGATTACTTGCTCAGCAAGTCGGCTGATAGATACTTTAGTGAACTTCTACGGTGCTGGCATTTCTTTCTCGGATGCTTTTCCTGTGCTTCAATTGACTACTGCCCAACGCGATTTTTTATCTGCTCTTTCCTTTACGTTATGACATCTGTTATGTTCTGGAAAAATAAACAAAAATTTGAAATTTGCCTACAAAATTTCAAGCATACTCTGCCACCACTGATCATTTGGTAATTGGTGCCTGCACATTTTTATCAGAGTTTCATCTGCATCCGTGTACCTGAAAAAAGTGGGCTGGACTGTGAAAAGATGCCTCACTTCATGTTCAATAAAAAACAGATTTTCCAAATTGTCATATAGGCTCTATCCAGATGGGAGTGCCTTTTCTCCTGCAGAACTTGATGATGCTGTGGCTTGGATATCCACATATGTATTCAACCTGTGAATATAGTCTTCATTTGTCATCAGTCTATAGTCATTAGTTAATAAACTGGGCAGACCCTTTTCCTGCAAAGTTGTAAATTTCTGTGTGAAAGCTTTTATTTCCACTTGCATTTCCTGGCACTTCCTTTCCAGATTTTGTATGAAGTTCCTCATGGTCAGTACTCTTTTAATTGATAGGATGTTGTTGGTCCTGTCCCTGATATCTAGCTCTACCAGTTGTTCCTTGGTGTGGGTGTTCAAAAATTGTATTAGCCTATTGGCCTTCTTGGGCATGTGTCCCAATGAATCCCTGGCCTTTTGAATTTCTTCTTGAGCTATTGTCACCAAATCAATCTGCTCATGAATTATTTGTATTGATGTCCACATATCAATGATGGATTGGCCAATGTTAGCCCACAGAATGCTCCTGATTTCTCTCAGAGGCTTGTCTAATAAGAGGTCCTTTTCTAATGCCTTTACTTTATTTTCCAATGCTTTTACCTCCCTTGTTTTTTCTGCTACAGTCATCTTGGATTTATCATAACTCACTTCCAATTTTTCCAATTGCTCTTTGGCATCTTTTAATTCTGATACTTACAGTCTTAGATCCTCCATAGCCTTTATCAGTTCCTCAGTAGTCATGGTAGTGTTGTTGCTTGCTGTTGTTTTCGTTGTAGTACTTGTTGTTGTTGATGCCGGGACAGTAGGAGGGACTGCTGTTGTGATTGTAGAAGGAGGAGTTGTAACTATTGGAGTTGTTTGTGATGGCTGGGAGGTCGACTCTACATGCTTTCCTTGCAGTGCTTTCTCCAATGACTTCTCCAAGTGATTATAGAGTTGAATTCTTATTGGCTCATTCTTTGCCTTTATTTCAGTAAATGTCCTCTTAATGTCAGAGCCTTGCTTGCTTTGTTGCCTAGCAGAAGAGAATTCCACACTGTGTTGTCTTCCAATCTCCTGCCTGTGTGAACTGGCTGATGTTTCTGTGACTGGGGATGTATCTTGGCTGACTGCTCCTTCTTCCCTTAGACTATCTGTGGTCTCCTGAATAAATTCCTCCTCTGATAGGGGGCGCAATCTTTGTCTTTTCTCCCCTGGTTGGTCTTCAGGACTGCTGATCGGTGTGTCTTCTTGCCTATCCCTTTTCTTGCCTCTCTCCTCATTTAGAGGAGTTTGTAGTATAGGGATTTTTGGTGCTTTTTTTTGTGCTGGAGGAACCTGCCCTTGGCCTTATTCCTTTGATGTAGCTGGTTGGTCTGTCATTATGTCCTGTTCTGAACCTATTACCTCTTTGCCCCTTGCTGACCTTGTGCTGGCTTTTTGTGTGGGCTGCTGGGAAGTCCCGGCAAAAGATGTATCACCTCCTGTGTGCTGAGGTAGTTTGAAGGATACCTATCCAAAAGAGTCCAGCTCAAGCGTTTTTTTCAAGCCCTTTCATGGCTTTTTTCAATTTTTCTTCTTCAGTAATCTCTTCAACCAATGTGCCTTCTACCCATTCTTGTTGGTTAGCATATTGTTGAATTTCAGGGATTTTGTGTTGAACATATGTTGTAAGATTGTTTTTCACTTTTCTATAACTTATGAAATGTTTAGGGTCATATGGTGCCCAATAAAAGCTTTGTTTCAGCATAAGTTGCTCCCCTAAAATCTTATCTGCCTCCTCCCAGGCTTCCCTTTTATTAAAGATAAAAGGGCCCAATTGATTTCTTATTTTGAGCTGTGCCTTTTTCCTAGTACCATAGAAACGAGTCAAATCTGAACTAATAAATTGTCTGAAGTATTCCAGGGCAAACAGTGTCATAGGTACATACTTTGGCAGCTTGTAGGGGCATAATTCATAGCCATAAATCCTGATCTCTGTGTGATTCTGGTAAAAGTACCAGTCACCTATACTATAGTCTTTTGAGAGATGTAAAATTTTCTGTATTTCAGTAGAGAGCCTGGTAGGAGGAGTTGTCATCAATAAAGAAGAGGCTGGATATATGAACAAGTCAATGAACTCACAATATGTATAAGGGGAGTTATGGACTTCATGGCATACTGAGGTCCAGAAAATTACAGACCTTCGCTCTCCCTTGAGATCCAATTTTTTGAGGGGAATTTGAAAACTATCTGGTTGATTGTACAGCAGCAAATGATATATGTATGATGTGTATTTGAACACTCTTTCTCTGTCTAGGCTCATGAATTGCTCATGGATCTTATTAGCTATGAAGGTGGCATAATCATATTGGATAGCAGGGGGCTGTCCTGGATTAAATATGGACAACAAAACTAAGATAGTCTCATCATTATGCTCACTGGTTTTAAATCCTAAGATATAAGAAATCATGTCAGTAATGAATTTTCTAGCTTCATTGAACTAGCCCTGATTAAAAGGAGGTGGATGCCTGGGCTGGCGATCTGATTTCATGAATAATTGAGCTATTCTGGTTATCTCTGCACTGGGCAGTTTGGCACCTTGGTCAAGCAAGAATTCCATGGTGAGAGGAGCCAGAGGCTGAGTTGGCTTAAATTGCAGCATCTCATTTATGGATTGAGGGGTAATATAGAAGAGGACAGTCCCAGATGGAGCCATAACTGCTCTTTGTGTGGGGTCATAATTGCCATAGCATAAGTGGATGAGATCAAGAAGCACATTTACTGAGGGGAGGTAGTACATAGACATGTTGGACTCCCAAATTCCATAGACATCAGTATTGCTGCGGTAGCTATTTCTAATTTCAAAAAAATCTTGAAGGTGAGGCTTGTCACCAATCATATCATTAATTTGGAAATCTCTATCAGCAAGGGTCAACCATTCCAATTCTTTGTGTGGTGCATTCAGGGGGGCCAACATTCAAGGCCACTAGAGCCTCCATTTTTCGAATTATCTTATGACTTTTCAACTTGGAGTTTGGGTTTTTGCAGCAACAGTAGGTAGAATTATAGTTTCTGGAGGTTTCTCAGAGAATTCTATAGGCCGAGACCAATTTGAATTTAGCTTGGTGGGCGATTTTGCAGGGGGAGATGGAGCCTGCGGGATTTCTTGGAAAAAAATGGATAAAAGAGTGGCTATGGTGAACGAGTTTGAAGGTAGCACCGAGATTTTAATTCGAATTTGGGTTCTCCAGGCACTTTTTACAGAGAAAGCTAGAAAAACAGGGTTTAGGAGCAGGATTCGAGTAAATACCTGTTTAATGGATGCCCTGTGCAAAATGTAGGTGGTAGACCGAGCTGAGGGGCCGCGCTGTGGAGTCAATTTCTCTGGGTGGTGGACTGTGCAGTAGAAATGCTGCTTTGAACATGAAAAAGCATGCAAAAGTCGCATAGAAGGAACAAACAGAAATGAACGAAAAACTACATTTTACGCCTTTTTTAACAAAAATTTGATTTTGGCGGGTTTTTGGCGCGCTTTGGTCGGATGACGTCAGCGTGACATAATCTTTGTCGTGTAGCGGGGGTACAGAAGCTGAATTAGCGCTGACATGGCGAACACAGCAGATGATACAGTGGTGAGGTGGTAGATGACATGGGCGATGATGTGGGTGACGACATCAGCGGCGGGGAGCGAGGGGTGGTATATGGTATTATCGCACCGCTTTTTGGACAACGGCAGTTTTGGGTGGAGGGGACGCGATAAAACGAGGTGGAGACACGTGGATTCTGTACAATGGTAAAACCGCCATTTTCCTAGAGGCTAACGTTTAGTCATCGGAGGGGTCGCGATATTCGTATGGGTCGTTGGATCTACGTGTTATGATCTGACGGCCGACGGCAAACAAAACAGGTGGAGAGCTAGAGTATGGGACCCGTGCAATAATATTTAACGTTTTGTAATGTTTTTGTGTGTATTAAGACTTTGGAAAAATGTTCAGGTTTGGTTATTCATTTAACCAAATGTTAAATGAAATCCATTGTTTATATGGGCACGCGGGGAGGGTTGTCCACAAGGTTTCGGATAAACCTTGGACCCCCATTAACACATTAATATATGGCTTTATTTAAGCCTGGGGCGAGATATTAAAGTTTTCAGTTTTTTATGTAGTTTATATATAACAGGGGCGGGGAAACATTATATAGGAGTTATAATATAAAGTTAGTAGGTTAATATGAGCGGTAGGTTTAAACAAAGTGCTAAGTTTTGAAGAGTGACTTAGGCTTTAGGGAAATGAAAAGGATTGAAGTCATGAATTTTTAGAGACTTAGCATAATGGAAGAAAAAGATTTTTACACAAGAAATGTGGCTTAGTTCTCTTAAGTAAAACCAGAATTTCACTTGGTCTTTTCTATGAAATGAAGTGAACTAGGTGCACTGAGCAGATCTCAGTGTCCTTGAGGGGAAATTAGTAAATGTTCTTGGAGAAATGGGAGGGGAAATTAGTCATGCTCCAACTGTTTTGCAGCCACCTTGCTATGGCACTTGTGATATCCATGAGGTAGATCATATTCAAAAAGACAAAATTGCTCATAAACCTGCTTCTGCAACATCAAAACTGCCTACCCAGCCTATTTAACCTAACATTTTTTCTTCCTTTTTGCTTGGGTGCATTTGAACTAGAAAACCCTTTCTCTCTTGTTTTCTTTTAACTGCCCTCCTATCTAAGTCTGCCCTTATCTCTTCCAGGGGCTTAGATTTAACTGTTGAGCACCCTTGCTTCTCTACCTAACTACTGATCTGCCAAGCTTGAACTATTTGGACAGATTTCATTCACTATTTCTAAAACAAGAAATTTAAGCATGGACTGGCCAAGATTAAGTTTTTTGGCGATCCATCAAGTGTGACAGAAGTCATTGATTGCACATATTGAACTTCTTTGCAAAAAAATAGGATAGTAGTGGCATTTTGGACTAGCAGACTTTCTTGGTCTTTTCTTTGGGGTTCATTTTCATTTTTTTTTGACCAATTCATTCTTCTTGTCCTTTGATTTTTCTTTTAGGGCATACCCTCTTTTCATTTTTAAAATTTTTTGATTTCTTGAAAATATGGAACCTTTGCAGCATGGAAAGGATGAACATATTTGGCATTTTAACAGTCAATCATGAAATATGACACCTATTGGTATAGGAACCTAATAGTGGCTCCACTTGGGGATGGATTTTCCTTGTGAAAATCCAAGAACAGCAGGTCAGATAGCCTTATATTCAACTCTTGTTGCAATCTGAAACTTTTCCTTTGCTGTAAATAACCAAAATGTATCTTTGTAACATATACACCCCTCTTGTAAGCTGGTTTGAACAATTACAGCTCTGTCTTTGATAGTTTGTCTGAATATTGTCATCATTTTTATAGCTCCCAAGTCTTCTTATTCAATTCTTCTAATAAATTCAAAATGTAATACAAAGAGGTGGCACAATTCCTTGCCTTTTTCTCAAAACTTGCTGCATCTTATTCCCTATCTTGTTGCTGTAATAAACTGCAGAAAATAGACACTATTATGTACAAATTATAGTCTTGATATATCAACAAAGTGGATTAAAATAATGCTTGAGCATCCGACCATTGACTAGCCCATCGCTTGCTTCTGTTCCATCTAGGCTTTTCAAAAAGTAGGTGTTGTTTCCTTGTACGGCCTGAATAGCAAAAGGCCCCTTCCATAGGAAGTCAAACTTCCCATGTTTTCCTTTATCTTCCCTTCTGGAATCCCACTTCAACACTTTGTCTCCTATGAAAAAATCCTCTACCTTTGTCCTCTTGTCAAAAATCTTCTTCAGTTTCTCTTGTAGAATCTGAGATCTTTGATACACTTCTTCTCTAGTCTGCTGTAAGTGAATTGTTTGATTGATTCTTCTCTGAATGTCATTGGGTTATGCATGTGTTTCTTGCAGCAATTTTATCACAGGGATTCCCAAGGATGAAGGGAATACAGCCTCCATGCCATAAACCAACTCATAGGGGCTTGTTCCAATGGATCTCTTTGTAGTCAATCTGTCTGCCCAAAGTGCATTGACAAGCTTTTTATGCCAGTTCTTCTTGTTTTCTTCCAATACTTTCTTTATGATATTGATCAAGCTTTTATTGGATGATTCAGCTAGACCATTACCTTGAGGGTAATAGGTTGTGGAGTGGCATAAGGGAATGTGGTATTTGTGACGAAAGTTGATCAATCTTTTGGATTTAAAGGCAGCAGCATTGTTAGTTATGATCTTTTCCGGACAGCCAAATCTAGATAGGATATTGGTTTCTAGGAATTGCATGATTGCTGAATCATTTGCTTGTCTACAAGGGATGGCTTCTATCCACTTGGTGAAGTAGTCTGTGGCAGTTAAGATCCACTTATATTGGCTAGAAGAGGGGGGGTAAATTTCTCCAATGAAATCTAAACCCCATTGTTGAAATGGTCTTTCAGTGGAAATTGGTTTTATGGGTAAAGGCAACAGCTTTCTCTTTCCTTCAAAGATTTGAATTTATGGCAAGAAACTACAAATTTCTTTACATCAGCAAATAGGGTAGGCCAATAAAATCCAGCTCTTAAGATTTTTTCAGCAGTTGATTTCCAATACAAATGTCCACCACAGTCCCCTGCATGAAATTCTTTAAGCACTTTGTCAATTTGATCCTTTGTTAAGAAATTCAGCAAAATTCCCTCATTATTTTTCCAAAACAAAACATTATCTAGAATACAAAACTTTGAAGCTTTCATTTTGAGAAATCTCTTTTTAGTTCTGGATAACCCTGGAGGAGCATGCAGGTTTAACACTACATAGATTATATTAGCATACCAAGGTGATTGTAAAAAGGCTTGATTGATCTGTGGAGTCGCCATCTCCTGTTCGTTATCCAGTTCATTGATGTCAAGAGCTTGAAAATTGGTTTCAGTCATCAATTTAGCTAATCCTTGTCCTTTTATTAGTTTTGTTGGTTTAATTTCAATGTCATATTCCAAAATGTTAGCTATCCATTTGCCTCTTGTACCTTCTATTCCTTCTTGAGTTAGGATATCCTTGACCACAGTATTTGGGACATAAGCTATTACATGAGAGTATAAAATGTAAACTGTGAAATCCTTAATAGCTTTTACAAGGGCATAAGCTTGTTTTTCGATGATCTTATATTTTAAAGGTGCATCTCTAAGTGCTTTGTTGAAAAAAGCAATGGGCTTCTCACATCCTTGGTCATCGTTTTGTAATAGGACAACAACAATAATATGTTCTGATGCAAACGAGAAGATTATGAAGTCTCTATCAAATTTTGGGCTTGTGAGTACTGGTGTTTTAGATAAAGCTATTTTGATTTCTTCAAAGGCCTGCTTAGCTTCTATTGTCCACTTGACTTTGGAATCTTTCTTTAGCATGTTGTTCAACAATCTTATCAGTTCAGCCAAATTGGGTATGAATCTTCTTAGAAAATTGATCTTTCCTAGGAAAACTTGAAGTTCTTTGATATTTCTTGGGTGAGGAACTTGGAGAATAGCTTGTATTCTATCTGGGTTAATTCTAATGTCATCTTTCGAGATTATGTGACCTAACAGTTTGCCCTCTTTCAGGCCAAACAATGATTTCTTTGGGTTCAATGATATGCCATATTTTCTACAAATTAAAAACACTTGTCTTAAATGTTCTAAATGTGCTTGATCTGATTTGGAGAAAGCAGTGAGGTCATCAAGATATATGACTAGAAAATCATGGATCTCTTTTGCAAAGGCTATGTCCATGGCTCGTTGAAATGTTGCCCCTGCATTCTTAAGTCCAAAAGGAATTTTTACATATTTGAAAGTTCCCCAAGGTGTTGTAAAAGCAGTTTTATCTTGATCATTAGGGTGAACTAGGATCTGATTAAAGCTTGAGAATCCATCTAGCAGTGAAATTCTAGAAGCTCCCACTACCCTTTGTAAAATGTGATCCATCTTGGGTAAGGGGTAGTGGTATTTGAGAGAAACTTTATTCAGATTTCTTAAGTCCATGCATAGTCTTATTTCTCCTATTTTTTTCCTTGTGGGCACTAAGTTTGAGATCCATTCTGAAAATCTAATGGGTGCAATTATCCCAGCTTCATACATTCTTTTGACTTCCTTTTCAATGAGAGGAAGGAGGATAGGATTAACCCTTCTAAGTTTTTTTTTAAAGGCTTTTGATTTTCTTTTAAGGGTATTGTATGCTGGATCACAGAAGTATCATAGGACTTAAGGTCTTCATATCTCCATGCAAAAAACATCTTGAAATTCTTTAAACAGTTCAATGTAATTGAGTTTTTGGTTGGGAGGTAAGGCTTTGGACAATTTTACCATCTTAGGATCTTCTGCAGTTCCTATATTATAGTCCTCAATTTCTGTGTTTAATGGCTGCATTTTTGGCTTTCTTGGAATATCATTTGAGTTAAAAATATCCTCCAGAGGAGTCAAGCTTGTAGGTAAAAAATTATCCTTTAAATCAATCACTTCAATATCTCATTCAACATTTTCATCAAAGTCCATTTGTTTCAGTTCTTGTAAATTTTTGCTGGTAAAAATTGTTGGGTGTAAAATATGATCTGTTGTTTCAGCTGATATATGTTTTTCAATTCTGTCTATTTGTTGTTCTTCACAAATGGTGCTTGTGTCTATGTTTGTGCTTGAAAATTCCTCTTTCAAAGTCAGGAAATTTTTGATTTGTGTGTCATTGTCAAACACCTGCCAATTTTTAACATTGTCTGGAACAATAGGTCTGTGTTTAATTTCAACAGAAAAACGATGATTAGGCTCAAATGGAAGCCTACAAGTGCTGGCAAATGTTGCCAAATTATGAGCATGAAAATTGTGGTTCCTTGAGATTTTGGTGAGCTGCGATTCTAGAAAGGTATCGAGTATTTAAATCGCTTACCCTCTATAAGATCTTAGCCTGAGATCATTTGTGACAAAGTTTCCTTTCATCTGCTGGATAATCAAATCAGAGTCTCCCAAGATTGATATCCTCGCTGCCACTAGACTTTTAATCAATTTCAGGCCTAGCAAAAGGGCCTCATATTCAGCCATGTTATTTGTACATCTAAAATTCAGTCTGTATGCATGTCCTTCAACATGAACATTTTTCATATTATGTCCCCAAACCCCTGCCCCTGCTCCTAATTTATTTACTAATCCATCAAACTCTAAGCACCATAAGATTTCTTGATTACAACTAGCATTAGGAGTTTTGAAAACTTGCTTAGTGGGTAGATTTGGATTTTGTAACTCATATGGTTTTCCCTGTGTGTCTGTTGCATCAATTATTTCAACAATTTATAAATCTTGAGCAGTAGATTCTTCATTTATGTTTCTTGCTTGTGCTAATTCTAGAACCTTGTCATCAGTTTTGGGATAAATTTCAGCATTGTATAGGATGAAAGAATCCAGATCAGAGTGCATGGAATAAATAGGGAAATTTTGGGGTTTCTCTTGACTGCTGACCACATATTTCATTAACGTTTCCCAGTACAATCTCTTTGGCTGGCCAAAGACTGAAATGTTAGCATAAGACATGTCTAGCTGCAAATATCCTTGGAGCTTTGCACCCCAAGATCTGGAAAAAAGCATTCCATACTTTGGTGGGATATCAGCTATGACCACATCCATTAAAATTGTCTTGGCCAGGTATTAGACTAGAGATACACACAAATCTTTGATTAGGCCTAGACACCTAACCTGGCTAGAATCAAATGAAAACAAGTCTTTATATGGCCTTGTGATATCAAGGTCCAATCTTTCCATCACAGACTTAGGCATTAGATTATGGGAAGCTCCCGAATCAAACATTGAATTATGTAGTACTTTGTCATGAATGTTTAGGCTTACATAGAATGGAGGGACTCCTCCATCTACTATTTTACCATTTACTTCAGGGCCAAAAATCAATTCTGGTTTGTCATCTAAGACATTGACTGTGTCTCTATTCTCTGATATTTGAAGTGACCTGTTGATTTGTTCTCTATAAACCTCATGTTTAGCTAATTCGGATAGTGGAATGGCTATTTTTAACTTGCCTATTTCGGTTTCTAGGTTGAAATGTTTTTCCACTTGAATTTTTGCATTCCGGGCAGCAAGATTTTCCTTTTTTGCTGTGTTTTCAGTGGTTTTTTCTCTATCAGGAATGTTGTTATGAACCAAATCTGCCTTGAAGTCAATTTCAAGAGACCTGTTTGCATTTTCTTTTGGAGGAAAGGAGGTAGATGGCAGATTGTTTGATGGCTGTAAGTTTGATATGTCCTCAACCGTGGGTTCTTTTGGGTTGAGGTCTTTTCTAGCAGGGAGTTCTGTACGAGAAGTTTTATCCTTTGCTTTTTTAGGCTGCTTGGTATCTTTCTGCTTGTTGGTTTCAGGGACATCTATTGTTCTACTTCTCAATTTGTATTGTTTATGAACCTCATAGACAGCTACATCATATCCCTCTCTAAAATCAAATGATTCTCCCGATTTGGTTTGAAATTGGTTGAAAGCATGAGCCTCTTGGTCATCTTGAGTCAAAAGGATTTGTTGTTCAGTGTTTAGACCCATCAAATTAATCTGAGTATCCTCTGTTGGTTCACTAGAGGTCGAAACTTCAACATAGTTTTCTTGGAATGGAGGTCTGATGTTTTGGTCAGGACCAGCCTTCCCGGTATTAGGATTTTGATTTTTCCTAAAGTTTGGATTTCTTGTGGTGTTACTTGGTTGACCTTCCCAAGAAGATTTCCTTTCAATAGTTTCTACTCTGTCACCCAATCTATCCATTCCTTTGATAATTTCATCTAGCTTCTGCGCAAATGCAAAAGGTTCCTCTTTGAAAGGAGTCCTTCTTTGAGCTCTAGCTCGAGCTATTTTAGAGATTAGATTGGCCTCTACACTAACAACTATGCTTTGCATGTCTTCTGGAGCTCTTTCCCTTAGCTGATATGCCATGTCAGAATCAAATCCATCAAGGAATTTGGTCAAGGCTAAGTCAGGTGGAGGTCTAAGGTTCTGAGGAATAGCATTGTACACATTATTGAATCTAGCACAATAGTCTTGGACTGTTTCTTGTGGGCCTCTTTTCAAGCTTTCATATTCTGATAGGATATGTAATGGGTCCTTCTTCTTTTCCCATCTATTCAAAAAGGTTTGATAAAGGGCATCTGGATTAGCAATTGTGTTTACAACGAGTGCCCTAAACCAGGTCCTTACATCACCTCTTAGGCTTTGGACCAAAAATTTCATTCTGACATCATTATCATCAATTTCATAGTTCTCAAAATAATCCATCATTTTCTTAGTATGTTTTTGTGTTGTGTAGGTGCCAGTACCATCGAAATAGGTGATTTTGCTTTGATAATCTTGAGGCATAGCCCCTGGATTTGTAGGCAACTGCAGAGGAGCATATCGGTTTGCCATATTAATGGGTATAAATGGGACAACTGGAAGCACAGGGATAATAGATGAGATAAACGGAGTGGATGGAGGAGTGGAAAATATGCTTTGAAGTGATGATGGCGAACTAGAAGAAGCTGCAGCAACAGTAGAAAGGACTGCTGCTTTTCCAGGAGCAAGCTCAGATTGTATGGATTTATGCTAAGGTGTATCACTATTTAGATCAGCAGAATTTTCTAGATTTTCTTGTCTTCTAGGGTTCTTAGAGATCAAGTTAGGATTTTCAAATATAGCTGGAGGATTCGGATCTGGGTTTGATATGGTGTAATGGGTTTTCTTCTTTGGAGCCAGCTTCTAAATCTGTTTTTGGGTTTTTTCTAGAAGTTTTTGAAGAATACAAGTTTTGAAGATATCTTTCTAGGAAATTATGAATTATGAGAGTTTTGAATTTTCCTAAAGATTCTTTGAAATCAAAGGAAACTGATCAAATTTTTGAGATGGCTGTTTAAAACATAAAACTAGATTGGAGATAGACTGAAGTAGCGTTTATTTACTCCTGTAATTGCATAGCAACAAAAGTTTCAAAGGCTGCTTGACTAACTTAAGGCTCCATCTGTAGCTTTAGAAAATAGATAGCAGTAACAAACACAGTCATTCAATTCCCCAGTGGAGTCGCCAATGATGTTATCACTCAGGTTGTTCCCCAAACGTTGTGAGAAAAGGGAATACGGCCGAGGTAACCACTAACCAATCTTTTAGATGCAGATTCTAGCCAATCTGCAGCCAGAGAGGGTTCTCTCTTTATAATTTAGCTTTGTTTTGCTATATGTTAGGCTAGTTATGAAGTACAAGTATTTGTTTGATTTTTGGATGGTGACTTTTTAATAGAACAGGGGTGCAAAGTATGAGAAGTTCAAACCATTGGGTTAATGGAGTCAATGAAAATAAACTTCTGGGTATGGTTTCTTTGACAGAGGGGGGTACTACAGAGCAAGGTAATTAACCATGGAACAATTTTCAAGCTGGAATCAGGTGAAATGGAGTCAGGGGGTGAAGGGAAACTAAGAATCCTTCATCATGCTAACAGAGGGAAAGTGGGTAAATATTACCAAGGAGCAGTTAAGAATTCCTTAATTATATTCAGGGTGTAAGAACCAGGGAAACAAGAGCAATTAAGAATTCCTGCTTATGCTAGTCTTGAAGAAAACATAAAAATAACAGGAATTGAACACAGAGTACAGTTAAGTAAGTTTTGAGCTATTCTTTTTCCCTGCAATTTAGAGTAGGATATGTAAATGATATATAAAACACAAAAATAGTAAAACATAAGTTAGAAAAGACTTATTGATCCATGAAATAATTCAAGAATTCTGCAACATGGGCTTCTGCCATCAATTCCATAACCAGAGAGTTCATCAGCAAAGCATTCCAACAACCTTTTATTCAGAAGAGTTCTCAAATTTACAGCGCAGTTCCAGAATGATATCACCAACCCCTAATACTTAGCTTGGGGAGGTATTTGTACAAAAAAAATTTACAACTCAAAAGAGATAATATCTTGCAATAACTTCTTTCACCTACTCTACAGAAGGAGTAAATGCTCTTGGGAACAGAGAGAAATGAATGCAGAAGTAAGAAAATGTTGTGCTGGCCGTTTTGTTGGTGAGATGCATTGATTACTTGCTCAGTAAGTCGGCCGATAGATACTTTAGTGAACTTCTACACTACTGGCATTGCTTTCTCGGGTGCTTTTTCCTGCGCTTCAATTGACTGCTTCCCAGTGCGATTTTTTATCTGCTCTTTCCTTTACATTATGATATCTGTTATGTTCTGGAAAAATAAACAAAACTTTGAAATTTGCCTACAAAATTTCAAGCATACTCTGCCACCACTGATCATTTGGTAATTGGTGCCTGCGCATTTTTATCAGAGTTTCATCTGCATCCGTGTACTTGAAAAAATTGGGCTGGACTATGAAAGGATGCCTCACTTCATGTTCAATAAAAAACAGATTTTCCAAATTGTCGTATAGGCTTTGTCTAGATGGGAGTGCCTTTTCTCCAGCAGAACTTGATGATGCTGTGGCTTGGCTATCCACATATGTATTCAACCTGTGAATATAGTCTTCATTTGTCATCAGTCTATAGTCATTAGTTAATAAACTGGGCAGACCCTTTTCCTGCAAAGTTGTAAATTTCTGTGTGAAAGCTTTTATTTCCACTTGCATTTCCTGGCACTTCCTTTCATGATTTTGTATGACGTTCCTCATGGTCAGTACTCTTTTAATTGTTAGGATGTTGTTGATCCTGTCCCTGATATCCAATTTTGCTAGTTGTTCCTTGGTGTGGGTGTTCAAAAATTGTATTAGCCTATTGGCCTGCTCGGGCATGTGTCCCAATGAATCCCTGGCCTTTTGAATTTCTTCTTGAGCTATTGTCACCAAATCAATATGCTCATGAATTATTTGTATTGATGTCCACATATCAGTGATGGATTGGCCAATGTTGGCCCACAGAATGCTCCTGATTTCTCTCAGAGGCTTGTCTAATAAGAGGTCCTTTTCTAATGCCTTTACTTTATTTTCCAATGCTTTTACCTCCCTTGCTTTTTCTGCTACAGTCATCTTGGATTTATCATAACCCACTTCCAATTCTGCGAATTTCACTTTGGCATCTTTTAATTCTGATACTTGTAGTCTTAGATCCTCCATAGCCTTTATCAGTTCCTCAGTATTCATGGTAGTGTTGTTGCTTGCTGCTATTGTCGTTGAAGTACTTGGTGTTGTTGATGCCGGGACAGTAGGAGGGACTATTGTTGTGATTGTAGAATGAGGAGTTGTAACTATTGGAGCTGTTTGTGATGGCTAGGAGTGTTATAGCTCCAAATCTCACTCTTATGGTTTTTGATGCTGCACTCATGGCCTAGGGTAACCCCTCCTTCTAGACCTGGTCCAAAAATTTAAAAAACAATGTTTTTTCCCTTATACACGACATTTCCCTGAGTTAAACGCGTGTATATGCGGGTAGGCATATACCCAACCCGCATATATGTATTAAAACACTTAAAAAAATATAAAACTCCTTAATTTCAGGTGGAGATTGTGGGTTTTATCTGCTGATCACCTGTTAGTGCCCGTGGCCCAACTGTTCCCAACCAACTCCCAACTAAAAAACTACTTTGGGAGAAGTATAAAAAGGCTTCAATGGGAAGGCCTAAGGGAGGAGAGAAGAGAGAGAGAAAGGTTATTATGCTGAGATTTCCTTGACTAGGTCTGAAGATCCTTGTGCCTCTTGCACTTCCCCCATTTTTACAAGAAACCCTTGTTTCCTTGTGTGTTGATGTCCATATACTATTTGTGATATCATGGAGCAAGTCATGGAAGGAGTTTGTTAAAGTCTTGAGACTGGACAAATCCGGAGGAAGGCTTCGCTTGGAGCCTGCAAAAGGACGACTTAGGTGAAATTGTTCTTTTCTGTACTTTATTTGTCTATAATAAAAGAAACACATGTCTTTGTTCCTGATATAAATCTTCTTCATGTTTGTGAAATTCATGTTAGAATTCATATGTGAATGGTTGTTTAAATTTCATAACTAACTACCTTTCTTTATAATATGAAGATGATTTCTTTATAGGGTTTAGTCCATATACTGCTTTACTTTCTTGAATTGGTTATTTTGTAGGTCAAAGGAGCAAAAGGGACTCCAAGAAGGGTTTGGACCCTGGAAGGACCTTCTCAAATGTAGGACCTCAGGTACGCCCCTTATCATAAAATTTACTTATGCTAGCATAATGGCTGTGTGGAAGGTGTGTTTCTCTGCACAGTCAACTTTCAGTCTGCTAGGGTATTAGTCGAAGACCCTAGGGGAACATTTCCCTTAACAACATTGGTGACTCCACTGGGGACAACATCATTTTTGTTCCTAGTTTGGGTGTTTTCAAGCCAATCAGGGCTCAACCGCCTGTTTTCTTGCTGTTGCTATGTGGTCTGTTTTTGAATTGCAAGTTTGGTCAGTTTCTTCAGTCTGTTTTTTATTTTTTCTTGAAATATTTTATATACGCTGTTTTTCTTGCTTACAGAGGCGTATATACGCATGTTTCCTTAATTTAACCCGCGTATACGCAGGTTTCCTTAGGCACAGTCACGTATACACGCAATCTGTACATTAGTACAGTCGCGTATATCTTGCAATTTTCAAGATTTTTTAAATATTTTTGTCTCTGAAGGTCTGTCTGCTGGTTTGATTCAGTCTTAAACAGTCACTTTCCAGTGTCAGTTGTTAGTTTTACAGCAAGCATCTGATTCCAAATTCTCTCTGATTGTAAGAAGTGTTGGTCTTGTTTTTGTTTTTGCAAGCGTCATCGTTTTTCGCTTAAGCACACAAGATTTCTTGCTAGGAATCTTGGCTGCTCTGATTCATCAGGGCAGGAAGATTGGTCTCAATCTTTGTGTTAAATCTTGTTTTGGGCGAATTTTTGTTTACTTGACAAAACCGCTTTTTGTGACCATCCACTTTTTGTTTCATGAAAGTTGTGGATTGACACTTTCTTGAAATTTATCTTTTTGATCTTTTTGGTCTTTGTTGCCAAAGCTTTCATTGTTGAATTTGATTGTTAATAGCATCTTTAAACACATTTCTTTTTGTTGAGTTTTCATCCATTGTGTGGTGTCAACTTGAAAAAGTGTTTGTTGCCTATTCTTCAATCACAAAGTTTCAGTCTTGTTGAGAGTATTTTTGAAAAGACATTTTTGTTTTTGCTTATGAAGAAAACTTTTTGAAAAACTTGGTTTTGCTTTCTTGAACTTTGTTTTGATTTGGCTTCCTTTTAGTCAATGAAGGTGCACTTTTGTTTGTCTTGAAACTTGTTTTTAGTGTTTAGACGAAATGAATGGTAGCATCTCATATTCCATCTAAACATTTTAAGTGGAAAAGTAAAAACTCATAAGCAAGCAACATTCATTTCTTGATTTAAGAGTAGTTTTGAGTCTTGCATCAGCATGTACTTGTTGCATTAGGATAGATTTGAATATCTTTTTAGGTATCCATAGCTTTGTTAACTTTTGTGAGCGTGAAGCTTGAATTAACGAAAAGAAAAGAAAAATTTGTTTTATTTGAAGTTCCTCTGAACCCTGTAGAAATTTCTTTTCATCGAAAAATGAAAACAGGTGTATTTGCATGTAGTTTGGTTTTTATTAATTTCTTTTGCGTCAAAACACCACTAGTTTCACTTCCGCTTATCCCGTGACTTAAAGAATAGCCTATTTTAAAATCAAGCGCTAATTAAAATTCACTAAACTTTTTATTATCAAGTTAGATACACCAACAAGTTTTAGGATTTTAGGGCCTTGGATTAGGCGAGTGGAGAGTTAACTCTCCAAGGCCATTTAAACTGTCAAACATAGGAGTCTAAATAGTGAGTGAAAATCCAATACCGTTAGGAAGACCAGGAAAGCTCCGGATCTGGGAGTTAAGCACGAGGGTCTGAGAAGATAGGGAAGAGAGATCCCCCCTCTCCTACTTGTTCGAACTTACCTCACGACTGTTCTGCCTGGCTTTTGCGACGAGTTGGTATCCATAGTTGCTACTCCTAGGGATCTACACAGGTGGCTGCGGAGGGGAATCCCATGGCACCTGAGGTCAACGTTGCATCACTCTCAACGGTACTACTGGAGGGCACCCTTGCGAAGCTTGGGGGCTTGCACTAGAGCAGGCTATTGTTAGGAGGTCAGCGTAACTTCCTCTGTTACCTTCGGTGATAGGACTGGGCCGTCATTATCCCAGACTATCTTCGAAAGGCCCCTTAATTCACTTTCTTGTATTTTGGTGTCTGATCCTAATCACCCGGAGCAGAAATACTTGGAATTTGTTTGACTGGCAGATATCTTTAGGGACTTTATAGTGTGTGATCTGTGCTCTTAGTTGGCCTAGCTTTCAATTTTTTGAGTCTTTAGTTAGATCTTAACAAAAAATTCAGAGTGGCTAACCGATCACCTAGACGGTCTCGAAGACTTCGTGGTCTTTCACCACCAAGTTTAGAGCCCTCTCCTAGAAGGCGTAGAGGTAATACTGCTGGTGGGTTTCGTCCCACGGTAGCTAATGCATCGGGGATTGATCCTCCTCTCGGGGGCATTAGTTTTCAAGCAAGGCCTGGCACTTCTGCAGAACAAGAGAGGAACACTCCAGTTCTTTCTTGAGTTCTCTTTCAAATAGAGAATAACATAGAGGTAGAAGAAATCTCAGAGTCATTAGCAGCTCCGAATTCTCCCCTACCATCTAGCCATCCGAAAGTATTACAATACGTTGGGACTCCGACGCATAGACCGTCAAGTCTAGGTCACATTACGCACTTAAAGTCGATGACCACTACTGGAAGCATGGCTTCTACTACAAGTGCTACAACTATGCAGACTCCAACATCAGTACAAGGGGGAGGAACAATTTCCATCTCCTTTGCTTCTATGTTTGGGTCTTTTGCTAGCACATCTTTAGTTGGGTCTACCTCCATTTCGTCCATGAGTGGAAATGCCCAAGCCAATGCTTTTAGTTCTGGATTCTTACCATTTGGCACCCATTCACAGGGTATTCCGTAAGTTCCATTTAGTGTCGCCACGTCCATTATGGGTGGATCGGCTTCATTCCAGGGTTTCGGAAGTGGTCATATACCACATTCCAACCCGGCAGTAGGATCTATGCCTTTTTCTTCTACAGGACAAAGCAGCAATCCTTCCAAGGTTGGACTAACCCTGTGGTTAGTGGCATGGGAACTAGGAATCCATTTTTTGGCCAATAAGGGAATAGGCCATACTCCACAGTTAGTTCATTCCAAAGTATTCCTCCCTTAGCTTTGGCTTGGAATCCGTATCAGGGGCTATCAACTACTTATAATCCTTTAGGAGGAAGCTTTACTGGTTATGGAGGCTTTGCGGCCGGAGTTGGTCAAACTCCGAATTTTGCTGGATCACAAGGCTTGCCTTTTGGTTTAGCCAGTTCTCCTGGTTACTTCGGGCAGCCTAGTGCCTTCCAAAATCCAGGCCAATCTTTTCAAAACTTTGGGAGCTCCGCCCAGTCTGGGTGGAATCCCCAAGGTCCTCCTAGGCTTCCGTTTCTAGAAACTTTGAACTTGCCAGATCTCACTAAGTTAACAAACGATCCAATCAAATAAAATCTGGCCTAGCCTGTGGTCCCAACCAAACTCCCTTCGGACATTCTAAAATTCGAAGGGAAGAGCGGTGAAGATCCAGGCGACCATGTAACTACATTCCATTTGTGGTGCTCATCGAACTCCCTTATTGATGACTCGATTAGGTTGAGACTTTTTCAACGCACCTTGACTGGTAATGCGGCCAAATGGTATATAGAGTTTCCAGGGGGAAACTTTACATCTTTCACTGACTTAGCTAATATTTTCTTAAATCATTTCTAGTTGCATGTCCGTTATGATGCCGGGACTGAACTTCTGGCATTTTTTCGTCAGGATAAGGCAACTCACTTTTCTGACCATATTCAGGAATGGAGACAGAGAAAGAGGCTCATTAAAGCTGAAATCCCTCCGGAATACCGTCTCGAATGGTTTTTGAAATCTTTACAACCCAAGAACTCTAAGGATGTCTCCATGTCTGGAGTCTATTCTGAGGAGCAAGCCATTTTTAGGGCCCAACAATTAGAATTGATCTACTCTCAGTCTAGGATCCTACAAAAATACTTGCCAGATGCTCTTGGGTCTAAGGTTGACATAGCCAAGTCGAAGCCAAGCCCCCATGCGGATGGTATCGTTGGGTTGGTAGACACAAATACGGTGAACTTGTTGAGCCAATTGCAACAGTTATCTTTGCAAACTGCTCCTAACAACCAAGTCACATCGTCTAACCCTCCGGCTTCCCAAACCTCTTCGATTAATGCCATCCAATCTGATAACCCCAAAGGAAATCAAAATTCCAATGGGAAAAAGAAAGGACGAGGTAAGAAAAAGAACCAGGATGGGAAGGCTGACGCAAATAAATCCGGCAATAATGCTGGTGGTGGTAGAAATGAGTCTAGAAAGAAAGTCAAGTTTCCATGCAAGTTGTGCGGTGGAGACCATTCAACTCATCTCTGCCCCAAGATTGAGGATGCTTAGTGCTTGTTAGGGCAGCAAGGGACTTCTAGTTCTCAGGCTGTGTTAACCAACCCTTTCCCCAAGGGCAGCAACTTCTTGCTGGCACGAGTTCAAACCTTGGAACCTCCGCAGGGGGCAACCAGGAAGGGGAAAAATCATCAAATGTTTTAATGATGGGTTCTAATTTCCATGTGGCTACTTGGTCATGTGATTACGGTGAAGCTGAAACTTCCAAGGACAAGACTGCTCCAGGAAATACCAACCTTCATATTGAGTGACCCCCTGTCGAGACGATACCACGGATACCGAAAGGTTCCGCTAAACACGCAACTATTAATCCTAATGCTAGGGCTGCCTAGAACTACTCCATTGTTGAGGATCTAGCTCAGATTCTGTGCGCCATGTCCTCTTTAGAGGTTCTCCAGTCGTGTCCGGCTCAACGAAGTGCTTTACTTTCCACGATTGGGGCAATTGATCCAACTAACACTTTAGTGCTCACTTTCGTCATGTTAAATGTCAAAAAGCGACTCCCTCATCATATGGCTTTCCAAATAAAGTCTACATACCAGAAAATTAATATTTTTCGTACCGTTATTGATGAAGAAGCTTCCACGTGCGTCATGTCAATGTCATGCTGGAAGGCAATTAGTTCGCCTTCGGCTGTTCCTTCACCTACCGTCTTGACTGCATTTGATGGTCATTCTCATAATCCGCATGGGATTATCCCGACCATTCCTATATGTGTTGGGGGGAAGGTCGTCAATATTGAAGTAGAAGTCATAGATGCTAACCTAGACTACAATCTCCTCTTAGGAAGGAACTGGGTATATGAAATGGACGCCGTTGTTTCGACTCTGTTTCGTGTCATTTGCTTTCCTCATGAGGGGAAAATCGTTAAGGTTGATCAATTGGATTATTGTCCAGTCGATCCTTAAGCAATCTCTGACTCTACTATTCCCTTAGTGGATAACCCTCGTCCACCGACTGAGAATCTAGGAGTGGGGATGTATTCCTCATTGATGGGTACTTTTGATCTTCCCTCTCCTATCGCTAGAATCAATTTCGTTTCATCATCTAAGGAGTCTCCTCTAGAAGAGTTCTTCCGAACTCGTTATTTTTCAGACCCTTGGACCTTACCTTCACCGAAAACCACATTAGTTGAAGGACAAGTAAATGGAATGGCATTCCCTATATCTGCAGCTGAGCTTAGATATCAGTCTATCGTCAACTCTGTAGACGACCACTCTACTCCTTTTTCCGAAGAGGAGTTAGATGGTGATGTGGCCCCGGCCTGGAGCCTTGATTCTACCTCTGCCTTGGACTGCTTAGATTCGGTTTTACCTTCTAAAGAAGAAATCCTCGAAGTGATGATGGGTATAGATCGACCTTGGAAAGACTTACACCATTGTTCATACTTTCTTCCTCCATTGCAGGAATTAGAATCTAGGTTCTCCGAGCTCTTTACTAGTGATGTTTGTATGGTATCAAATCCTTTGGCTCCAACACACTTTCATGCCAAAGGTAATATGTCCGTGATTTCAAAAACGATACTTATAAACATCTCTAGGGACCCTAACGTGATCGAGAATCTCTTCATCAGAATCGAATGTTCCCCTGAAGAAATTCAAATTTACACCGACCTTTTCAAGGAATTTCGAGATGTATTTGCTTGGTCTTATGAATAAATGCTTGGCATTGATCCTTCTATAGTTCAACATGAGATCAAGACGTATGAAAACACCAAACCAGTCTGTCAAAGGCTTCGACCGGTTAACCCTAGGAAAGCAGCCACAATTAAAGTTGAAGTTGAGAAGCTGCTAAAGGCGGGTTTTATATACCTTGTTCCCCTTACCGATTGGGTTTCTAATCCAGTCCCTGTGGATAAAAAGCAAGGAACAATCCAAGTATGCATCAAATTTAGGGACCTAAACAAGGCTTGTCCGAAAGATAATTTCCCCATGCCATTCATTGATCAAATTATCGATGAGTGTGCGGGTAATGAGATTTTTTCCTTCATGGATAGTTTTTAAGGTTATAATCAAATTTCTATCTGTCTTGAAGATCAACATAAGGCAGCCGCTATATGTCCCTGGGGTACCTTTGCATACAGAAAGATGCCTTTTGGTCTTAAAAATGTTGGAGCCACTTTTCAGCGGGCCATGTCATATGCTTTCCATGACATCAAACATATCATCGAAGCATACTTGGATGATCTCGCTACTCATTCTCGAAAGAGAACTGATCACCCTAGTCATCTTTGAATGGTTTTTGAGAGATGTCGTTTTTATAAAATCCAGTTGAATCCCAACAAGTGCGTTTTCGCGGTTACGTCCAGTCAGTTGTTAGGGTTCATTGTGTCAAATGAAGGGATTCGGGTTGATCCCTTCAAGGTTGAGGCAATAGTTTAGTTGCCTCCCCCGTCCTCAATTCGACAACTTCAAAGTCTTCAAGGGAAGGCTAATTTCTTAAGACGGTTTATAGCGAACTATGCCAAGATCACTAAAGGGTTCATGCGTTTGCTATGGAAAGGAGTTCCATTTGTATGGGACGACTTTGCGCAGTGGCCGTTTGATGCTTTGAAAAAGGCATTAGTCTCTGCCCCGCTTTTGAGTCCACCGGATTATGGTAGGGACTTCCTTTTATATCTCGTTGCAGCAGAATCAACCATTGGTATTGTTCTCGTTTAGGAAGATGATGCTCTCACCGAGCATGTGATTTATTATTTGAGCCAAGGCTTGAGGTCCTAAACTTTGCTACTCTCCAGTTGAGAAGTTGGCTTAGGCAGCTGTCCATGCTGTCCAACGGCTCCGTCATTATATCCTGCTACGCAAAAATTTTTTCTTAGCGACGGTCAATCCATTTCAATTTGTCCTCAGTAGGCGAGTGATTGGGGGCAAATATAATCGATGGATAGTTATTTTGCAAGAATTTGATCTCAAGTTCTTGTCTGCCAAGTCTAAGAAATCCATGGTTTTTGCTGAGCTAATTTCTGAGCTGCCTTGTGAAGAGGATATTGTTTATGAGGAAAGTTTTCCTGACGAACATTTATTCCTCATCTCTTCACTCGACCGTTGGTATGGAGATATCATTGTCTATCTCTAGACTTCGAAGTTTCCCTCTACTTTCTCCAAGGATAAACGTCGAAAATTACGTCACCTGGCTAAAAATTATGTTATCATTGGTGATACATTATACCGTCGAGGGGTTGATTCAATCCTTCAACACTATTTAACCTTAGAGGAAGCAGAGTTAGTGCTAAATGACTGCCACAGTGGAGCTTGTGGTGGTCATCTATCAGGGCTTGCTACAGCCCAATGCATCTTGCGTGCCGGCTATTTTTGGCCTTCGCTCTTTAAAGATTGTGTTGAAGCGGTCAAATGCTGTCACCCGTGTCAAATTTATACTCGGAAGATGCACGCACATCCAGCTCCTCTTTTTCCTGTTGTCACCGTCGGTCCCTTTACTAAGTGGGGTATTGATTTTACAACTTGTAATCCACCTTCAGCGGTGAATCACAGGTACATTATCATGGCTGTAGACTACTTTAAGAAGTGAGTCGAGGCCATGCCCACTTATAAAAACGATAGTGACACGGCAACATTGTTCCTTTTTAATCAGATTACCTCAAGATTAGGTATCCCGAGAGAGATTTTCACTGATCATGGCAGTCATTTCCAGAATCAACTGATGTCTGAATTGGCTCTCAAACTGGGTTTCCAGCAGGAGCATTCGTCTCCTTATTATCCTCAGGCCAATGGACAGGTCGAGGTAGTCAATAAAACTCTTAAGACGATCCTGCAATGGACAATCAACAAAAATCAGTCCAATTAGCGCATTATGTTGTATCCGGCTCTTTGGGCATACCGAAACTCTGTAAAGACTGCTACTGGTTTTACACCTTTTCAGTTGGTTTATGGGACGGAATCTATCTTTCCAGTTGAATGTGAAATTCCATCTCTTAAGTTAGCTGTTGAGCTCCTTCCAAAGACTTCGAGTCTCGAAAAGCGCCTCCTTCACTTGGAACATCTCGATGAGTAGCGTGGAGATGCTGCCACGATGAATGAGGCTCACAAGAAAAGGGTTAAAACGCAGTATGATAAAGCTATCCGTCCTCGAGTCTTTTCTGAAGGTGACCTTGTCTTGGTCTATGACCAAGATAAGGACACCTTGGGGGCAGGCAAGTTTAAGCCTATGTGGTACGGTCCTTTCATTATTAAACGAGTTTTAGAAAAAGGGTCGTATGAGTTAATCGATTTTGAGGGAAACAAGCTGGCAGAGCCCCGAAACGGGCTCTACCTAAAGAAGTACTTTTCTTAAGTAGGAGTTAGGAAATGGCTTCTTTGTACATTATGTATATTTGTACATATCTCATCGAGAGTTTTTTGATATCAACACTTTTTGGTCTGCTGTGGCAGGTGTTGATGGATGACTTGGTCTATTTTGGGTTCGCCAATGGTGCTAGTCGGCATAATCGGAATCTCGCTTTCACAGCTTGGGTACTCTATTATCCAACTGGTCAATTGATGGTATCAAGGGGCATGTGCATCGGTCCCACTTCAAACAACATGGCTGAGTATACTGCCGTCATTAATTTACTATTCGAGGCAATTTCTTATGGAATTGACTCATTGGTAGTTTATCTTGATTCACAATTGATAGTGTCACAATTAAATAACATTTATTAGGTAAGGGATCCATGTTTATATCGCCAATATTTAAGGGTGAGGTTTTTGCAAAGATCATTTACTTATATTAATTATTTTCACATTCCAAGATCTCATAATTGGTTAGCTGATTCTATCGCTAATCAAGCATTAGACTGGCATATCAATCATTCATCACAATAAAATCAAGCATCAAAAAGTCGAACTATATATATATATATATATATATATATATATATATATATATATATATATATATATCATAAAGCATCTCGAGTGTACATATGTTTGTCCAAAAAATATACAAAATTGGGACTCAAATGCCCATAATCATGTCCGGCATATCTAATGCCCCGGCTCAGGATGAGCGGCTAAGTAGGCAACTACTGCATTGGCCACATGCCGAAAAGTGCGAACCCAGTCACGTGGCATGCCAACCACATGATGCTGCATATCCTCAGGAAGGTCCTCTACGCTAGCCATCGGTACTCGGTGAGTTAGTCTCACCAAGTGTCGCCGAACGGTATGTAGAAGTCATTCTGTATTAGTAGCCGCCTCTTCGGCTCCTCGGCCGCGCCGTCCATGCCGCGGGAACCCATCTGGTCATACCGGCCCAATATATGGAACATGATCATCATATTAGTCATTTGAATCCCATCAAAAATATTTTTCAAAATTCATTATTATATTTGAAAAATCCAAAAAAATCATAAAATCAAAAAATACTTACGAATGTCGCCCCATGCCGCGGTCGGTGGTAATGCTAGATCGGGATCTCCTCGGAAATCCAACCCAGCATAGGGTTAGTCATCTATGGTGATGATCTACTGACCCCAACAGGTAAAGAAGTCATCGTCAAATGTAGTCCGTGGGACATCCCCACCCCCTAGACGTTTCATCAGATCAGCCCACTAGCTCATGCATGGATCTTGTGGGGTGCTGATGGAAACTGCTACCCTAGGGCAGAGTGCGGGGACCCTCTCAAAGAAGAAAGAACACAGAATAGTCCCATATCCAAAGTTTTTGGTCTGTCCCCTCTTGATAGAAGTGAGCTGGCTCTTCATGCTGGCCAGAAGAGGAGTACACCAGTCAGATACAGTGGTGAGATAGTCAACTGCCACGCTCATGGTTAGCCATGATGCCTGATGCAGAGAGGCTGATACGTTCACTTGAGCTGTGGTGAACAGGATTATCCTCAGTGGTAAACTCACCACATGTGTGATGGAAATCTGACTCCCAACCTTCTTGGGATGTCTGGGGCAATATATCTGTACGTAGTCCTCGATCGAGAGACTTCTCCGTGTCCTACCCCAGGAATGTACTACCTCTCCCCTTCAGGAAAGGCCAGTGATGAAATAGATATCTTCCACTTCTATCCTGAGTGGCATCTGGTCAATAATAAAGGCATCCTCCTCGATATTCCAGTAATCAATGAGCATCTCAAGCAGACGTGTGTTTGCTTTCATATTCGGTAATTTGAAGAATTTAAGCAAACCACATCCCTGTAGGGCATCCAAAGCATTAGGATCGTTCATGACTTCATCATCCACCACGACATGCTCTCTTTCTCGCCAGGTGACCGGCATCCTGAAGAAAAAATGATTTTCAACCGTTAGTTTTTTGTTTAAAAATGTTCGCGGCGTATACGCGGGTCCCTATACACACAGTCACGTATAGGGCCCGTGTGTATGCGGGTTTCATATTTCCAACCCACGTATACGCCGCGGTGAATATTTTGGCAAAAAATTAAACGGTAAAACATGAATCAAAAATCTTAAAACTAGTCACAATCAATTGCAAGACAAGTATAAGAGTTACCTGGAGGTTTTTTAAGAATCTAAACGGTTGAATTTGGCGTATGAGAAGTCTGCTCCTTTTGCTCCACTTCTTTTCTCTCAAACTCAAATGGTGAAAATGGTGAGTCCAAAAACTCTTTTATAGGTTTTGAAAATGCAAAATTTTTTCAAAATTTTATTTTGTTTGGCCTCATGTGACTTTTAACTTGGGAGCTTGGAACGTCAAGAATAGTTTGATTTTCAGGACATTTTGGACATTTTTTCGACAGTTTCGAGACGGTTCCATGACTGCTGACCCTTCATGGCAAGTATCGTTTTCTTACTGGCATATAGGTTAGGGACACCATTTTTCCATTGCATTATGCATACTAGCCTCCATTTGTCAATACATCTGCCATAGGGTCGACCCCATCGTGTTATGGTTCGTAAGCCATCTTCACTCACCGATTCTTTAAATCATGACACGATGGTAGAGCCATCCTTTACATGGGCATCGTAGTTAGCACCTCACTGACATTTGTTGCCCATTCTACTCCGATTTTAGTAGGCTCGGGAGTCCTCTGTAGTCCCACCATGACTTATGCGATGAAGACTCATTCCTCTTTGCTCCTTCGCTTCATTCTAGCCTTATACCCTAGAGGCTCCTTTGTGTTGAGTTGTACTACTACATTGCATGTTGACTACTTGCATCTTTTGGCCTAGAGCGGGCTTCACTTGGACTCGTGTTTAAGCCAACTTTTTACCATGACGACTGCAAAATCAACCTTGCATATCTTTGACCTCTGCAGCTTGACACACCTTGACCCGTGGAAGGAACACACCTTTGAGTGTCACTGACTAGTTTTCACCTCCCTGCATTGAGCATAGGAACGTTCTATTCCTAGGAACTAGATCATCTTTTTCACCGACACTTGTTCTTTCCACTGTACTATAGCATTCTTTTATTATTTTTCAAGCTTAACAAAAAAAGAAAAAAAAATTAAATATTCCAAAAAGAGCGGGAACGGGACAGTATTTCCATTTATTGTTGGCAGCTAGAGTCAGTCATGTCGCCCTTGAACAAATCACTCAAAGCAAAGTTTCCTCTGTTTGGGCAGGATTTAGTTTGACTTAGGTACGCCTTAACCTTGTTATTGAGTCAGTTCTCCCCCGATTGGTTATCTCTTCCAATCATATGGAGGGTTCATTTGTGCCTCCTGCATGACAAACTTATACAGAGTCATCATATGCTGCCACATAGTCACATTGAGTCGTGCTTTTGTTCAAGGGAAGTTAGCCTGAGTCGACCTCTCTGCGGTGTCTCTTGACTCATTTTCAGTCAGCCATCCCTAGTTGTCAGTATCATGTCTATCATCACATCAGTTATATTGGTCCTTTGCTCGTGCCGGTTTGAGAAGGTCTCCATTGACTTCTTTCTGGCGGGTCTTGTCCTTATCGACAACGACATCTTGCTCTGAGGAGAGGCCTAGAGCTGCACCCTGGCCCTATTTTCATTATTGATAGGTCACCTTGTGCTCAGCATCGATTAGTATCATGGGTCTTTGACTGAGTGGTTTCCCTTGTGTTCGACATTAGCTTACATTATCACACATTGGGATTTGTGCAGTACCTTGGTTTCCATTTGACCCTATTGGTGGATACCTCACCTCTGTGTCAACTTCCATTATTGGTTGGTTCAGAGGGTTTCTGTTGTGCACTAGCCACATCTTGTGTACACCGGAAACGTACTTCGGTTGGGTTACTACATCTCTTTCGCCCGATTCCTTCCACATTATTGGCCTATGGGTTACACTCGCACTAGATTGATGAAGGATGCCTTAATGCCTTCCTTCTAGCGGATCTTTCCCTATCGACTGTGACTCATTGCTCTGGGGTAAAGATCTAGAGTTCATTTGGTAGTACCTTGGGGTTTGCAGTCATTAGTGGCAGATCCTTCGCTATCTAAAGTGGGAAACCATCATTGTCTCATGATCGATAGATTCTTACAGGTGTTTGATTCCAGCTCATCTATTCACACTTGTTGGATTGTACTGGGTACCTTGACACTCATTATCATTATCGGTGAGTAGTATCGTGTTTGTTAACGATATAAATCAATGATCGGTAATCAAACGATTTCTCACATGGTCGACTTCAGATCATTTATTCCCATGGTGTATAAATGTACCACGGCGGTCGGTGAAGACCTCAGGTTGTATAAGCATTCATTGGTTCACTTGACAGTTGCTCCTGTTGCCGCTAGTTGATACCACTCCACCTTATATGTTGCAGTCAGTCATGGCGACATTCTATATGCTGGCACCTAAGTTTTCAGTGTAGTACCATCCTATTCCATCATGTTCAGTGGGTAATCAGTTCTTGATATCAGTGATCTGGTTAATCCTTCAGCATCATTGACATTCTTATATTTGATATTCAGACATGTACTTGTTTGATCATGATTAGATGATCCATTATGTATTTTCCAGTCATTTATAATTGTATACTTAGTGGATCCACTTGTATTTGATATGCGGATATGCTTTAATTTTTCTGAGCATGGGTATGCCCGCCTCATATAGTGTTTCTTTCTGATCTCCTTTTGTGGCTTGGTAGGCTGAACTCTGGTGAAGTCCTTCTGGGTTTTTGACAGATTTCCTTTCCATGTACTTGCTTAATACATTTCGGCCATCATGTACCCCTTCTGACCTCATATATTAGGGGGCATCTGTTATAGCTCCAAATCTCACTCTTATGGTTTGTGATGCTGCACTCATGGCCTAGGGCAACCCTTCCTTCCAGACCTGGTCCAAAAATTTAAAAAGCAGTTTTTTTTCCCTTATACGCGACATTTCCCTGAGTTAAACGCGTGCATACGTGGGTAGGCATATACACAACGTGCGTATATTTATTAAAACACTTAAAAAAATATAAAACTCCTTAATTTCGGGCAGAGATCACAGGTTTTACCTGCTGATCACCTGTTAGTGCCTGTGGCCCAACTGTTCCCAACCAACTCCCAACTAAAAAACTACTTTGGGTGAAGTATAAAAAGGCTTCAATGGGAAGGCCTAAGGGAGGAGAGAAGAGAGAGAAAGGTTATTATGCTGAGATTTCACTGACCAGGTCTAAAGATCCTTGTGCCTCTTGCACTTCCCCCATTTTTACAGGAAACCCTTGTTTCCTTGTGTGTTGATGTCCATCTACTATTTGTGATATCATGGAGCAAGTCATGGAAGGAGTTTGTTAAAGCCTTGAGACTGGACAAATCCGGAGGAAGGCTTCACTTAGAGCCTGCGAAAGGACGACTCAGGTGAAATTGTTCTTTTCTGTACTTTATTTGTCTATAATAAAAGAAACACATGTCTTTGTTCCTGATATAAATCTTCTTCATGTTTGTGACATTCATGTTAGAATTCATATGTGAATGGTTGTTTAAATTTCATAACTAACTACCTTTCTTTATAATATGAATATGGTTTCTTTATAGGGTTTAGTCCATATACTACTGTACTTTCTTGAATTGGTTGTTTTGCAGGTCAAAGGAGTGAAAGGGACTCCAAGAAGGGTTTGGACCCTGGAAGGACCTTCTCAAACGTAGGACCTCAGGTACACCCCTTATCATAGAATTTTCTTATGCTAGCATAATGGCTGTGTGGAAGATGTGTTTCTCTGTATAGACAAATTTCAGTCTGCTAGGGTATTAGCCCAAGACCCTAGGGGAACATTTCCCTTAACAAGGAGGTCGACTCTCCCTGCTTTACTTGCAGTGCTTTCTCCAATGCCTTCTCCGTTTCTGCCAATCTCTCATTCATTTTCAGTAGCAGGTCCATAGTATCTTCCTATGTTTTCTGCTCAACAACCTCTGTAGATTGAGGATGCATGGTGATGGGCAGCTTAAGCTATTTCTTGAGAGTTGCAATATCTTCTTCCTCCTTTTTTGTTAATGCTTGGATGCCTTTGGGATCCTTGGTGTTACAGGGAAAAGTGTCTACTCAGAACTGATTATCCCACTAAGGTGTGATAGCTGCCTTAGAAACAAACAAAGTAAAGATACTTTCGTTTTTCCTTTATGAAGTATAGATAGAGAAGAACAAAGAAGACCAACCTCTGTCTTGTGCTAATCTCCTGATTCGATTCCTCTCTTTCTTGATAGTCTTTTGCTACTTGTTCCCTTGCACGCCCAACTTCACAGAGTACCTGTAAGATCACAGTAGCATAGCACTATACAAGAACATGGATCTATAATCATAAACAATCTAGGATCAGATGTAAATTGACCATACAAATGCAGCAAACATAAATGACACAAGAGTATGGAGGAAAACTTGAATAGCTTTTATTGATAAATAAGAAAGAGCCAAGGAGAGTTACAACCAGTTGTTCTAACCCAGCATCATCCTCTCAGCAAGGAAGCCCCTCTTCACCTCATACAAAGCTTAGATCACCCAACAATCTGATGTTTGTCTCAAGAAACCAACAACAATTCCTTACAATATGCAAAATTCCAGCCTCTGGATCTCTAGGATGAGGGATCCATATATAGATATCTGTAAGGGAGATGAGTCAGCTTGTGATTTGATTAGTGTCTTCCCTCTGATAGTTCTTGCTTCCACTTGGAGATTGATGATCTCTTACTCATCCTTGGTCGAATTCAGAGAGGCAAGTGTCAAAGGAGAAGTTTCTGGAAGCTTCCATTGCCTCTCCACCTCGCAGAATGACACTGCCATTTTTCATTTCTCGCCCATCGCACCCCATAGAAGGGATTTTTGAAATGCAACACACCCACACATTGTGTTTAGGTGAGATGCAACGCACTTTGCCTATGGAGCAGCTGAAATGATCCTGTTTTGACTAATTATGAGCAGTTTTTCACGGAGAACTTCTGGGAGAAGCTGTAATCAATTGACCTTGCTCCTTTAGGGGTTAGAACAACACTTTTAGGGACTTAGGAGCCCTTGGTTTATGGACATTTTATTCTTGGGTTGCAGTGCCCAAAAATGTCTATAACAGTTGCCCCCTAAAGCATGAGGTCGTTAATCTTTTTTATGTCGGGTGAAATGCTTTATTATGAGGATCCGAAGTTCTTTCAAGCTGGGAGGAGACCTGTAATAAGATACAATACAATACATTATCTTCATAATATTTTCATGATCTAGCTGAGGCGGGCATTCCCATGCTTAGCTTTATAAAATCATTTTCATGTACATAGGACAGACAATTGTCTGAGTGTAGATTGATGATTCTGGTAGAGCCATCATCCCTTTGATTGGATGATTATCTGTGCAGCAATGATGTACATTTAATGTCTTTATTTCCCTGAATATATATCGCAGCCCGGATGGATGAAACTAGATCCGGGGTCTTCAATCTTGTTCAATCTTCACTCGAAGTACAAGTCAATCCATGTGAGAGATGTTCTGGCGTCAAACATGGAAAGACATCGCCTGATTACCAGCCAATGATGTAAGCTGTTAATAGGCGCGATAGGAATCATCGATAATGATAATGACCCTCAAGGTACTACAGTACAATTCACGTGGTGTGAATAAAGGAGTTGGCGTTGAACACCACGCAAAATCTTTCGGTCGAAGGCCATTGATGTAAACCTGTCGCCGGAAGTGAGAAACTTGCCATTGAGGCATGCAAGCTTCAAAGTTCTGAATGGGGTGTTCCTAGATCGACTTCTTGGATAATGAGCTAATGTCGACAAGAAGCGATCCGTCACAGGAGGGCCGTACTGAATCCCACATCAATGACATGGAACGGAGCAAATGATTTTAATGGAGGTGAAAATGATCTGGTGATATAAGGTTCAGGGTGGCGGTCATGAAAGAATGGAGTATAAATGTATTGTAGTGGGTGAGACACAGGTGAATTCTCTGAATGAATTCTCTTGAACATATCGGTGACACTGACATGATGGATTGGTAGCATTAACCCCAAATGTGGATGGTGTGATGGGACCATGGTGATGTGACCGGTGAATGAAACAACTCAACCCGACTTGGATGCGGAGTGAAAGTGTCATGTTCAAGAGCGACTTGCTACCAACAAAGTTTCCTCAAGTTTTCTTCCCAATTTTCCCCAGTCATTGCTGACCAATACCTCTTTATTTTTGTCAAGCTTGAGGAGGATAACATATGCTTGTTCTATAATTTTCCCTTTGGGAAAACGCATCGCTATGTTTTAACGAGCCTAGCGATAGTGAAACTCGTTCTCGTCTATAGACAAGTTTGTTGCTATTAAATTTTAACGAGTTTAACGACAAAGATAACTTGGTCCTTTTCAACTTTAGAGAGTCTGAAAAGGAACGTAAAGGAAACTCCAAAATTCCTTTTTCGTCATCTAATCCCTTAAGTCTGAAAAAGTATAAAACAATACAGAAGGGATGAATTTTCGATACTTTTAACGAGCCGAACAAAACAAGCGCTCGATCTTTTTGTGTAATAATCCCTCAGGTCAAAAAAGATTAAAATTTAGAGGAGGGATAGCACTTTCGGTCCCTTTAACAAGATGGAGAGGCCAATGGCTCGGCAATATTTTCATATTTTACGAGTCAGTTGAAAAGAGCTTAAAGGAGACTCGTCTTTTGAGGAACGAGTGATAAAATGGGTAGCAACTGATTCCAGGTAAGGTTTGGAATTTTCCAATCATGGTAGTGTTACAAGGATGGCCAACATGATCACTCTTCGTAGTTGTTCCTCAAAATGGGCAAACAATCAAATGGAGGTGAATGATCGGCCAATGTAAAAGTGGAGGTGATGGTGCAAACACGACCAAGGCTTTAAAGACTGAAGTATTACATTCACGATGGTTATTTACCGGAAAATCGGTTCATTTTTTAATGAGCTTAAACTCTGGAGGAACATGTGCTCATGACTTATGTTTATTTTTTAACGAGCTTGAACTATGTCCTAAAATTGCTCAATTAATCCAGTCGTATAATAAGAATGTCTCATATATAAAAACAACAACTTTTAGAGTTTTGCCCCACATCCTTTCTTTATGCAAGTTAGGAAACGACCAATCCTATGAGTTTAAAGGGTTAGAGGACCTACAAATTTGAAAAATAAATAGTCGCTCTTCGCTTGCATGCCAAAAGGTTTGCATGCCACCAATTATAAAACAGAGTTTCAAGGTCACCCTTCAAATCACCAACAAAACATTTGTTTTATCAGGAAAGGTATACCTCTTACAGGTTACCAAAGATTGTTCTATTCACTGAGTAAACAAAACACTTCTTCGGCGATGTTTATCGAAATAAACAAAGGTGAGTGGCAATGCCTGCCAACCCACATAACTTTGACAAGAGAATCTTATTCCAGTCCAACTCCCTCTTCCAATCACGGATGGGAGTACGGAGGTCATATACTCTCGCGGAAACCTACCCTATACCCGAAGTTTTCCTACCGAAGCAGACCAGGGTGCACGCCCCTTGGGTTTCAGTCATGTCCCCCGAATCACTCGTGCTCATCAGGTGGATGGACTGGAGATTGATGAGACATTCCTTGTGTAAAAAGACCATTCAGGGATGGCATATGACTATTTGCTCTGTATGATCCGGGAAATGAAAGCTGGTTTACGAGCTTGACCACTCTTCCTTCGTGCGGAAAACACATTACTCTAAAGAGTGAGGAGACAATCGCTCCCATGCAATAAATATAGTCTCGTCCGAGGAGTAGATTATAATCCAGGGGTCCTTGGGCTACCATTACGTGCATTTGAATAGTTTTCCCTCTCAATGTTATGGGCACATTGGGAAGGATCCCTAACGGTCGATTGGTTCCTTTGTCAAAGCCTGTTAGATTTCTCATCTCAGGCAAAAGCGATGGTGAACCAAGCGCTTTCTAGGTAGTCGAGGAAAGGATACTCACAGAAGCCCCTTCATCTGTGATGGTACCAGCCATAACCATTCTATATATTTGAACAATAATTCGGAATGGTACACTAGCTGGTAAACGGGGTCTGCCTAGTTGATTCCAGTCGAAGGAGACAACTAGGTTTCTTGGAGGTGGGACCAAATAGATGACCAAGTATGACTCTGACGAACTTCCTTCCTGCGGTAAAGGAATGGGTAAATTGCCCCCATGTTCATCGGAGTCTGTGCTTACGAAAAGAATTTGGACGATGTCATCCTTGTTCTCTTCGGTGACTGTATCATCTGAAGATGGAACCTCTGAAGGCAAGACTGGGTCAACTGCCGCCTCAACCTTTTGACTTTCATTTGGTATGGGTTCAGATGGTTTGTCTTCAATGATAGATGCTTCAGCCGACCACTTAAGCGGGCTAGCCGGATTTTCAACTAGTGACGGACTCGGCAAGAGTTTTTTATATCCAGGAGGAAGTCATAACGGTGAAACCGGACGACCGTCCAAAACTCTTTTAGCCTCGTCTAAGAAGGGAAAACGGTGGACGGCATGGTCGCCTTCGCACAGTTTACAAGGAAATCTATATTTTCCTTTTTGTCCTGGGGCTTCACTTTCACTAGTCGACGGTGTGTTTTCAACATGATCATCAGAGGTTGACGACACTGGGTTGTGCAAATGAGGAGACCAGTCCCTTAAGATCTGAGGGATGCAAGGACAATCTCTATGATAGTGGTCTCCTTTGCAAATGACACATGGCAATTTAGGCCTGGTCGGTGCAGTGTGTGGATTTTCGCTAGACGATGCTCGGTTGCCCCCTTTCTCTTTTGGCTCCTTCTTCTTCTTCTCTTTCTTATTCTTTTCCTTCTTCTTCTCAGATACTTGATTTTTGGCTTTACCAACCCCATCAAGTGAAGAGGAAGGAGGAGAGGAAGAATTGGAGGAAGTAGAAGGTTGGTGGGTAACTCTGGATTTGTCTAGTTGCTGACTCGATTGTTCAGGAATTGCGGTGTTCTGAACGACAGAGGTGGAGAAGAGCCATACGGGCAAGCCGATTGTCAATCTTGGAAGTGACAATGTGGCCATATGGGGTGCACCAACATCTCCCCAAGAGGAGAAGGGACTAGGATTTCCTCCAAGGGGAATTCCTTGGTTGGTGGATTCCATTTTCTCAACCCAAGATCAACGTAGGAAAGGGTGATAATTATTCCGTTTAAAATAAATTTTAGACGCTTTGACACAACTTGTTTTTTCAATTTTAAAGAGTCGATAAAAAACAAAATATGACTCTAGTCGCCTTAGATTTTTAATGAGCCTGAAGTGACAAGTGCTTAGATGGACCTTTTCCGTTAAAGAGTCTGAAAAGGAACGAAAGGGACTGCTCTGGAAATCTAGGTAGAGGGATTACCAAACCAATCGCAAAACTGCAGAATACTTTTTACGGTACAGCAGTCAATCTTCCCGAATGCCGTGTTCAGTGCATTGCGATCGATAGGGCGGCAGACACGGCTTCCTATGGATAAAGGATTAAGCCTATTGTGGTCTCCCAAAATATGCTCAACGGTACATGGGAGCACAAGTCCGTACTGGCACTTATTGTCTCAAAGTGGAGGAATCACCCAACCATTAGTGAGAACAATAGTTACCAGGCTTTACGATGCCGGAATACGTCTGTAGCCTAGACTTCTAAATGTTGTGCGTTAGGTTCCAAAGAGTTGTTAGATTCATTGAATTTATTTTATAGTTGATCTTGTTTATGAAGTTTGCCTTTCAGGTCCACCGCGAGATGTAGTATAATTCCTAAAATGCAATCTAAGATGATAAGAAATCTTTTTATCTTCTTTGTGCAATGAAAATCCTAGCTACTAAGGAAAGAAAGACATAATTCTTTCACAAAGAACAAAGAGCACACTTTAAATGCACTTTCCTAAATCAAACTAATCAGACTGTCTAAATGCAAATGCACATGCATGTATTTGTTTTCGACTTTCTTAGTATGTAAATGATAAAAAGAAAGTCGATGCACAAATCTGAATTTCTTTTCAAGCGACAATTATCAACAAGTTTCCTTTCGAAATAAAAAATAGAGGTAATCACAACACCTTACAATTTTGAAATGAATACTTGTTTTTGACACTAGAAAAACTACAAATTCAGACCAAATACAATAGTAACCGGATAACCGACTATCAACAGCAATCAAACTCTTTCCTATGATTGAAAACGACACTTGCGACACTTTCAAATCAAAGGATGACAGTGCGATTATGTTACTTTTTGCAAAGGAGAACTGAAAATGACTCAACAAACACACAAAAACATTTACAGTTCTTTTGTACAAAGGAGGCGGAATAATAGCAAAGAAAAGGGGTTTCAAACAGATATATACTGATCACAGGCAGCAAAATTTATGAATAGAACTGGAAAGAATGAATCACAGAAACCAAAACTGAACAATGCCTAGTCTGATCAGCACACCTATAACACAGGGAATTTGAAATGCAGCGCACCTACTACACTTGGGAAGTGCGCTGAATTTCAGATTCTCAAAATAGTACCTGCGCTGGGCCAGAGACAAGACTTTGGTTGGGTTCCGGGTCACAGTTTGCAGTTCAATTCATGGGTTTTGGCCGAGCAAAAGGTAATCAATAATGCAACAATTAGGGGTAGATCTAAAGAGGATCTAAGAGCTATCACAAGGGCAATCAGAGAGTTTGTGAATCAGTTGTTCAAGTCATAAACAGATCCCAGAGATTGACTGAAGCGGCATTTATCTACATTGCATTTGCATAGCAAATGCAGTTCGAAAGCTACCTGGCTTGACTTTAGGCTCCATCTGTAAGTTTATGAAATAGATAGCAAGAAGATAAACAAACAAACTAATTCGTCCCCAGCGGAGTCGCCATTTTGTTACAGGGAAAAGTGTCTACTCAGAACTGCTTATCCCACTAAGGTGTGATAGCTGCCTTAGAAACAAACAAAGTAAAGCTACTTTCATTTTTCCTTTATGAATTATAGACAGAGAAGAACAAAGAAGACCAACCTCTGTCTTGCGCTAATCTCCTAATTCGATTCCTCTCTTTCTTGATAGTCTTTCGCTACTTGTTACCTTGCATGCCCAACTTCACAGAGTACTAGTAAGATCATAGTAGCATAACACTATACAAGAACATGGATCTATAATCATAAACAATCTAGGATCAGATGTAAATTGACCATACAAATGCAGCAAACATAAATGACACAAGAGTATGGAGGAAAACTTGAATAGCTTTTATTGATAAACAAGAAAGAGCCAAGGGGAGTTACAACCAGTTGTTCTGACCCAGCATCATCCTCTCAGCAAGGAAGCCCTCTTCACCTCATACAAAGCTTAGATCACCCAACAATATGATGTTTGTCTCAAGAAACCAACAACAATTCCTTACAATATGCAAAATTCCAGCCTCTGGATATCTGGGATGAGGGATCCATATCTAGATATCTGTAAGGGAGATGAGTCAGCTTGTGATTTGATTAGTGTCTTCCCTCTGATAGTTCTTGCTTCCACTTGGAGATTGATGATCTCTTACTCATCCTTGGTCAAATTCAGAGAGGCAAGTGTCACAGGAGAAGTTTCTGGAAGCTTCCATTACCTCTCCACCTCGCGGAATGACACTTCCATTTGTGATTTCTCACCCATCGCACCCCATAGAAGGGCTTTTTGAAATGGAATGCACCCACACAGTGTGTTTAGGTGAGATGCAATGCACTTTGCCTATGGAGCAGCTGAAGTGATCCTGTTTTGACTAATTCTGAGCAGTTTTTCATGGAGAACTTCTGGGAGAAGCTGTAATCAGTTGACCTTGCTCCTTTAGGGGTTAGAACAACACTTTTAGGGGCTTAGGAGCCCTTGGTTTATGGACATTTTATGCTTGGGGTTGCAGTGCCCAAAAATGTCTATAACACTTGGGATCATGTCCCAACTCTATGATAATCTCTTCCAAGGACTTAATTCTGTTATCCTTAGCTAAAGAGGAAGCCTTTTCCAATTCCAATTGGGCAGAGGTATTATTTAAAGAATTCTGCAATTTGTGGGCCAGTAATGATTTACCAATGTGGAGTATACCATTTCTCCGGTTTGCTTATGTAATTCAATATGGTCCATCGGCTGGATGTCTTTGGCTAATATTTCCAGATTGGTCCTGATATAATCAGCAGCTGACTATGGTTGCTGCCTTTTGGGCTTGAAGTGACTCAAGATCATCTTTCCTTCTTGAATGTCATATGCTAACATTAACCTCTGTTGATTTGTGGGGGCCATCTTCAGCAAGTGATTATAGAGTTGAACTCTTATTGGCTCATTCTTTGCCTTCATTTCAGTAAATGTCCTCTTAATGTCAGAGCCTTGCTTACTTTGTTGCCTAGCATAAGAGAATTCCACACTATGTTGTCTTCCAATCTCCTGCCTGTGTGAACTGGCTGATGTTTCTGTAACTAGAGACGTATCTTGGTTGACTGCTCTTTCTTCCCTTAGACTGTCTGTGGTCTCCTAAATAAATTCCTCCTCTGATAGGGGGTTCAATCTTTGCCTTTTCTCCCCTGGTTGGTCTTCAGGACCGCTGATCGGTGTGTCTTCTTGCCTGTCCCTTTTCTTGCCTCTCTCCTCATTTAGAGGAGTTTGTAGTATAGGGATTTCTGGTGCTTTTGTTTGTGCTGGAGGAACCTGCCCTTGGCCTTGTTCCTTTGATGTAGCTGGTTGGTCTGTCATTATGTCCTGTTCTGAACCTATTACCTCTTTGCCCTTTGCTGACCTTGTGCTGGCTTTTTGTGTGGGCTGCTGAGAAGTCCCGGCAAAAGATGTATCACCTCCTATGTGCTGGGGCAGTTTGAAGGATACCTATCCAAAAGAGTCCAGGTCAAGCGTTTTTTCAAGCCCTTTCATGGCTTTTTCCAATTTTTCTTCTTCAGTAATCTCTTCAACTAATGTGCCTTCTACCCATTCTTGTTGGTTAGCATATTGTTGAATTTCAGGGATTTTGTGGTGAACATATGTTGTAAGCTTGTTTTTCACTTTTCTATAACTTATGAAATGTTCAGGGTCATATGGTGCCCAATAAGAGCTTTGTTTTAGCATAATTTGCTCCCCTAAAATCTTATCTGCCTCCTCCCAGGCTTCCCTTTTATTAAAGATAAAAGGGCCCAATTGATTTCTTATTTTGAGTTGTGCCTTTTTCCTAGCACCATAGAAATGAGTCAAATCTGAACTAATAAATTGCTTGAAGTATTCCAGGGCAAACAGTGTCATAGGTACATACTTTGGCAGCTTGTAGGGGCATAATTCACAGCCATAAATCCCGATCTCTATGTGATTTTGGTAAAAGTACCAGTCACCTATATTGTAGTCTTTTGAGAGATGTAAAATTTTCTGTATTTCAGTAGAGAGCTTCGCAGGAGGAGTTGTCATCAATAAAGAAGAGGCTAGATATATGAATAGGTCAATAAACTCACAATATGTATAAGGGGAGTTATGGACTTCATGGAATATTGAGGTCCAGAAAATTACAGACCTTCGCTCTCCCTTGAGATCCAATTTTATGAGGGGAATTTGAAAACTATCTAGTTGATTGTACAACAGCAAATGATATATGTATGATGTGTATTTGAACACTCTTTCTCGGTCCAGGCTCATGAGCTCATGGATCTTATTAGCTATGAAGGTGGCGTAATCATATTGGACAGCAGGGGGCTGTCCTGGAGTAAATATGGACAACAAAACTAAGATAGTCTCATCAATATGCTCACTGGTTTTAAATCCCAAGATATAAGAAATCATGTCAATAATGAATTGTCCAGCTTCATTGAACTAGACCTGATTAAAAGAAGGTGGCTGCCTGGGCTGGCGATCTGGTTTCATGAATAATTGAGCTATTCTGGTTATCTCTACACTGGGCAGTTTTGCACCTTGGTCAAGCAAGAATTCCATGGTGAGAGGAGCCAGAGGCTGAGTTGGATTAAAGTGCAACATCTCATTTATGGATTGAGGGGTAATATAGAAGAGGATAGTCCCAGATGGAGCCATAACTGCTCTTTGAGTGGGGTCATAATTGGCACAGCATAAGTGGATGAGATCAGGAAGCACATTTACTGAGGGGAGGTAGTACATAGGCATGTTGGACTCCCAAATTCCATAGACATCAGTATTGCTATGGTAGCTATTCCTAATTTCACAAAAAGCTTGAAGGTGAGGCTTGTCACCAATCATATGATTAATTTGGAAATCTCTGTTAGCAAGGGGCAACCATTCCAATTCTTTGTGTGGTGCATTCAAGGGGGCAACATTCAGGGCCACTGGAGCCTCCATTTTTCGAATTATCTTATGACTTTTCAACTTGGAGTTTGGGTTTTTGTAGCAACAGTAGGTAGAATTATAGTTTATGGAGGTTTCTCAGAGAATTCTACAGGCCAAGACAGGTTTGAATTTAGCTTGGTGGATGATTCTGCAGGGGGAGATGGAGCCTACGGGATTTCTTGGAAAAAATGGATAAAAGAGTGGCTATGGTGCACGAGTTTGAAGGTAGCACCGAGATTTTAATTCTAATTTGGGTTCTCCGGGCAATTTTTACAGAGAAAGCTAGAAAAATAGGTTTTAGGAGTAGGATTTGGGTAAATACTTGTTTAATTGATGCCCTGTGCAAAATGTAGGTGGCAGACCGAGCTGAGGGGTTGCGCTGTGGAGTCAATTTCTCTGGGTGGCAGACTGTGCAGTAGAAATGCCGCTTTGAACATGAAAAAGCATGCAAAAGTCACATAGAAGGAACAAACAGAAATAAACGAAAAATGACATTTTACGCCTTTTTTAACAAAAATTTGATTTTGGCAGGGTTTTGGCATGCTTTGGTTGGGTGACGTCAGCGTGATGTAATATTTGTCGTGTAGTGGGGGTACGGAAGCTGACTTGGTGCTGACGTGGTGGACACAGTGAATGTTACAATGGTGAGGTGGCAGATGACGTGGGCGATGATGTGGGCGATGACGTCAGCGGCGGGGAGCGAGGGGCGGTATATGGTATTATCGCACCGCTTTTTGGACAAAGACGGTTTTGGGTGGAGGGGATGCGATAAAACCAGGCGACAACACGTGGATTCTATACGATGGTAAAACTGCCATTTTCCCGAAGGCTAACGTTCCGTCATCGGAGGGGTCACAATATTCGTATGGGTCGTTGGATCTACGTGTTATGATCCGATGGCCGGCGACAAACAAAACAGGCGGAGAGCTAGAGTATGGGACCCATGCAATAATATTTAATGTTTTGTAATGTTTTTGTGTGTATTTAGACTTTGGACAAATTTTTGGGTTTGGTTATTCATTTAACCAAATGTTAAATGAAATCCATTGTTTATATGGGCGTGCGGGGAGGGTTGTCCACAAGGTTTTGGATAAACCTTGGACCCCCGTTAAAACATTAATATATGGCTTTATTTAAGCCTGGGGCGGGATATTAAAGTTTTGGGTTTTTTATGTAGTTTATATATAACAGGGGCGAGGAAACATTATATAGGAGTTATAATATAAAGTTAGTAGGTTAATATGAGCGGTAGGTTTAAACAAAGTGCTAAGTTTTGAAGAGTGACTTAGGCTTTAGGGAAGTGAAAAGGATTGAAGTCATGAATTTTTAGATACTTAGCATAATGGAAGAAAAGGATTTTTACACAAGAAATGTGGCTTAGTTCTCCTAAGTAAAACCAAAATTTCACTTGGTCTTTTCTATGAAATGAAGTGAACTAGGTGCATTGAGCAAATCTCAGTGTCCTTGAGGGGAAATTAGTAAATGTTCTTGGAGAAATGGGAGGGGAAACTAGTCATGCTCCAAATGTTTTGTAGCCACCTTGCTATGTCACTTGTGATATCCATGAGGTAGATCATATTCAAAAAGACAAAACTTCTCATAAACCTGCTTTTGCAACATCAAAACTGCCTACCCAGCCTATTTAACCTAACATTTTTTCTTCCTTTTTGCTTGGGTGCATTTGAACTAGAAAATTCTTTCTCTCTTGTTTTCTTTTAACTGCCCTCCTATCTAAGTCTGCCCTTATCTCTTCCAGGGGCTCAAATTTAACTGTTGAGCACCCTTGCTTCTCTACCTAACTACTGATCTGCCAAGCTTGCACTATTTGGACAGATTTCATTCACTATTTCTAAAACAAGAAATTTAAACATGGACTGGCCAAGATTAAGTTGTTTGGTGATCCATCAAGTGTGACAGAAGTCATTGATTGCACATATTGAACTTCTTTGCAAAAAAATAGGATAGTAGTGGCATTTTGGACTAGCACACTTTCTTGGTCTTTTCTTTGGGGTTCATTTTCTTTGTTTTTTGACCAATTCATTCTTCTTGCCCTTTAATTTTTCTTTTAGGGCATACCCTCTTTTCATTTTTTAAATTTTTTGATTTTTTGAAAATATGGAACCTTTGCAACATGGAAAGGATGAACATATTTGGCATTTTAACAGTCAATCATGAAATATGACACCTATTGGTATAGGAACCTAACAAGATCCTAACTCCCTCTCCCTACATATAAATTCATTCTCCTCTATTCCCAAAGGGTTGGTCTCTAATTATTTTCACCCTTATGCTAAGATAGTGCCTACATGTTATTCACTTTGGCTTGGAGAAGGAGTGCTTGGAGAGCTTCAGCTTGGACTTGGACATTCACTCAAGGAGAGATACTAACATCAAGGCCTGGGTTGTATACTTCCTCTTTTGTTTATTAATATATAAAACTGTTGGTTCACTTTCGATAAATCCTTGTGTCAATGCTTCATTTATCTTAAAGCTCCTTGATCTATTAAGTGGATTACATTTGATTATGTTTGTTGCAATTTTATGATTTGTTGTGTCTTTGGCCTCTTTTGGAGGTATTCAAATGCTATGAACAACAAGGACTAAGCATGTGGATCAAGCGATCAAGATCTTCAACAAACGAGTGCATTATAGCATAAAAGCGAGGTAGGTCTCCTTCCTCTTCTCTTATTTCGATTGTAATCTATGAAAGTGTCTTGTAGATTGTCTCATTTGTTGCTAGACCCACTCATTGGGCTAGATGGATCGTCTCTATTCGTAGAGAGGATTTACCTACTCAAAAAAATGGTGACTCCACTTGGGATCGACCTAGAATCTCTGAGTGTCCAAACTGATTTTAAACTGAGTTCTCCTCCACTTGAACAACATCAACCTCTAGTGGATCTTAAAGTTGATCCCTTACCTTCTTCACCTATTTCTTCACCCCGTTCTTCCTCTTCGCCCAGTGAAAGTCTACATTCTAGTAACCAGGGAGCTAAGAAGAAGAAGAAGAAGACGAATAAGAAGAAGCAAAATAGGCAAGGGGGCAACTAAGAAACCATTGCTACGGATGCAACTGAGGTAGAAAAATATTCCAATTAGCCCTGGAAAGTAAAATTCCCTCGCATGTTATGTAAGGCTTTCCACCTTCTTCAAAATTGTTCTGGTATTCCCAAGGTCTTACAAGTGTGGTCCACAGATTGAAGTCAACTTTTGTCAACAAGCTTTGGAGATCATGTTGGTGATAAAACTTCAACTAGTGACAGTAAAGCTCATTGGAAAAAGGGAAAAGTCAAATTTCCCTATAATATGTGTGAAGGTAATCATCCCATTCACCTTTGTCGTGTTATGGATGAAGCTTCCAATTAGTTGGAAAACCTTACAGCTTCTCAACCTCGTCTTCCGGCTGGGTATCTAAAGCCTTCCACTAATCCTTCACTAGTTGATTTAGTGATTTATTGAAAGTCATCTTTGGTCAATCCCACTCTCTCTCAAAGTGAGTCTCACGAGTCCATTCTTGACCAACCATTGGTTGAAAAAATAGTAGACTTGGGTCCACCTTCAGTTAACCCTATCTCTTCGGTACAGAGTGAACCTCATATTACTCAGGTTCTTCTGGTTTCTTCAGTTTCGAATATACTAGAGGTAAATCCTCCCATTCCCAAGGTGCATGAGAGCAGTTCTCCTATTTCCACAGAGCAAGAGGGAAGCTCTCACGTTCCTACAACAACCCCTCCAAGTAGTTTAGTCACTTGTTTTGATTGGAGTCGATTGGTAGGATATCATCTTCTCTCTTATGTGTCTTTCCATATTACAGTTCATGCTTACCATATGGACGTACCTAGCATAGTCATAGACGGGGGCGCATCTGTTAGTATTTTGTCCTCAACTACTTGGTAATTGTTAGGTTCTCCACAGCTTGTCCCCATCACCTAGAATCTGTTAGATTTTAACAGAGCAACCAATCAACCGTTAGGGATCCTTCCTAAGTTACCTATTACTTTGGGAGGAAAGACAATCTATATAGATGTTATGGTTGTCCAAAGCCTATTGGATTTTAATCTTCTCCTTGGTCATGATATGTCTATTCCATGGGAGCTCTTGTCTCTTCCCTCTTTCGAGTGATGTGTTTCCCACATGAAGGAAGCATTGTGATAATTGATCAACTTCCATTCATTGGTTCTCAATCAACTCCCAATCAACCATCATCCCTAAATGGTTCTTATATGCAAGAAATATCTCCCCTGCCATAGGTTAATTATGTGGCCACATGTTCCATTCCCACATCTACTGATGATCTAGTAGGTGATGTAGTACACAATGTATTGGGTGCATTGGAGATCGATTGTCCCTTTGGATCCCTGGACATGTATCCCTTCTAGAGTTTTGTTCTCCCATCTCATGATAACCTCCTGGAATCCATGGTCTCTTTTGGTCTATGATTAGGTCTTTGGAGTAGATTTCCTTGTCTTGTGTCAAGCTTGTTAAAAAATGAAACAAGGACCATAAGGATCATTATTTTACTATGTCAACCTCAATAAAAAAAGAAATAGGTTCCCATGAGGATAGGTCTTTTGCTATTTCAACCTCATTAAGAAATGAAATAGGTTCCCCTGAGGGTAGTTATTTTACTATGTCAACCTCGTTGAAAAATGAAATAAGGTGTCATGAGCATGGTTATTTTCCTATGTCAAGCTCATTAAAAAATGAAACAAATCCCCTTCCAATTTGAGTCTTTGATTAGATATCATAAAATCCGAGTCTAGCCTAATTGATCACGTAAGTGATCCTTCATTCCATCCACCTGTTAGTAACCAGTAGTCTACTTAGGTGAATGAAATGAAACTTGGGGGGGGGAATGTACCACAAATTGAGTCATTATGCTGGGGGCATCAAAACTTATCTCAAGCATAGTTTGTCTTTGTTTCAAGCTTGTATATAAATAAAACTAAACCCAAGCATAGTTTGTTTCTGTTTTAAGCTTGTGAATAAATGAAACGATCTTCAAGCATACTCAAGCATAGTTTCTCATGTTTCAAGCTTGTGTAAAAATGAAACCATTCCCACTTTACATCTAGTGATTGCTGTTTTTATCAACCTATTTTTGCTAGATGAGCCTTGTTTTTTCATTCCACCATCATCATGTATTTTTCCAATCATACACTTTCAGTTGGTTGTTTTACCTTTGCCTGAGGAAAATTTGTGATGAGTGATCTTTTTAGCTAGCTTCTTGACCTATCCATCATCACCGAAACTAGTTTCTATCCTTTTATACCACTCGTTCCTCTGGGTGGAGTCATCTTTAAGCTCTTTTATGATTCTCAAAAGATGAAAATATCATCGAGTCCTTGTATTTTAGAACTTGTTAAATTAAATGAATTGACGTCGTCTCAGTATACATTTACCCCATTTTCGGGCTAGGATTTATTATTTACGAAAAAGGAACACCTTGGTCAAAATGGTCAAGAGGTTCTCTTGAATATTGTTTTCTACCTTTTCGAGTTTGAGAGACAAATTATGAAAAGGGACTTGATGTAGTTTATTTTTTTTTTCTTTTTCAAACTCTCTAAATATGAAAAATCCACTGAGTTATTCTTTTGTTGGACTCGTAGAACTTAAACGATGAAGGTATTGTCACCATGACAAGACAGATTTTCTCCTTCCTAGGACTCGTAAAACTTACTAGGATGGATTCATTCAAAGAATGAACTTATATGAAAAGTATATTATATCCCCTTAAAGCTTGCGATTAAAAATAATTGGGGTAATCACCAGAAATAGTGGGGAAAAACTACAAGTGAAACATGTCTTGTATAGACAACATGTCGCTCTTGAACATGACACTCATCTATTTCTCGTGTCGGGTTTGGGATATCCTCACTCAATCACTTTTCCGTTTGGGTTTGGGTGATCCATTTTTCCTCTCATCTGACTATTCCACTTCATCGTCATGACCCTTAGTCCTATTTTGGGTCAAATGTTGCCACACTCTAGAGTTTTGTTGCTAATATGTTCGAGGGAAGTCCTATCTGCAGTTTACTACCTGTACATTGTCTGACCTTTGCCACAGTCTTGGATCATACTCATTTATTCCACTTTATTCCTTGTTTCATGTCTATGATGAGGGAATCATTATGGCCCTCCTTCGATGGGTCATTTCCTGTCGACTTCAGCTCATTATCCAGGAATATGACTTAGAAAATTCCTTTCATTACCTTAGAGCTTGCATGCCTTAATGGAAAGTTATTTGCATTCGACAACATGTTTTCATCATTGGCTTTTGATTGCATGATTCCACGAATGTTCGACTTCAGCTTCGTTTTCACATTCATGGATTGTATTGTCGTACTTTGAGAGCCATTGTCATTATTTGTGGTTTCTCTCGTTCCTATTAATGGTTCAGATCATTGGCCGGTAATCAGTTAGTTTTCTAGCATGTCCAACTTCGACACATTCATTTGCATGTTAGAATTCGTAATTTGATTAGGTGGATATGGAGTGCAAGACCTTGATTTTTTTCTGATATAACTTAGGTTTCATGGAGTTATGTATTATTCATGATTGTATACATGTTTCCCCTATACGGATGGTTGTGACCATAAAGTGGGACCTTATATCTGTGATGATGGTGATCCTTCTATATCGGGTGGTTGTGTTCATACCATGGATCTTAGACGTCTAGACGATCCTTTTTCATTCGGATGGCTATGGCCATACTGTGGATCGTTTCACATGGTCCTTTCTATCTGGATGGTTATGTCCATACCATGGATCTTTTCACATGGTCCTTTCTATATGGATGGCTATGTCCATACCATGGATTCATGTTTTGATATATATGATAGAGGTATAAAATATGTATATGTATATACATCCTTCATTTGCAGGTCTCCTGGCAGTGTTTGTTCTAGTCCTTGCAATAGCTCGTAAATCATCACAACCATCAATCCTCGTTCTGCCTTCATGCTTTAAGGGGAATCTGTTACACGGTATTTTGTCACACCTCTTGCACTTCCCTGTGTCATACCCTAGATTGCCAAAAACTTGACAACTGTGTAGTGTACCCATCTTGATATGCAGTCCAAATCCTCCCTCAAGAACTAATGAAAAATTTCCTTGAGCCTTTCTTAAGAGAAATGAGCTCAAGACCCTAATTTTTGGGTCAGCGCGATTGTGACACTGCCCTCTCGTGCGGATGGCAGGTTGCACCATATGAGCCTTGCATTGCCAGAGTAGTTTTTTCCTGGATAATCACCCTAAGTGCTAAAAGGGAAGTTTTCCCAAAGTGGAGGAGAAGATTCGTGATCTAGAGGCTTCGAGAATGACGAGCTGGATAATGTCCATTGTGGATGTGGTTGAATTCTCCCAATATTACCCTTTGATCTTATCCCTCTAAACTTCCTCCTTGAGATGAGGACCTTCCCCTATCTTTGGTGAGATCCTAACTCCCTCTCCCTACCTATAAATTCATGCTCCTCCATTCCTAAAGGGTTGGTCTCCGGTTATTTGCACTCTTATGCTGAGATAGTGCCTACATGCTATTCACTTTGGCTTGGAGAAGGATTTCTTGCGTAGCTTGAGCTTGGACTTGGAAATTTACTCAGGGAGGGATACTAACATCAAGGCTTGGGTTGTATGCTTCCTCTTTTTTTTATTAATATATAAAACTACTGGTTCACTTTCCATAAATTCTTGTGTCAATGCTTCATTTATCTTAATGCTCCTTGATCTGTTAAGTGGATTACATTTGATTATGCTAGTTTCACTTTTATGATTTGTTGTGTTTTTGGCCTCTTGTACAGGTATTCAAACACTGTGAGTAGCAAGGACTAAGCTTGAGGAGCAAGTGATCAAGATCTTCAACAAAGGAGTACATTATAGCATCAAAGCGACATAGGTCTCCTTCCTCTTCTCTTATTTCATTTGTAATATAGGAAAGTGTCTTCTAGATGGTCTTTTTTGTTGCTAGACCCACTCATTGGGCTAGAGGGATCATCTCTTTCCACATAGAGGATTTACCTACTCAACAAAATGGCGACTCTGCTGGGGAAGCTATAACCTTTCAATCCATTTCTTCAATATGATCCTTTGATTAGTTTTACTAACCGTCAATTTCTTGGCTTGTGTGCATCAGTCTAGGTTTATACAATTACTGCTTTCTACCTTAGAGTGCTAAGTCTAGAGTTTTTTTGAATTATTTTTATTTTTTCCCATATTCCTCGCTGAGCGTGAGTTTTATCAATGATAGTCGCACCGGAAGTGCTTGTTTTTACCTGTACAGTTGTGTTGAATACCTTGCTTTCCAATGCTTTCTTGTGTTGAAAATCAACACGGTTTTTGCTATATAAAGTAGTGCTGATGACCCCGACTAGCATGGTTTTTGCTATGGAAAGTAGTGCTGATGACCCTATCAGCATGGGTTTCGCTATCTAAAGTAGCACTGATCCTTGAATGTGATATTTTTTAAGGTTTCTTCCTTAGAATCTAGTGTGTCTTGGCCCCTGAGGTCGTTTCCCATCCTATATGCTTGGCTTTGTCGGTTTTTTGATTGATTGTCTTGATTAATTTGAAAAATTTACCTCATTGGCTTTGAAGTGAAATCTGATTGAGTTCTAGGGTTTCTAGTCAATTGGTCATCGATTGCTTCTTGTTGTTGTAATTGAGATTCTGGTTTTGCTGATTGATTGAGTGTTGTTTTCTTTGGAAATCATTGAAAACATTGTTTTGTATTTTTGTTGTGGGGAAAAATGCGTATGCAAGACGATCCTATCCGCCTAAGGTGTGACAGTGCCTTAGCAAAAAACAGAGACAGCTATTCTAGTATTCTTCCTTTATGAATTAAGAATGAAGAGAGAGATGGATGGACTAACCGGTGTCTTCCGTTTGTCCCTTGATCCGGTTCCTCTTCTCTTTGGAAGTTCCCAGCTACTTTCCTTCTCGCTCGCCCAGCTTCAAGAGGTTTCTGCAAGATCACAAGAAGAGAACACTATGCAAAGACATAGATTCATATTCATAACTAGTTCAGGATTAGAAATAAACTAAATACACTAATGCAATCATACATCAAAGACACATCAGCATATAGGAGAAACCAAGATAGCTTTATTGATGAATAACAAGGTTCAGGAAGAGATACAACCAAGAGGGCTCCAATCCAGCATCTCCTTCCCAGCAAATAAAATTCCTATCTTCACCTTCCCTCAAAGAATTAAGCACCCAATAATTCCAGTCTCAAACCAATAGCAATTCTTTGCAATAACAAAATTCCAGCCTCCAACATCTAGATCTCTGGGATGAGAGATCTATATATAGATATTTGTAGAGGTGTGAGTCAGCTCTGGGTTTTTGATTAGTGTCTTCTCTCTGATAGTTCTTGATGCCACTTGGAGATCTCATTGATCTCTTACTCATCCTTGTGCGATTTTGAGAGGCAAGTGTCCCATGAGAAGTTTCTAGAAGATTCCATGATTATCCACCTCGCAAACTGTCTCCGCCACTTGTCTTTTCCTGATCAGCGCACCCTCACAGTGTATTTAGGTGCACTGAAACGCAATTCCTGTGTGTACAACCTACGCTGAATGTCAAAACCTCTGTGTTGAGGGTGCACTGATCCAGTTTTGACCAATTTTGAGTAGTTTCTGGTGGAGAACTTCTGGGAGAAGCTGTAATTTGTTGACCTTGTTCCTTTAGGAGTTGTAACAACACTTTTAAGGACTTAGGAGCCTTTAGTTTATGGACATTTCATGCTTATAGCTGTAAGGCACAAAAATGTCTATAACAGTTGCCCCCTAAAGTATGAGGCCGTTTATCGGGTGAAATGCTTTATTAGGAGGATCCGAAGTTCTTTCAATGCTGGGAGGAGACCTGTAATAAGATACAATACAATACATTATCTTTCATATTGCTTTCACGATCTAGCTGAGGCGGGCATTCCCATGCTCAGCTTTATAAATTCATTTTTCTGTACATAGAACAGACAGTTGTCTGATGGTAGACTGATAATTTTGATGAAATTATCATCCTTTGGGTAGGATGATGATCTGTTGCAATGATGTACATGTCAATGTCTTTATCTTTCCTGAATATATATATTGCAGCCCGGATGGATGAAACTAGATCCGGGGTCTTCAAACTCGTTCGATCTTCACTCTAAGTACAAGTCGATCCATGTGAGAAATGTTCTGAAGTCGAACATGGAAAGACATCGCTTGATTACCGGTCAATGAGGTAAACCGTTAACAAGCGCGAGAGGAATCACCGATAATGATAATGACCCTCAAGGTACTACAGTACAATTCACGTGGTGTGAATAGAGGACTTGGCGTCGAACACCACGCAAAATCTTTCGGTCGAAGGTCATTGATGTATACCTGTCGCCGGAAGTGAGAAACTTGCCATTGAGGCATGCAAGCTTCAAAGTACTGAAGGGGGTGTTCCTGGATCAACTTCTTGGATAATGAGCTGATGTCGACAAGAAGCAATCCGTCAAAGGAGGGCCTTAATGTATCCCACATCAGTGACACGGAACGGAGCAAATGATTTTGATGGAGGTGAAAACGATCTGATGATATATGATTCAGGGTGGCGGTCATGAAAAGAATGAAGGATAATGTATGGTAGTGGATGGGACACGGGTGACTTCTCTGAACGACTTCTCTTGAACATATGGCAACACTTATGCGATGGATCGGTAGCATTACCCCAAATATGGATGGTATGGAGAGACCATGGTGATGTGACCGGTGAATGAAACAACCCAACCCGACTGTGGTACGGAGGAAAAGTGTCATGTTCAAGAGCGACTTGCTACCATCAAAGTTTTCTTGAGTTTCTCCCAATTTTTCCCCAGTCATTGCTGACCAGTACCTCTTTATTTTTGTCAAGCTTGAGGAGGATAACATATGCTTGTTCTATAACTTGCCCTTCGGGCAAGCCCATCGCTACGTTTTAACGAGCCTAGCGACAGTGAAACTTGTTCTCGTCTAAAGACAAGTTTGTCGCTATTTAATGCCTTTAACGAGTCTAACGACAAAGATAACTCGGTCCTTTTAATTTTTAGAGAGTTTGAAAAGGTACGTAAAGTCAACTCCGAAAGTCCTTTTTCATCATCTAATCCCTTAAGTCCGAAAAAGTATAAAACACTACAGAAGGGATGATTTTTCGATAGTTTTAACGAGCAGAATAAACAAGCGTTCGATCTTTTTGTGCAATAATCCCTCAGGTCCAAAAAGATTAAAATCTAGAGGAGGGATAGCTCTTCCGGTCACTTTATCGAGCTGGAAGGCCGAAACTCGGCAATCTTTTCATATTTTACGAGTCAGATGAAAAGAGCTTAAAGAAGACTCGTCTTTTGAGGAACGAGTGATAAAACGGGTTAGCAGCTGATTCCAGGTACGGGTTGGAATTTTCCAATCACGACAGTGTCATAAGGATGGCTACTGAAATCACTCTTCGTAGCTGTTCCTCAAAATGGGTAAACAATCATATGGAGGTGAACGATCGGCCAATGGAAAAGTGGAGGTGACGGGCAAACACGACCAAGGTTTTAATGGCTGATAATATTACATTCACGGTGGTTATTTACCGGAATAGTTCATTTTTTAACGAGCTTAAACGCGAGTGGAAACATTTGCTCGATCTTATGTTTATTTTTTAACGAGCATGAACTATGCGCTAAAACTGCTCGGATCTTGCGTTTATTTTTTAACGAGCATGAACTGTGTGCTAAAACTGCTCGATGCGGGTTTATTTTTTAACGAGCTTGAACCCTGTGGTAACACTGCTCATGATAAGTTTGCATGCCCCCAGCATAACAACGCAAATCGAGGTGCATGCCCCCCAAGCTTCATTGCATTCAACTCGGTGGTTGGAATGAAGGTTTACCTTTGAGATTTGGAAAGGGGATTGTTTCATTTTTTAATGAGGTTGACACAGTAAAAGAACTATCCTCATGACTCCTTGTTTCATTTTTTAACGAGGTTGACACGAGATAAGAACCGTCCTCAGAGCCCACTGTATTTACAGTATTTCTATTAGGGCGATGATCCACGCTGACAAAATGTTTAGGAATCTTCCGAATCCATTAGATATAGAAGATTCCATATTGTAGGTTTCCACTGTGGCCACCTCCGCCAGATTACTTGCAGGCGGTAGGGCAAAAGTACCCATTAAGGCAGGGTCTTTTAGGAGACCTACTCCAATATTTTGAAGCGAATGATTGCTTCCATGGATCATTGGAATGCTTCCCGTAACTTGTGAACTGTCGGGGAGGAAAGTTTGTTGGTCGACGACTGTAATTCCTCCTTGAAAGGGAAATGAAATCTTCCTGAAGTAGGTCGACACAACAGCAGCCATAGCATATATCCAGGGCCTTCCCAGTAGGATGTTGTAATCGAGGTTTCCGTCGATTACTTCAACATCAACTCCTACTGTTTTGCCCCCTAGTTCAACTTGCAAGTTACTTAAAATCTCGTATGGAGTGTATGATCGTCCATCAAATGCTTTTAACATCGTTGACGATCTCGACAAGGGTGGTGAGCCTAAATTCTTCTAGCAACTCATCGACATAATACACGTAGATGCCCCCTCATCAATAATTGTTCAATGAACAGTTTTGTTGAGGGCTTTCACTTGAATAAGGAAAGCTAGTTGAGCTGGTAACTGAGGGTCATTTCCTTTATGATCAAAGGCCACAAGATTGGAGTCCATTGGGTCAATTTCACCTATTGCAGATAATAAAGCTTGCTCTTGGGAGAGGCAATTTTGCAGTACCTCAAGCGTCGACATAGCGGACGGCGATTGGGCCAGGTCCTCTATTATATTATAATTCTGTGCTATTTTTGCACGAGGATTAAATGTCGACTTGTACACTACTCCCTTTGGCGACTTTATCATTTGTTCAGGAATGGTGGGTGGCACAACTTTGGTCAAAGTTGTTGTCGAACTACTAGGTTGTTCATTAGCCTTGTTATTCGATACCTGTGGATTCCCGTAATCTTTATTCCTTGCCAAAGCATCATTTTGCTGCTTTGAGATAGACAACATAAGCACTTGGGATCGGGAAACATTTTGATTAGCAACCAGTTTGGTACCCAGGCTTGGAAACGGATCAGTCAATACTGCTAAGGTTTTTGAACTCTTAAAGAGTTTCTTAACTTCAGCTATATGTGGACAATCTCTCGTCCAATGATCCTCATCGCATATATGACACCCCGCAGGGGGTTTCCTTTTTCTCCCTTTCTTTTTCTTCTTGCCCCCTGGTTGCTTCAGTTGTTTGCCCTTGTCGGTCGACGCGGCATTTACTTCCGAGGCAAGAAGTTCCTCATCTACATTTTGACTGGAAATCTTACGGGACCTTTTAGATGTAGCCTTTGTTGATTTCGTGTCTGTCGTGCCAATCACGCCATCGATGGCATGAGAGTCATTGTTTGATTTAGGAGGAGGAGGAATTGAGAATTCTAGTCTAGGGGCGTCAGGTATTTTGTCGTAGAGCGTGCCAGACTGAGTATAGACCAAGTCCAGATATTGCGCACGAGCGATGACTTGCTCTTCCGTTACGACTCCCCCCTTTGCCACATCTTTCGTGATTGTAGGAAGTAAGGATTTGATAAACCATTCAGCTAATAGCTGATCGGGAACGTACGTTTTTACCATCCTACGACGACGTCGCCACTCATGTATATGATCAGATATGTGAGTGGCCATTGTCTGTTTGAAGTTGGTTAGGAGTTCCGTTCCTGTTTCATACCTTATCGGTAATTGAAAATGGGTTAAGAAAGTCGTGGCTAAGGTACTGAAGTTGTTGAACGAAGCTCTAGGCAATTCAATATACCATTTTGCCGCTAGACCAGTTAACGTCCTCTGAAAAAGGTGAAGCCTAATCGAATCATCGTTTAGGGTGTTTAATGAACACCACAGATGAAATGTCATCACATGATTCGACGGATCTTCACCCGGATTTCCATTAAATTTAGGAATATCTGTTAGGATATAGTTAAGTTCAACTTGGTCTAGTATAGAGTTAGGTTAGAGTTAGGTAAAGTGTGTTTCTTTACCCTTGTACATTTTGTAACTTACAATCCGACGGTCACGATATGTAGTGATCCGACGGTTCACTCTCACCTCGGTATTACCGACACTTGATCCGTGGCTTGACACCCGATTGGTCCATGAGTTCTATTTAAAGCGCATGGAGGGTCATTGTTCAGGTAATCTATGCATGAAAGAAGCTTATGTAAATTTTCATTCTTTGATTAATAAATTGCCTGTAGTACCCACGTTGGGACAGGCCGTGGACTGTTTCCCTCCTTGCACTTTGAGGGTTTTAACCACGTCAAAAATACTGGTGTATTGATTTGAGATCTTGTTGTGAGCGGTGTCCTTTTGGTATTCTTTCTGAGGAACTTACCCTGTAAATTCCTACATTGTATCGGAGCTATTTGAAGGCCGCGTCCGTTGGTGATCCAAATCTGAAGTCGGTAGAACTGCATGCGGCTGTCGTTTCCTAGATCTGCTGTTTCTGACTGCTTTCGGGCCGAGAGGACTACTCTATTGCGTTCGGAGCATCTGTTCCAATGAGGAACCCCTTTCGTTTCACGCGAAAAGGTTTCCGGTAGCCCTAGCTGCGTCATTTTTCAGATCGGGAGGTATACAGTGTTTTTTTTTGCAGTTTACTGTTATTTTCTCTCTGCTTATTTCGGTCTCAGTTTATTTAGCCCTTTTTTTAACCGGATCTATACCTTTCATTTCTGCGTATGCTCTTTGCCCTACGACTCTATGTGATCTGGGCAAATCAGAAACAGAAAGGAAGGATTTTTCTCATGCGTATGCTCTTTTCCCTGCACCTTAGTGTGATCTCGGAAAATCAGAAACATTGAGAAAAATATTTAGTTTTTCGGCTAAAGCTAACCTTGAGATTTTTTTCAAAAATTTCTAGTTTTTTGGCTAAAGCTAACTTCGAGCCGCAAGGTTCGTTTTTCTTTGCATATTCGTGTTGGGTTTTGTGTTTTGTGTTTTGTAGGGAAAAAGAGCTTTCTCAAGGCAAGCACGCAAACCAAGGCCCCCCCCGCTCTCTCTCTCTCTCTCTCTCTCTCAAATTTTTTGTATAGATCAATTGGTTCAAAGCTATTTTAAGAGAGTAGAGGTCTTGGGTTCAAGTCTCCATTTTGTGGGGGCAGATTTTTTCATTCCCGCACATTCGCGCACTTTGCTGGCAACGTCAACAATTTTTTTCAAAAAGCCATAACTTCTTCATCCGGAAGCCTTTTTCAGAGCCGTTTTTTTTAAAACCGCCTATTTTTTCGAGATCTATCCATTGGAACACTTACTTTCAGCATCTTCAGCTTCATTTTTTTTTTAAAAATGGAAATTCCATGCCAAGTCATTCTTGACAACACTAACTACTTCCAATGGGTAGCCTACATGGAAGATTTACTTAGAAGTAAAGGTCTCTACAGAATAGCCACAGACCAAGAGAAGAAACCAAAAGATGAAGACAAGGCGGCAAAATGGGAAAATAGACAAGATCAAGCACATGGTTTGATAGGGATGTTTATTTCTCCTGATCTTAGATTCCACATTGCAGAACTTGAGACTCCTCATGAAGCATTAGAAAAAGTTGCTAAAGTTTTTGGGATTAAAAATGAAATTAGAGCCCATCAACTTGAAAATGAGCTGCTTACTTTGGATCCTAATAATTTTTCTTGCATTGAAGATTTCTTGTCCAAATTCAAGACCCTTAGATATCTCTTGGAAGGTGTTAAAGTTAAGAAAGAAGATGGTAACCTTATTTATTCCATCCTTACTAAGTTGGGACCAACCTACTCTGTATTTGTTTCCACTTTCCATTCTACAAGGGAAGCTTTCATTTGTCAAGGACAAGAATACAAGGCCCCTTCCTTTGACTCCTTTTGTGATTCCTTAATAAGAGAACAAGAAAAACTCTTACACCTTGGTCTTCTTAATCTTGGAAACTCTTCCATGAAAGCGTTAGCCGCCCAGCAGCAACCAAATTCAAAGAATCCTAAGAAGTCATATCCTCAAAAGAATGGTCCTAAACCATCTCAGCCTCAAAATGAAAGATCATTTCAGCAAAATGATAAGACCAATAAAAACAAATGGAAGAAGACTGATAGACATTGTAACTTTTGTAATCGAGATGGCCACTTAGAATCTAAATGCTTTAAGAAGATGGAAGCCTTGGAAGCCGCAATGAAGAAACATAACATCCATGTGGAGCCTACTTCAACTTCAACTTCCGGAATGGCACTTTCTGCATGTCATTATCAATCATCTCAGTCTGGTTATGCATTAAATGTATCTTCTTCTTCTTCTCATTCTCATGAGTGGCTCATTGATTCTGGAGCCTCTTGTCACATGGCCAAAAACCAAGCCATGTTTTCTTCTTTAAATGATTGTAACACCAAAAATATATATATTGGTGATGATAGATCTCTTAATGTTGTAGGGACTGGAACTATTCATCTAGACAATGGTCAGTTTAATGATGTATTATGTGTTCCAACCTTATCCTGCAACCTTCTATCTGTATATCAGATAACTCATTCAGGTGAAGGTAAAATTGTTGAATTTTCACCTCATGATGTTGTAATCAAGGATCTAAAAGATCCTAAACAGATTCTAGCTACTGGTCTTGCTGATGATTCCAAAAGGTTGTATAAGTTTCACAACTTTGGGTCATCAAATCTTCCCTCAGTATTTGTTGCTCATAATGATGAAGTGAGCAAACTTTGGCATGAGCGATTTGGTCACTTAAACTATCGCTCCCTTCAGCATCTATGTAAAGAAAATATGGTGACAGGTCTTCCTATGGTATCTTGCAGAGATGGTGTTTGTTCTGGATGTGTACTCGGAAAACATCATCGGGACAGTTTTGACAAACGTGCCTCTTGGCACGCCTCAGCCCCTTTACAGCTTGTGCACAGTGATTTATGTGGTCCTCTTCCTGTTGCTTCATTCTCTGGCTGCAAGTACTTCTTAACTTTCATTGATGATTTCTCTAGACGCACTTGGGTATACTTCTTAAAACTCAAGAGCGAAGTATTTAACACTTTTTTGGCCTTCAAAGCCTTTGTTGAAAAACAATCTGGACATCAAATTCTTAAGCTAAGAACTGATAATGGTGGAGAATATGTTAAAAACACATTCATCAACTTTTGCACCGAAAATGGAATTCAAATGCAACATACTGTTCCATACACTCCACAACAAAATGGTGTCGCTGAAAGGAAAAATCGCACCTTAAAGGAAATGGCTAATTGTATGTTGCAATCTAAAGGACTCAGTCTTAGTTTTTGGGCCGAAGCAATTAATTGTGCAAATTATATAATCAATCGCACTCCTACTAAGGTTCTAGAGAATATCACTCCAGAAGAAGCTTGGAGTTCCATTAAACCAGATGTAAGTCACTTTCGTGTGTTTGGAAGTGAAGCATGGGCCCATATTCCAGATGAAAAGCATAAAGCTTTAGAACCTAAGAGTGAGAAATGTACTTTTGTTGGATATTCTGAAGATGTAAAAGGTTATCGACTTATTCCATTTAAGTCCAAAAATGTTATCATTAGAAGAGATGTAAAATTTGATGAAAATAAATCGGCCTGCGAGCCTAGTCCGGCGGGGGTGCCACCTCTTCCTATCTCTTCTACCTTTGAAAACATTTCTTCTTCAGATGATGAAAGCGAGGATGATAATCCTCCCCCACCTTCTCAGGATCCTCAACTTCCAAGATGGGTCCGTGCTACTCGGGATGCAGCAGGTGATCTTGCCGGTGATCCTACAGATCAGCGACGTACACGTTCTCAGTTTGAAAGAGCCTCTTCTTTACTGGCTCAAGCTCCAGTAAATCATGATCCTGACACTTTTGCAGAAGATTCAGGCCATCCACATTGGGAAGCAGCTATGAATGAACAATATCATTCATTTATGACAAATGATACATGGGATCTTGTTCCTCCACCAAAGGGATGCAAACTTGTTAGATGTAAATGGGTTTACAGAACCAAGTATGGACCAGATGGGAAAGTTGATAAACATAAAGCTCGTCTCGTTGCTAAGGGCTTTTCACAGGTTGAAGGCATTGACTACACTGAAACCTTCTCCCCTGTTGCCAAAATGAACTCTATCCGCCTTGTTCTTTCCCTTGCTGCCTCTTTAAAATGGGAAGTCCATCAGATGGATGTTAAATCTGCCTTCTTGCATGGGGACTTGCAGGAAGAAATCTATATGGAACAACCCATTGGCTTCATACAAACAGACTCCAGCCTTGTTTGTCGACTTAAGAAATCCCTTTATGGCCTCAAGCAAGCTCCTTGGGCTTGGTATGCCAAAATGGATAGCTTTCTTTTAGAATCTGGCTTTTCTAGGTGTCATTCTGACAATACTGTCTACACCAAGAAAGTGGGCAACTCTCTTATCATCCTTGTTCTTTATGTTGATGATCTTATTCTTATTGGTAGTGATCCCAACCTTATAAACCATGTGAAGTCCAGCCTTAAAAAGAAATTTGAAATGACAGACTTAGGACACTTACACTATTTTCTCGGTCTTCAAGTCTTGCAATCCTAGGAGGGTATTTTCCTTTCCCAGTCCAAGTATGCTTGTGATATTCTTCGTCATTTTCACATGGAAGACTGTAAGCAGCCCCTTCTCCCTTTCAGTCTGGAGTCAAACTTTCAGTCTCTTGTACTTCTCCTGAAGTTGATGCTACCTTATACCGTCAACTTGTCGGAAAACTCTTGTATTTAACCCATACTCGTCCTGATCTTTCCTTTGCTGTTGGCCTTGTTGCTCGTTTTATGCAAAACCCTCGTGAAAGTCATTGGAAAGCAGCTAAAAGAATACTTCGTTATGTTCGAGGTACAGTACAGTTTGGGATTCATTATAGTGCCAAAGCAGCTCCTCTGTTAGTTGGTTTCACTGATTCTGATTGGGCTGGTGACCATGATGATCGGAAATCTACTGCCGGTTATGTCTTCACTCTTGGTTCAGGACCTATTACATGGGCTTGTAAGAAACAAGCTACCATTTCTCTTTCGTCAGCAGAAGCAGAGTATCGTGGTGCCGTGGAAGCTAGTAAGGAAGCCTTGTGGCTTCGTCAAATCCTATCAGAGTTTGGCTTTGAGCAGCAGCATCCAACCACACTTTGGTGTGATAATCAAAGTGCCATTCAGCTATGCAAAGATCCAGTCCAGCATCAGCGCAGCAAACACATTGAACTACACATGCACTTCATCAGAAAGATCATTCATGACCATGTTCTTGAAGTGCAATATTGTCCAACAGATGATCAGGTTGCAGACATCTTCACAAAGGCTCTCACAGAGGCGAAGTTCACTAAACTTCGATATATGCTTGGAGTTCAGGAAGTTGTCACTAAGGGGGGATAGGCTCTAGTGCCTCCTTCCTTCTCCTATTGTGTCATATTTGTAAATCCTTCAATCCTATCCCAAGTTGTTCTTAAGGGGGGATGTTAGGATATAGTTAAGTTCAACTTGGTCTAGTATAGAGTTAGGTTAGAGTTAGGTAAAGTGTGTTTCTTTACCGTTGTACATTTTGTAACTTACAATCCGACGGTCACGATATGTAGTGATCCGACGGTTCACTCTCACCTCGGTATTACCGACACTTGATCCGTGGCTTGACACCCGATTGGTCCATGAGTTCTATTTAAAGCGCATGGAGGGTCATTGTTCGGGTAATCCGTGCATGAGAGAAGCTTATGTAAATTTTCATTCTTTGATTAATAAATTGCCTGTAGTACCCACATTGGGACAGGCCGTGGACTGTTTCCCTCCTTGCACTTTGAGGGTTTTAACCACGTCAAAAATACTGGTGTATTGATTTGAGATCTGGTTGTGAGCGGTGTCCTTTTGGTATTCTTTCTGAGGAACTTACCCTGTAAATTCCTACAATATCTGACGGAAGTTTATGCAGAATCCCTGGCCACCAAGGGGCATAAGCAATTGGATCATTCATCAGCCGGTTTAGATCTGGTAATTCTAGAGTTGCTACAAAGGGCAACTGTTGATTCAGGTTAGGCGAAGCATACCCAGGATAAGATGGAATCACCTGAGCAGTGGGTCTTTGCATACCAGCATAATGTATTTGATGCTGGCAACTTTGACAAGGTTGATGGGCATAACCATTATAATATGGTTGTTGATTACCACTTTGGAAATGCGATTGCCCATTACTTACAAAGACTTGTTGCTCAGGTCCTTGATATGATTGCTGGAATGGGGGTTGTTGAGTTTGAACCAGCTCTGGTTGTTGAACCATTTGCTGTTGACCAATACTGGATGATTGACCAAGATGAGGAGTTACAGTACTTGTTTGATCCTGAGTCGCTCCAGATAAGGAGGCACTAACCTGAGGTTGTGATTGAGTCGTTGAGATAAGAGGCTATTGTATTGCAACCTGAGGCTGTTGGGGTTGACATACAACAGGTAGCGCTTGTACTTGCGACGCAGTAACCATAGCATGTATAGTGGGAATATTCGACACAGGGTGGACTGGTTGCATTGAATATACAACCCTTGGTTGTTGAGGCAGTATTGGTACCCAACCGCTGGATGTAATTCCAGTTTGACCTGAACTTTGTTGTAAACTCCCATATGGTTGTTCTCCAGGAGGGAACAATGAAAAAGCATACTGCCCTCCATATGGTGGCAATCCAGTACTTAAAGGGCAGATTGGCCTTTGAAGACACATTGGATTAATTTGTTGAGTTTCAACATAAGAAATACCAGATGATATTCCGGCTGAAGAAATAGGAACTAACCATGTCGTCGAAACAGTCTCTGATTGGACTCCAGCGTGTTGTTGACAATTTGCCGGGACAGATGGTATACCAGCGAACATCGTTGGAGTAGCAGTAGGAGGCTCTGCCGCTGTTGCGTCGGATGACACAGTCCTGGATGTCGACGGTTGTTCAGACATATTTAGTCTATCCAAAAGATTTTCTAGCGATTCTACAAGAACTTGCGATGAAAAGAGACTAACTTCGAAGACCAACGAGGGAATGGTGATGATTATTCGGTTTAAAATAAATTTTAGCGACGCTTTAGACACAACTTTCTTTTTCAATTTTAAAGAGTCGAGAAAAAGCTAAAGATGACTCTAGTCTCCTTCGATGTTTTAACGAGTCCGAAGTGACAAATTCTCGGATGGACTTTTTCTATTATAGAGTCTGAAAAAGGCCAAAAGGAACTGCTCTGGAGTTCTAGGTAGAGGGTGTACCAAACTTTTCGCAAAACTGCAGAATACTTTTTAAGGTACGGGCGGTCAATCTTCCCGAATGCTGTGTTCAGTGCATTGCAATCAGTAGGGCGGCCGACACGGCTTCCTAAGGATAAAGGTTTTATGCCTATAGGGGTCTCCCAATATATACTCGATGGTACGTGGGAGCACAATCCGTACTGGCGCTATCGTCCCTCAGGAGGAATCACCCACCATCAGCGAGATCGACAGTCACCAGGCTTTACGACGCCGGAACACGTCTCTAGCCTAGACCTCTATGTTGTGCGTTAAGTTACAAAGCGTTGTTAAGTTCATTCAATTTATTTTAGGTTGATCTTTCTTAGAAGTTTGCCTCTTGAGGTTCACCAAGAGATGTAGATACAACTCCTAAATGCAATCTAAAAGATGATAAGAAAATTTTATCTCTTTTTCAACAATGAAAATCCTAGCTACAAAGGGAAAAGAAAGACACCATCTTTTCTCAAAGAGCAATTAGCACACTCTAAATGCACTTTTCCTAAATCAAGCATGCAAACTATCAAGATGCAAATGCACAATGCAGGTGTTTGTTTTCTGCTCTCTTAATATTGATGCCTAAAAAGAAAGCTTTTTGTACAACTTTGAATTTGCTTTTAAATGAAAAATACAAGCAAGTTTACTTTTTCGAAATCAGAAAGGGTAGAAGAGATTACAACACTTAACGATTTTCGAAATGAATACTTGTTTTGACACTCAAAAAGAGACAAACTCAAACCAAAAGCAAAAATGAATGTATAACCAACTGTAAACAACCAATGAACTCTCTCCTAAGATCACAATCAACAGATCTGAATCAAGGGCTACAAGATGACTATTTCACTCTTACAAAGGAAAACTGCAAATGATGCCACAAACACATAAAAATAGTCACAGTCTTTTTGTACAAAAGGAGGCGGAATTTAAGCAGAGAAAAGGAGTTATCAGACAGGTACCTATGCTAGTTACAAGCTGCAAAATCAGAGATCAAAACAAGGCAAAACAGAGCAGAGAACCCCAGCTGCACAAGGCCTAACTGGATCAACGCACCCCTAACACAGAGGTTTTGACATTCAGCGTAGGTAGCCTTCACGGGACCTACGCTGAAATGCAGCACCTCTTCACAGAGTCTGCGCTGAAGGAGAAACGAGAGTTTCTCACTGGGTTCTGGGTCACAGTTTGCTGATTAATCTACAGTTTTAGGCCAAACCAAAGCAACAAGCAAGGTACAATCAAAGGGATGCTTTGAGGGAGGGCTAAGATCTATCACAAAGGATCATCAAATCATTTGTGAGTCCATTGTTGAGATCATAGACAAATCCAGTGATTGGATCAAAGCAGCAGCTGTCTACTTTGCATCTGAGAATAGCAGATGCAGTTCGATTGTTGCTGTTAAGTCTATGAAACAAACAATGATAGAGACACAAATAAAATGACTAAACAGATCTCCCCAGTGGAGTCGCCAATTTGTTGTGGGGAAAAATGCCTATGCAGGACGATCCTATCCACCTAAGGTGTGACAGTGCCTTAGCAACAAACAGAGACAGCTATTCTAGTATTCTTCCTTTATGAATTAAGAATGAAGAGAGAGATGGATGGACTAACCGGTGTCTTCCGTTTGTCCCTCGATCAGCTTCCTCTTCTCTTTGGAAGTTCCCAGCTACTTGCCTTCTCGCTTGCCCAGCTTCAAGAGGTTTCTGCAAGATCACAAGAAGAGAACACTACGCAAAGACATAGATTCATATTCATAACTAGTTCAGGATTAGAAATAAACTAAATACACTAATGCAATCATACATCAAAGACACATCAGCATATAGGAGAAACCAAGATAGCTTTATTGATGAATAACAAGGTTCAGGAAGAGATACAACCCAGAGGGCTCCAATCCAGCATCTCCTTCCCAGCAAATGAAATTCCTATCTTCACCTTCCCTCAAAGCATTAAGCACCCAATAATTCCAGTCTCAAACCAACAACAATTCTTTGCAATAACAAAATTCCAGCCTCCAACATCTAGATCTCTGGGATGAGAGATCTATATATAGATATTTGTAGAGGTGTGAGTCAGCTCTGGGTTTTTTATTAGTGTCTTCTCTCTGATAGTTCTTGATGCCACTTGGAGATCTCATTGATCTCTTACTCATCCTTGGGCGATTTTGAGAGGCAAATGTCCCATGAGAAGTTTCTAGAAGATTCCATGATCATCCACCTCACAAACTGTCTCCGCCACTTGTCTTTTCCTGATCAGCGCACCCTCACAGTGTATTTAGGTGCACTGAAATGCAATTCCCGTGTGTACAACCTGCGCTAAATGTCAAAACCTCTGTGTTGAGGGTGCACTGATCCAGTTTTGACCAATTTTGAGTAGTTTCTGGTGGAGAACTTCTGGGAGAAGCTGTAATTTGTTGACCTTGTTGCTCTAGGAGTTGTAACAACACTTTTAAGGACTTAGGAGCCTTTAGTTTATGGACATTTCATGCTTATAGCTATAAGGCACAAAAATGTCTATAACAATTTTATTAGCTTGTCTTTTCAAATTTACTTTTCGTAAAACTGCATTAGATTAGTTGCATTGAAAAGTTATTTTTAAAGATTCATCATTGAAAATAGATCACATTTTTCAGTGATTGAAAGCTAAAAATTGTATTAGGTGCATCAAATCATTCAAAACAAAAATAAAAGCATAATTCATATAAGTGCATCTTTGTAAAGTAAAATCATTTTGCTTTTGGAAAAGCTGCATTTAGGATAGTGAAAAGTGGAAATCATTTTTACTTTTTGCATTGCGTTTGGAAGACGAAAGTGAAAGTTAGTGGAAGGCATGTTTTTTGATGCATTATTGATTGAAATTTATTCCCTTCATTAGCCTAGCTTTCATTGAAGTGGAAATTTTCCTTTTCTCATATAACTTCGTCTTAGGGATTCAGGTGACATCATTTTGAGCCTTAAAACCAAAACTTAATTGAATATAAACTTGAAATTTACCTCAATTAACCTCACGAGCATTTGGAACTTAACGCAAACATTTATAGGTCCACGCTAGAGACGTGTTCCGGCGTCTATAAACCTAGAATTTTTTGTTAACTGCTTGCGTTGTATCCCGGGGGTGAAATTCCATTATAGTATAGAAGTATATAGGAGGTTCTCCAGTACTCTCGGGTATATCTGAGGCACTCCAGTATGGCCAGTATATGGGAATGCTCTCACCAAATGATTATGCATTAGACAATGCTAACACAGACTTGTGCTCCCCATACCGTCGTGTATCTATTGGGAGACCCCACTAGGTTGCTATATTTTAGCCACAGGTAACCGAATCAGCTGCCTTGTAAACATGATACACGGAAACAGAATTCGGGGAGATCGACCACCGTAGATTAAGTCCTTGGTTTTGGCTAAGGTCTATATAGCAGTGGATGGATACTTGGTAAACCTTTTTGAATAGTTACCCCTTTTTCATTTATTTGTTGTTAGTCTCTAAAATTAATTTACCATGGAACAACATCCTTCCTATGGAAATACTCCTTAGTAGATCTTAGGTTGATACTAATGGCAACATTTCCTGAGTCTACCAGTCAAGGAAACCCCTCTGCTAGGAAACCTAGTTCTTTTCCTTCTTTTGGAAATAATAGTGCTCCTTATATGGAAACATTGTCCCTTCCTGGATTGACCTTTGCTCTGCTAGTTTGGTTATTTTCAGCCTCAGTGATTTTTAGTGTCTAAACTAATTTTGAACTGAGCTCTCCTCCACCTGAACAACATCAACCTCCAGTTGATCTTAAATTTTACCCCTTACCTTCTTCACCTATTTCTTCACCCCGTTCTTCCTCCTCGCCTGGTGAAAGTCTAGATTCTAGTAACCATGGAGCTAAGACGAAGAAGAGGACGAATAAGAAGAAGAAAAGTAAGCAAGGGGGAACCAAGCAACCATTGCTACGAATGAAACTGATGTAGAAAAATCTTCCAATCAGCTTGAGAAAGTAAAATTCCTTTGCATGTTATGTAAGGGTGACCACCTTCTTCTAAATTGTCTTGGTATTTCCAAGATCTTGGCAGTGTGGTCCATAGATTCACGTCAACTTTTTTCATCAGCCTCTGGAGATCATGCTGGTGATAAACCTTCAACTAGTGACAATAAATCTCATTGGAAAAAGGGAAAAGTCAAATTTCCCTGTAAGTTGTGTGAAGGTAATCATCCCATTCATATTTTTCGTCTTATGAATGAAGCTTCCAAATATTTGGAAAAACTTATAGCTTCTCAACCTCGTCTTCTGGCTGGGTATCAAAATCTTTCCCCTAATCCTTCACTATTTGATCCAATGATTGATCAAGATTCATCTTTGGTCAACCCCACTCTCTATTAAAGTGAGTCTCGTGAGTATGTTCTCAACCAACCATTGGTTGAGAAAATGGTAGACTTGGCTCCACCTTCAGTTAACCGTACCTCTCTGGTAGAGAGTGAACCTCGTACTACTCAGGTTCTTCTGGTTTCTTCAGTTTCAAATGAACTAGAGGGAAATCCTCCCGTTCCCAAGGTGCATGAGAGTAGTACTCTTATTCCCATAGAGCAAGAGGGCAGCTCTCACATTCATACAACACCCCCTCTAAGTATTTTAGTCACTTCTTTTGATTGGCATCGACTCGAAGGATATCACCTTTTTTCTTATGTGCCTTTCCAGATTACAGTATAGCCTTACCGTATGGTTGTACCTACCACAGTCATAGATGAGGGCGCATCTGTTAGTATTTTTCCTCAACTTCTTCGCAAGCTTTAGGTTCTCCATAGCTTTTCCCTATCACCTAGAATCTGTTAGCTTTTAACAGAGGAACCAATCAACCATTAGGGATCCTTCCTAAGTTACCTATTACTTTTTGAGGACAGACTATCTATATAGACTTGATGGTTTTCCAAGGCCCATTGGATTTTAATCTACTCCTTGTTCATGACTATGTATATGTCATGGGAGCTCTTTTCTCTTCCCTCTTTCGATTAATGTGTTTTCCATCATCCCTAAATGGTTCTTATATACAAGAGGTATCTCCCCCACCATAGGTTAATTATGTGGCCACCTGTTACATCCCCACATCTACTGATGATCTAGTAGGTGATGTAGTACACCATGTATGCGGGCATTGTAGCTTGATTGTTCCTTTGCATCCCTAGACATGTATCTCTTCTAGAGTGTTGTTCTCCCATATGATGAGAACCTCTTGGAAGGCATTGCCTATTTTGGTCTATGATCAAGTCTTTGGAGCATAGTTCCGTGTCTTGTGTCAAGTTCATTAAAAAATGAAACAAGTACCATGAGGATAGTTCTTCTACTATGTCAACCTCAATAAAAAAACAAATAGGTTCCCATGAGGATAGTTATTTTTCTACGTCACCCTCATTAAAAAATGAAATAGGTTCCCCTGAGGATAGTTATTTTACTATGTCAATCTCGTTAAAAAATGAAATAAGGTGTCATGAGCATGGTTCTTTTCCTGTATCAAGCTTGTTAAAAATTGACACAAATCCCCTTCCAATTGGAATCTTTTATTAGATCTCGTAAAATCCCAGTCGAGTCTTTCGCTTGATCTCGTAAGTGAACCTTCATTCCATCCACTTGTTAGTAACCAATAGTCTACTTAGGTGAATGAAATGAAGCTTGCGGGGGGGGCATGTACCTCAAATTGAGTCGTTATGTTGGGGGTACGCAAACTTATCTCAAGCATAGTTTATCTTTGTTTCAATCTTGTGTAAAAATAAAACCAAAACCAGGCATAGTTTGTTTCCGTTTAAAGCTTGTGGGAAAATGAAACCATCTTCAAGTATACTCAATCATGGTTTCTCATGTTTCAAGCTTGTGTAAAAATGAAACCACTCCTACTTTACATCTCGTGATTTTCAATTTTATTAGCTTGTTTTTGCTATATGAGCCTTGGTTTTTTCATTCCATTCTCATCATCTCTTTGGACGATCATACGCTTTCACTTGTTTGTTTTACCTTTTCCTGAGGAACATCTATGATGAGTGGTATTATTATCCAAACTCTTGACCTTTCCATCATCACCGAAACCAATTGCTATCCTTTTATACCACTCATTCCTCCAGGTGGAGTCATCTTTAAGCTATTTTCGGACTCTCGATAGATGAAAAGATCGCCGAGTACTTGTATTTTCAAACTCGTTAAATTAAATGAATTGATGTCTTCTCAGTATATGTTTACCCCTTTTTTGGGCTGGGATTGATTATTTATGAAAAAGGAACACCTTGGTCAAAATGGTCAAGAGTTTCTCTCGAATATTGTTTTCTACCTTTTCGGGTTTGAGAGGCAAATTACGAAAAGGGACTTGATGGAGTTTTATTTTCCTTTGTTTTTCAAGCTCTCTAAATATGAAAAACGTACCAAGTTACTCTTCTGTTGGACTCGTAAAAATGAAATGATGAAGGTATTGTCACCATGACGAGATTGATTTTCTCCTTCCTAGGACTTGTAAAACTTACTAGGATGGATTCATTTAAAGAATGAACTTATATGAAAAGAATATGCTATCCCCTTCAACCTTGTCTTTAGAAATAATTGGGGTACTCTCTAGAAATATTGGGAAAAAAGTGAAAGTGAAACATCTCTTGTGTAGGCAACATGTCTCTCTTGAGCATGACACTCATCTGTTTCTCGTGTCGGGTTTTGGATATCCTTCCTCAGTCACTTGTCCTTCCGGGTTTGGGTGATCCATTTTGCCTCTCATCTGACTATTCCACTTCATCGTCATGACCCTTGATCTTATGTTGAGTCAAATGCTGCCACATTATGGATTCGTGTTTCCGACATGTTCAAGAGAAGTCCCATATGCAATTTACTACCTATACATTGTTTGACCTTTTGCCACAATCCTGAATCATACTCATTTATTCCATTTTATTACTTTTTTGTGTCGATGATGAGGGAATCATTATGGCCCTCCTTTGATGGGTCATTTCCTGTCAACTTCAGCTCATTATCCAGGAAGATGACTTAGAAACTCTCTTTCAGTACCTTAGAGCTTGCATTCCTTAATGGAAAGTTATTTGAATTCGACAACAGGTTTTCATAATTAGCCTTCGATCAAATGGTTCCACGGGTGCAACTTCAGCCTCATTTTCACATTCACAGATTTTACTTTCGTACCTTGAGATCCATCGTCATTATTGGTGGTTTCTCTCATGCTTGTTAATGGTTCACATCATTGGCTGATAATTAGGTGATTTTCTAGCATGTTCAACTTCTGCGCGTTCATTCACATGTTAGAATTCGTACTTTGATCGGGTTGGGATGGAGTGTAAGACCCTGAGTTTTGTCTAATATAACTCAGGCTACGTGGAGTTATTTATTATTCATGATTGTATACATGTTTCCTTTATACGGATGGATGTGACCATACCGTGGGACCTTATATCTATAATGATGATGATCCTTCTATATCAGGTGGTTGCATCCATACTGTGGATCTTAGACTTCAAGACGATCCTTTGTCATTCGGATGGTTGTGCCCATATTGTGGCTCTTTTCACATGTTCATTTCTATCTGAATGGCTGTGTCCATACCATGGATTCATATTTTGATATATATGACAGAGATATCAGATATTTATATGTATATACTTCCTTGATTTGCAGGTCTCCTGAAGGTGTTTTTTCTAGTCCTTGCAATAGCTCGTAAAGAATCTCTGTCATCACTCCCTGTTCTGCCTTCATGCTTTAGGGGGCATCTATTACACAATATTTTGTCACCCCTTCTGCACTTCCCTCTGTCATAATCTAAAGTGCCAAAAAATGGACAACTGTGCATTGTACCCATATTGATATGTAACCCAGATCCTCCCCAAAGAAGTAATGAAAAGTTACCTTGAGCCTTTCCTAAGAAAAATGGGTTCAAAACCCTAATTTCTGGGTCATTTTGACTGTGACACTGCCCTCTCATTGTTATACACAATTTATACCTATGGATAAGTATATATTCCCTAAGTGGGTAGTTACACTTAGAACAACTGAAGTAAAGATGTTTAACATTTTCCTACAATAAACAAATAAGATAAAAGAAACTACTTGTGATCCTTCACTTCCTTTGATCTCCTTTGAGTTGCTCCCATCGCTCCCACTCAAACTAAATTCGCTCAATTGGTACCTACCAACATAAACAAAATATGACAACAATCAAAGCATATGATCTATTTATTGTAAACAAATGGAATCGATAACATTTGAACATACATTCATGATAGATATAGGCAAAAGTATTGGAAAAGGAACAAACAACTTTATTGATTGGTAGAAGGAGAAGTTACACCCAATGTGGTTCGATCTCATGTCACTCATCCAGCTTAGTCCAAGTCCTCATCACACCAATAGCAACATCAATCCAGCAGCATAACATTACTTTTACAATGATTTCAAGTCTCTAAAGCAACAATATTTCTCTATATTATCCAAGCTCCTTTGGCTCTATGATGGGAGGCCAATTTATAGATGAATGCAAGTGGTTTTGTCATTAATATGGCATTGAATGGTTTTCCATAATTGGATGACTAGTCTCCATGTTCAAAGGGATGAGAGGATAGAGGATTATATGATCCAAGACTATCCTAAGTCGAGCTCATCTTGATAGGATAGGAGTTGGGTTACTTCTAGAAGGATTAAGGGAGAGTCTCCTGTAACAAAATGGAAGTCGCTGCGGAGAAGCAAGAAGGTTATCCAACACTTTTTTGGCTTCATCTATAAAGGGAAAAAGGTGAATGGGGATATTCCCTTCGCATAACCTATAGGGAAACTTAACTTTATCACTTCTTTCCATGAACTTTACTACCACTAGTTGATGGTGTGTCACCAACATTATCTCCAGAAGTTGATGACACAGGATGATGTGAACGAGAAGACCATTATTCTAATATCTGAGGAATACCATAACAATTTCGAAGAAGATGGTCTCCCGTACAAAGTTTGCAAGGATATCGAAGTTTGTGAGGCTTATCAGACAGTTTCTCATCAGAAGTTGCATTGGAAGCAATGGTTACTTGGTTGCCCCCCTGCTGAATTTTATTCTTCTTCTTCTTCTTCTCCACTTGGTTACTAGTGTCAATACTTTCACTTGGCAAAGAGGAAGAAGGGGAGGAAGAAACAACCAACGAAGAAGGTAAAGGGTCAATGTTAGGATCAACTGAAGGTTGATTTTGTCTAGTTGTAGGAATATTTAGTTGCAGGGCCAAGGAGGTTGAGAACAACCATACTGGAAAGCCAATGGTAAGTCCTGGAAGGGACAATGTAGCCATATAAGGAGCACTAATATTTTCAAAAGGAGGAAAAGGACTAGGATTCCCATCAAAAGGAATTCCTTGATCGGTGGACTCTGGGATTGTTGCCATATGTCTCAACCTAAGATCAACTAAGGAGTGACGTGGAGGATATTATCCATAGACAATTAATTTTATTTTAATCAAAATAACATAACAAAACAAAAGAGGGATAATATAGGCAAAAGGATTACCAAGTAACTGTGAACTGCAATATACTTCCTCAGTAAACCAAGGAATTAACATACGTGCAGGCAATCTCCCTGAATGATGTTTTTTGTGTATCACAGTATACAAGGTGGCCGACTAAGTTACCTATGGATGGATAGGAACCTAATTTAGTCCACCCAAATATACTTGAAATTACGTGGAGGCCCAATCCGTGTTAGCGCTATATAATGCAAAACCGCACAGTGAGAGCATTCCCTTATACTTTTCGTACTATAACACCGCCAGATATACTCGAAGGTACATGGATGAGCTACGATATACTTACGTACGTGGAATGAGGTATCACACTTGGAATGTATCGTAGACTGTTAGTGACAACTACTATGTTTAACGACACCAGAACACGTCTCTAGCCTAGACCTCTAAATGTTATGCATTAAATTACAATGCTCCATTAGGTTAATTGAGATAAATTTTAGTCGATCTTGTTTAAAAGTTTTCCTTTTAAGTTGACCGCGCGATGTTTCTAAAACTCCTAGAATGCAACTAAGATGAGAAACATTCTTTTCATTTATTTAAACAATGAAAACTGTAACTAAAAGGGATAGAGAAATCAGAATATTTAAACAAAGTGCATAGAGCACATCTAATGCAACCTTCCCTATACCATTCCTACAAGCACACAAAAACTTCTAAATGCATTATGAATGTTTTTATTTTCATTCCTTTAATGTTTAGATGAACATAAAGAAACTAAATGCACAAAAGGTCAATTAATGCTTTTCACAAGAAACAAATACTTTACGACAATTTCTTTTTCAGAAAAGTAAAGACTAATCAATGTAAGCTAACTTTGGGATTGATTCGAAAATGATAAAGAAAACATAAAGAAACATTGAACAAACAAAGCCAAAGTGGGCATGGAAAATAAATTCTAATTTGGACTTCAGAGACAGAGAAACATTGACCATTCAACAAACAAAATGTGAAACAGTTTGGAAAAAATCAAGCAAGAAGATATATTTTTGGCTTGACAGGGACTAGTGTAGCCCTGAGTGGGAGACAGTGCATTGCAGAGCACTATCTCTAGGCTAAGGCTGCTCTACAGAGCACTATGTCAAGAACCATAGTCCATTGATGCCAGAGAGCACTATTAACACACAAATAAGCACACATTTTGACCAAACAAGCTTCAAAATGACTTAATATAGGTAAATGAACTCAAGAAATGTCTTCTGGTCCTACTAAGATAAGGGATAACTACCATGAATGATGGTCGTTCCCTAGTATGGTCACTAATTTGTTATATAGAATTTATACCTACGGATAAGTATATCTTCCCTAAGTGGGTATTTACACTTAGAACAACTGAAGTAAATATGTTTAACCTTTTCCTACAATAATAGATAAGATAAAAGAGCCTACTTGTGATCCTTTTCTTCCTTTGATCTCCTTTGAGTTTCTCCTGTCGCTCCCGCTCAAGCTGAATTATCTCAATTGGTACCTACCATCATAAACAGAAGATGACAAAAATCAAAGCATATGACCTAATTATTGTAAACAAATGGAATCAACAACATTTGAACATATATTCATCATAGATACAAAAAAAAGTATTGGAAAAGGAACAAACAACTTTATTGATTGATAAAAGGAGAAGTTACACCCAATGTGGTTCAATCTCATGTCACTGATCCAGCTTAGTCCAAGCCCTCATCACACCAATAACAACATCAATCCAACACCATAACATTACTTTGACAATGATTTCAAGTCTCTAAACCAACAATATTTCTCTATATTATCCAAGCTCCTTTGGCTCTATGATGGGAGGACAATTTATAGATGAATTCAAGTGGTTTTGTCATTAATATGGCATTGAATGGTTTTCCATAATTGGATGATTAGTTTCAATGTTCAAAGGGATGAGAGGATAGAGTATTAGATGATCCAAGGCTATCCTAAGTCGAGATCATCTTGATAGGATAGGAGATGGGTTCCTTCTATAATGCTCTAGAATCAAGGAATATTCCCATAATCCTATGCCAATTTCACTCATCCACACCCACTGCAGGCTTAAGTGGGCCTAAGTGCAATGAAACGTAGGTTTGAATGGGCCTACATACTATGCAGAGTAGTTGCCCCTAACCAAGAGTGCCTTGGTGTCCCAAGGAGGCATTTTAGGAGGGTTTCAAACTAGGAAACTTTTATGGATGAAAGCACTCAATGAAGTGGCATGTCTAGGGCATGTAGCAGCTGAACTATGGTTTTATAGACCCTATTTACACTGATATGATCGTCGAGATTGATGTGCCTAAATAGACCTATAACATTGATGTTGATGGCAAGTTGCACCATATGAGCCTTGCACTGCCAACACAGTTTTTTCTTAGATACTCGCATTGAGCGCTAAAAGGAAAGTTTTCCCAAAGTGGAGGAGAATATTTTTGACCTAGAGGCTTCCAAAACGATGAGTTGGATGATGTTCGTTGTGGATGTGGTCAAATTCTCCCAATATTAGCCTTTGATCTTATCCCTATGAGTTTCCTCCTTAATATGAGGACCTTCCCCTATATTTGGTGAGATCCTAACTCCCTCTACCTGCCTATAAATTCATCCTCCACCATTCCCAAATGGTTGTTCTTTGACTATTTTCACCCTTATGCTTAGATAGTGCCTACATGCTATTCACTTTCGCTTGGAGGAGGAGTGATTGGAGAGCTTGAGATTGGACTTGGACATTCACTAAAGGAGGGCTACTAACATCAAGGCCTAGGTTGTATGCTTCCTCTTTTTTGTTTATTAATATATACAACTACTGATTCACTTTCCATAAATTCTTATGTCAATGCTTCATTTATCTTAATGCTCCGTGATCTGTTAAGTTGATTACATTTGATTATGCTTGTTGCACTTTTATACTTTGTTGTGTTTTTGGCCTCTGGTATAGGTATTCAAATGTCGTGAGTAGCAAGGACTGGGCCTAAGGAGAAAATGATCAAGATCTTCAACAAATGACTACATTATAGCATTAGAGCAAGGTAGGTCTCGTTCCTCTTCTCTTATTTTGTTTGTAATCTAGGAAAGTGTTTTGTAGATTATCTCATTTGTTGCTAGACCCACTCATTGGGCTAGATGGATCCTCTCTTTCTAGAGAGAGGATTTACTTACTCAACTACTAGTGGGTTGAGTCAACTATCTCCTCCAATAGGTTGTTATCTAATAACTTTATGTAGGAAAAGTGGCCTAGTATGAGCTTCGCTCTAAAAAATGATGCATATATTTCACCCTAGATTTTAATTTACATCCTTTCACTTTATGGGTGTACAAACCCTCATTTAATTCTCCATATAGTTTCTTTTTTATTATTCAATGCTTTTATCACTTTTATTTAATGTAATAATAGTTTGGAATTTTATATTTAATATTAAAATAGATTATTTTCATGAGTAATTTAATATGATGGACATCAAATTAACTACATATACAAATAATATCATAAATAAAAACACACACATTAAGCTCAATACCAAAATTTATTTCTTACATTTGATTACAAATATAATAATATAAATACATTTTATTCTAAAGAAACTCTCAAAAAATACTTGTAGGTTTTAACCTCGTACAGAAATTACCTGCATACGAATTCTAAAACACAGAAAATAAACAATGCGAGAGCATAACACATAAAACACATATAAACAGAAATTTTCCCATGGATCCCAAAAGCAGGACTACCAGCTTGATTTTTCATTATGTTCCATTCAATGTTATAATACATATCTATACATGCAAAAGCATCCAATACCATGGACCGAAAACCATCGCGTCGAAAACCATGGACCGAAAACCATCGCGTCCAAAAAACATGTGCGAAAATCATGCACAAAACCATAGGTGGGTCTGCCGAACCTAATGTAGGTTCAAAAACCAAAATTTTCTGGGGCGCTGCCCCAGACCCCATAAAGTGGGGTTACCTGCACCCCTCAAACCCCCTATGGCCCCACCGCTATGCAATCGGCGCAACAAAAGGGGGGCTCCACCCCCCCTCTAACCCCCCGTTAACTACGTGGGCTAGTTGTGGAAAGAATATAACACAACCCAACATTCTCCCACTTGTTGTTTTCTTTCCATAGGGCGCCATAAGAGAGCTTAGTCATTTATCTAGCCCTGCAATGCCCATTGTTTCTCTACACCAAGAGAACTTCTCAGAGCTCACAGATTTTGTCAATGCATATGCAGTATTCTTTAAAGCTTCCACCTTTACCAACAACACCTTTTTGTCTTCTATCATATCCCTTACAAAGTGATACTGAACATCAATGTGCTTTGTCTTTGAATGGTAAGCAGGGTTCTTTGCCGAAAAAATTTCACTTTGGTTGTCACAGTCTATCCTTATAGCTCCCTGTACTAACCCCATACTTGAACACAATCTCCGCAACAAAACTGCTTCCTTGCTTGCATGAGTGGTTGCCATGTATTCTACCTCTGAAGTTGATAGTGGTACTACAGATTGTTTCTTACTCATCCAACTGACTGCACCTCCAAATAGGTTAAACACATACCCACTTGTAGATCGTCTCTGATCCAGATCTCTAGCCCAATCCACATCAACAAAGCCATGAATATCCAACACTCTCTCAAATGCTGGTCTTCCTTGATAGCACAAACCATAATCATTAGTGCCACACAAATACCTGAAAACCTGCTTCACTGCTGTCCAATGCTCCTTCCCTGGTTTTGACATAAACCTGCTCAATACTCCCACTGCATGTGCAATGTATGCTCTAGTATAGACCATCTCATTCATCAGGCTACCAACTGCACTTACATATCGAACACGAGACATATCCTCTTCCTCTTCTTGTGTCATGGGACACTGTTCAACAGATAACTTTACACCTATAGGAATAAGAACCTTCACCAGTTTACTATCCTACATATTAAATCTCTGCAATGTTTTCTCGACATACTTCCTCTGGTTTAACCAGAGCTTCCTCTTTGCCCAATATCTTTTAATTTCCATGCCCAAAATATAGTTTGCAGCACCAAGATCTTTCATGTCGAATTTGGAGGACAATTGGGTTTTCAAATCCTAGATAATTACTTTGTCATTTCCAACCAGCAACATATCATCCACATACAAGACCAAATAAATAACACGGTCACCAATTAATTTAAAATACACACAGTGATCTACTTTGCTTCTGGTGAAGCCAAGTCCCTGTATAAATGTATCAAATTTCTAATACCACATCCTTGGTGACTGTTTTAACCCATACAGAGACTTCTTTAACTTGCATACTAGTTCTTTCTTACCCTTCACCGCAAAGCGTTCAGGTTGCTTCATGTAGATCTCCTCTTCCAGATCCCCATGAAGAAATGTTGTCTTCACATCCATTTGTTCTACCTCAAAATCAAAAGCAGCAACAACAGATAAAAGTAATCTAATAGAAGCTACCTTGGCAACAAGAGAAAAAATATCACCAAAATCAATTCCCGGCACGTGGGAATAACCTTTTGCTACCAATCGAGCTTTGTATTTCTCCACCTTTCCTTCTGCATTTGTCTTCTTCTTGAACACCCATTTGCTGCCAATGGGTTTCCTTCCAACCAGCAACTCCACCAGATCCCAAGCCTCATTTTTGTGCAAAGATGCCATTTCATCAACCATGGCCTTTTTCCAGAGTTTTCCATCCTCTGAATCTACTACTTCCTTCACAATTCTGGGATCATTATCAGTAATAGATAAAGAAAAATTTGAATAGAAAGCAGATGGACTATACCTTTTTGGCTGCCTTCTTTCTCGAACTAATCTTCTCACACTCGGATTTTGTGGCTCTTCATCTTCTGATTCCTCCTCTGCTGTAGAGTCTAATTCTTCCTTCTTTAGCTAAAACTCTATCTTCTCAGGTTCCTCTGGTTGGACTTCATGTTTAATAACATCTTTCCCCTCTTTGAACACCACATCTCAGATGTACACAACCTTTCTTGTTACTAGGTTCCAAAGCTTATAACCCTTTAAACCATCCTTATACCCAATAAAGATACACTTTTCAGATTTACTATCCAACTTGGTTCGTTTCTCCTTTGGAACATGTACATATGCATCATATCCAAATACCCTCAAATGTGAAAGAGAGGGTTTCTTACCAGTCCATACCTCTTGTGGAGTCAGATCCTCCAACGTTGATGAAGGTGATCTGTTGACCAGGTAACATGCTGTCTCCACCACCTCTACCCAGAATTCCTGTCCTAACCCGACACCACTGAGCATGCTTCTTGCCCTTTCCATCAACATCTTGTTCATTCCTTCTGCAACTCCATTTTGCTGAGGTGTATATGAAATAGTCTTCTGCTGTGCTATACCACACTTCTTACATAATTCTTCAAATTCCTTACTGCCAAATTCTCCACCATTATCTTTCCTCAGCACCTTTATCTTCTTCTCTGTCTGGTTTTCCACTAGAGCCTTGAATTCTTTAAACCTGTCAAAGGCTTCAAATTTCTTTTTAAGGAGATATATCCATGTATTCCTTGAGAAGTAATCTATAAATGATACATAGTGTTACCACAAAACCTTCTCCTGATAGGCTACTGATCAGGAAGACCTTGAGTAACTATTTCAAACCAAATTTTGGCTGAGGCTTAGCCTCCCCAACCTGAGAGGGCTCTCTCACTAGGTTAAAGATTTTAGTAAAAGATTAGATGGCTAACTCTATGAAACAAGTAAAGGAGTATGAATGGTTGAACACAATCAATAAACATCCATTGGGCTTATAGAGTCAGAAAATGTTTAGTATGACAACAATATTAGCGTAACATGGAAATCAGGGCATAAAGAGTTCAATATATTAGTAACACATAAGAACATATAGGTAACATAGTTTACAAATGCATGAAAGAAGTTAGGGCAATGCCAATGAGTTCTAAGTAACATACATTCATTCCACTGCAAATGAAAAAATGAGGACAATCATAAGACAATCAAGCATTGAACTCTCTTTTGAATCCTGAGTAGTAAAGCCAGACTCTGTATTACATAAAAAACATAGTCTTCTACAATGACACAATATGAGTGTTTTTCTCAAAAATTTCCAACCCTTGGTGCATTACACCTCTTGTCATATATATAGTTCATTACAATCTTGTATTCCTTCCTCCAGCATGAGGGGAATTCGAATTTTACATGACCTGACACCTATTGATACTTAAACAAACTATTAATTACGACTAACTCTTAACTAACAGTCCTAGAGACTAATACAACTAGGAGTGCAACTCCTTATTATGTTGGCAACAACCTTGGCTGTGAAATAAATTCGGTTTTTAACAGCTTCTCCTTCTTAACTTCAAACTTGGTGATGTCCACAACCCCCCAGCTAGCCTTCAATACCTTCTCCTTCAACTGCCCTGAAAACTAGGAAACTGTCCCCTGCTCTGTTCTAGCTGAAAAATAGGTGTTGGGATAGAGCTTATTTCTCCCCATCAAAAATGTATTTTGCAAACCTGAAGGAGGAGTTTGTAGACCACTCTGTGCTGAAAAAAAACCTCTCTTGGTATTTTTGCAATACCTTTCCTACTGCCCAGAAACTGTCTCTGAATATCAGGTGTAAACTGGAAAATTGTGATTTCTGAAAAACTGCTCCTACAGCAGTTTCGTAGTGAAATTTGAGTCATCCACTTCTCCCATATCATAAATAATTTGAAGAAACTCAAAGCGTTTTTTGTAGTTCAATATGTTAGGAATACAAACCTCTTTCATTTTTCCAAAATATTCTTTCAGCTGATCAAGAGACCTCTTGGAAGTTGACTACTTAAAATAGTTTTTCTGCTGAAAAAGGTTGCTTCAGTGATTTCGTAGCGCAAGGTTTGGTATGTGTATATGTATTCATTTCTTGAATTTACCTTTTGCTTAGGGCTCAAACCTTCTCAAGTGATCTTATTACACCTCTGCATCAGCATCCCTTTCAAAATAATCCGCTTTTTCTTTCAAGATATATCCTAAAAAAAAAACAAAATTGCAGTTACAATAGTTTCGTAGTGCGCTATGAAACTGTTGTGGAATACATGTCACCTAGAACAGTTTTTTCCAAAAACTTTCCTCCTTAGGATTCTTCTCAGCTATTTCCTTATTCCAATATGCCACATATACTTGAGATTACCCATCCATAAAACAACTTCAAAAAGTAATGTCCTAGCTTCAATCAAAATTGTGTTAAGGTTTCATCACTTACTACCCTATTCCTTTGTGCTGAGGCTGTCCTCCAAATTTGCTCAGTTGAATCTCTAGGTCCTCAATTTTCTTGTTCATCACTCTAATATTGGTTCTAAGCCTGTCATTAATCCATCTGATGTATCTTGCCTCTTTAATGGCATGGACAATCCAGGTGAATTATTGGGCCTTTCTGCTCACTACTTGAGGTTTTGAATTTCCTTCATGTTCCCACAGGGCCTTCATTTTGTTCAAGTTGGCTATCTAAAATACATGTTTCCTTATCCTTTTCTTAATTTTGTCAATCTCAAGATTTGCAAGCTTCAATTTCTTTTTTCTTCCGACATTTCTCCTTTGAAATGCCTGTAAAGGAGACTTGGAAAAACTTGCCCTGTTTTAGTTTGAACACTCCCTCACTTGAGTTGAAATGGAGAACTACCTCGGTTGAGCCTTCAAAGAACTCTGATGTATGCTAATCATGAGCTTGCCAAGTGCTTCTTATGCATGAAAGGAACATGAAAATGACCAGGACCAATTCACCCTTACCTTTTCTTTTTGAAATTTGAAAAGAGTGCATACAAAGACCCATAACGAATCTAATCATGAGAGTGAATGGCTGCATGTGATGGGTAAGGTTCATGGACTGACACCTAATGATGAAACATTAACAAATTCAATTTCATTTGATAACTAGACTCGATTTGACACAAATCCCCGATTTCGTAGCGCATATAGTGCATTTTCTGAGTTTTGCGCTACGAAAACTCCTAGGCAATTTCGTAGCACATGTCAATTTTGAAACAACCTAACACATGACACTTTTGAAATAATGTGGAATCTATGATAGTAGAAATAAGGTTGTTGACCTTTATTTAATAATGGAAACAAGACTCCAACTCTGTGATTTAGACTCTAAAACAAAAACAATAAAAAATGACTTGACCATGTTTAACATAAAAACTTTGGAACCATGCGGGCTGTCCAAAATTTAAAATTTTTTTATAGTGATAACAGTGGTTCCACTTTGGATAGTGTGCCCTTGTGGCACACTAATAACCTGCAGTTCTAGTGCTACTATCCATCCTTTAGAATAAAATTCTGAAATCCCAAGCTTTAATGATTTCTGCAAGAGGGACTCAATTGGCACCTACTAAAAAATGCTCAGTCAACCTACCCTAAGCTTATTTGCACATTCCTACCTACCCTATCAGCTACAATTTCCACTTTAGGTCAGGCAACATGATATTTCCAATAAAGCCAATCAGTTGTCTTTTCAGATATTTGAGGCTCTTGACTACATTTGACCTCAAAATAACCATGATAGTGAGATGACCAAATCAACTTATATTGTATCTGATCTTCATAATGCAAATGAAAATGAAATACTAGTGTGCAAAGCTTTGCCATGTATTCATTTATAGGGTCAAAGAGGACATGGTTATTTTGATGATCATCATAACATTCTATATCTTCAGACAACTGATTTTCAGCCACACACGATTCCTTTGATATGCTATCCAACTGCTTTTCTGAATGATTCCCACAAACAATGTAATTTTCCTCATTATTAAGATCATTCATTGATGTAAGCTGTTGCAAAGTATGACATAAAAAATCAACCTTTTCCTCTGCCTGAGGGTTATAAAAGCTATCTTCCAGTACTTCTTCTTGGTGTTTGCAATCATTTTCATACTCTTTATGATCAAAAGACTGGCAAGTTTGCTGCATCTTTACATTAATCTCAGAGGATGTAACATGATTTTCATAAGTAAACCCCTGCTGATTTTCATGTTGCATGTCATGGGATGTTATCCTTTCTTCTAGTTGTTGAAATGTATTGTTATGAAGAGCCTCTAAAATTTCTTCATCCATAAATTCATCATCATCATAACAATCCTCCAAATATTGAATAAAACACACAAAATGTTTACAACAATCTTTGACCAGCAATAAGGAGGGATGACACTCTTTATACATGTCATAGAATACATCATGGAAATCAACAAGATAATATAATGAACCATTTTCCAAGCTTTTATACCAAGACCGTGCTTTTCCTTCTAAAGTGGTCATGTTACAGGGAAAAGTGTCTACACAGAACTTCTTATCCCACTAAGGTGTGGTAGCTACCTTAGAAACAAACAAAGTAAAGCTACTTTCGTTTCTCCTTTATGAAATATAGATGAGAGAAGAACAAAGAATACCAACCTCTGTCTTGCGCTTATCTCCTAGTTCGATTCCTCTCTCTCTTGATAGTCTTTCGCTACTTGCTCCCTTGTACGCCCAGCTTCACAGAGTACCTGTAGGATAACAATAGCATAACACTATACAAGAACATGGATCTATAATCATAAACAATCTAGGATCAGATGTAAATTGACCATACAAATGCATAAAACATAAATGACACAAGAGTATGGAGGAAAACTTGAATAGCTTTTATTGATAATCAAGAAAGAGCCAAGGGAGTTACAACCAGTTGTTCTGACCCAACATCATCCTCTTAGCAAGTAAGCCCTTCTTCACCTCATACAAAGCTTAGATCACCCAACACTATGATGTTGTCTCAAGAAACCAACAACAATTCCTTACAAGATGCAAAATTCCAGCCTCCTGGATCTCTGGGATGAGGGATCCATATATAGATATCTGTAAGGGAGATGAGTTAGCTTGTGATTTGATTAGTGTCTTCCCTCTGATAGTTCTTACTTCCACTTGGAGATTGATGATCTCTTACTCATCCTTGGTCGAATTCAGAGAGGCAAGTGTCACAGGAGAAGTTTCTGGAAAATTCCATGCCTCTCCACCTCGCGGATTGACACTTCCATTTGTCACTTCTCGCCCATCGCACCCCTTAGAAGGGATTTTTGAATTGCAACGCACCCACATAGTGTACTTAGGTGAGATGAAACGCACTTTGCCTATGGAGCAGCTAAAATGATCCTATTTTGACCAGTTTTGAGCAGTTTTTCATGGAGAACTTCTGGGAGAAGCTGTAATCAGTTGACCTTGTTCCTTTAGGGGTTAGAACAACACTTTTAGGGACTTAGGAGCCCTTGGTTTATGGAAATTTCATGCTTGGGGTTGCAGTGCCCAAAAATGTCTATAACAGTTGCCCCCTAAAGCATGAGGTCGTTAATCTTTTGATGTCGGGTGAAATGCTTTATTATGAGGATCCGAAGTTCTTTCAAGCTGGGAGGAGACCTGTAATAAGATACAATACAATACATTATCTTCATAATATTTTCATGATCTAGCTGAGGTGGGCATTCCCATGCTCAGCTTTATAAATTCATTTTCATGTACATAGGACATACAATTGTTTGAGTGTAGACTGATGATTCTGGTAGAGCCATCATCCCTTTGATTGGATGATTATCTGTGAAGCAATGATGTACATTTGATGTCTTTATTTCCCTGAATATATATCGCAGCCCGGATGGATGAAACTAGATCTGGGGTCTTCAATCTCGTTCGATCTTCACTTGAAGTACAATTCTATCCATGTGAGAGATGTTCTGGAGTCGAACATGGAAAGACATCGCCTGATTACCAACCAATGATGTAAGTTGTTAACAGGTGTGAGAGGAATCACCGATAATGATAATGACCCTCAAGGTACTGCAGTACAATTCACGTGGTGTGAATAAAGGACTTGGTGTCGAACACCACGCAAAATCTTTCGTTCGAAGGCCATTGATGTAAACCTGTTGCCGGAAGTGAGAAACTTGCCATTGAGGCATGCAAGCTTCAAAGTACTAAACGGGGTGTTCCTAGATCGACTTCTTGGATAATGAGCTGATGTAGACAAGAAGCGATCCATCACAGGAGGGCCTTAATGAATCCCACCTCAATGACACGGAACAGAGCAAATGATTTTAATGGAGGTGAAAACGATCTGATGACATAAGGTTTAGGGTGGCGGTCATGAAAGAATGGAGTGTAAATGTATTGTAGCGGATGAGACACAGGTGAATTCTCTGAATGACTTCTCTTGAACATATCGGCAACATTGACGTGATGGATTGGTAGCATTAACCCCAAATGTGGATGGTGTGATGGGACCATGGTGATGTGACCAGTGAATGAAACAACCCAACCCGACTTGGATGCGGAGTGAAAGTGTCATGTTCAAGAGCGACTTGCTACCAACAAAGTTTCTTCAAGTTTTCTTCCCAATTTTTCCCCAGTCATTGCTGACCAGTACCTCTTTATTTTTGTCAAGCTTGAGGAGGATAACATATGCTTGTTCTATAATTTTCCCTTCGAGCAAACCCATCGCTATGTTTTAACGAGCCTAGCGATAGTGAAACTTGTTCTTGTCTGCTATGGACAAGTTTGTCGCTATTAAGTTTTAACGAGTTTAACGACAAAGATAACTCGGTCCTTTTCAATTTTAGAGAGTCTGAAAAGGGGCGTAAAGGAAACTCCAAAATTCCTTTTTCGTCATCTAATCCCTTAAGTTCGAAAAAGTATAAAACAATACAGAAGGGATGAATTTTCGATACTTTTAACGAGCCGAACAAAACAAGCACTCGATCTTTTTGTGTAATAATCCCTCAGGTCCAAAAAGATTAAAATATAAAGGAGGGATAGCACTTCCGGTCCCTTTAACGAGCTGGAGAGGCCAATGGCTCAGCAATCTTTTCATATTTTACGAGTTAGTTGAAAAGAGCTTAAAGGAGACTCGTCTTTTGAGGAACGAGTGATAAAATTGGGTAGCAGCTGATTCCAGGTAAGGTTTGGAATTTTCTAATCACGGCAGTGTTACAAGGATAGCTAGTGGGATCACTCTTCACAACTGTTCCTCAAAAGGGGTAAACAATCAAATGGAGGTGAATGATCGGCCAATACAGAGTGGAGGTGATGATGAGAACACGACCAAGGCTTTAAAGGCTGAAGTACTACATTCACGATGGTTATTTACCGGGAAATAGTTCATTTTTTAATGAGTTTAAATGCGGGGAGAAACATTTGCTCATGAATTATGTTTATTTTTTAACGAGCTTGAACTATGTGCTAAAACTACTCGATACAACGGTCATTTCTTGACTTTACCATAAATAGCTTTGTTCTTTCAAAGGTTGTACTGCATTTTCAATTGCTTCATCAAACTAGTTAGAAATAAACCATATATGTTTGAAAAATGAGTTAGAACACTAATATTTTACTCGAACTACGTAAAAAGTAATGTAAAAGTGATTTTACCTCTCATTTTACCATTTGATTTGAACTTTGGTTTGTTGAAGCTTTGGAGGTGCTTTTCCCCCCTTGATTTTCATCAGCTGATTTCGAGAGATTCTATGGACGATTCTCGGCACCGTCTGGACCAGGTAGGAGCTAAACCTGAGCTCTTTCATTTCATGCTTTCCATTTTGCATTCTGAGCTTGATTCCTGGTTTTTCTGAGCCTATGGGGTTTGAAAAACTCGCCTTGGCTTCAGTGCACCCCTTGTGCATCGAAAGGTGCTTGGATGTTAGCCTGTCTACTAGATAACTGACATGCAATGCACCCAGAACACTACTGTAGGTGCGATGGGCGCAAGGAAGGAAGTTTATGCACAGTTTTTGATGGAAATTTTGCCTGTCTCTTACCAAAATCAGGATCTAACTCTTCTCTTGTTTTTTTTCAGAGATTTTTGGAGCAAGATGACTATTGCATGGCAAGAACGTGAGCATGAAGAAGAGGACATGCTTGCTTTACATGATCCGGTTACAGTAAATGCACTGCGGAACTATGGCTTGCTGAAGCGTTTCCGCATTTCTAGCATGAGACAACAAATCAACTTGCCGCAGTATTTGCTCGATGCTTGGGATCCTACCAGCCAGGTGTTCCAGATTAGGGGCAAATCCATCCCCTTGACTGAAGTGGACATCCATTTCTTGACTGGCTTGTCGAGGCGGGGTGCCCCCATCTCTTTATCAGGTTCAGCCCGAGGAGGTGAATTTGTGAGAGATTATGTTTTCCGGTATTGCAGAGAGGGATCTCAGCCGAGTAAATATGGCAAGATCATCATCCGTGATGTCACTGACAGGTCCCTCAGGACTATTCTGTTCACTTTTGGTAGGGTGGCTAGTGGTGCGGCTCTTCATGTAGCCAACTGATCTTATATGCAGTATGCCTTGGAATGTCTCCAACCGAAGGTGTTCAACTGGTGCGACGCAGTACTTCTTGTGATGAAAGAACAGTTGACTAAGGTGAAGAGTGGGAGGTTGAAGAACTTTGGGTATGGTTCTATCTTGACCGCCTTTTCCTTGGAAAAGATACCACTAATGCAGCCCCAATATATTGCACTCAATTTACCTTCACCGACTGAACCACATATGTAAAGATGGGTCGACCATATGTCTAGGCATGCTGGTCAGTCTCAGATTTCCTTTTCTGATACCTTCTTTGAGTGGTTCGATCATCAGGAGATGGTTTATTCCGAGTATCCATATGCTGGTATGGACTTCCGGGGTGACCCAAATTTAGTACTGCTGGTTGGCGAATAGTGGGGTGCCATTGGTAAATTCTTTGACCATATTCCTGTTTATTGTTTTTCTTTTATAATGTACTTGTGCTTTATTCTATCAAGACTAATCAAACTCATGTGTTCATGCAGATGTTGGTCCCATTCGGCTAGTAGTACGCCTGAGAGTGCCAGCTGCCGCCCCAGCAGGAGAGGCTGTTGGAAGGGCTATCCTTCGCGACCTCGATGTGGCCGAGACTCTCACAGCATTACAGGACTAGGTCGAGGGCCTCACTCTCGGTATTCTAGATGTGAGGACTGACGAGCTGCCCTTGAGGTTGCAGCGGCATACTACTGGTGTGCCAAGACGATGGACTCGGCTCTTACGCATGATCACACAGGCTGTGACTTGCTATCACGAGCACCATTAGACTAGGGTGCCCCCTAGCGTTTTGAGTTTTGGGTCATTTGACCAATTTTGTCTTGGTTACAAAACATTATGTGTAAACCATAAATAGTTATATATATATTTTTGATTTTCGAAGTTTTATTTTGGTTAAGTTACATGATCCAAATGCAAATATTGATGGTATGCTTCTTTTTATAAATGTTGCAAATGTCTATCTAACACATAATTTGCCAATGAGTCAGTTAATGTGTTTAAGGTTATGGAAATATGCTGATATTGAATAAAATCAAATTTCCTTTCCAAAATCTTAACCCTTAGGAACATGCGATAAATAGCTGGATTTCGGACAGAGTAGATACCAGTGAGTTGTAGTATGATGAGTTGTGAGTCTAGCCTGACAATCAGTCGGCGTATACCATGTGTGATGGCATCAGAGAGAATTTCTATCAACGCGCTATATTCAACGATGTTATTCGTTGATTGACCAATACATAGCCCTCTGAAACTTACTGACTCACCGCTTGGATCAAAAATGGCCCAGGCCGCGGAAGATAGGTTCCGCGAACTATGACTCGCTCCATCGGCATATCCAACACATGACTTCAATAGGTTTGACATTTGCAATAAATGTAAAAAGTGGATTGCTTGACCAAAACAAATACTTTACCGAGAGCAAAAACATAACAAAAGCATATAGGTTACTATACTGAATCACGCATAGTAACGCTTGAGGTACAACCCGTTACGAGGTTGTGTCAGTGGAATCCCATCATAATCCATTAACTCGTAGGCTCCTTTTGCTAACACTCGCTTAACAACATAGGGGCCCATCCATAAAGACTTGAATTTACCTGCCACCAATTTATCGGATTCTTGGTCATAAAGCAAGACCAAGTCACCTTCTGAGAAGACACGGGGTTTGACATTCTTGTCGAACTGTGCCTTGACTCGTTTCTTATGGGCTTCTTTAGCCAAAGCGGCATCACGACAGGTTTCATCCAATTGGATTAGTTCCAAGAAACAAGCCTCCTCTTCTAAAGTCCCGGGGAGAAGGTCAATTGCGAGTTTGAGGGATGAGATTTCACATTGGATTGGTAAGACTGCTTCTAGGCCATATACCAGTTGGAAAGGTGTAAACCCGGTTGCATTCCTTACCGATGTTTGCTAAGCCCAAAAGGCTGAGTACAGGATTAGGTGCCAACTTCTTTTGTGAACTCCAATCATCCTTTGCAGCATGTGCTTCAGGACTTTGTTGATTGCTTCAACTTGTCTGTTCGCTTGCGGGTAATATGGAGTAGAGCTGTCATGAGACAACCCTAATTTGGCAGCTAATTCGACCATCATGTGATTATGAAAATTCGATCCATGATCTGTGACTATAGCTTGTGGGATGCCGAATCTGGCAACTACATGATTGAAAAAGAAGAGGGCAGCTGTTTCACCAGTATTATCTAATGTAGGCATCGCCTCGGCCCATTTGGTAAAATAGTCAACTGCGACTATGATATACCCATGCCCCCCGGTCGAGGTGGGGTTACATGTCATGAAATCGATGCCCCATTTGGTGAATGGCCCAATAGCAACTATTGGCTGCAGAGGTGCGGGTGGTCTTCTGGTTTTGCTATCAAAAATTTGACAAGCATGGCAACTTCTGACTGCGGTTATGCAATCTTTGAACATTGTTGGCCAGAAGTATCCTGCTCGTAAAAATTTTTGCGCTGTAGCATAATCGGATTGATGCCCCCCACACGCACCTGAATGACAATCATTCAGGACTTTTTCGGCCTCCTCATGGGTGAGGCACCTTCTCAGAACTGTATCGACACCACGACGGTAAAGTGTATCACCGACGATCATGTAGTCTTTTGCTTGGTATCGATTACGTTTTTGTTCGGAGCGAGAGGTATTTGGCCTATATTTTTGGGTTTGGAGATAAATGATTATATCCCCATACCACAGATTGCTTGAAGATATCAGAAACAAATTTTCATCCACAATCATTTCTTTGGATGTTTCATTGTTGGACGACGATGAGAGATCGCATAATAATTCTGCGAAAACCAGAGCTTTCTTTGACTTGGATTTTACGAATTCCAGATCAAAGTCTTGTAGAATTGCTATCCATTTTGAATATTTTCCCCCCAACAACTGTCGCGACAATATATAAGTCATGGGGTTGCAATCTGACAGAATGGTAGTGTTTCGAAAGAGGACATAGTGTCGAAATATCTGTATCGCTTGAACAGCTGCGAGCGCTAGCTTTTCAACATAAGAATATTTGCTTTCTGTATCATTTAAGTTCTTACTTAAATAATATATAGGATGTTCAATTCCGTTGTCTTCTTGAACTAAAACCATTGCGATGGTTTTATCCGCTGCATCCAGATACAGGTTAAAGTCTTTTTGATAATCAGGAGCATATATTAATGATGCTTTCATTAGGGATTCTTTTAAAGCATCAAAGGAAGCTTGCACAACCTGATCCCAGACAAAGGGTACTTCCTTTTTTAAAAGACGCGTATAACCTTTAGCAAGTTCGACGTAATTTGGAATGAACCTCCTTAGAAAGTTTGCTTTCCCTTGGAGTTTCTGAATCTGAAGCAAATTCGAAGGTGGAGGCAAATTTATGATTGCCTGAACCTTACATGGGTCGAGACGAATCCCGTCTTTCGAAACTACAAAGACAAGTAAACGACCAGAACTGACACAAAATACACATTTGTGTGGATTGAGTCGTATCTTGTAGTGTCGGCAATGTAGGAATATCGCTCTTAAATGCTGTGGATGATCAGTCCGCTTTTGCGAATGAGCCAGAAGGTTGTCGAGGTATGGTTGAACGATGTTTTTGATTTCATGGAAGGCATAATTCATTGCCCTCTGAAATGTTGCCCCTGCGTTCTTTAAACCAAAGGGTAATTTTTGATATGCGAATGTGCCCCACGGAAAAATAAATGTAGTCTTTGACTGGTCCTGTGGGCGGATATTTATTTGATTATACCCGGAGAATCCATCCATAAATGAAAAGATTTCACATCCGGCGCATTCATCAATTATCTGGTCGATGAAGGGTGTAGGGTAGTTGTCTTTTGGACAAGCTTGGTTTACATCCCTATAATCGATGCACACTCTAATTGTTTCTTGTTTTTTCATAACAGGGACAATATTCGATACCCAATCGATTAGAGGAATCGGGTAAATGAAACCAGCATGGAGAAGTTTTTCAACTTCTGCCTTGATGGCAGCAGCTTTCTTGGGGTGCACCTGCCGTAGCCATTGTCGTACTGGTTTGACATCTGGATACATCTTGATTTCATGTTCAACGATACTCAAGTCAATGCCTGGCATTTCATTATATGACCAAGCAAAGACATCTCTGAATTCGCGAAAAAGAGCGTTATATATTTCCAGTTCTGAAGGAGAACAACATTTGCCAACATAAATATTCTCTACAACATCTGTTTTGGTTGAGATATTTATGGCGATAGTCTCTTCAATTTTGGACAAGTTTTGCTCGGAATCCACCGTGTTTACAGTATTTGATAGAAAATCAAATACTGAAGGATGACAAAGTTCATCAGGAGTATTTTCTTCATAATCCGGAAGAAGGGAACGATGGTGGTAATCTTCCCATGGTGCCCCTTCAATTATCATTGATTGAACAATTCCCTCGTTGGTGACATGCACTCGCGACCAAGGATCTGAAGGGGTGCCATATTCCTTAGACCTATCTATCCAAACGCTTGAAGAGCGTTGATTTGGGTTTGCCTCCCATGCTAGGAACATTGATTGCTACAATATTTCTGTTGGGCTTGGAGGCAATACCTACACATGATCCATGTTGATATCGTTTCCTGAGATATTTTTAATTGAAGATATCATATTGCAGGTTCCTACCGACGCTACTTCCACCAAATTGATTGGAGGTGGAAGGGCAAAAGTTCCCATTAATATAGGGTCTTTTAGTAGGCCTACTCTGATATTTTGAAGCAAATGGGGGCTTCCATGGATCATTGGAATGCTTCTCATAACTTGAGAACCATTGGGGAGGAAGTTTTGTTGATCGAAGATTGTAATCCCTCCTTGAAAGGGAAATGCAATCTTCCTAAAATAGGTCGACACAACAGCATCCATTGCATATATCCATGGTCTTCCCAGTAGGATGTTGTAATCGAGATTTCCGTCGATTACTTCAACATCTATTTCTACTGTTTTCCCTCCTAGTTCCACCTTCAAGTTACTTAGAATACCATATGGGGTATATGTTCGTCCATCCAATGCTTTTAATGTCGTCGAAGATCGCGACAAGGTTGGAGATCCTAAAGTTTTCCAGCACCTCATCGACATAATACATGTAGATGTCCCCTCATCAATAATCATTCGATGAACAGTTTTGTTGAGGGCTTTCACTTGAATGAGGAAAGCTAGTTGAGTTGGTAACTAAGGATCGTATCCTTTATGATCAAAGGATACAAGATTGGAATCCTTTGGGTCTATCCCACCGATGGCTGATAAAAAAGCTTGCTTTTGGGATGGGCAATTTTGTAGTACCTCAAGAGTCGACATAGCGAATGGCGATTGGGCCAAATCTTCCACTATATTATAATGTTGTGCTGCTCTAGTACGAGGATTAAACATCGACTTGTGTACTACTCCCTTTGGTGGTTTTATTGTCAACTCAGGAATGATGGGTGGCACAACTTCTGTCGAAGTTGTTGTCGAACTACTAGGTTGATCTTTATCCTTGTTGTTCGACAGCTGTGGATTCCCATAATCTTTGTTCCTTGTCGATATCAAAGCATCATTTTGATGTTTGGAAACCGACAACATTAGCACTTGAGACGAGGAAGAATTTTCACTGTCAACTAGATTTGTTCCTGGATTCGGAAATGGATCAATTAATACTGCTGAGGTCTTTGTATTCTTGAAGAATTTTTTAAGCTCAGCTTTATACGGACAATCTGATGTCCAATGATCCTCATCGCATATAAAGCATGGATGATTTGGTTTCCTATTTCCAGAAGGGCTTGCAAAAGATTTTTCAGGTTATGATTCTTCCTATTTCTTCTTCTTCCCTTTGCCTTTCTTCTTGCCCCCTGGTTGCTTGGTTTCTTTGCCTTTATCTGTCGATACGGCATTTACTTCCGAGGCAAGAAGTTCCTCTTTTTAATTTTGACTGGAAATATTATGGGCCTTTTTAGATGTATCCTTTGTCGATTTCATGTCTGTTGCGCCAATCACGCCATCGCCGGCATGAGAGTCATTGTTTGATTTAGGAGGAGGAGGGACTGAGAATTCCGGTCTAGGAGCGTCAGGTATTTTATCGTAGAGCATGCCAGACTAAGTGTAAATCAAGTCCAAATATTGTGCACGAGCGATAACCTGCTCTTCAGTGACGACTCCCCCTTTCGCCACATCTTCCGTGATGGAAGGCAATAATGACTTAATAAACCATTCAACTAAAAGCTAATCAGGAACATACGTTTTTACCATTCTATGATGACGTCGCCACTCATGTATATGATCGGATATGTGAGTGGCCGTTGTTTGTTTGAAATTGGTAAGAAGTTCTGTTCCCATTTCGTACCTTATCGATAACTAAAAATGGGTTAAAAAGGTTGTGGTTAGGGTACTGAAGTTGTCAAATGAAGCTCTGGGCAATTCGATATACCATTTTGCTGCCGGACCAGTTAACGTCCTCTAAAAAAGGCGAAGCCTAATCGAATCACCGTTTAGGGTGTTTGATGAACACCACAGATGAAAGGTCATCACATGATTCAACGGATCTTCACCCGGATTTCCATTAAATTTAGGAATATCTGATGGAATTTTATGCGGAATGACTGGCCACCAAGGGGCGTAAGCAATTGGATCGTTTGTTAACCGATTTAAATCAGGTAACTCTAAAGTCGCCACGAAGGGTAACTGTTGATTCAGGTTAGGTGAAGCATACCCAGGATAAGATGGGATTGCCTGAGCAGTTGCTCTTTGCATACCAGCATAATGCATTTGATGCTGGTAACTTTGGTAAGGTTGGTGGGCATGAGGTCCATTGTAGAATAGTTGATTTTGACTATTTTGAATATACGGTTGCCCACTATTTGCAAATATTTGTTGCTCAGAACCTCGGTATACTTGTTGGAACTACGGTTGTTGGTATTGCACTAGCCATGGTTGTGAAGCCATGTGATGTTGCCTGATACTAACTTTTTGACCAAGATGAGGGGTGATTGTACCCGTTTGAACCTGTGTCATTCTACCAGTCGGTGATTGTGGTTGAGTTGCAGGGTCAAGAGGCTGTTGCATTACAACCTGAGAAACCTGAGGTTGGCATACAACAGGTAGCGCTTGAACTTGCGACACCGTCACAATAGCTGGCGTAGTTGGTATACTTGACATAGGCAAACATTGTTGCATCGAATATACAACTCTTGGTTGTTGAGGTAGTATCGATACCCAACCGCTTGACGTAATTCCAACAGAACCCGAATTTTGTTGTGAACTCCCGTATGGCTGTCCTCCCGAAGGGGACAATGAAAGGGTATACTACCCCCCATACGGTGGTAATCCGGTACTTAAGGGAATGGTTTGCCCTTGAGGGCCGGAATGCCCAAATTGACCTCCAAATGGATCAATTTGTTGAGACTCAACATAAGAGTTTCTGGATATTATTCCGGATGAACAAACAAGAATAGACCATACCGTCGAAATAGCCCCTAGGCGGGCTCCTTCTAGCGATTGAGAGCTAGTTGGGACAGATGGTATACCAGGGAACATTGTTGGAGTGATAACAGGAAGTTCTGTCGTCGCTGTGCCAGACGACAAAGTCCTAGATGTTGACGGTTGTTCAGACATTTCTAGTCTATCCAAAAGATTACCTAGCGATTCTACAGGAGCTTCCGCTGGCGGTAGACTAATTTCTGATGAAGAAGGATACAGAGTGATCCCGACTCCAAATTGTGATGGAGTACTAGATGGAGGATCTTCCACAATCTCTTCTATAGCAATCAGACCAGGTGGAAGGGGTAGACCATCAGGTCCGTAGAATATTTCTAGTGCCGAAGAAGGTATAGAATCTGCAGTGATAGATGTTTGGGGAACAACACTCTCTGAACCAGTTGTAGATGGAACTGGTTTAGTGATACAAGCATTTACCTTTAGAATAGGATCAATACTACTATCCTTCGGTGGCTACTGAACCCCTTCTGTAAAGGCAGGGATACCAGAAATGTTTGGAGTAACCGGAGTCTCTGATGTTGTTGGAACACTTCTTCTAACTTTATCATGAGATTTGGAACCGGTTAAACGAGTTCGCTTTGTCCGTAATAGCTTCGATTCCGGAGACAAAGACAGTTGAATCGTAAACCTCCGCGAACGACGGGGTTTCAATTGACTTTCTTCCACGATTGTGGATTACTCGATAAACTACAAATCAAGGGGAAGTATGTTTCCGAATTAGATGAATTTTAGACACTTTGACACAACTTGTTTTTTCAATTTTAAGGAGTCGAGAAAAAACAAAAGATGACTCTAGTCTCCTTCGATTTTCAATGAGCCTGAAGTGACAAGTGCTCAGATGGACCTTTTCCATTAAGGAATCTGAAAAGGAATGAAAGGGATTGCTCTGGAAATCTAGGTAGAGGGATTACCAAACTAATCGCAAAACTGCAGAATACTTTTTATGGTACGACAGCCAATCTTCCTGAATGCTGTGTTCAGTGCATTGCGATCGATAGGGCAGCAGACACGGCTTCCTATGGATAAAGGATTAAGCCTATTGTGGTCTCCCAAAATATACTCGACGGTACGTGGGAGCACAAGTCCCTACTGGCACTTATGGTCTCAAAGTGGAGGAATCACCCAACCATCAGTGAGAACAACAGTTACCAGGCTTTACGACGCCGGAATACGTCTCTAGCCTAGACTTCTAGATGTTGTGCGTTAGGTTCCAAAGCGTTGTTAGATTCATTAAATTTAATTTATAGTTGATCTTGCTTAAGAAATTTTCCTTTCGGGTTCACCATGAGATGTAGATGTACAATTCCTAAAATGCAATCTAAGATGATAAACAGTCTTTTATCTTCTTTGTGCAATGAAAATCGTAGCTACTAAGGAAAGAGAGATAGTATTCTTTCACAAAGAGCAAAGAGCACACACTAAATGCACTGTCCTAAATCAAACCAATCAAACAGTCTAAATGCAAATGCACATGCATGTATCTTTTTTCGGCTTTCTTAGTATGTGAATGATAAAAAGAAAGCTAATGCGCAAATCTGAATTACTTTCAAGCGACAATTACTAACAAGTTTCTTTTCAAATTCAAAATGAAGACTTTCTTTCGACACTAGAAAGACTACTAATTCAGATCAAATACAACAGTAACAGGGTAATCGACTATCAAGAGCAATCAGACTCTCTTCTATGACTGAAAACGACACTTGCGACACTTTCAAATCAAGAAACGACAGTACAATGCGTTACTTTTTTGCGAAGGAGAACTGAAAATGACTCAACAAATACACAAAAACATTTACAGTTCTTTGCACAATGGATGCAGAATATTAGCAAGGAAAGGGGTTTCAAACAGAGATATACTGATTACAAACAACAAAACTCATGAATAGAACTGAAAAGAATGAACACAAAAACCAAAACTGAGGAACAATCCCTAGTCTGATCAGCGCACCTGTAACACAGTGAACTTGAAATGCAGCGCACCTACTACACTCGGGAAGTGCGCTGAATTTCAGATTCACAGAACAGAGCCTGCGCTGGGCTAGAGACGAGACTTTGCTTGGGTTCCGGGTCATAGTTTTCGGTTCTGTTCAGGGGTTTTGGCCGAGCAAATGGTAATCAATAAATCAACAATCAGGGGTAGATCTAAGGAGGTTCCAAGAGCTACCACGAGGGCAATTAGAGAGTTTGTGAATCAGTTGTTTAATTCATAAACAAATCCTGGAGATTGACTGAAGTGGCATTTATCTACTTTGCATTTGCATAGCAAATGCAGTTCAAAAGCTACCTGGCTCGACTTCAGGCTCCATCTGTAAGTTTGTAAAATAAACAACAAAAAAGATAAACAAACAACCTAGTCGCTCCCCAGTGGAGTCGCCATTTTGTTACAGGGAAAAGTGTCTACACAGAACTGCTTATCCCACTAAGGTGTGGTAGCTACCTTAGAAACAAACAAAGTAAAGCTACTTTCGTTTTTCCTTTATGAAATATAGATGAGAGAAGAACAAAGAAGACCAAGCTCTGTCTTGCACTTATCTCCTAGTTCGATTCCTCTCTCTCTTGATAGTCTTTCGCTACTTGCTCCCTTGTACACCCAGCCTCACAGAGTACCTATAGGATCATAGTAGCATAACACTATACAAGAACATGGATCTCTAATCATAAAAAATCTAGGATCAGATGTAAATTGACCATACAAATGCATAAAACATAAATGACACAAGAGTATGGATGAAAACTTGAATATCTTTTATTGATAATCAAGAAAGAGCCAAGGGAGTTACAACCAGTTGTTCTGACCCAGCATCATCCTCTCAGCAAGTAAGCCCTTCTTCACGTCATACAAAGCTTAGATCACCCAACACTATGATGTTGTCTCAAGAAACCAACAGCAATTCCTTACATGATGCAAAATTCCAGCCTCCTGGATCTCTGGGATGAGGGATCCATATATAGATATCTATAAGGGAGATGAGTCAGCTTGTGATTTGATTAGTGTCTTCCCTCTGATAGTTCTTGCTTCCACTTGGAGATTGATGATCTCTTACTCATCCTTGGTCGAATTCAGAGAGGCAAGTGTCACAGGAGAAGTTTCTGGAAGATTCCATGCCTCTCTACCTCGTGGATTGACACTGTCATTTGTCACTTCTCGCCCATCGCACCCCATAGAAGGGCTTTATGAATTGCAACACACCCACAGAGTGTATTTAGGTGAGATGCAACGCACTCTGCCTATGGAGTAGCTGAAATGATCCTGTTTTGACCAGTTTTGAGCAGTTTTTCATGGAGAACTTCTGGGAGAAGCTGTAATCAGTGGACCTTGTTCCTTTAGGGGTTAGAACAACACTTTTAGGGACTTAGGAGCCCTTGGTTTATGGACATTTCATGCTTGGGGTTGCAGTGCCCAAAAATGTCTATAATAGGTCATAAACATCTTCATGAGACAATCTTCAGGGAACTGAATCTTAAGACTGCGTACATGCATATGGAACCTAACCAAATGAAGAGCAGCATTGCCTTTCTTTTCATCTTTGAATATTGGAAGATCATCTAATCAATCAACCTTTGGCATAGGATTTGGAAAACTAGGGATATGAGAACGATTCATAGGGGCATACCTGGAATTCATTCTTGCAATGGAACTCATCTTGAAACTTCATCAATCTACTGATCTTCTAGCAGTGGAGTCACCTTCCAATTTTTTATTTGATGTGTGGAGTCACTAAGGTAGTTTTTCAGCCTCGAATAGACACTGAAGCTCCTACTACCTTCAAGAGTGTAGCTTCATAATTTTGGGGAATGAGTAATCTTCAAGCTCCTGACAAACGCACCAAAATGTTATCACAAAACCTTCTCTTGATAGGATGCTGATCGGGAAGACCTTGAGTAACTGTTTCAAACCAACTTTTGGCTGAGGCTTAGCCTCCCCAACCTGAGAGGGCTCTCTCACTAGGTTAAAGGTTTTAGTAAAATATTAGATGGCTAACTCTATGAAACAAGTAAAGGAGTATGAATGGTTGAACACAATCAATAAACATCCATTGGGCTTATGGAGTTAGAAAATGTTTAGTATGACAACAATATTAGCTTAACATGGAAGTCAAGGCATGAAGAGTTCAATATATCAGTAACACATAAGAACATGTAGGAAACACAATCTACAAATGCATGAAGGAAGTTCGAGAATTGCCAATGAGTTCTAAGTAACATACATTCATACCACTTCAAATGACAAAATGAGGACAATCATAAGACAATCAAGCATTGAAAGCTCTTCTGAATCCTGAGTAGTAAAGCCAAACTCTGTATTACATAAAAAACAGTCTTCTACAATGACATAATATGAGTGTTTTTCTAAAAAAATTCCAACCCTTGGTTCATTACACCTCTTGTCATATATATAGTTCATTACAATCTTGGATTCCTTCCTCAAGTATGAGGGGAATTCGAATTTTACTTGACCTGACACCTATTGATACTTAAACAAACTATTAATTACAATTAGTTGTTAACTAACAGTCCTAGAGACCTAATACAACTAGGAGTGCAACTCCTTATTATGCTAGCAACAACCTTGACTGTGAAATAAATTCAGTTTTTAACAGCTTCTCCTTCTTAACTTCGAACTTGGTGATGTCCATAACCCCCCAGCTGGCCTTCAATAGCTTCTCCTTCATCTGCCCTGAAAACTAGGAAACTGTCCCCTGCTCTGTTCTGGCTGAACAAATAGGTGTTGGGAAAAAGTGATTTTCTCCTCATCAAAAATGTATTTGGAAAAAATGAAGGATGCTTTTGTAGACCACTCTATTTGGAACAGAAAACTCTCTTTGTGTTTTGCAATACCTTTCCTACTTCCCAGAAACTATCTTTGAATATCAGGTGTAAACTGGAAAATTGTGATTTCTGAAAAACTGCTCCTACAGCAGTTTCATAGCACAATTTGAGTCATCAACTTCTCCCAGCTCATAATGAATTTGAAGAAATTGAAAGAGGTTTTTTTAGTTCAGTATGTTACAAATAAAATTCTCTTTCATTTTTCCAAAATATTCTTTCAATTGATCAAGATACCTCTTGGAAGTTGACTACTTAAAACAGTTTTTTTCTGTTGAAAAAGGCTGCTTCAATGATTTCGTAGCGCAAGGTTTGGAATGTGTATATGTCTTCATTTCTTGAATTTACCTTTTGCTTAGGTCTCAAACCTTCTCAAATGATCTTCTTACACCTCTGCAGTGGCATCCCTTTCAAAATAATTCCCTTTTTCTTTCAAGATAGATCCTCAAAAAAAGCAAGACTGCAGCTAAAGCAGTTTCATAGCGCGCTACGAAACTGTTGTGAAATACATGTCACCTACAATAGTTTTTTCCAAAAAATTTCCTCCTTAGGATTCTTCTCAGTTGTTTCCTGATTCCAATATTCCAAATATACTTGAGATTTCCCATCCATAAAACAACTTCAAAAAGTAATGTCCTAGCTTCAATCAAAATTGTGTTAAGGTTTCATCACTTACTGCCCTATTCCTTTGTGCTGAGGCTATCCTCTAAGCCTGTCATTAATCCATCTGATGTATCTTGCCTCTTTAATGGCAGGGATAGTCCAGGTGAAGTATTGGGCCTTTCTACTCACTACTTGAGGTTTTGAATTTCTTTCATGTTCCCATAGGGCCTTCATTTTGTTGAAGTTGGCTATCAAAACTTCATGTTGCCTTGCCCTTTTCTTAAGTTTTTCAATCTCAATATTGGAAAGCTTCAATTTATTCTTCGTTCCGACATTTCTCCTTTGAAATCCCTGTAAAGGAGACTTGGAAAAACTTGCCATGATTTAGTTTGAACACTGCCTTGCTTGAGTTGAAATGGAGAACTGCCTCGATTGAGCCTTCAAAGAACTCTAATGTATGCTGACCCTGAGCTTGACAAGTGCTTCTTATTCATGAAAGGAACATGAAAATGACTAGGACCAACTCATCCTTACATTTTCTTTTGGAAATTTGAAAAGAGTGCGTACAAAGACCCCAAACGAATCTAATGATGAGAGTGAATGGCTGCATGTGATGGGTAAGGTTCATGGAATGACACCTAATGATGAAACATTAACGAATTCAGGTTGATTTGACAACTATACTTGATTTGACACGAATCCCCGATTTCGTAGCGCATATAGTGCATTTTTTGAGTTTTGTGCTACGAAAACTCCTAGGAAATTTCGTAGCGCATGTCAATTTTGAAACAACCTAACACATGACACTTTTGAAATAATGTGGAATCTATGATAGTAGAAATAAGGTTTTTGACCTTTATTTAATAATGGAAATAAGACTCCAACTTTATGATTTAAACTCTAAAACAAAAACAATAAAAAATGACTTGACCATGTTTAACATAAAAACTTTGGAACCATGCGGGCTGTCCAAAATTTTAAAAAATTTTACAGTCATAGCACATAGTACATAGACTTACCCAATGATGGAACCTTCACAGGTCCAAACACATCACTATGCACAAGCTCTAAAGTATGTTTCGCCCTCTTACCACTAAAGGAGAAACTCACCCGATTCTTCTTCCCATATACACAATGTTCACAGAAATCAAAATCCAGAGAGCTATTACTCATACCTTCTACCATACCTTTACCATGAAGTATTCGAAGGCCCTTCTCTCTAATATGTCCAAGCCTTTGATGCCACAACATGGTCTTCTCTCCAGAGACCACTAGATTTTCTGCTCCACTTTCAGGAACCACAGAACTGTTGCACCCATCAACAATTGTGCTACCTTGCAGCTTGTACAGAGTTCCAATCTAAACTCCCTGCATCAATACCAGTGCTCCCCGAACCATCTTGCAAGTATCCTTCTCAAACACTATTTTTACACCTACATCATAAAACTTGCTTACAGAAATCAAATTTCTGGCCAATGCAAGAATATGCAGAACACCCGGAAGTGTTCTAACCCTTCCACCTTGAAACTTCGACTTTACTTTTCCATAACCAACGATTCTAGCCTTCCTATCATACCCTAAGAAGACATCACCACCATCGTATTTCTCATACTCGCAGAACCACTCTCTATGGGGAGTGAAGTGAAAGGATGAACCTGAGTCAATCAACCATGCCTCATGATCTACATGTGTACTTGAAGAAGCCAAGTACACATCCCCACCTTCATTTGAGGTGGTTTTTGCCTCTGCAGAAGGAGAATCATCAAATCCATTTCATTTATCAAGAGCTTTAGATTAACAGTCCCTTTTGTAGTGCCCTTCCTTTCTGCATTTCCAGCACACCACCTTTACAGGTTTTCCTGGAGATTTAGATCTTCCTCTAGATTTAGATCTCCCACTTGATGACTTATTTTTGTTTCTATTCTTGGACCGTCCTTGTACAGACAAGGAATCACCATTATGGCTCTCCATATTTTTTTGTCTCATCTCCTCCATCAGCAAGGATGAGACTATTTCATCAAACTGCAAGGCAGTTGCATTGCTAACTATTGCAATAACCAGACTATCCCATGAATCTGGTAGAGAACACAACAAACTGATGCACTTATCTTCATCTGAAATTTTAATATCAATAGATGCTAACTAGCTTACCATAGTATTAAATGCGTTTAGATGCTCTGTCACCAAGTCTCCATCTTTCATCCTCAGGTTATACAGCTTTTTCCACAGGAACAGTTTATTCTCCAGAGACTTAGATTGGTACAAAGTCCCTAACTTGTCCCACAAAGCCTTCACCGTAGCTTCCCCTCATACATTCAGCAATACTGAATTTGAGACACACAATCATATTGTGCTCTTTTCCTTCCGATCCAACTTCTTCCATTCTTCATCGGACACTCCCATTGGTTTATTACCTGGATGTACTGCAATCCACTGATCTTTATCCACCAACAGATCCTCCATCTTGAGTTTCCACAACTCAAAACTCTGACAATTAAATTTCTTGATCTCTATCTTTCCACTACTTGCCATCTTCTTTCACCACCAGAATCAATCTCGTAGATCTCCCACTAAACAGGGTCTACCACAGGCTCGAGCAAAACCCCTCAGCAACAAAGGCATCCCCTTGAAGCCAAAACAACTTTGATACCAAATGTAGATTTTAACCCCATACAGAAATTACCTGCATACAAATTCTAAGACATAGAAAATAAACGATGCGAGAGCATAACACATAAAACACATATAAATAGAAATTTCCCCTCGATCCCAAAACTAGGACTACCAGCTTGATTTTTCATTATGTTCCATTCAATTTTATAAGACATATTTATACATGCTGAAGCATCCAATACCATGGACCGAAAACCATCACATCCAAAACCATGGATGGAAAACCATCGCGTCCAAAAAACATATGCGAAAATCATGCACAAAACCATAGGTGGGTCTGCCCAACCTAACATAAGTTCAAAAACTAAAATTTTCCTGGGTGCTGCCCCAGACCCCATAAAGTGGGGTTACCTACACCCCTCAAACCCCGTGTGACCCCCCCGCTACGCAATCGGCGCAACGAACCTCTAACCCTCTGATTAACTATGTGGGCTAGTCGTGGAAAGAATATAACAAAACCCAACAATATCTATAGAAGATATATCCATAACATGATTTTCTAATAATAGACATTCTAGATAACTAAGCTCTTCTAGAGCTTTCTACAATAAAATAACCTATATTTCACTCTAGATATAACTAAGATAGTTTTATAACTTCTTATAACTAAGGGGAATAATTCCAATATTCCAACACTCTCCCTTACTTATGAGCATTGAAGTCTTCAAAATATTTAACACCATGAATGAAATACAAAAGCATCTCGTTCCAATGGCTTAGCTAAATGCTCTTTCGACTTCAAAAAATATAAATATATATCATGATTGTTTACGAGTACTCTTATAAAATGATATAATGTATATATGTGATTATTTTTTATATATAAAAATGATTGTTGGATAAATCTATGATCTATTTTTGAATGATTAGTTTTGCTATGCTAATATTAATTATAGATTTCTAAACATATGCTTTCTTATTGCTTCTTGTGTTGAGGTTTCATTAGCTGTTTCTCTATACAATCAGGTGAATTTCCTTAAGTTTAAAATGACATTCATGAGAAAAATAGCTTCAAAAACAAATTCTGAACAAAAGGCATTCAAAATACAACAAACCATTAAATGGACACTTTAACACAGTGTTTTGATGAAGGAGTTCACCCCTCCTGGGCTACATCTCCTTGGTCTAGCTTCCATGGCTTAGGCCTCTATATTAGATCAATGTGGAAAAATGATATTTTACAAAGCTCTATGGCTCCTGATACCCACACCAATGTGTTCAGAATGTAAAAATTAGCCAAGAACACCTCTTCCTGAGCTCAATTTGGTTGAAAACTTCCATCTCTATGACTCTGACAGTCTTTTCCTACAATTTCTCTTCTAATTTTGGAATATCTTTAGTTAGCTCCGCTAAATATGGAGGCAGGCCTGAAATTGGGGGAACCACCAAAATTCCGCCAAACTAAACTCAGAGTTAATTAAGGTTAAACTGTGCTTAATTTCTTTAAACCTAGATTATCGTTAATCTCGCGATTAGTGTTAACCAAAACCCTGACAGTTTCGGTGTAGTGGTCACATGCAGTGTTAATTAACCCACACAATTTTGGAGTTATCTGCCTAACCGTTTGGTGTTCTATCCTTTGCATTCACATGCCATATTATACAACCACGGAGTTGGTAGGTTGGAGCTGCCGGATAAACTGCAACCTTAACTGTGTGGTTTGTGGTGTCCTTTTCACACGCGGAACTGTTGCGGTGTTTGTCGGAGCCATCGGGTTTCATAATCGTAACCGCATTGTGTTGTTGTGATCACATGCGGAGGGCTAGCCTATAGGCTGGCCCTCTATTGCGGCCTCAGAATTCTGCTTCCGAAACATGGGGGATAACCACCCAGTCCTAACCTTAAGACAACTCCTTGTCTTTTTAAAGTGGTGGCTCTGATTGGGGATAATAGGACCAGTTTCCCAATGAGGGTTTTAAGATGAGAGTGGGTGGTTCATGGGGGTTTTGCAATAGAATAATGATAATTTGAGTGACTTATTCTATGATGCAATTTCCCTAACTTAACTTATTCTAATATAAACCCAGGTGTTCTTGTATGGTATGCAATCTACAAAGATATCCATTTAACATGTGATAATAAAGATTGAACACAATTAAATGGGCATGATAACACAAAAGATAATTCCTCTTACTAAATAGTTAGTCAAAGAAATTTATAAAATATATCTCATGTCTAATGAGTTATATATGAAAATCAAAACTTCAGTTATGGCATCATACAAAAGTGCAATTAATGCTTCAAACAAACAATAAATCTCAAATATAATTCATGAAAACAAAGTTTTGTCACTAATTAAATGTAGACATAATTATGCATACATGATAATAGTACTATATGTATGAAGTCCTACTCATTTGACAAATTGTTGGCATTATGCCACAGTTTTGGCACTATGGCACAGGTGTGGCACAACTGTTGTCCTTGATGGCAACTCACTTTGGTAACAGATCTCAGTTCAGGCTCTCAGAATGAAGGAAAAATATATATACGCAGGTTCATAGTGATAAAGCCACGCATACATGCAGGTTAGGCGTTCCAAAGTCGCGTATGCGTATACATGCACTTTCACACAAGGAAAAGTGCGTACATGTGGGAGAACTTATGTTTGGTCCGTGGTATTTAGTCCTTGGTATTTGAACCTATGGTTTTGGACCATAGTATCTCGTCAGATGTGTTGATCCCAAGTATTGGGTCCATGGTATTGGTTTGTTATGGTTTTGGACCGTGGTATTGTGAAAGGCCTAAGACTATAAAAGAGGAAGCAGATCATTAGGCAAGGAACATCTGATGTATTGAATATCTGAAGACGTGCAAGTGATTGGTTTGTGTGGCTGGATCTGAATCAAGGAGGAACCTGAGCATTACAAGATAGATAAGTTCTATTGATGGGTTGAGATCTCAAGGCTTGAATAGCTATATCTTTTGTGATTTGATCTGTTATAATCGACGCATAATTAGATCTATAAATCTGATAATCTAAGATTAACTGAAGTCTGTTTAAGTGTAAAGGGTGAATTTTCTTTTATAGATCTATACGCAGGTTCGGCGCTGCAAAGGCATGTATACATGCAGGTTCAGCAAGAGAAGAAAGAGTATACGCTAGTTTACCTTGATTCAGCTGCATATGTACACAGGTTTATATATAGTGAAGTAGCATACATCTCTTGAAATATGTTTTAGCTACTCTTATGGATTACTGCAGTATTCTGGGTTCAGTATTGATGTCTGGTTACTAGTATTGTTTTCTAGTTACAACATTCTAAGAATTTATTTGGTTGATTCAGTAGTTGTTTGTGGAAAGGAGATTGGTTGATGCACATATACTTGATGTTTTGATATTCATGGATCTAGTCTGAAAATTGATGAAACGTGGTCCTTGGAAGAAAGAGAAGGTTGTAGCCTTCTGTAGGTTAGCACCTACGTACTAGTACCTCAGCTAGTACAAGATCTAAGGGGGTTGTAGCTCCCTTCCAGGAGAAGCTAGAGAACGAGAGAGGGTTGTAGCTCTCTGCAGGTTGCAGCCTGTTTTTCTAGACATTTTTGGGCCCTACAACTCCAAGCATGAAATGTCCATAAACCAAGGGCTCCTAAGTCCCTAAAAGTGTTTTTCTAACCCCTAAAGGAACAAGGTCAACAGATTACAGCTTCTCCCAGAAGTTCTCCATGAGAAACTGCTCAGAATTGGTCAAAACAGGATCATTGCAGCTGCTCCACTGGCTAAGTGCATTGCATCTCACCCAAATACACTGTGAGGGTGCGTTGCATTTCAAAAGTCCCTTCTGTGGGGTGCGATGGGCGAGAAATGAAAAATGGCAGTGTCAGTCCGCGAGGTGGAGAAGCAATGGAAGCTTCCAGAATCTTCTCTTGTGACACTTGCCTCACTGAATTCTACCAAGGATGAGTAAGAGGCCCTCGGTCTCCAAGTGGAAACAAGAACTATCAGAGAGAAGACACTAATCAAATCACAAGCTGACTCATCCCTCTTACAGAGATCTATATATGGATCCCTCATCCCAGAGATCCGGAGGCTGGAATTTTGCATATTGTAAGGAATTGCTGTTGGTTTCTTGAGACAAACATCAGATTGTTGGGTGATCTAATCTTTGTTTGAGGTGAAGAGGGGTTTCTTTGCTGGGAGGTTGATGCTGGGTCGAAACAATGGTTGTAACTCCTCCTGGCTCTTTTCTTGTTTATCAATAAAAGCTATTTGGGTTTTCCTCCATGCTTTTGTATCATTGATGCTTGTTAGATTTGTATGGTCAATTTACATCTGATCCTAGATTGTTTATGATTATAGATCCATGTCTTTGTATAGTGCTATGCTTCTGTGATCTTACAGGTACTTTATGAAGCTGGGCGTGCAAGGGAGCAGGTAGCTGTGGACTATCAAAGAAGAGAGGGATCAAATCAAGAGATTAGTGCAAGACAGAGGTTGGTCTTTCTATTCCTCTCTATCTATAATTCATAAAAGAAAAACAAAAGTAGGTTTTCTCTGTTTGTTTCTAAGGCAGCTGTCACACCTTAGTGGGATAGAGCAGTTCTAAATAGACACTTTTCCCTGTAACAAAATGGCGACTCCGCTGGGGAGATAATTAGTTTGTTTGTTTATCATTCTTTGTTGTTTGTTTCATAAACTTATAAGTAGCATTCGAACTGCATTTGCCATAACAAATGCAAAGTAGACAACTGCTACTTCAATCCATCCACTGGATCTGTTTATGATTTAAACAACTGATTCACAAACTATCTGATTGCCCTTGTGATAGCTCTTAGATCCTCCTTAGATCTACCCTTGATTGTTGCATTACTGATTGCTTTTTGCTCGGCCAAAACCCAAGAACTGAACTTCAACTGTGACCCGGAACCCGAACAGAGTCTCGTTTCTGGCCCAGCGCAGGTACTGTTTAGAGATTCTGAATTTCAGCGCACTTCCCGAGTGGACAACCTGCGCTGCATTTCAGATTTTCTGTGTTACAGGTGCGCTGATCAGACTAGCTCTGTGCAGTTGTGGCTTCTGTGGTTCATTCTTTCCAGTTCTATTCTTGAATTTTGCTGCCTGTGATCAGTATATGTCTGTTTGAAACCCCTTTTTCCTTACTGTTATTCCACCTCCTTTGTACAAAAGAACTGTAGATGTTTTTGTGTGTTTGTTGACTCGTTTACAGTTCTCCTTTGCAAAAGTAGCGTAATTGTACTGTCGTCCTTTGATTTGAATCTGTCACAAGTGTCGATTTCAATCGTAGGAAAAAGTTCAATTGCTGTTGATGGTCGATTATCCTGTTACTATTTCTTTTCGTATGAATTTGTAATTTTCTAGTGTCAAGAACAAGTATTCATTTCAAAATCGTAAGGTGTTGTAATCGTCTCCTTCTTTTTTGATTTCAAAAAGAAGCTTGTTGATATTTGTCGCTTGAAAAGAAATTCAGATTTGTGCATCAACTTTCTTTTCAGCATTCATATACTAAGAAAGTCGAAAACAAATACATGCATGTGCATTTGCATATAGACAGTCTGATTGGCTTGATTTAGGAAAGTGCATTTAGAGTGTGCTCTTTGCTCTTTGCTCTTTGTGAAAAGATTTTGTCTTTCTTTTCCCTAGTAGCTAGGATTTTCATTGCATAAAGAAGATAAAAAGTTTGTTTATCATCTTAGATTGCACTTTAGGAATTACATCTACGTCTCGTGGTGAACCCAAAAGGCAAACTTCATAAACAAGATCAACTTAAAATAAATTCAATGAATCTAACACTGCTTTGGAACTTAACACACAACATTTAGAAGTCTAGGCTAGAGACGTATTCCAGCGTCGTAAAGCCTGGTAACTGTTGTTCTCACTGATGGTTGGGTGATTCCTCCACTTTGAGATGATAAGTTCCAGTACAGACTTGTGCTCCCACGTACCGTCGAGTATATTTTGGGAGACCCCAATAGGCTTAATCCTTTATCCATAGGAAGCCGTGTCTGCCACCCTATCGATCGCAATGCACTGAACACAACATTCGGGAAGATTGATTGTCGTACAGTAAAAATTATTCTGCATTTTTACGATTGGTTTGGTAATCCCTCTACCTAGATTTCCAGAGCAGTCCCTTTCGTTCTTTTTCAGACTCCTTAATGGAAAAGGTCCATCTGAGCACTTGTCACTTCAGGCTCATTAAAAATCGAAGGCGACTAGAGTCATCTTTTGTTTTTCCTCGACTCTTAAAAACGGAAAAAACAAGTTGTGTCAAAGCGTCTAAAATTTATTTTAAACGGAATATTCATTACCCTTTCTTGCATTGATCTTGGGTTGAGAAAATGGAGTCCACCAACCAAGGAATTCCCCTTGGAGGAAATCCTAGTCCCTTCTCCTCTTGGGGAGATGTTGGTGCACCCCATATGGCCACATTGTCGCTTCCAGGACTGACAATTGGTTTGCCTGTATGGCTCTTCTCAACCTCTGTCATTCAGAACACCACAATTCCTAAACAATCGAATCAGCAATTAGATGAGTCCAGAGTTACCCACCAACCTTCTACTTCCTCTATTTCTTCTTCTCCTCCTTCCTCTTCGCTTGATGGGGCTGGTAAAGCCAAAAGTCAAGTGCCTAAGGAGAAGAAGGAAAAGAAGAAGAAAGAGAAGAAGAAGAAGGAGCCAAAAGCGAATGGGGGCAAACGAGTGTCATCTAGCGAAAATCCACACACTGCACCGACCAGGCCTAAATCGCCATGTGTCATTTGCAAGGGAGACCACTATCACAGTGATTTTCCTTGCATCCCTCGGATCTTAAGGGACTGGTCTCCTCGTTTGCACGACCCGGTGTCGTCAACCTCTGATGATCATGTTGAAAACACACCGTCAACTAGTGAAAGTGAAGCCCCAGGACAAAAAGGAAAATATAGATTTCCTTGTAAACTGTGCGAAGGCGATTATGCCGTCCACCGTTGTCCCTTCTTAGACGAAGCTAAAAGAGTTTTGGACGATCGTCCAGTTTCACCATTACGACTTCCTCCTAGATATAAAAAACTCTTGCCGAGTCCGTCACTAGTTGAAAATTCGGCTGGCCCGCTCAGGTGGTCGGCTGAAGCATCTATCATTGAAGATAAACCATCTGAATCCATACCAGATGAAAGTCAAAAGGTCGAGGTGGCAGTTGACCCGGTCTTGCCTTCAGAGGTCCCATCTTCAGATGATACAGTCACTGAAGAGAAAAAGGATGACACCGTCCAAATTCTTTTCATAAGCACAGACTCCGACGAACATGGGGGAAATTTACCCGTTCCTTTACCGCAGGAAGGAAGTTCGTCAGAGTCGTACCCGACCGTCTATTCGGTCCCACCTCCAAGCAACCTAGTTGTCTCCTTCGACTGGAATCAACTAGGCAGACCCCGTTTACTAGCTAGTATACCATTCCGAATCATTGTTCAAATATATAGAATGGTTATGGCTGGTACCATCATAGATGAAGGGGCTTCTGTGAGTATCCTTTCCTCAACTGCTTGGAAAGTGCTTGGTTCGCCATCGCTTTTGCCTGAGATGAGAAATCTAACAGGCTTTGATAAAGGAACCAGTCGACCGTTAGGGATCCTTCCCAATGTGCCCCTAACATTGAGAGGGAAAACCGTTCACATGAATGTAATGGTAGTTCAAGGACCCCTGGATTACAATCTACTCCTTGGACGAGACTATATTTATTGCATGGGAGCAATTGTCTCCTCACTCTTTAGAGTAATGTGTTTTCCACACAAAGGAAGAGTGGTCAAGCTCGTAGACCAGCTTTCATTTCCCAGATCACGCATAGCAAATAGTCATATACCATCCCTGAATGGTCTTTTCATGCAAGAAATGTCTCAATCTCCAGTCCGTCCTCCCGATGAGTGTGAGTGATTCGGGGGGACATGATTGAAACCCAGGGGGCATGCATCCTGGTCTGCTTCAGCAGGAAAACTTCGAGTATAGGGTAGGTTTCCGTGAGAGAATATGACTAGTTTGTACCCCCGTCCGTGATTGGAAGAGGGGGTTATTCTAGAACAAGATTCTCTTGTCAAAGTTATGTGAGTGGAGTAGCCTCCTTCACTCAATTTTGTCTATTTCGGTAGACATCGCCGAGGAAGTGTTTTGTTTGCGCTGTAAATAGAACAATCTTTGGTAACCTATAAGAGGTAGGCCTCTCTCAATAAAACAAATTTTTTAACAGACTAAAGAAGGGGTAACCTTGAAACTCTGCTTTATACATGGGGGCATGCAAGCCTTTTGGCGTGCAAGCGAAGAGCGACTATTTATTTTTTTAAATTTTTAGGACCTCTAACCCTTTAAACTCGTAGGATTGGTCATCTCCTAACTTGCATAAAGGAAGGATGTGCGGAAAAACTCTAAAAGTTGTCGTTCTTATCTCGAGTTTTTATCGAGGAGAGCAGTTTTACGCACATAAGTTGATTAAGACATGAGCAAATGTTTCCCCCCGGTTTAAGCTCATTAAAAAATGAACTATTCCCCGGTAAATAACCATCGTGAATGTAGTACTTCAGCCGTTAAAGCCTTGGTCGTGTTTGTACCATCACCTCCACTTTTTCATTGGCCGATCATTCACCTCCATTTGATTGTTTACCCATTTTGAGGAACAACTGCGAAGAGTGATTTCACTAGCCATCCTTGTGACACTGCCATGATTGGAAAATTCCAAACCTTACATGGAATCAGCTGCTACCCGTTTTATCACTCGTTCCTCAAAAGACGAGTCTCCTTTAAGCTCTTTTCAACTGACTCGTAAAATATGAAAAGATTGCCGAGCCATTGGCCTCTCCAGCTCGTTAAAGGGACAGGAAGTGCTATCCCTCCTCTAGATTTTAATCTTTTTGGACCTAAGGGATTATTACATAAAAAGATCGAGCGCTTGTTTTGTTCGGCTCGTTAAAAGTATCGAAAATTCATCCCTTCTATGTTGTTTTATACTTTTTCGGACTTAAGGGATTAGATGACGAAAAAGGAATTTTGGAGTTACCTTTACGTCCCTTTTCAGACTCTCTAAAATTGAAAAGGACCGAGTTATCTTTGTCGTTAAACTCATTAAAAATATTAATAGCGACAAACTTGTCTATAGACGAGAACGAGTTTCACTGTCGCTAGGCTCGTTAAAACATAGCGATGGGTTTGCTCGAAGGGAAAATTATAGAACAAGCATATGTTATCCTCCTCAAGCTTGACAAAAAAAAGAGGTACTGGTCAGCAATGACTGGGGAAAATGGGGAAGAAAACTCAAAGAAACTTTGTTGGTAGCAAGTCGCTCTTGGACATGACACTTCCACTCCGTGTCCGAGTCGGGTTGGGTTGTTTCATTCACCGGTCACATCACCATGGTCACACCATACCATCCACATCTGGGGTTAATGCTACCGATCCATCACATCAGTGTCGCCGATATGTTCAAGAGAAGTCATTCAGAGAATCCACCTGTGTCTCACCCACTACCATACATTATACTCCATTCTTTCATGACCGCCACCCTGAACCTTATATCACCAATCGTTTTCACCTCCATTAAAATCATTTGCTCCATTCCGTGTCATTGATGTGGGATTCATTAACGCCCTCCTGTGACGGATCACTTCTTGTCGACATCAGCTCATTATCCAAGAAGTTGATCTAGGAACACCCCATTCAGTACTTTGAAGCTTGCATGCCTCAATGGCAAGTTTCTCACTTCCGGCGACAGGTTTACATCAATGGCCTTCGACCGAAAGATTTTGCGTGGTGTTCGATGCCAAGTCCTTTATTCACACCACATGAATTGTACTGTAGTACCTTGAGGGTCATTATCATTATCAGAGATTCCTCTCGCGCTTGTTAACAGTTTACATCATTGACTGGTAATCAAGCGATGTCTTTCCATGTTCGACTTCAGAACATTTCTCACATGGATTGACTTGTACTTCGAGTGAAGATCGGATGAGATTGAAGACCCCGGATCTAGTTTCATCCATCCGGGCTGCGATATATATTCAGGGAAATAAAGACATTAAATGTACATCATTGCTGCACAGATAATCATCCACTCAAAAGGATGATGGCTCTATCAGAATCATCAGTCTACACTCAGACGATTGTCTGTCCTATGTACATGAAAATGAATTTATAAAGCTGAGCATGGGAATGCCCGCCTCAGCTAGATCATGAAAATAGCATGAAGATAATTTATTGTATTGTATCTTATTACAGGTCTCCCCCCAACAGTGAAATGACTTCGGATCCTCATAATAAAGCATTTCACCCGACACCAAAAGATTAATGGCCTCATACTTTAGGGGGCAACTGTTATAGACATTTTTGGGCCCTACAACCCCAAGCATGAAATGTCCATAAAACAAGGGCTCCTAAGTCCCTAAAAGTGTTGTTCTAACCCCTGAAGGAACAAGGTCAATAGATTACAGCTTCTCCCAGAAGTTCTCCATGAGAAACTGCTCAGAATTGGTCAAAACAGGATCATTGCAGCTGCTCCACTGGCTAAGTGTATTGCATCTCACCCAAATACACTGTGAGGGTGCGTTGCATTTCAAAATTCCCTTCTGTGGGGTGAAATGGGCGAGAAATGACAAATGGCAGTATCAGTCTGCGAGGTGGAGAGGCAATGGAAGCTTCCAGAATCTTCTCCTGTGACACTTGCCTCACTGAATTCGACCAAGGATGAGTAAGAGGCCCTTAATCTCCAAGTGGAAGCAAGAACTATCAGAGAGAAGACACTAATCAAATCACAAGCTGACTCATCCCCCTTACAGCTATCTATATATGGATCCCTCATCCCAGAGATCCGGAGGCTGCAATTTTGCATATTGTAAGGAATTGCTGTTGGTTTCTTGAGACAAACATCAGATTGTTGGGTGATCTAAGCTTTGTTTGAGGTGAAGAGGGGATTCTTTGCTAGGAGGTTGATGCTGGGTCGGAACAACGGGTTGTAACTCCTCCTGGCTCTTTTCTTGTTTATCAATAAAAGCTATTTGATTTTTCCTCCATGCTTTTGTATCATTGATGCTTGTTACAATTGTATGGTCAATTTACATCTAATCCTAGATTGTTTATGATTATAGATCCATGTCTTTGTATAGTGCTATGATTCTGTGATCTTACAGGTACTTTGTGAAGCTGGGCGTGCAAGGGAGTAGGTAGCTATGGACTATCAAAGAAGAGAGGGATCAAATCAAGAGATTAGCGCAAGACAGAGGTTGGTCTTTCTGTTCCTCTCTATCTATAATTCATAAAGGAAAAACAAAAGTAGCTTTTCTCTATTTGTTTCTAAGGCAGCTGTCACACCTTAGTGGGATAGAGCAGTGCTAAATAGACACTTTTCCCTATAACACCTGTGTACTGGTATAAGTCTGCACCAGTACAAAATCATTGTAAAAAGAAGTTTCTAATTAAAAGAAGATAGAGACGAATTGCAGTAGGTGGTTTTCACCCACATTGGGTTTCCACCTTATATCTTGTGTTCTTTTGTGTGATTGTCTTCTGCTCTAGTTTTACTATTCCTGGTTACTGTTTATATGACTCTGATGCACAGATTAATGATCAACATCTGCAGAATACATTAAATTATAAGTCTACATGGTATACGCGGGTTTTATTATCTGAAGTTGCATATATACGCGGTTTTCTCTAACTGAAGTAGCGTATATGAACTAGGTGTGAAATAAAAAATATTTGACTTAATAATACTGATTCACCCCACCCCCCTCTGAGTATTATTTCCAAAAATTGGTATCAGAGCAGGTCCTTCAGAAGAAGCTTGATCGCTTGAAGGAAGATCTATCATCATGAGCAACTATGAGAGAGAAGCCTCGATCAGGCCACCAATTTCTGATGAGACCAAATTCGTCTATTGGAAGGTAAGAATTACAACCTATCTTCAATCTCTTGGTACAGAAGTCTAGGATATCATAGATACAGGGTACACATTTCCATCGGCTACTCGTACAGATCCGGCTGGGAAGAAGCAGTATGAAACAAATGAAAAGGTTGTCAATACTCTATTAGGGAGTCTATCTCAAACAGAATTCGTCAAGGTTATGCAGCTCAAAACCGAAAAAGAAATATGGGACAAGATCGTTTTGAGCTATGAAGGAGATGAACAGGTAAAATGAGAAAAACTTCAAACCCTCAGAATTCAGTATGAAAATCTCTGAATGCACAATGATGAAAGTGTGGCTAACTATTTCCTTCGTATAGATGAGATTGTTAATTGTATGAAAAACTTGGGTGAAGAAATAAAAGAGGTTGTTTTGGTTGAAAAGGTTCTAAGATCTTTGTCTTCTAAGTTTGAATCAAAAGATTTTTCCATAGAAGAAAAGCAGAGACTACAGAGCCTTACCATGTCACAGCTGCATGGAATTCTAACTGCTTACGAAATGAGAAAAGGAGGACCATAAGACAGGAGAGAAGTTGCATTCAAGGATTTAGGCAAAGGAGATTACTATGAGTCAAGAAATATGTCAGAAGAAGAGGAAGAATCAAACATTGTCAAGAACCTCCAACGGGGAACTGGAAGATTCAGAGGTAATCTGCCTTTCAAATGCTTTGCTTGTGGAAGAGTCGATCATTATGCTGCAAAATGTCCTCATAAAGATAAACTAGACAAAGGTAAGGAACCTGTTAGATGGAACAAAAAGCAGAATATGAAGAGCTATTACATGCATGAAGATAGTGATAGATTGTCAAATAGTGATGAAGATGAACGAGGTAATGATGATAGACTTTTGATGGCTTCTGAAGATGATGATTTCTTGGATGATATAAATGAAGAAGGTCTTTATGAGGAAATTTCTAGACTTAAAGTTTGTTTAGAGGAAAAGAATATGATTATAGATACTCCAACAGTCCAACTTGCTGAAAAAGATAAATACAATGATAAGTTAGAATGTGAAATTATGGGACTTAGAAAAGAAATTAAGAAAACAAAAGCCCTTAATCTCAGATTTTCTAAAGGGTCTGAAACTTTAGATGAGATCATCAAAGTGCAGCATTCTCCTCTAATCAAGACAGGTCTGGGATATAATGAAGAAGCGTCTCAAGCACAGGAGCCATCCACCTCCAAAAGTTATGCTGATGCAGCAAGGAGGAGTGAACAAATTGACAATCGACAGCAAAGGCACAATGGAGATCACCAGGTAAATTAGGGACAATTTACCTCAAGAATGAACAGAGATTACCAGATAAATCAGGGGCAATCTACTTTAAGGATGGACAGAAGCTACAACCAGCCACAGGTAAAACATTCTCAATTTGCCTCAAGAATGGATGTCAATAGAAACTACAATCATTCGGTTGGTAGATTTGATAATCGCAGGAGTTTCTTCAATGGCCAGTGTTTCTCTTGTCATAACTTTGGTCACAAAGTAGCTCAATGTGTTGCCTATAAGACAATGGTGACTAGAGAAGCTAAAAAAAAAGAAGTATGACTGGGATCATGAAAAGGACCTACAATAACTTTTCTGCTCTTGAAAATGAAATAGAATGTTCTATTTGTAACAACTTCGGTCATGAAGATTCTGAATGCAGGAGCAGGTTTCGGCAGACAACTCAGAAGGAACAAGTCTCAAGTGCCAAAACATGGAGAATGAAAGAACCGCAACTGGAAAGATGTGGGATAGCCTTATATGCAGAAGGACAGGAAAATCAATGGTATATCGATAGTGGATGTTCGAAACATATGACAGGTGATAAAGAAAAAATTCAATCATATAGTGCCTTAGAAAAGGCAAAGAAGGTCTCATTTGGAAATGACATCCCTGCATTCATAAAAGGTAAAGGTTCTGTTCAGTTGAAAGAAAAGGTCAAAGATGGAAATGTTATGTATGTTGATGGCTTAAAGCACAATCTATTCAGTGTCAGCCAGATGTGCGACCAAGGAACTGTGGTAATATTTCGATCAAATGGATGTAGTGTTCATGATCTTGATACAAGAAAAACAGTGATCAAAGGCATAAGAACTCCAAATAATTTATACATATTCATAGAAGGACAACCTCAATGCTATCTAAGCAAGAATGATGAACACTAGCTATGGCACAAAATATTGGGGCATCTTAGCTTCTCTCAAATAAGGAAAGCATGCAAATATCAGGCGGTTCGTGATCTTCCTGACATCAGAATTCCAGACAATACAATATGCAAATCATGTCAGTTTGGTAAGCAAACCAGAACTAATTTCCCTGAGAAGGAAGGATTAGCTAGCAGGCCATTTGAACTTGTCCATACTGATATATGTGGTCCAACTAGGAAGAATTCACCTCGAGGTGAAGAGTAATTCATATTGTTTATTGACTATTTTTCAAGGATGTGTTGGTTAGGACTCATGAAGCATAAAGATGAAGCTTTCGAAAAGTTCAAATCATTTAAAGCCTTGGTTGAAAACGAATCAGATCAACGAATCAAATGTCTCAGATCTGATCGAGGAGGAGAATTTACCTCAGATGAATTTTTTGATTTTTGTGAAGAACATGGCATAAGAAGGGAATTTTCTACTACAAGGACACCTCAACAAAATGGAGTAGTGGAAAGGATGAACAGAACGGTTCAAGAAATGGCTCGTGCTATGCTCGATGAATCTGGAACTCCTGCAACCTTATGGGGTGAAGCCACATTTGCTGCAGTAACTATTCTTAACAAGACAAATGTCCGGGTAAACAGAACTCAGACTCCGCATGAACTTTGGTATGGTAAGACTCCCACGGTGAAATACTTCAAAAATTTTGGAAGCAAATGCTACATTAAAAGGACTGATGAAAATCTTGGCAAGTTTGAACCTAGAGAAGATGAAGGCATTCTCCTTGGTTACTCTCCCCATAACAAAGCATATAAGTGTTACAATAAAAGACTTGGAAAAATTATCGAAAGTATTGATGTAGTGATTGATGAAGAAGGAAATACCCCTAGGTAGGAAAGGTCTGAAGTTTTCGAAGATGATGAGGACTATCCCTCAACGTCAAATCAGATTCATGATGAAGAAACCCATGAGGCACCAGAAGAACAAATAAGAATAGAAGAAAAGACTCCATCCAGATACGTTTAGAAGAATCATCCAGAATCTCAAATTTTGGGGCAGAAAGAGGCAGGTGTACAAACAAGGAGAACCATTTCAGAAGCTTCAAGCTATCTAGCATTGCTCTCCTCCACCGAACCACAAAATGTAAGAGAAGCATGCAAAGATGAATGCTGGGTCAAGGCAATGAATGAAGAACTTGAGCAGATTGAAAGGAATAACACTTGGGAGTTGGTTCCTAGACCAAAAGATAAGAATGTCATAGGCACAAAGTGGATTTTCAAAAATAAGCTGAATGAAAATGGAGATGTGGTTAGAAACAAGGCAGGTCTTGTTTGTAAAGGATATGCACAACAAGAAGTCATAGACTTTGAAGAAACCTTTACACCAGTGGCTAGACTTGAGGCTATAAGAATGTTCCTTGCTCTCTCTAGCTTTCAAAAGTTTAAAGTATTTCAGATGGATGTAAAATCTGCCTTTCTGAATGGAGACTTGAATGAAGAAGTGTACATTGAACAACTAGATGGGTTCATCCTTGGAAATGATCCAAATCTTGTATGCAGACTCAAAAAGGCTCTCTATGGTCTTAAACAAGCTCCAAGGGCTTGGTATTTTCGGTTGGATGAGTACCTTCATCAACAAGGTTTTGCAAAAGGATCAACAGATAGCAATCTGTATATAAAGGTTGACAATGAAAGGTTGTTAATACTTGTTGTGTATGTTGATGATATCATGTTTGGCAGCAATGAAGAAGATATGAGTCAAAATTTTGCCTTGGTAATGCAAAAGGAGTTTGAAATGTCCATGCTTGGTGAGCTCACATATTTTCTTGGTTTACAAGTCCAACAAAACAAAGACAGTGTTTTTCTATCACAAACCAAGTATCTCAAGCAGATCTTAAAGAAATATGGGATGGAGGATTCAAAACCAGTATGTACTCCTATGGTTACAGGATGCAGTCTCAGCACAAATGATGAATCAGCAGTTGTACATCAACCTACCTATAGATCCATGGTTGGTAGTCTACTCTATCTAACAGGTACCCGACCGGACATTATGATGCAGTAGGGATAGTTGGAAGGTTTCAAGAAAATCCAAAGGAAACTCATCTTCAGGCAGTCAAGAGAATTTTCAAATACCTTCAAGGGACTCAAAACTATGGTTTATGGTATCCTAGAGATACAGATATCACACTTCATGCATATACAGATGCAGATTGGGCAGGTAGCGTGGATGACATGAAAAGCACTAGTGGTGCTGCATTCTTCATGGGTCCTAGATTAGTATCATGGTTTAGCAAGAAACAAAGTTCCATTGCATTATCTATAGCTGAAGCAGAGTATGTAGCTACTACATCTTGCTGCACACAACTCCTTTGGATGATGCGAACATTGCAAGATCTTCGAATCACTTGTACTCCACCTATTTCCATTTTTTTTGATAATACAAGTGCAATCAACATTTCAAAGAATCTTGTCATGCATTCAAAGACCAAGCACATACCTATCAAATACCATTTTCTTCGGGGAAAAGTGCTTGAACAAAGGTCAAGTTGGAGTATGTTCCCTCTAAGGAACAAGTTGTTGATATTCTCACCAAACCACTGCCCAGAGAGACATTTGAATACCCCAGACAGAAGTTGGGGGTAGTTGATGCATCATCTTGCTGCTGAAACCTGTATGTTTCAGAGAAATGTGGTTGTACGCGAGTTTCATGAGGAGGATCCACGTACATACGCCGATTTATGCAGATACAGTCACGTATATGGTGGTTTGAAGGAAATCAGTGGGGACAGACTCTGGTTGAAGAGAGTCTAATATGGGTCTGTCGAGAGACCATCTGGCACATGTTTAGGGGGAGCAGATAATCTTCTAATAATGCATTGTTGGCATTACATTAGAAGCTCTTGGTTCGAGTACTCAAGCTATTCAGGTGGATCAACTACAGAAGGGGTGCAGAAGGAGAACATGGTTGCTGATATGAATAATGATGCTGCTGACATTTGTTATTGGTGACTTTCATAGTCTTGCTCTAAATTTTTCGTCTCTATGTCATGTATGTCTTTTATTGTCAAGGTCATGTAACGACCTATTTTGGTTTCCCCAGTATGCCTTGGATGAATGATGTAATGTACTTGGTTGTCATATGTAAACGTCTAATGTATCCCACTTGTTTGGGCAGATGATCCCCACTTGGTTGGGTGATGGATGTTTGTATAGAGTCTTTTGGTGATAGGAAGGTCTTCTATGATGTATAAGTTATGGTTCTTGAAGAACATCGTTTTGCAGATCTTGCCTACAGTCATGGGGAGCATGGTCAGCACAGCACAGCAGAGATTCTAGCATATACTCAGGGGGAGCATAACCCTTTGTCCTTGATGACAAAGGGGGAGAATGACTTTGAGGTTGCCATCAAGTCCAAAGGGGAAGATTGTTGGCATTATGCCATAGGTTTGGCACTATGGCACAGGTGTGGCACAGGTGTTGTCCTTGATGGAAACTCACTCTAGTAACAGATCTCAGTTTAGGCTCTTAGAATGAAGGAAAAATATATATACGTAGGTTCATAGTGATAAAGTTGCGTATACACGCGGGTTAGGCGTTCCAAATTCGCGTATGCGTATACACGCACTTTCACGCAAGGAAAATCACGTACATGTGGGAGAACTTATGTTTGGTCTGTGGTATTTAGTCCTTGGTATTTGAACCTATGGTTTTCGACCATAGTATCTTGTCAGATGTGTTGATCCCAAGTATTGGGTCCATGGTATTGGTTTGTTATGGTTTTGGACCGTGGTATTGTGAAAGCCTAAGACTATAAAAGAGGAAGGAGATCATTAGGCAAGCAACATCTTATGTATTGAATATCTGAAGACATGCAAGTGATTGGTTTGTGTGGCTGGATCTGAATCAAGGAGGAACCTGAGAATTACAAGATAGATAAGTTCTATTGATGGGTCGAGATCTCAAGGCTTGAATAGCTATATCTTTTGTGATTTGATCTGTTATAATCGGTGCATAATTAGATCTATAAGTCTGATAATATGGGATTAACTGAAGTTTGTTTAAGTGTAAAGGGTGAATTATCTTTTATAGATCTATACACAGGTTCAGCTCTGCAAAGTCACGTATACACGCAGGTTCAGCAAGAGAAGAAAGTGTATACGCTGGTTTACCTTGATTCAGCTGCGTATGTACGCAGGTTTATATATAGTGAAGTAGCGTACATCTCTTGAAATATGTTTTAGCTGCTTCTGTGGATTACTGTAGTATTCTAGGTTTACCATTGATGTCTGGTTACTAGTATTGTTTTCTGGTTACAAAATTCTGAGAAGTTATTTGGTTGATTCAGTAGTTGTTTGTGGAAAGGAGATTGGTTGATGCACATATACTTGATGTTTTGATATTCATTCATCCAGTCTGAAAATTGATGAAATGTGGTCCTTGGAAGAAAGAGAAGATTGTAGCCTTCTGTAGGTCAGCACCTACGTACTAGTACCTCAGCTAGTACACGAGCTAAGGGGGTTGTAGCTCCCTTCCAGGAGAAGCTAGAGAACGAGAGAGGGTTGTAGCTCTCTGCAAGTTGTAGCTTGCGTACTGGTATAAGTCTGCACCAATACAAAATCATTGTAAAAAGAAGTTTTTAATTAAAAGAAGATAGAGACGAATTGCAGCAGGTGGTTTTCACCCACATTGGGTTTCCACCTTATATATTGTGTTCTTGTGTGTGATTGTCTTCTGCTCTATTTTTACTGTTCCTGGTTACTGTTTATATGACTCTGATGCACAGATTAATGATCACAATCTGTAGCATACATTAAATTATAAGTCTGCATGGTATACGCGGGTTTTATTATCTGAAGTTGCGTATATACGCGGTTTTCTCTAACTGAAGTAGCGTATATGATCTGGGTGTGAAATAAAAAATATTTGACTTAATAATACTGATTCACCCCCCCCCCCCCCTCAGTATTATTTCCAACACAAATGACATAGACCAACTTCTTCCTTCAAATCAAATCGTCTCCCAAGAATATAGAAGTCCATCAACAAAGGAAAGTAGTCTGATATCTAAAAGAAAAGATCGCATTCCATCATTTCACCAAAGCATTCACAAACTTACAATAGTGAATTCTTTGCAAATGTTTTTGATAAAATTATGGACCCTTCTCTAAATGCATAAGAAGGGTATAAATACTATTCTAGCTAAATGTGCAAAAATATATTATACAAAATTTGAGGAGGTTTCAAACAACCTTCCTCCTACATAGGTAACTAACTACAAAAACACTTGCTGTCTTCCAGTGTGTCCTTTAAATAACAAATATCGATCATCAGTTCAATTTGAGGAGGTGGCCCGAAATGAGATTTGAGCTATCCTGTAAAGATTGCATCGGTAAGAGGTGGCAGCATCCTTTGAGTCGCATGAACAGAACATTTGAGGGTCATAATCTAGCTATATGGATTGACCATATACTGCCAATACGACTCTCAGTTGGTCGTAGTCATTTTTGTAATTGCATCTCTTTGATTCCCTGCTTTTTCTTGCCAGCATTTACTCAGAGTAGTTAAGTTAGGCATTTCTTTTGTATTACCCTCCTTCATGAGATTGGTAGCGAATAGGGTATGATTTACTACCTTAATTATGTTCTTTGATACTCCATCTTCCCTCGTAACTGCCAGCTCAGCCTGTTTTATCCTAGCATCCCAATCAGTGAAGAGGATGTCTTTGTGAGTTTCCTCAATCTCGAGTAGATTGGCATTCTTTCCATCTTCTAATTCCTGGCATTCAATGAAATCATAGATTTTGGTGTTTAAATCATTAAAATCTATTCTCTGATCAATGGCTTTGTCTGTGAGCTGGTCGCTAGTAATTAGGTAGGCAGTGATGTGTGTCAGCTTCTGAAAGAAATACTCTTGCTGCTTAACTATAAGAGAATTTAGTTAGAGAGCCTCTTTAATGAATTCCTCAGTAGTGGGAACATCCTTGTACCTGTCCATAGATTGTTGTAATTCTTGAAGCTGCATGATTTTGGCTGATAAGTCGACTTCATGGCTTATTTTTAAGACTTCCATGTCCTACTGCAATTGTGTGAGCTGCTTGGTTGCCTGTTTATTTGCGCTTTCTTTTTCTGTCCCGAGCTCTTGTTTTAGATGCGTGATTCTTTTGTCCTTTTCCTTTATCAGAGTAGACACCTCAGAAACCTTATCCATAGTGGTCGATGCATATGCTCCTGTGAACTATGACAGTCTAGTCAAGTTCTCAGCTGGATTGAAAGGCATATCCTTCCAAGCAACGTCCATTGGCTCATCTCCAGGTGAGAATTTGGGTGCATCTACCATTCTCCTTTTCCTTTGCCTTCTGACTACAACCTTCTGGAGAGGGCTATAGAATACATCAAGTGGAGGTATCTCCGTCACTTTCAGAGCAATTTCTGATGTGGGTAGAGCAGGGATAATTTCAGCATGCTAGGATGTTGTTGTTTCTTGATCCATAGGAGTAGATTGTTCACCAACAGACTTGGGCTCTGTTTCTTGATGAATTTTCAAAGGAGTTTTGAATTCCTCTGTTTCTTGAGTATTTGGAGCTTTGGGAGTGTCTTTCAATTTCTGATTGAATTGACCCCATTCCTGCTCCAAACTAGTGCCTTGGGCCTCTGAACTTGTCTCTATGGTCTGGGCATCCATTACTTGTTTTTCAGCTGGCTTCCTGCTAGACTCGGTCGTGTTGTCTATATCCTAGATTTTCTCTTTGTCTGGACTATTATCAGTGTTTACCTGAGAGTCCTTTTGAGAGCTAGGGGCTACGTTATCGACAATGTTACTTGGGGTAGGCTTATCCTCGGGCTTTAATAGACGCATTGGAATGATCCGGAGCCTCTCATTCCTAAATTCTTGAAATCTTTGAAAATATTCAGGTTTCAGGTTCACTTGTGCCCATTCAAGTGCTTTCTCAAAAGAAACTACTGACTATAACAAATCCTCAAAGTAGTTATCTCCATGATTGTACACGCTGAGCTTTAGCCTTGTAGTGACATTGTATGCCACTTTGTTTGGGTTGAATTTCCTTGTAGGCAATGTATGAAGCGTGAGGGCTTCCATTTTTGCTAATTCCTTAGTAGCATGAACAAAATTAGCTAAAGTAAAAGAGCCACATTTGATAGGGAAAATAGGCCATAATGACTTCTTTCCATCTTTAAGAGCTTTAGTGAGGCCCTTTCTTATAGTTTGGTATGCAATCTCCCTTGCTAATAGCTTATTAGAAACATATAAAGGAAGGACGTGTGGATCAACAGTGTTACCAAAAACCCTAATGTAGGTGAACCATTCCTCAATGAAATACTTTCCTACAATAAGCAGGTCTGTTGCAGCTTCTTGGGAAAACCTAGGGGCTTTCTCATTGAAAATCATTTGTTGTAGGAGCAACACGATAGAATGAAATATCTTATAGAAGTGAGGTATGTAATGCAATTCTCATATTTGTTTATGACTGAGATGGATTGGGTAAGGATCTTGTAAGGTCCATTTCCAACCCATGGTTGGAAATGTCGTGCAAAAAAAGATAGCATCCATAATATAAGCACGGAAATAGAAGGGAGGGAGGTTATCTGAAGAGGAGGCTTTCTTTTGTTGATATTCAGTAATGGAGGTGGCTAGGTTGTCAGATAGGATAGAAGGCCAATTCATGATATAGGAATTAACACAAGAATCGATCAAGGTAATCCATTCTATTGAAAACTTAGTGTTATTTGGCAATCCATACAGTATACATAACATTATTGTTGCATAATTATAGGGGTTTGCCAAAGAGGCTATTGCATACATACTGATTTTTCATACTTGAATTTGTTGTCTAACATTCTCCAAGTCTAAATTAACTTGAAGGGGTCTGGATTATTCTTTGTGAATTTAGCCACAAATGTTCTATCATAGATTTCTTGCGGGTCAGGTATGTGATACATTGCCTTCAAGTCTTTTGCCCTGAATGATCCTATGAGCTCCATCCTTGAATTCTTGAACTACCTATCTTCAATGATAAGGTTTTTGACCACTCATCTGATCATGTTTGTGTAGGGGAGGATGTTGGCTCTTTCTCCTATCCTATGGAGGAAAGAACAGGAAGCATCCTTGCATTGAGGTCCTGAAGGCTTTGTTGACCTAGCTGTTGCTCTCGTAACAACGATTTTAGGATGCTCGTCCTCCAGTGTATTGTAAATTACTTCTCAAGCTGTTGTGCCTCTAGCTGCATCACAGACTGTATCATCAAAGATAGGAGCCATCACTATATCCTCTGTCTCAACAATGGTCTTCTTAGCTTGCTTCTGCATCACCTTTATTAAGGACATGTTTTTTGTCACTTGCCTGAAATAGACAAGATATATCAGCGTAGACGATATCAAGTAATTAAGACTAAAATCCTATGTGAAATGAATTTGGATCGTGAGAAAGGTTTTTATGAGATATTCGATTATAACTACCCATAACCTGGAAAATGATTATCCTCCCTCGGGCCGCTAAACATTAAATAACCTGTCAACTTGTTTGTTCTTATTATTTAAAACGTGATTATTCCACACACTTTACCTCCTTAATCATAGATCGTGGTCTTTAAAGGGGTACAATATAACGCTTATCAGATACGTCGAGCAAAATGTGATAGCGAAAATCGCAATATCGCATTTTGTAAATCACTAAAATTTATCCTAAGGCATGTTCAAGTTTTTTTGCGAATTGCGAAATGCGATTGCGTAATGATAAGATGAGGTTATCGTAGTGGGAGACCTTTTTTCATATCGCAATTTCGTAGAGGTATTATAAAATAGTGATGTGGAAAAACATGATATGCGATTTGCGATATAAGTTTCCTCCTCAGCTTATTTTGCAAGGTTTTGCTAATTTTTTTCTTTAGAGTTAGGCATTAATATCCTAGGCTTAAAAATTTAAAAAGAGTCCCCATTTATAACTCGAATGCTATCTGTTGTTAGTTAAAAATGGGGGGGGTTTTTTGTAGTACAACAATTGGAGATTCACTTGGGACAACCTATTATCTTTGAGTAGTTTTCCGAAATTTCTAAAAACTTTCAAAGTAATTGGAGTTATAAGAGTAATGATTTCATGAGTTATAAGGTAAACAACATTTCTCTTGAACCACCATTACTTGCTCAGGCCCATCTGCTTAATTAATTCACCCTTGTAATGATAGAAATATAAATGTTAGCATCAGCCAATAATAAGGTTTAAAGTAATATAGTAGGTGCCTCTTGTAGATTAGTTTTTTGGTTTTTTACTCATTTATCACAGATAGAGCCTCTGCTGCTAGCAGGAATTCATAGCTTCGACAGGGTTACCTTTTAACCAACAATGATTCATTATCCCATCTGTATGTTTTCAGATTCAAAATGATATTCGTTTGAGTTGAATCTCACTTGGACTTTGTCCTTTTCTTTTACCTTTTGAGTGTAATATTTTTCCTTAAAAGACATTGTCTAGGCGTGGTAACCTACTGATGACAATTCCATTCACCGGTTGTAGATAAACTAAACAAGCTGGCTTTTGATGAGACCCCTTGTCTTCTGATCAAGAAGATCATTAGTTGTTACCCTATTTTGATATGCAATATTGTTAATATTAGTTTTAATTACTTCCCTATGAACACGGTAAACAAGCTCGTAATGAGACTCTTTATCTTTTAAGTTTTTATATTTTAGAATTACACTCTGAAAAAGGAAAACTTTAATAGATGGGGTGGGCCATTGGCCTTTTTAAGGGTTTTGGGTGATAATGATAGAGCTTTTAAGATATTGATCTGCAGGAAGTCCTTGCTAGGTTAAAGACTCTTTTCTTGACTGATAACAAAACCTTCATATCCTATAAAGATAAGAGCTTTTTTGTAAAATAAATGTTTTTAAGCAAGATCAAGTTTTTCCAAAGAGATGAAGTTTATTTTAGTACTCAAATGTCCTAATTGTTCCTTTTAACTCCTATTTTCATATAAAATCAAAAAATCAGAAATGTTATCAAAGACTTCTTTTGAAAAGCCAGGATTAAATACTAGTTGACCATTATTTTCCTAAAAAGAAATATATTACAAAATTGGAAAAGGTTATCTCCTAATAAAAATACCTTTTCAATATTTTCCCATTAACAAGAAAAGAATCTTTCCTACCGGACAAGCCTTGTAAAATAAACGTTGATTGTCCAATTTTTTCAATAATTTGAAAAGGGCCAAGCCATAGTCTTTGGAATTTGGTATGTCTACCTTTTTCCTCATGTGCCTTGTCCCATTTCAGGACTAAGTCACCTACGTCAAGGGATTTTTGACTGGTAGAAGTTGTATCAAAAGAAGCTTGGACTAATTGTTGATGATGGAAGTGGGTTGCTTTAGCCTTTTCTCTTTCTTCTTCGAGTTTGAGAATTTGAAATTGTCTAGCCTGGAGAGAAGATGAAGGGATTTCATTCGTAAATTTTACTAGGGCAAGAGATGGGATTGCTACGTTTGTGGGAAGAACAACTTCTTTTCCATAAATTAAAGAAAAAGGAGAAGAACCAATAGAGGCTTTCTGAGTAATCGTGTCTGCCCATAGATAAAATGTTAATGCTTTATGCCAATTCCCGTGATATTTTGATCAATAGTTCTTTTGATAATTCCAATGAGGTTTTTCTTTGTTTATTTTGCTAATCCATTACCTTGAGGATAATAATTAGTTGAATATTTTAACTTGAAACCTCGCTTAAGAGCAAATTCTACCATTGTATTTCCAGAAGAGTAAGATGCATTGTTAAACATTAAAGCTGAGCGTAAGCCAAACCAGGTAATAATGTACTGATCAATGAAATCTGTGATGTTTTCTGTATTAGCTATATTTAATGGGAAAACTTCTTCCCACTTAGTAAAGTAATCAGTAGTTGTAAGGATGTACCTATGCTGCTTGGAAGAGTTAGGAATAATCTTACAAATTATATCTAATCCCCATTGTTCAAATGGTTGTTGGATGTTAACTGGTTGTAAAGGGAATGTTGGCTTTCTTTTTCTTCCGGCCATGGTTTGAAAAGTTTTGCACTTCCTTGCATATTCATGTGCATCTTTAAATACCATTGGCTAGTAATATCTTGTATGCATGATTTTGTGAGTAGTGGTATTTCCTCCAAAATGTCCTCTAGCTGGTCCATCATGCAATTCCTGCATGACCTTCTCAGGTTCAGGTTTCTCTAAGAATCTTAGCAATACTGAATCATAATTCTTCCTAAACAATACGTCATTGACTAGCTCATACTGATTTGACTTCAATCTTAAAGCTCGCTTTGTTTTATAATTAAGGTGCATCAGAGCATATCTGTTTTTAAGATAAAATTTCAAATCAGCATATTGTGATTGTGTATCGTTGAGGCTTACCTCATATATTTGCACTTTATTACCTTGATCTTCTTCTGATGGAAATTGTGAAGCTCCTGTTAACATCCTGCAAAAACCTTGGCCCCTGAAAATTTTAGCTCACCGGATTTCTACATCATATTCTTGGAGTGAAGTTACCCAATTAGCTCTTTTCTCCCCTACTTCTCTTTGAATAAGTAGTTGTCTTACTACAGGGTAGGTTACAAATATCTTTGTATGGGTTTTAATAAGAAAAGGTCTGAAATTATTAAGAGTTTTAAAGACAACAAATGCTTGTTTCTCTACAGCTGAATAATTTAATTCGGCACCTTGCAAGTTAGAATTGAAAAAGGAGATGGGTACCTCAAAATTTTCATCATTCAGCTGTGTCAAAACTGTAGCATACAAAGTATCAGATGAAAAAGTATATAATAAAAAGGGTTTGAGAAAGTCAGGAGTTGTTAATGAAGGGGCATTAATAATGACTTTATTTATAAACTCAAATGATTCTCTTTCATCCTTGTTCCATCTGAAAACTGCATTTTTTCTTATCATCACTTGAAGGGGTAAGACTATTTGTGAAAAATCTGGGACGAATCGTTTAACAAAATTTATTTGGCCTAGAAATGATTGCATGGTTTATTTAGTATGTGGGAGGGGAATTTTTTTCTATTTCTTGGACTCTATCAAGATCGATGTAAATTCCTTTCTTGGATACTATAAACCCAAGGAGTTTGCCTTCTGGTAAAGAAAAATAAGATTTTTTGGGGTTTAAGGAAATGCCATATTTCATGCATCTTTCAAAGATGTGCTTGAGGTCACTTAAATGATTTTTCCTATCTTTGGAATAGACTGTGATATCATCCAAGTAAATAACAACCGATTTATTGATTGGACCTCTAAAGGGAATGTCCATAGCACGTTCAAATGTGGAACCAACATTTATGAGTCCAAAAGGCATATGTTCCCCACTTGGTCCTGAATGTTGTCTTTAATTTTTCATCTGGATGCACAAGGATTTGATTATATCCTGAGAATCCATCTAGAAAAGACATTAATTCGAAAACTGCAATTGATTTTAGTACCTGTTCCATAGTAGGCAAAGGAAGATTATCCTTTTGGCAAGCTTTGTTTAGGTTTCTAAAATCAATGCAGATCCTAATATCACCATTCTTTTTCCTCACAGGTACCATATTCCATACCCATTTGGAATTCCTGACAGGGAAGATTATCTTGGCCTTCAGAAGCTTGTTCAATTTCGATTTAATTTGAATTTCAAGGTTCAGGTGAATTTTTCGAAGCTTTTGCTGAATTGGTTTTTCATTTGAAGCCATGGGTATGGTATGTCGAATTATAGAGGTATCATAGGTTTTGAGATCTGCATAATCCCAAGCGAAGACACCTTTATATGTTTTAAATAACTTGATGAATGATACTCTTTCTTGAGATGTTAGGTCAAGACCTAGGTTGATATTTTGAGGTTTATCATTTGATCCTAGGTTTACTACTTCAAATCTAAGAGTAGAACTTTGAGTTCTGGAGTTAGTAATTTTCTTAAATGTATCCTTCAGATCATAAATATCTTCCATATTAACCACATACTTAGGAATTGGGTTTATATCAATATTATTTTTTATTTCTATATCATTCTCATGCTCATCTATGATCTGATCTTCATATGATTCTTCTGATGTAAGTAAATTTACTATATCTGCATCATTATTGAATACTCTCCAATTTCTTATATTGTCGGGAATAGATGGCCTAAATATTTATTCTATTGAAAATCTATCTCGACTAAAGTCTTATGATGGTATAAATCTAGATGCCACATTGGCAAGTAAGTCAGCACTTGCGTTTTGGAGTCTAAGGATTGAAGAAATGTTGAAAGCAGAAAAATAAGAAGTAAATTTCTGCGCTAAAGATTGATAGTGTTTAAGATGCCCAGAAACACATTGAATTGTATTTCTCACCTACTTCACAATTATTTCAGAGTCACCATAGACTCGAAGGTATTTGACATTAAGACCGATGGCTTTATAAATTCCTTGGATCAGTGCTTCATATTCAATGATATTATTAGTACACTAAAATTCAAATCTGCAGGGAAGCATAATTTTCTCTCCTTGCAGATTGATAAAAATGCATCCTGCACCTGCACTGTCTTCTGATTTAGAACCATAAAAATAGAGAGTCCATAAAAAAGAGTCATTATAAACTTTATCAACTAAATTTAAACACTTGGAAGCATCTGTTTGTGAGAAATTCTCAATTTGAGAAACTACAACATTATCTAAAAAGGGAGACTTTTGAGTATTAAAAGATCCTAAAGAGGACTCAGCTGAGTAGTTTCCAATGATATTATTAGTGAAGGCAATAGGTTCATTACTTCCCTCAAGGTTTGTGACTGTATATTTCATGAATTTTTCTTATTCTACCCTGATTTGGTTTGGTTTACCATTGTGTGGAAACCACATGTGAGACCAGTCAATTGAAAAATAACCATGCAACTTTTCATACCAATCCCTGTTGAGAATCAAACCATAAAATTAAGGTATATCGACCACCAATATATCAATTATTTGTGAAACTTTTGGATTAAAGGAAAGCCTAACTGAAACTGATGCTATTTCTCCCAGTACCTCTACTTTCGTCCTGTCTAACTGAACTATGTGTACTGCATATTTTTGAGGTGTAATGTTCAGTTTAGTACACACAGCCCTTAGCATTATGTTTCAGGAGGCTCCTAAGTCAAAAAGGTAGTTATTAACATTCCTATTGAAAATTTCATAAGTAATCAGAAAGGGAGGAACATGAGAAATAGATCTATCACCAATCAGAACTAGATCTGAGGGGTTTACTTTATTTGAGGATGAAAGAGGTCTTCCCATATTGTAGGCAGCTTGAGTAACTATAGCAGATGACGGGGGGGATACTAGAACTGATTTCAATTCTCTTAACATGATTTTCTGTTGCTGTTTGAGTTTAGTAAGCTCATGCAATGTGATATTAGCTCTGGTATTTTTCATGTCTTCCACTATATTGTATTCGACCGTATCTGAGATTACTAATGTTTTTGAGGCATTCGAAGAGTCTGGAGGAATAGGGTCGGTTTGGCTAGTCTTAGATTTCTTAGTCACTATTTTCTCTTTTGCAAGGGTAGCAACGTTTTGCTTCTGATTTGTGGTAGAAGTGTCCAGAGAATTTTTGCTTCTAGTAGTTACTGGCATTGCTTGTACTTCTTCTTCAGTTGGGAGAATAAAATCCCACATCCTGTTTAGTTCAATTTCTTCTTCTGTTTCAACTTCTTCATCGTTTGGTGAATATTCTCCTGATTCTTGGTCACATTCAGCATTTGAAATGGTGTTTGGAGGTTGTGATGAAGAAGAGGAGATCTTTTTTAATGATCGGAAAGGTTTTTTAGGAGCAGAAGATTATGCAACCTATTTTTTAATTTCTAACATTTCATTAGACATCGTTTTTAACACTTTCTAAAGGCCTTCCAAATCGAAAGGGTCCTTTGAAGTTTTCTTCTTAGAGTCATCTTTAAACATTACTTTTCTAGTCTTCCTCTCATCTCTTTGTGATCTTTTTTCCAAAGCTATGATTCTTCTTTCTACAGACACGGCTTATTTCATGTTTTCTACAAGGGTAGCCTTATTGGCTCTATCTACAAAGATTGCAATATTAGAATGAAGAGATGATATATACCATTCTATTTGTACATCTACAACATGTTTGGAGGCAGCTAGGATTTTGTTTAGCAATTTGTTAAATTTGGAGTTGAAATATTTTATCTTTTCATCTGTATTAGCTTTTAAATTAGAAAGATCATTGATTAAGGATGCTATGGTTCTATCATCGCCAAATTTTGCAAGAAATACTTCTTGAAAAGTATCCCAGTCTCTAATTGAACCTGCTGGAAGGGAAAAATACCAAGATCTAGCAGATCCTTGGAAAGTATAAGGAAACAGTCTAATTACAACATCTTCATGTGAAACCCTATTGAGATTCATGGCTAACATAAAAAAAATTAGATGTTCTTTGGCTAGGAGAGCATATTCAGGATTATACTTAAGAAATGATTTTTCTAGATTTGCTGGGAGTGCATTTGGATTTGCAACTAGGACAGCGCCAAGATTTGTCCAAGGTTGAGCAGGTTGATTGGCCATAACTTGAGTTGAGGACTGAGAAAATGGGAAGGTCGGTCTAGAAGTAGGTATAGATGGCGAAGAACTTACTACTGGGTTAGTACCGATAATTGTAGTACTAACGGGGGAAGTGGATATCTGAGAAGTAGTGGATTGAGTAGAAGTGGATGAAGGAATAAATAGGTGGAAAGGTGATGTGATCTCGCTAGTATTTGATTCAGATATTGATGAAGTGACATTCCTACATCGTGGAGGGATAAGGAACTCGAAAGGAGTGACCCCAAGTTTCTCACTTTGCAGTCTAGTCAATACACCAATTTGTTGTAATAAGGAGGTAACACTTTCGTCAGATAATTCGGGTCTCTTTGGCTTCTTACCATAAATGGATATTTGTTCCAATTTTTGTATCAAAGAATGAACTTCGGGAGATTCAGGAATATAATCTGGAGATGGTGGTTACCTTACTACTTTAGGAGACGAGGGAGATGTTTCTAGAACTTCATATTTCTGGTTAGGGGATTCTGAATGAGATCTAGAAGGTATAGAAGTGGTGGAGGGGTCTTGACTCTTGTGAACGATTTCTGAGTGATCTTTAGGTTTATATGCCATTCATGGTTGAAGGCCCTCCTACTAGCACCAAAATTTTGTGGCCTCAGAATTTTGCTGCCAAAACATGGGGGATAAGCACCTGGTCCAGATCTTAAGACAACTCCTTTTCGTTTAAAGTGGTGGCTCCGAGTGGGGATAATGGGATCAGTTTCCCAATGTGGGTTTTAAGATGCGAGTGGGTGGTTCATGAGTGTTTTTCAATAGAATAATGATAATCTAAGTGACTTATTCTATGATGAAATTTCCGTAACTTAACTTATTCTAATATAAACCCGGGTCTTCTTGTATGGTATGCGATCTACAAAGATATTTGTTTAACATGTGATAATAAAGATTGAACACAATTAAATGGAGATGATAACATAAAAGATAATTCCTTTGACTAGATAGTTAGTCAAAGAAATTTATAAAATGTATCGCATGTCTAATGAGTTATATATGAAAATCAAAACTTCAGTTATGGCATCATACAAAAGTGCAATTAATGATTCATAGAAACAATAAATCTCACATATAAATCATGAAAATAAAGTTTTGCCACTAATTAAATGTAGAAATAATTATGCATACATGATAATAGTACCAGATGTATGAAGTCCTGCTCATTTGACAAATGACATATACCAACTTCTTCCTTCAAATCAAATTGTCTCCCAAGAATACAGAATTGCATCAACAAAGGAAAGTAGTCCGATATCTAAAAGAAAACATCATGTTCCATCATTTCACTAAAGCATTCACAAACTTACAATAGTGCATTCTTTGCAAATGTTTTTGATAAAATTCTGGACCCTTCTCTAAATGCATGAGAAGGGTATAAATACTATTATAGCTAAATGTGCAAAAATAGATTATAAAAAATTTGAGGAGGTCTTAAAAAACCTTCCTCCTACATAGGTAACTAACTCCAAAAATAGATAGAGATCAACTAAATAGAACTAAGAGGGTGACTTGTTGTCTGTGAGCTTGTCCTTTAAATCACAAATATCGATCATCAGTTGAATTTGAGGAGGTGGCCCGAAATGAGATTTGAAATGTATTGTAAAGATTTCATCGACAAGAGGTGGAAGCATCCTTTGAGTCGCATGAGGGGAACATTTGAGGGTCATAATCTAGCTATGTGGCTTGACCGAACACTGCCAATATGACTCCTAGTTGGTCATAGTTAGTTTTGTAATTGCATCTCTTTGATTCCTTGCTTTTTGTTGCCAGCCTTTACTTAGAGCAATTAAGTCAGGCATTTATTTCGTATTACCCTCCTTCATGAGATTCATAGCAAACAGGGTATGATTTACTGCCTTAATGATGTTCTTTGATACTCTAACTACCCTCACGACTATTAGCTCAGCCTGTTTTATCCTAGCATCCAAATCAATGAAGAGGGTGTCTTTGTGAGTTTCCTCAATCTTGGGTAGATTGGCCTTCTTTCCATCTTCTGATTCCTGCCATTCAATGAAATCATAGATTTTGGTGTTTAAATCATTAAACTCTATTCTCTGTTCAATGGCTTTGTCTGTGAGCTGGTCGCTAGTAATCAGGTAGGGAGTGATGTGTGACATCTTCTGGTAAAAATACTCTTGTTGCTTCACTAGAAGAGAATTTAGTTCTAGAGCCTCTTTAATGAATTCCTCAGTAGTGGGAACATCCTTGTACCTGTCCATAGATTGCTGTAATTCTTGGAGCTGCATATTTTTGGTCAATAAGTTAGCTTCATGGCTTATTTTCAAGACTTCCATGTCCTGCTGCAATTGTGCAAGCTACTCGGTTGCCTGTTTGTTTGCACTTGGTTTTTCTGTCTCGAGCTCTTGTTTGAGTTGTGCGATTATTTCCTCCTTTTCCTTTAACAAAGAGACACCTCAGTAGCCTTATACATAGTGGACGATGCATATGCTCATGTGAAATGTGACAGTTTAGTCAAGATCTCGGCTGGTTTGAAAGGCATGTCCTTCCAAACAACGTCCATTGGCTCATCTCTAGGTGAGAATTCAAGTGCATCTACCCTTCTCCTTTTCCTTTGCCTTATGACTACAGTCTTGTGGAGAGGGCTATAGAATATATCAATTGGAGGTATCTTCATCGCTTTCAGAACAATTTATGATGTGAGTAAAGCAGGGATAATTTCAGCATGCTGGGATTTTGTTGTTTCTTGATCCATAGGTGTAGACTATTCGCCGACAGACTTGGGCCCTGAATCTTGATGAATTTTTAGAGGAGTTTTGAATTCCTCTGTTTCTTTAGTATTTGGATCTTTGGGAGTGTCTTTCAATTCTGATTGAATTAACCCTGTTCATGCTCCAAACTAGTGCCTTGGGACTCTGAACTTGTCTCTATGGTCGAGGTGTCCATTACCTGTTTTGCAGCTAGCTTCCTACTGGACTCAGTCGTGTTTTCTGTATCCTGGACTTTCCCTGTGTCTGGTGTATTCTCATTGTTTACCTGAGAGTCCTATTGAGAGCTAGGGGTTGTGCTATCGATAGTGTTACTTGGGGTAGTCTTATCCTCGGGCTTTAATAGATGCATTGGAATGACCCGGAGCCTCTCATTCCTAAATTCCTTAAATCTTTGAAAATCTTCGGGTTTTAGGTTCACCTTTTCCCATTCAAGTGCTTGCTCGAAAGAAACTACTGACTGTTACAAATCCTCAAAGTGATTATCTCCATGATTGTACGCTGTGAGCTTTAGTCTTGTAGTGACATTGTATACCACTTTTTATGGGTCGAATTGCCTTGTAGGAAATGTATGAAGCCCGAGGGCTTCCATTTTTGCTAATTCCTTAGTAGCATGAAAAAAATTAGTTAAAGTAAAAGAGCTGCATTTGATAGGGAAAATAGGCCATAATGACTTCTTTCCATCTTGAATAACTTTAGTCATTCCCTTTCCTACAGTCTGATAGGAAATCTCCCTTGCTAATAGCTTATCAGAAACATATAAAGGAAGGATGTGTGGATCAGAAGTGCTACCAAAAACCCTAATGCAGTTGAACCATTCCTCAATGAAATACTTGCCTACAACAAGCAGATCTGTTGCAGCTTCTTGGGAAAACCTAGGGGATTTCTCATTGAAAATCATTTGGTGTAGGGGCAACACGATAGAATGAAATATCTTATAGAAGTGAGGTATGTAATGCGATTCCCACATTTTTTTATGACTAAGATGGATTTGGTAAGGATATTGTATGGTCCATCTCCAACCCATGGTTGGAAATGTTGTGCAAAAACAGATGGTATCCATAATATAAGCACAAAAATAGAAGCGAGGGAGGTTATTTGAAGAGGAGGCCTTCTTTTGGTGATATTCAGTAATGGAGGTGGCTAAGTTGTCAAATAGAATAGAAGGCCAATTCATGATATAGGAATTAACACAAGCATTGATCAAGGGAATCCATTCTATTGAAAACTAGTGTTATTTGGTAGTCCATACAGTCTACATAATATTGCTACTGCATAATTGTAGGGGTTTTCCAAAGAGGCTATTGTATACATACCGATTTTTCATACTTGAGTTTGTTGTCTAACATTCTCCAAGTCTGAATTAACTTGAAGGGTTCTAGATTATTCTTTGCAAATTTAGCCACAAATGTGTTGTCGTAGATTTCCTGCGGGTTAGGTATGTGATACATTTCCTTCAAGTCTTCTACCCTGAACGATCCTATGAGCTCCATCCTTGAATTCTTGAACTTCCTATCTTCAATGATAAGGTTTTTGACCACCCATTTGATCATGTCTGTGTAGGGGAGGAGTTTGGCTCTTTCTCCTATCCTATGGAGGAAAGAACAGGAGGCATCCCTGCATTGAGGTCCTGAAGGCTTTGTTGACCCAGTTGTTGCTCTCGTAACAATGATTTTAGGACGCCTGTCCTCCATTCTATTGTAAATTACTTCCGAAGATGTTGCGCCTCCAGCTGCATCGTAGACTGTATTAGCAAAGATAGGAGCCATCTCTGTATCCTCTATCTCGAAAATGATCTTCTTAGTTTTCTTGTGCATCACCTTTCTTAAGGACATGTCTTTTGTTGCTTGCCTGAAACAGATAAGATATATCAGCGCATACGATATCAATTAATTAAGACTAAAATCCTATGTGAAATGAATTTGGATCGTGAGAAAGGTTTTTATGATATATTCGATTATAACTACCCATAACCTGGAAAATGATTATCCTCCCTCGGGCCGCTAAACATTAAATAACCTGTCAACTCATTTGTTCTTATTATTTAAAATGTAATTATTCCACACGCTTTGCCTCCTTAATCGCAGATCGTGGTCTTTAAAGGGGTACCATATAATGCTTATCGGATACATCGAGCGAAATTATATTGCGAAAATCGCAATATTGTATTTCGTATTTCGCTAATGTTTGTCCTAAGGCATGTTCAAGTTTTTTTGCGAATTGCGAAATGCGATTGCGTAATGACAAGATGAGGTTATCGTAGTGGGAGACCTTTTCGCATATCACAATTTTCGTAAAGGTATTATAATATAGTGATGTGGAAAAACGCGATTGATGAGGCTCATAAATGGGTAATTATATGGGCTCATTCTACCTCCTAACCTAGTCAAATCAACCATTCTCTTAGCTCATTGTATGATTTTTTGATTATATTTATGCTTATAGGGTGAGTTGAGTTAGTTATTATGCCATGTTGTCTAACATGTATTTAATGTAGATTATTAATGGATTTCAAGGTCAAATTCAAGGATATAGTGGTCAAACTACAGCAATAACTCGAAGTACACAGAGGAGAGGACTTATAGGAGGGAATCCCCCTCATTTATTGCTCCTCACTTCGAATTCCCCTTCATTCAGCTCGGAGTACAAGCAGTCGAATCATGCACTAGAAGGCAGCCGAGCAAGTGGAAGATGATTGATAGTTATCTAAAGTTTTGGGAGCCAAGCCTACCTGATTTTAAGGAATCTATTGGTAGCTTCAAATGTATAAGTACAGAGGCCTAGGTCCTACTAGGGTCGAATTTTTTGCTTGTGTACACTTTGCTAAAATTTCGAGCTTACTATTTTATGACAGTTTTATGTAATCTTGCTATTTTTTGATAATGAAGAATGAATCCTTTTTGAGCTAGCACTAAGTTACCTCAGAGGGTTGAAGCTCTTGGGTTAGGGCCCAATCCAAGTATCCAAGCTTCTTTTTACTTGTATTTGTATGCTTTACTTCAGTTTGTAGATTAGTTTGCTGTTAGATGTATTTCTCTTATGGTTAAGAATAGGTTGCTTTTGGTGATTTAGTAGCTTTCTTCCATTTGTGCTTTCTGTAGTAGGTTAATCAGTGATTAGAGAAGATTCAAAATGCTAACAACAGTGCCTTGGCCTCTCTTCCTCCCTCTGGGATGATGATTTGAGGCAAAGACTCTCTTGCTGCCCCAAAAACATAGATTTTCCTCATTCCTAGGACTTCTAATGTTTGCAGCTCTCTAGTAGGTTGATAGTCTAGTTTTTCTTTGCTTTAGATCTTCTTTATCATGTTCACTTATTGATTTTAAATAGTCCTTTTGCATGCTTTCCATTCTTACAACATTTCCCAACATTTCCTTCTATACATCATAGTTTAGGCCATTTTAATGCAAAACTCTGTTTTTCCTAGGATGCACTCATTTCATTGGTTGCTTGATTTTCTTGGTTGACTGTCAGTTTCTATGCAGCAGATCTCTTCCAGCAATAGGCCAACTTACCAGCAATCACACCCTCCATCTGATCCATGCCCTATAGGTCTCCCAAACCTCATCTCGATTCTGCCCTAGTTTCCTTCATTTTTCATAGAACTTCTTCCTCTCTCCTTGAGAAAACACAATCATATTTCTCTCTCTTGGTGATTCATGGTAGATATTAGGCACCCTAACACCTCATTCCAACCTTCATCCACCTTTTCCACCCACTCTCACACTCTCAAAACAATGAAAATTTCTCTCGGCCTCCTCCTGTAGGCCTCCTGTAGTTTCCATGTTTTCCTCCTGTAGTTTTCCTGTGTCCTCCTGTAGTTTTTCCTGTAGGCTTTATTTTGAAGGTCGAGTGTGGGAAAATCCTCCAGAAGGCCACCTAAGGCCTCTTAGGACCCATCCACACCATCCTACATCCTCCAAAGCTCCAAAACCGCCCTCTAACGCCACCTGTTCGTTGCCACACTCACACACAATAAATTAGATGCCACATAAAAACACATAAAAATCAAAAAATATGTTTTTTGCTTATTTAATTCCAGAAATAACATGTTTAGATGTTGTTTACTTCCTTGAGTAGGTAATGGCATTTCTTTCATGGTTTTCATAGAGTTTTTGGCAAAAGTATAATTAGCTTGTTAATTAGCTTGTTAATCAGGGTTTACTAGGTTTTGCTTTACATTCCAGTCTTTCTCATTTCTACAGTTAGAATAGCATCTGTAGAGTAATTTTTCTTTCTTTTCATCACACATAGAAATTCTTCTAAAATCTATACAAGTTGGCTTGAGCTCGTAGTGATCTCGCGCTAGCTGACCAAGTGACAACCTACAGTGAGAACTAGTACTTGTGCATATAGCACCGACACTTCCAAGTTTGTTACGAACTACCGGGTTGATAAAATTAAAGTTGGTAGCCCAGGAGTTGCAACATTCTTGCTGCAATACTGGCACTCACCACTTTTTGACACTGCTTTTGAGGAAGTGTTAGAGTATTCTGTGATTGTTGCTTTCTTCTATTTCCTTTTGCAACATTTTGCTCATAGTTTATTTCGGTAAAAGTAGACTAGTCATTTCTTTTCTTTCAGTTCTATATTTCCTTTCTTTCCTTTTCAATTCTGCAAATTTCCATTCAGCAAGTTCATTTCAGCTAGTTTCAATTTGTTTTGTTCAATCAAAATTTCAGTTTCTGCAAGTACTTTTAGTGTGGGGAAAAATAAATAAGAAACCAACCAAAAATATTTTCTTTCATGCCTCGTAGGAGTAGAGATAACTTAGGAAAAAAAATTTCCAACACCCCCACTACTTCACACAACCAACCTTCTCTCTTCCTCGGTGGCTGTAATAAAGAAGAACCCTTAGGTGAACATCCAGACATATTTGAAGAACCTATAGGGGAAGAAGAAGAAGAAAACATTCCACTGGAGCCAATGGCTGAAAACATAAATGCTAGGGGAAATGGAGAGAGAATAGAGGGCACCTTCCCCATTCAGAAGACCAATGGGGACACCAAAATGAAGAATATAAGTCCTTCAGCCCTACCTCACTTCCATGGTCTGACTACAGAAGATCCTAACACCTTCTTATTCGAGTTCGTTGTCATCTGTCGAACTTATGACTATGTAGAAGATGAGCAAAAGTTGAAACTATTCCCTTCTACTCTCAAGGACGCAGCACCGCGCTGGTTCATGGGATTACCTGGCAATAGCATCACAACTTGGGCTCAGAAGCAGTAGGCCTTTAACAACAAGTATCGAGACTATTGTAGGTCAAAAGATACTGAGGAAGAAATCTTCTGAATGACCATAGGAAGTGATGAGTCCTGGACGACTGGTGGGCTCCAGTATTGTAGCAATAATGCTACAACTCCTGGAGCTTCCTTCTCTAATTTTATCAACCCGGTAGTTCGTAACAAACTTGGAAGCGACGGTGCTGTATGCACAAGTACTAGCTCTTGTCGCAGCTGTCACTTGGTCAGCTGGCACAAGTCCGCTAGGGCTCAAGCCAACTTCTATATGTTCTCAGAAGAAGCTTTCTAAATGATGAACGAAGGCTATCTCAAAGGAAATTAACCTACTTTGCAAGAATGAACTGAAAGCCAACCAAACATGGAAACCCTAGTAAACCCTAATCTGACTAGCTTAATCCTTATGATGCAATGGTGGGGATGCAACTTCTAGAAATGATGCCATTACTTCTAGTGAGATGAGATGCATGAATTTAAACTACTTCCATTGAAGAGAACACATTTTTGTATTTTTGCTCAAGTGGGTGGAGTTATTATGATTGTGCTTCTTACTGGGTCTTGACTGTGCAGGGGTAGTTCAAAGGGGAGGAAGGCTTGCGAAAGGTCAGGAGGACTCTGAGAGGTTCCAGGGGATCCCTCACATCATTCCACAGAATTCCACAAAGTTCAGGTGCTTGGCAATCGTGTTTGCAGGCTTCTATAGGATGTCTGCAGGGGATCCTACAGGAAGCTCGGGATTTCTACAGGAAGTCTGCTAACTTCTACAGGATGTTCTGCAGTCGGAGTTTTGGGTGAAGAAGGAGTGAAGGAGCTGTATGGGTGGATAGGTGAGATGAAAGGGGAGCTTGAGATGGCCTATGGACAGAGAGATGAGATGGGGAAGGTGTGTGTAAAGCTGGCTGGTCTAGAGGGGGGTAGTAGTAGTGGAAGGTCAAAAAGATTGAGCAACGTGGAGAGTAGAAGGGTTGGAAGGCAAATGAGCTGAACAGAGGATGAGTAGGTGGTTTAGGCACAGTTTAGAAGGATAAGAACACGATGAAGTGGTGCTGCGCAGTGTAAATGAAGCAAATCACCCTTATCTTGTATGTAAACGAAAGTCCACCAACCTATTCTAACTGTTTTATTAGGAATCAAAGATCAGCAATGTAAGCTGAAGGAAAACCGTGCATGATGCTGAACCAAAGACTCATTACTCAAGATATAATCGTATGGACAATTCTTCAACCGAAAACATTACATCAATACTTGCATGCATATGTTAAAACAATGTTTTTGGCAGTTGGCATGGTCTACACTTCCGGTCCCCAAACAGAGGTGAAAGTGAGCATGCATTCAACCCTTTTTTGAACTCAACGTAACTTCAATCTCCCTACGCTAATTCTGAACTACTGAAACAACTGCATTCATGAAACTAACGTACATAACCAAACCGAGATAGTCAACTCAGCAAACTGTGTTTTCCAAGTGCATGTAAAGGAAAGAAATGCAATGATAAAAGAAAGACAAGTAACAATACAAGGAAAAGGAGGTCTATTTCTCTACGGTTGGACCCTAACCTGAGAGCTATAGCTCCTCTAAGAACTCAGAATTGAATCCAAATCTGCCTGCCTTTTATTAAAATATCATAATCATGAGTCTAACAACATGCCAAAATTGGCTTACAAAGAGCAAAAACAGAGCTACAGCTCGTGATTTAAAATCTACAACAAAAGTTCAAGAGTCTCATCGAAGGCTACAGCCTCAATATTTATACATGATGAGGGCCAAGCTGGCCTCCTCAATTAGTGGGGCTTGGCTGTCCAACTAAAAGTAAACTGTTGTTCCTGTAGAATCCGTTGGCTGCCTTCTAGCTCTGTGGTGATAGCTGTTGGAGCTCGGAGTTGGGGTGGAGATCACAAGGAAGGTCATTCCAGGCTGTGGACAACCTCCCTACAAACCCGCAATGCCACCTTGGTTGTTTCCTTGTCTTCATTTGCGTGGTCTTTGCTCCCATTAATGTCAAAAAACCTGAAATCATCATGTATTAGCCACATAGGCATAATGACTGCCCTTCTTCCTACAAATAACACAAATATACTAAGAAATGATGCATAAGTGATAAAAAATGAAGGGTTGAGCAAGGTAAGTAGGCCAAATGAGCCCAAATTGTTACCAAAAATTGGGGCTCATCATCACCCCCCAGCTAAAATATTTGCTCATCCTTGAGCAACTAGTCCAACTTTTCATCCTTCATTGCCTTTACTGCTACCCTTACATCCCAAGCCTCTGTAGTAGTGTCCTCCTTGCTGATATGAAACCCAGCCCTTCTGTTTACCTCTTCCCACTGTTCATTATCATCTGTCTCTGTGCTGCCTTCCATCAATCATAGTAGCAGTGGTGGGCTGAGTTTAAGGCCAATCCAGCTGGCCTGGAGGTTTTGCATGGATTTCTTATAGAGGGCTACCCGTACCAGAGCTTCCCTCATCCGAGTTGGGGTATTGTACTCTCGGATTTTCAGATTGTGTGCCAATGTATTCCATCTGCGTGTGCATGCTTCGACAACGTTGTCTCCTAACAGTCTCTCCATGTCCTCAAAATGAGCTATGGCTTGGGCCTGCTGATCCATATATCTTAATGAAGCTTGAGGGTCATTGGACAAATGTTGGTGTGACGAGATTAGTGCAACTGGATCTCCTGGTTCTGGTCTGATGAGCAATGGCTCGTTCAGCTCTCGGTTCATGATTGCTTTGGCTTCTGCTGCTCTTTTGTCCTCATGGTTTAGCCATGAGGCAAATGCCAATAATTGCATATCTCCCAAGGCCGTATTGGGATCCCATGAAACTACATTAGGCAGGGCCAGATTATGGAGGTAGAACTCCGCTAATTTGGCCCTATCCTCTGATGAGCTAGTACTGCAAACTTCAGTGAATTGCTGCGGGTCTTGGAGCTGAGAGATGCCTCTTTGTGCCAAGGTATTGATTTGGAATTGCAGCCATTGGTCTTTCAAGTACAAGCCATAGGATTTGGCTGGATGTCTGCATTGGATAGCATCCATGGCCCAGCTGGCCATGCAGGCCAATTGTGCCTCTTTCTGCTGCAGCTGTTCTCTGAGAGCTTGCACCTCAATTTGTGCTTGCTGTTCTGCTTCCTGTAGAAGTGTGGTTGGCTCCCCAAGACCGGTGTTCAGTTCCTTTTTGCCTTGTTGTTCCTCTGTGGTGTCCTTGGAGGATGTACCTGTCCCTGCCCTCAGTTCCTGTAGCTGCAATCTCAGCCTCTGGTTTTCTTCCTGTAGGAACACGCATTGGCAATTTGCCACGTGTTTGGCCATGGACAATTCACTTCTGGCCTCCTTGAGCTGCTCCTGTAAGGGACCTATGTCCGCCACACACTTTGGCTTGGCTATTTTCATCCATGTGTGTGTACGGACTCTTTTTCCTCTAATGCAAAAAATAGTGGCACAGTAAATTTCTGAGGTATAATCTTGCCAGCCTCTAAAAAGTTGTAATATGAACTCAGAATTGGCTGAGGGCTGAGCTCTGGTATATGCTCTTTCTCCACTTCCTTTGGTGGCTCTACTTCACCCTCCCTTGGTGGTGATAAGGGTGCTTCTCCTTCCATTCTCTCAGTTTCTTTAAGCCTGGCTAAGGTTTCCTGTAGAGCATTTTCAGCATCTTGTAGCCGAGCTTTTTCAGTCAATTGGTCTAACTTTCCTTGCCACATAGTTTTCTTCGGGCTTCCCCTCTCATAGGTGACTGATATCCTCGAGGGGGACCTTTCCTTGGGCGAAGTAGGGGCATCTTCAATGATGATCGGGCTGCTGGACGGAGGCTGTGGCTTGCCCGTCTTTATTCTCACACTTCTTCGAGCTTTAAAATATAGAGGGGTCTCCCTCTTTCTCTTCTCCTTTGGCTTAGGAGGTGTGCTGAGGGTGGCCAGCATAGCTGCTGCCTCCCTTTCACGAATGTCAGCTTTCTTCTCCTTGGGTTTCACTTTTTCGGGGCTTCCTGTAGAAGACCCTGTTTTAGTCAATTTCGGGCTTCCTGTAGAAGACCCTTTCGGCTTTCCTGTAGAAACAGGTGTCACCGCCTTCGTTTGCTTTGCTTCATGAGTTTTGCTTTTTGACTTGGTTGCGGTCGCTGTCGAGGCACTCTTGCTGATGTGGACCTTCTCAGCCTTGTCCACTCTGCCTTGCAACCTTTTCTCTCTTGCTGTCAAGATGGGTGTGTCATCTTTCTCCTTGTCACCCTTTTTCTCTTGTTTCTTTTCTTGCTTTTTCTTCTGCTCTGTGGTCGGGGTCTTTTGGCCTTTTTCTTTCTTCACTGCGGGCACTGACTCTTTCTCCTCACTGCTAGATGAACCGAGCTCTTCGGTTAGCATCTTTATATCCCCATCCTTTGTCAAATTTCTGAAGGCTTCCCATGAGAGAGGAACCTTGTATGTGTGGAGCGCATCCTCCACGAGGAGTTTGATCAGTCCATGGTAGGCTACCTGGTCTGGTGTGCCTTCTTTCAACTTGGTGGCACACTCAATCAGAGACTGTAATAGAAAGTAAGGGAGACTGAGTTTGTTTTCTACAGGTAGATCCATTTGGTGCCGTAATTCAGTGAGTAACCGAAAATGATACCCGTATACAATGCTAAAACGGCCTTCGCAGGTGATGTACTTCATAATTTGCAGGCTAACTTCATTCCACGGTGGCAGTAAACTGGTTCTACGAACCCCATTTTTGTCTTCTGAGAATTCCTCCTCTGGTGGAAAGAATTCTTTCTTAGCTTGTTGGCCCAATTTCCTTTCTTCTTTATCCCATGGTAATCCCATTGCGAGCTTCGTAACTCGGCTGATGAATTGTGGGGTGAGTTTGAGGCTTAAACCCCTGAAGTTAACGGTGGCCAACGTTTTAGATTTCGGCCTCAGAGCTTGCAAAAAATCTTCTACCACTTCGTCGTCATAGCCCTGCAATTTGTCACAGAAGGATAACCATTGTGCTCGTGTGAAGAGCTCCACCACCTCAGGATTTTCTCTTAACTTCGTTGAATCAGTGGATTGCCTTCTGATGAACCCACCCGACATGGTGAAAAACTGCTGCGTTAGCTGGAGGTGGCAAATGTGGACGAAATTTGGTCTACTGGGACAGAGCTTAGGATTACGCCTCTGTCATGCACATAATTCACAAAGCTTATCCCCTGAGAACCTTTAACACAACTAATTACACTGACATCCTGTAGGACGACAGTTCATGCACGGCAGACAACATTTGCAACAATTTCCTACGACCAGACTGTAGACGACGATTCTGCCACCTTCAAAAACCAATTGCATGGAGAGTTCAGGCTTACCTTTTTAATCCGCCACCTTTTGACGTGCGGAACCCGACTTCCTGTAGAAACAGCTTTCCTGTAGGAGCAGCGCGCGATGTATGGGGGATACTGCAGTGGGTTTGCGCTCTTGGTGTTGCTTCACAGGCGTTCTGATGGCCAAAGACTCGGAGTATCGAGCTGCAGAGGGATCCGGATGATCACTCGAGTCTCAAACGGTGGATGATAAATGCATGGGGTGGCAATCTAGCCGATTAGATTTGAATCGGCGGAATCCGTGGCGCGGGGGTGAGCTGTCCTTGCCGGACCATTGGACGACGTCATCCCATCATTTGCATGCGAGTTCCCTTATTGCTGCATCATTCCCCCGCAGATCCGCCGCCGTCTCTTCTGTTAAACTCGTTTTTTTTCGACGGGATTGCTCTCACGTGTGTACTGCCCGTTTCTTTTGCCACGACCGCCACCCAAACATACGACTAGACCATTAACTGATCGACGTGGCCAGTCGAATGGCCATACAACCGCTCAACCCATTCACTTCACACTTGCAAACATTTTCAAAGTAAAATTCATGCAATTCGACGGAAGAAAGGGTCGAGACACTTACCTGTGCGGCCGCAACGCGATTTTTCGGTTCTTGGACGATGATGAGTGGATTTATTTGCTGCTGGTGGATTTGCACAGGCCCGGAGGTTCATATTCACAGGCCGCTGACGATGGATTTGATGCTTCGGCTGCATGCGCCCGCGTTTTCATTGTATATGGCAAGCACTGTGAATGGTGTGCACTCTAGCGGGCTTAACTGTTACGGGACTCCTGCAGGATGTCCTGTAACAGTTTTTTCCTCCTCGGGTGCATGCTGCACGACAAAGGCAATGGCCCCACGATCACGCTCACAGAGCTCATGGATGGCTGGGATGGATATGGTATGACATCTCAGCGTTTTTCCATCTCAAAAATTGCTTTTCTCTTGATAACTCAATAATCTGCTTTGATGGTGCAGGTAACTTCATTGCATGTCGACAGGGATGGTAGAAAGAGGTGACAGCAGTGTATAAGGGTGCCAACAGTAGCTTGCATGCGTCCAAACCGACCCTTGGTCGTTAGATCTCCTCATAAAATGAATTCTGGGCCGTCCCGAACTTCTACAGGAAGTTTCCTGTAGAAATACAGAACTTCCTGTAGAAAGTTTGCGTTTCCTGTAGAAAGTCTGCACCTTCCTGTAGAAGACTCAAGCCGTGATGAAATTGTGCACATACCTTGGAGAAAATGAGTATTCTTGGAGGAGGTGCTGGTGAGGTCTCCTGGCAGCATGATAAGGATCTTTGGCTTTGCGTTAAAAGACCTCCTCTCCTTCATAGAACACCTGCAACCTGCATGCATTTTCACATTATAAACTTGCTGTCCCTATCTTTTTGCTTATTGTCTTCTTTTCTCTTTTCTCTTTTCTTTTTTCTCTTTTTTTTTTTTTTTTTTTTTTTTTTTTTTGAAAAATAGCAGGGGCGCCTCAATGAGGTTTTCACCCTTGCCATCTGCCTTAAGCGCCTCAGAGAGGTTTTCACTCAAGGATCTTTTTCAAATCTCTTTTTTTTTTTTTTTGAAAGACAATAGGGGCGCCTCAATGAGGTTTTCACCCCTACCACCTGCCTTGGGAGCCTCAGAAAGGTTTTCACCCAAGGATCTTTATTATTTATTATTATTATTTTTTTTATTTTTTTATCTTTCAGGGTATGCCCAAAGCAGAGGCAGAACCCTTCTCTATGACCAACACTGATTTCTCCATAGTTTTGATGAACTCTTGTCTTGAGAGAGGTTTCCTGTAGATCTTCAATCGATGCCCATTGACAAGCATGGGGATGGCTTCCTCATCAATGGTTCGAATAAGAACAGATCCATTGTCATGGCATTTTTCCACTGCATATGGTCCTAGCCATCTGGTTCTCAGCTTCCCCTTGAAATCTTTGTACCTGGAGTCATACAACAAGGCCCAATCTCTCGGCTGGAATTGCTTGTCATGGAGGTGTTGGTCATGCCACACCTTTCTCTGAAGTTGAACCACTTCTGAGTGAAGGAGGGCCTGCATCCGGTGCTCGTCCAGTCCATTCAGCTGCAATAACCTTTCTTGTTGTGCATGGCTGAGATCTAGGTCCAGCTGAGCTGCCATCCTCAAAGTGTTGTATTCAAACTCAATGGACAGCAAAGCTTTCTTCCCATAGACCAGCTCATAAGGTGTGAAGCCGGTGGTGGTCTTCCAGGTGGTGTTGTAAGCCCATGTGGCCTCAACCAGGCGATCTGCCCAATCTTTCCTACTGCTGCTCACCACCTTAGTCAAAATCCCTTCCAATGCTCTGTTGGTGACTTCCACTTGCCCATTTGCCTGTGGATGATAGGGGGTGGAAGTCCTATGCTTGATTTTGTGGTGAGCTAGCAGGTCTTCAATCAAGTTGGATGTGAACTGGCTCCCTTGATCGGTGACCAGCTCTCTTGGGTAGCCAAATTTGTAGAAGATGTTTTCTCTTAAGAACTCGGCCACCTTCTCTTCTGTTGCTGCCTTGATTGCTTTAGTCTCTACCCACTTTGTCAGGTAGTCAGTGCACACAATGATGTAAGACCTTTGCCTCGAAGGAGGGTTGATTGGACCCACAAAATCCATACCCCACTTCTCAAATGGCTCAAGAGTCACTTGAGGTTGGAGAGGCATCTCATCCCTTAGAGTCGGTTTCCCCATTCTTTGGCATCGGTCACATTGGCTGATATATCTTCTGACATCTTGATGAAGTGTGGGCCAATAGTAGCCTGCCTGCAGGATTTTGTAGGCAGTCCTCTTTGCTGCAAAATGTCCTCCACAAGGCCCATCATGACAGGTGAGGAGGATATCAAAGACTTCCTCCTCCCTTACACAACGCCTTAAGATCTGATCAGGGCCAAGCTTGAACAGATTGCCCCCGATCCAAGTAAATGAGGCACTTTTTCTGATGATTCTGCTCTTCTCTCTTGAAGATAGGTGCAGAGGGAACTGTGCTGAAACAAGGTAGTTTGCTATATCAGCAAACCATGGAGAGAGTACTGAGATAGCAAACAGATGTTCATCGGGCATCTGGTCATCCACCGTTCCATCCTCATCTGCAGACAAATCCAATCTAGATAAAAAGTCAGCAACAACATTTTCTTTACCTGGTTTGTCAACAATGGTCAAATCAAACTGCTGCAACAAAAGTAACCATCTAATAATACGAGCATTCACATCTGGTTTATTCATTAAATATCTAATTGCAGCATGATCCGTATGTACAAAGGTTTGATAGCCAGTAATATAATGTCGGAACTTGTTCAATGCATGGACCACAGCCAAGAATTCTTTCTCGGTTACAGTGTAATTCAGTTCGGCTTTGGACAAGTTTTTGCTAACAAAGTAAATGGCATATGGAAGTTTTTGTTCAACTTGTCCTAAAGCTGCCCCTATGGCTTTGTTCGAGGCATCAGTGTGGATGTGGAAAGGTAGGGCCCAGTTTGGACCTCTCAGGATTGGGGCTGACACCAACTTGTCCTTTAATTCATTCAAAGCCCTCTGACAATCGTCAGTCCATTTAAACTCCACATCTTTTGCCAACAGGCCAAACAATGGCGAGGCTAGCTTGCTGAAGTCTTTAATGAATCTCCGGTAATACCCTGCTAACCCTAAGAAACTCCGGACATCCCTTACCTTTTGGGGAGGTGGAACCTTCTTGATGAGAGCAATTTTGTTAGGATCCACTTGTAACCCTTGGCAAGAAATGGTATGGCCTAGCACGGTCCCTTCAGTCATCAGGAATTCACATTTTTCAGGACTAAGGGACAGGTTCATCTCAATGCATTTGGTTAGGACCTTTCCCAGATTGGACAATGCTTCCTGGAAGTTGGACCCATAAGGAGTGAAGTCATCCATATAGATTTCCACCGCATCATGGACCAGCTCCGAGAAGATGCTCAAGACAGCTCTCTGGAAGGTAGCAGGAGCATTGCATAGCCCAAAGGGGAGAACTCGGTAGGCAAAGGTACCCCAAGGACAAGTGAAGGTGGTCTTATCTTGGTCTTCCGGGCTGATTTGGATTTGGTTGTACCCGCTAAACCCATCCAGGAAAGAGAAGAACTTCTTTCCTGCCAGTCCATCCAACACTTGATCTATGAAAGGTAGAGGGAAATGGTCTTTCTTGGTAGCTTTGTTCAGTTCTCGGTAGTCCACACAGATTCTCCACTTCCCATTTTTCTTGGGAACCAACACCAGAGGGGACACCCATTCACTATCTGAGATGGGGTAAATGAATCCGGCATCCAACAGTTTTTGCAATTCTTCCTTGACAATGTCCTTAAGGGCTGGATTCATTCTCCTCTGAGGTTGCCTAACCGGTTTACAATCCTCTTTGATGTATATGTGATGGGTACAGACCGAAGGATGGACTCCTTTCATCTCCTTATAGCTCCAAGCAAAAGCATCTAGATGACTGGCCAACAGGCTACACAGCTCCTTTTCCTGGGAAGGAGATAGGGAGGAGCTGATCTTTAACGTCCTCTCAGGGCCGAACTCCACATTCTTGACTCTGGGAGTGACAGGGTTGGTGGCACAAAGGTCCACTAAGGTGCTGGCTTGGGCGTCCTCCACCAATTTCTCTAAGGATAGTGCACTGGAAGGTGGATTCTGGATCAAAGTCTCAATCAAGTCATCCTCGGTTGGGGGGTCTCTTCTAGTGGTATCTAGGGTGCACAAAGGTGCTGAGTACACCTCATCCTCTTCTCCTTCCTCCAACCACAGTGGTAAGTCATGCTCTAAGGAGGGTTGGGCAGGAGGGTATAGGACTAGCTGCTTGGACATAGGACCGTTTTTGATGGTCATGTTTCCTGCACGACAACTTATGTAAGCATCTGCAGTGGCTAACCAAGGCCTTCCCAAAATAAGAGGATATCCAGTAAGCTTTGCCTTGGGTTGCAGAACCAAGAAATCTGCAGGGTATTCCCAAGAGTCGACAGAGACCAAGACATCCTCCACACTCCCTTCGGGAGTCACGGTGGAGCGATTTGCTAGTTGCAGGACTGTCGAGGTCTTCCTCAAGGAACCCTGAAGATTGAGTTTGAGCATGGTATCCCTGGTCATCACATTAATGGCAGCCCCCAAATCAATCAAGGTGTGAGGTATGATGGTGCCATTGATGTGGACATCTACTACAGGACTCCCAGGATCTAGGTACTTTGGGCAGATGACTTGTCCTAACATAAGGTCAGACAGTTGTCCTAAGACATTGATGGTTGAAGCATCTCTCTTTCGCCTGCCTGGGTGTTTAAAACACTTTTCCTTAACCAGTTTGTTGTATATTGGCACATCCTTGATGGCTTGGAGAAGTGGTATTTTCACACACAACTGCTTGAGCTCTCCAGAAGCTCATCCTCCTCTGGGTTGGGTTGTGTGGTGGCTGTTAGTCTCTCAGGAAAGGGTGGAATGGCCTTTGGTTCACTTTCCTGTTTGTCCTCCTCGTCCTCTGGGGAGGAGGTTGGCGATCCGGAAGAGTCTTTCCAGATCGAAGATTGATCTCCTGGATCTCCACAGCATAGGTAGGGCATGATGTTTCCCCAGTGTATACCTGCTGGGCCTGTCTATTGTTGGGGTTCGGGTTCAGTTGAGCAGGCATTTGAGGTTGCCTTGGAGGAGCAGGAGGTAATGGTTGAGGTTGAACTGGTGGTGGAGGCAAAATGGCGGGAGGAGTGTTGTACTGGGGCCTCCACCCCGACTGAGGTGCATTCCACTGAGGCTGTGGCTGGGCATGTGAATGATATGAATGAGTAGTGGGTTGAGTAGGGTACTGAGGTGGATAAGACCATGGAGGAGGCATAGACCAGGAAGGATGAGCAGGGGGGGCCCAGGAAGGCATAGGAGTCGATTGGTTGGGGCTGTAGTAAGCTTGGGGTGCCCCTTGCATCCCCTGCTGGTAAGGTCTAGGTCCTTGTGGCCTCCTTTGGTTGAGGAAATAGAGAGGTTCAGTGGGAGCTTCTGTCCCTTGGTACATAGCTTTAAGTCCAGGTAAGGTTGGGCATTGATTTGTGGGATGGTCCTCCTCACAAACGAAGCACGCTTCGACCGAATGCAATGGGCATTCGTTCTTAGGGTGTCTCCTTGTACATCTAGGGCAGAAGATAGCCAAGGCCCTCTCAGCTTCTTCCTTCTTCTGCTGGATCCTGAATGTGTCCAGTTGCATGGCAATGGTCTGTCTCACCTCACTCTTAAGATCTTCTAATTGATTTGCAAACTCATGCTTGGAGAAAGGAATACCAGCTGAGAGAAGGTTTCCTCTACCTCGTTTCCGAGCTGCCCTAGAGTGGTTTCTGAACACAGTCTTGATGTCCTCATAAGGCAGTTGGTAAATATCTCCCCCAGCTAACATGTGAAGGGTATCTAAAAGGTCTTCAGGGACTCCTCGGAGCAGGACCAACTTGAGGGATTCAGGGTCAAGTGTGCACCTGGCCCGCTTATAGCTAAGTTGGAACCTCTCCTCATAATCCTCTAAGGACTCATCATTTCCCATGGTCATCCGAAAGATTTCTCCCTTGGTTTCCTTGGACCTACAGTAGTCCCGGTACTTGGTATTGAAAGCTTGCTGCATCTGAGCCCAAGTGGTGATACTATTCCCAGGTAAGCCCATGAACCAGCGTAATGCTGCATCCTTAAGAGTTGAAGGGAAGAGTTTCAGCTTCTGCTCATCTTCAGTATAGTCATAGGTTCTACAAAGGACAGCAAACTCAAACAGGAAGGTATCAGGATCTTCAGTAGTCAGTCCATGGAAGTGAGGCAGAGCGGAGGGGCTAATGTTTTTCATTTTCATGTCTCCATTGGTTTCTTGGATGGGGAAGGCACCTTCTATTCTCTCATCTTCTCCTCTATTGTCAGCCATAGCTTCAGATGGGATGGTCTCTAATTCTTCTTCTGCTATAGGATCTTCGTATATCTCAGGAGGTTCACCTATAGGTTCTTCTGGATCACTGTCACCAAAGAAGAGAGAAGGGTGACTCAGTGATGTGGTGGGGGTGTTGGGTAGGAATTTGCCTGTTTTATCTCGATTCCTACGAGGCATGAAATGGAAAGACTTTTTGATTGCTTTTGTTTTTTCTTTGGTACCTGCAAAACTGAAACAGATTGATCTACAACTAACTATCTTGCTGAAATACAAATGCAGAATTGAAATGAAAGCAGGAAAGGACTAATCTACTTTGCTCAAATGGAATTGCAGGAATGGAAATGCTAGTCTACGCTTGCAGAATTGAAATGCTAATCTATGCTTGCAAAATTGAAATTGCGGAATTGAAATGCTAATCTATGAAAGCAGGAAATGTCTATGCTACTTTTGCAGAATGGAAATGAAATAAACTACTTGGCAGAAGGCGAGAGTAAGAAAACAGAAGAAAAGCAACAATTACTAATACTCTGACGCTTCCCCGGCAACGGCGCCAAAAAGATGGTGGGCTCCAGTATTGTAGCAATAATGCTACAACTCCTGGAGCTTCCTTCTCTAATTTTATCAACCCGGTAGTTCGTAACAAACTTGGAAGCGACGGTGCTGTATGCACAAGTACTAGCTCTTGTCGCAGCTGTCACTTGGTCAGCTGGCACAAGTCCGCTAGGGCTCAAGCCAACTTCTATATGTTCTCAGAAGAAGCTTTCTAAATGATGAACGAAGGCTATCTCAAAGGAAATTAACCTACTTTGCAAGAATGAACTGAAAGCCAACCAAACATGGAAACCCTAGTAAACCCTAATTTGACTAGCTTAATCCTTATGATGCAATGGTGGGGATGCAACTTCTAGAAATGATGCCATTACTTCTAGTGAGATGAGATGCATGAATTTAAACTACTTCCATTGAAGAGAACACGTTTTTGTATTTTTGCTCAAGTGGGTGGAGTTATTATGATTGTGCTTCTTACTGGGTCTTGACTGTGCAGGGGTAGTTCAAAGGGGAGGAAGGCTTGGGAAAGGTCAGGAGGACTCTGAGAGGTTCCAGGGGATCCCTCACATCATTCCACAGAAGTCCACAATGTTCAGGTGCTTGGCAACCGTGTTTGCAGGCTTCTACAGGATGTCTGCAGGGGATCCTACAGGAAGCTCGGGATTTCTACAGGAAGTCTGCTAACTTCTACAGGATGTTCTGCAGTCGGAGTTTTGGGTGATGGAGGAGTGAAGGAGCTGTATGGGTGGATAGGTGAGATGAAAGGGGAGCTTGAGATGGCCTATGGACAGAGAGATGAGATGGGGAAGGTGTGTGTAAAGCTGGCTGGTCTAGAGGGGGGTAGTAGTAGTGGAAGGTCAAAAAGATTGAGCAACGTGGACAGTAGAAGGGTTGGAAGGCAAATGAGCTGAACAGAGGATGAGTAGGTGGCTTAGGCACGGTTTAGAAGGATAAGAACACGATGAAGTGGTGCTGCGCAGTGTAAATGAAACAAATCACCCTTATCTTGTATGTAAACGAAAGTCCACCAACCTATTCTAACTGTTTTATTAGGAATCAAAGATCAGCAATGTAAGCTGAAGGAAAACCGTGCATGATGCTGAACCAAAGAGTCATTACTCAAGATATAATCGTATGGACAATTCTTCAACCGAAAACATTACATCAATACTTGCATGCATATGTTAAAACAGTGTTTTTGGCAGTTGGCACGGTCTACACTTCTGGTCCCCAAACAGAGGTGAAAGTGAGCATGCATTCAACCCTTTTTTGAACTCAACGTAACTTCAATCTCCCTACGCTAATTCTGAACTACTGAAACAACTACATTCATGAAACTAACCTACATAACCAAACCGAAACAGTCAACTCAGCAAACTGTGTTTTCCAAGTGCATGTAAAGGAAAGAAATGCAATGATAAAAGAAAGACAAGTAACAATACAAGGAAAAGGAGGTCTATTGCTCTCAGGTTGGGCCCTAACCTGAGAGCTATAGCTCCTCTAAGAACTCAGAATTGAATCCAAATCTGCCTGCCTTTTATTAAAAGATCATAATCATGAGTCTAACAACATGCCAAAATTGGCTTACAAAGAGCAAAAACAGAGCTACAGCTCGTGATTCAAAATCTACAACAAAAGTTCAAGAGTCTCATCGAAGGCTACAACCTCAATATTTATACATGATGAGGGCCAAGCTGGCCTCCTCAATTAGTGGGGCTTGGCTGTCCAACTAAAAGTAAACTGCTGTTCCTGTAGAATCCGTTGGCTGCCTTCTAGCTCGGTGGTGATAGCTGTTGGAGCTCGGAGTTGGGGTGGAGATCATGAGGAAGGTCATTCAAGGCTGTGGACAACCTCCCTACAAACCCGCAATGCCACCTTGGCTGTCTTCTTGTCTTCATTTGCATGGTCTTTGCTCCCTTTAATGTCAAAAAACCTGAAATCATCATGTATTAGCCACATAGGCATAATGACTGCCCTTCTTCCTACAAATAACACGAATATACTAAGAAATGATGCATAAGTGATAAAAAATGAAGGGTTGAGCAAGGTAAGTAGGCCAAATGAGCCCAAATTGTTACCAAAAATTGGGGCTCATCAAAGACTATGAAGAGTGGTTCCAACTCAGTTACAAAAGGGCCAGGTGTAAACTTGACCCTGAGTCTCTGAAGTTGGTCATGCTCAGGGGAATTCGGGAAGACCTTTTAGACACCCTCCATCTACTAGCCGGGGGATACATCTACCAACTATCCTATGAGGACATAAAGACTGTTTTTAGAAACCATTCTAGAGCAGCTGGAAAGAAAGGTAGGGGGAGTCAACCCATAGCCAGTACCTCTTCTTCCAATTCATCTATTAAAGGTGAAATTGTAAACATGCTGGAAGAATTGAATAATGAGATGCTACAGACTCTTGCCATGCAAATGGATACCTTACATATCAAAAGAAAACAAGGGGAAGCAGAGAGGGCTTTGGCCATTTTTTTCCCTAGATGCACCAGGAGGCATCCTAGGAATGGATGCCCATTGAACTCTATAGAGGTTTGTTCAGTCTGTGAAGAAGATCATTCTACAGATAAGTGACCTTCCTTGCCCAGACTTAAAGCTGTAGACCAAGGGGCCGAAGAAGTCATTGAATAGATCTATTACATAAACCAAAGGAGGCTGCATGGACCTAGACCATACCAGCAGGGGATGCAAGGGACATATCAGGCATACTACAACCCCAACCAAGTCACCTCCATACCTTCATCGGGCCCCCCTGCTCATCCTTCCTGGTCCACGCCTCCTCTTTGGTAACCAACCACACATTCATTTCAAACCTATGCTTAGCCGCAATCTCAGTGGAATGCATCTCATCAGGGGTGGAGGCCCAATACAACTCTGTTCCCGCTCTATTGCCTCCACCACCTACCCAACCACAACCGTTACCTTCTACTCCACCAAGGAAACCCAAAATGCCTGCCCAACCAAATCTGAACTTGAACAATAGACAGGCTCAGCAAGTGTATAGTGGGGAACCATCATGCCCCACTTATGCTGTGGAGATTCAAGAAATTAACTTGCGATCCGGGAAAGTTCTCCCAGATAGCTAGCCTCCACCCAGGAGGTTGAGGAAGATAAAGAGTAAAGTGAACCTAAAGCAAATCCACCCTTTCCTGAGAGACTATCCATGACAATATAGCCTACCCCATAAGAGACTGAACTCCTGGGAGAATTGAAACATTTATGCGTGAAGATACCACTTCTCGAAGCCATGAAATATGTGCCTATCTACAATAGGTTGATCAAAGAGAAGTGCTTTAGGCATCCAGGAAGGCACAAGAGAGATTCCCCAACCATCAATGTCATAGGACAACTGTCCGACCTGATGTTGGGGCAGATAATTTGTCCAAAATATCTGGACCCTGGAAGCCCAGTAGTTGATGTCCACATCAATGGCACAATGGTCCCACATACTTTGATTGATCTGGGAGCTGCCATTAATGTGATGACAAAGGACACAATGCTCAAACTTAACCTCCAAGGCTCCTTGAGGAAGACCACGACAGTGCTGCAGTTAGCAGACCACTCCACAGTGATCCTTGAGGGGAATGTGGAAGATGTGATGGTCTCCATTTATTCTTGGGAGTACACTGCTAATTTCTTAGTTCTCCAACCAAAGGAAAAGCTCATTGGGTATCCTCTCATTCTGGGAAGACCCTGGTTGGCTACAGCCGATGCCTACATTAGCTGCCAAGCTGGGAACATGACCATAAAGAACGGGCACATGTCCAAGCAGTTAATCCTATATCCTCCTGCCCAACCCTTGCTAGAACATGATCTACCTCTCTGGTTGGAGGAGAAGGATGGGGATGAAGTTTATTCTGAACCACTTTGTACAATAGAAATCACCATGGGGGGGGAAATGCAAGATGAGGATGATATGATTGAAAATTTGATTCAGAATCCACCTCCCAGTGTATCACCATTAGAAGACATAGTAAGAGAAACTGAAAACAACCCCTCAATTGATCTCTTTGTGGCCAACCCCACTTCTCCCTGTGTTAAATATATAGAGTTCGGCCCAGAAAGAACATTGAAAATCAATCCATCCCTATCTACTTCCCAGGAGAAGGAGCTATGCAGTATACTGAGAAAACATCTAGATGCCTTCGCTTGGAGTTATAAGGAGATGAAGGGAGTGCACCCTTCAGTATGTGCTCATCATATATACATCAAGGAATATTTCAAGCCAGTCAGGCAGCCTCAAAATAGGATGAACCCATCACTTAAAGATATTGTTAAGGAAGAACTGCAGAAATTGCTTGATGCAGGATTCATCTATCCCATCTATGACAGTGAATGGGTCTCTCCTTTGGTGCTAGTGCCAAAGAAAAATGGTTAGTGGAGAATCTGTGTCGACTATTGGGAATTAAATAAAGCCACTAAAAAGGACCATTTTCCTTTACCTTTCATAGATCAAGTGTTAGACGGTCTGGCAGGGAAAGAGTTTTTCTCCTTCCTAGATGGGTTTAGCGGGTAAAATCAGATTCAAATCAGCTCGGAAGACCAAGATAAGACCACTTTCACTTGTCCTTTAGGTACCTTTGCATACTAGGTCCTTCCTTTTGGTTTGTGCAATGCTCCAGCCACTTTCCAAAGAGTGGTATTGAGTATATTTTCTGAACTGGTTCATGATGCAGTAGAAATATACATGGATGATTTTACTCCTTATGGCTTTGACTTTCAGGAAGCTTTATCTAACCTAGGAAAAGTTCTAGATAAGTGTATTGAGACAAACCTATCCCTCAGTTTGGAAAAGTGTGAATTTTTGATGACTGAAGGGATCGTGCTAGGTGATGCAATATCTCAACAAGGACTGCAGGTGGATCCCAACAAAATTGCCATCATCTAAAGGGTTCCACCTCCTCAAAAGGTGAGAGATGTCAGAAGCTTCCTAGGCTTAGCTGGATATTACAGGAGATTCATTAAAGACTTCAGCAAGTTAGCCTCTCCTTTTTTTGGCCTTCTAGGCAAAGATGTTGAGTTCATATGGTCGGAAAACTGTCAAGAAGCCCTAGATACCTTGAAGAGCAAGCTAGTGACTGCCCCAATTCTCAGAGGCCCAAACTGGGCCCTACCCTTTCACATTCTCATAGATGCCTCGAACAAAGCAATAGGAGTAGCCTTAGGAAAAATTGATGAAAAGTTACCTTATGCCATATACTTTATAAGCAAAAAATTGTCAAAGGCAGAGTAAAACTATACAGTGATTGAGAAGGAACTCCTAGCTGTCGTGCATTCCTTAAACAAATTTAGACATTATATCACAGGCTATCAAACCTTTGTGCACATTGATCATGCTGCAATTAGATATTTAATTAAAAAGCCAGATGCAAATGCTCGCATTATTATATGGTTGCTTTTACTACAACAGTTTGATCTAACCATTATTGATAAGCCTGGTAAAGAGAATGTTGTTGCTGAACTTTTGTCTAGAGTAAATTTTCGTACAAGTGAAGAAGGAATGGTGGATGACCAAATGCTAGATGAACACCTATTTTCTATATCAGTACTCTCTCCATGGTTTGTTGATATAGTAAACTACTTGGTTTCAACACAGTTCCCACCACACCTATCCTCAAAAGAGAAGAGCAAGATAGTAAGGAAAAGTGCCCCTTTCACCTGGATTGGAGGCAATCCCTTCAAACTTGGCCCAGATCAGATATTGAGAAGATGTGTTAGGGAGGAGGAAGTTTTTGACATCCTCCTAACCTATCATGACGAGCCTTGTGGAGGTCATTTTGCAGGAAAAAGAACCGCCTTCAAGATATTGCAAGTAGGCTACTACTAGCCCACTCTTCATCACCATGTGAGGAGATACACGAACCAGTGTGATTGGTGTCAGAGGATGGGGAAACCCACTCCAAAGGATGAAATTCCCATGCAACCACAAGTGACCTTTGAGCCAATTGAGAAGTGGGGCATGGACTTTGTGGGGCCTGTCAACCCCCCTTCAAAGCAGAAGCAGTACATCATTGTGTGCACCGACTACCTAACATAGTGGGCAAAGACAAAAGCAATCAAAGCAGTGACAGAGGAAAATGTAGCTGAGTTTTTGAGGGAAAACATATTCTACAAGTTTGGGTATCCGAGAGAGTTGGTCATAGACTAAGGCAGTCAGTTCACTTCCAACCTGATTGAAGACCTGCTCACACATCATAAGATCAAGCACAAGACTTCCACCCCTCACCATCCACAAGCCAATGGGCAAGTGGAGGTCACTAACAGAGCATTGGAAGGGATCCTAACCAAGGTAGTGAGTAGCAACATAAAAGAGTGGGCAAAAAGATTAGTTGAGGCCACTTGGGCCTACAACACAACATGGAAGACTACCACCGGGTTCACACCCTATGAACTGGTCTATGGGAAGAAGGATTTGCTGTCAATAGAGTTTGAATTCAATACCCTAAGGATGGCAGCTCAGTTGGACCTAGATCTCAGCAATGCATAGAAGGAGAGATTACTTCATCTCAATGGATTGGATGAATACAGATTGCAAGCCCTTCTCCATACAGAGGTAGTTCAGCTTCAGAGAAAGATATGGCATGATAGAAATATCAGGGAGAAGCAATCCCAAGAGGGAGATTGGGCACTACTCTATGATTCAAGATACAAGGATTTCAAAGGCAAGCTGAGGAGAAGATGGCTGGGAACCTACACTGTGGAGAAATGTAATGACAATGGTTCAGTTCTGATCAGAACCATTGATGATGAAGCCATCCCCGTGCTTGTCAATGGACATTGGTTGAAAGTCTACAAGAAACCCCTCTCCAAGCGAGAGTTTATTGAAGATTTGAAAAAAACAGTGATGGTAGTGTAGCATGTCTTAGCTTCCACTTCACCCACTCACTGAAGAAAAAAGAGAAAAAATAAGGACTCAAGTGAAAACCTCCATGAGGTGCTTGAGTCCCATCATTGGGTTGAAAACCTCTTCTGAGGCGGCCCAGTGATGTCAAAAAAAAAGGGAAAAGAATAAGATCCCTGGGTGAAAACATCCCTTGGAGGCACCCAAGGCAAGCAATTAAGGTGAAAACCTCTCTGAGGCACCCTAGTTGTTTTCAAAAAAAAAAAAAGAGAGAAAGAAAAAATGAATTTTTATTGCATTGCAGGTTTGCAGGAGGACTACAGGGAGCAGAAGAAGGTGCCAAGGGGACCCTTCCATTCATACTAGCATCGATCTCATCTTCTCCACACCTTCCTCCATCATTTTTGGCATCTCTTTCACCCCACTGTACCTCTTCTTCCAAAACTGTGTTTTCTACAGGAGGCTTTGTTTTTTCTACAGGAGGCTCCTATAGGAATTACAGAGAGCCAAAAGTGTCTACAGGAGGCAGTTTGAGGGACAAGAAAAGCTTCATGAGGAACCTATAATCCCTCTTACCATCTTCAAACCTCCTTGCCATCATTTCCAAGCCTACATCACACTCCAAGCATAATTATTATTATTATTATTTTTCCTTTCCAAGAAAAAACACAAAAAAATAGTTTTTCAGTTTTGAAAAAAAAAACAAAAATAAAAGGAGGAAAAGGCACCATTAACTTTACCTGAAGCTTACCTACTATTCCTTCATCATTCATCTCCACCTCTGGCATCATTCTCGAGCTCCAAGCATAGGGAAATAGCTGAAGTTTCAAGGGGAGAAGCAACTACAAGAGCTCCTGTAGGAATTCCTGTAGCAGCTGATCCCTTAGAAGTCCAGCACCAACAACAAGGGATAGCACATCTGAAGGTTGAAAAGGCACATGTAGCTCAGCTCTAGCAAAAGAAGAACCTGCAAAAACACACAACCACGTATCAACAAGTAGAGACATCATGCATGAGGGAAAATGAAGGCATGCAGCAGAGAAAGCCACAACACCTCACAGTCGATGGCAGAAAATACACTTGGATTACAGATAAGTAGCTAAGTCACTCCTATATTTGCATTTATGTAGTTAGGAATCATACGAAGGCAATGAGATGGTTGAAATCAAAAGATGGAAAGGTGGCTAGTTGACTTGGCCACCTTCATTTAGTTGACTCCACTTAACTGAGATATCACCCAGACGTGCGCAAAGTCAACTCAAGCAAAAGATGCGAAGGACAGGTAGTGGGAGGAAGAGTTAACTCTGATGCAGTAATGAGGGGATGATTACGAGGGGGGTCATGATTACCAAGTAGGTGGGGACCAACGGTCCTAATCTTGGCAACGTACACCTTGCCAGCTTAGCACTCATAACCAAAAACAACCATAAAAGGTAATGACCACTCCTCCCCGTGCATTCTTACCACTTTTTCTTTAGTTTCTCTTTGTAACTCAGCCACACAGTAGTCTTGTTATGCCCCCACAACCTCATATCCACCATCCTCCATCGATTTTCTCCATATTTTTTCTCTTGGCATCTTCTACAGGAACCCTGCAGGTTTTCTACAGGAGCACCTGCAGGAAATCTATAGGAGGGACAACAGGCTTCTATAGGAGGGGAAGTGAGTCATTTTGAAGGGAGGAAACGTGATTTTTGGCACGAATTTTGGTCTGAAGAGGTAGGGTTCATGAATTCCCTCTGTCTAATATCAAAATGTGAAAGATTTGGTCTCAAATTGAAGATAAAATGAGTCTTTAAGAGGGTAGAAATACATAAAAAAAAAAAAATTTTTAAAAAAAAAAAAAAACACAGTCCCCTCTGTTTTTCTATTTCACTCAAAATTCTTTGTCTCCACCTCCATATCTGGTTTTTCAAATGAAGTACAGGAAGTATGACAGGGGGGTTTATGAGAAAGAGCCCACTAGCTCCACTAGACTCCATGCACATCCTCAAGTGGTGGAAATATTTACAAGGGCAACCTAGATGAATTTCTTTGAGAAGTTTAGAGGGTTTGATGATGAAATTGCCCATGAATTTGCTCTCTCTCTAGTCCCTCACACAAGAACTCATGCTACTGTAACCATTAGAGGCCTCTCCATTGAAATAACCCTTGAATTCATCAGTAGGGTCACTACCCTTCCTCTTAGGCTGCCTTGGAGTAAAGATGAGAAAATAATTGGCCAGGCTGCCAAGAGGAAATTTTTCCAAGATAATAAAACCCCTATTGAAGAAAAAAATGGAATTAGGAGGGCTAGTGTACCATATCCGTGGGATGAGGTTAGCTACCAAGTGATCAAATACATTTCTTGTGAGGGGAGGCACAACATTGTTTATGGATATCATTTCAGAATCCTCCAAGAATTGAGATATGGCATGGATACCCTAACACATCAAAATCTCAGTATCCCTTACTTTCTCCTTCAGTCCCTCATTGACTCCAGCACCAAGGTATAAGAAGGAAATTCACAACAGCTAGCTCACCATGGCCTAATCAAGATCCTAGTAGAAGAAGCCCTCCATACCCTTACAATCCCTATAGCATGGGAAGTTTTCAGAGATATGACAGCTGAGGATGACATCAAGGCATTAACCTATGATGTCATTCCTACTGTCAGTGAGGAGGGAGAACAAAAAGGAGGAGAAGATGAAGCCAGTGGTGACATAGCAGAGCAAGAGAGGAAGGAGGAAAGAAAATAAATAGAGGAGGGGAGAGTTGAAGAGACAGAATAGGAGGTAGAAAAAGAGACAGGGCAGGAGGAGGAAAAAGAAACATAAGAGGGAGAAAAGGAGGTAGAGAGGACAGAGCAAAGAGAAGAGTCCCCTAAAACTTTGGAAAGAGAAGTAGCAACTACCATCACTGCCCTCAGTACACCAGTCAAGCAGAAGCATAAGAGGAAAAGAAAAACCTCCATGTATTTCAGGGCAAGAAAGAGTACCAAAATTAAAATAGGCAAACCTCAACCCTCATCAAAGACTCTCATTAACATTGAAGATTCACCATCTGCCAAGGTGAAATAATCTCCTTCCAAGACACCCATAACCTATGAAAGGAGGACTACAAGATCTTCTACATGGAAGGGAAATGCAATTATACAGGACCCCAAACCAGACCTACAGGAGGTTAAAACAGTCCTACAGGAGACATTGTCCAAACTACAAGAGACACAAAAACTTGAGAAAAATATAGGAGGACAACCAAAAGTGAAAGAGGAAGCACAAGAGCTACAAGAACCTGAACCCCAGCTTAATCTTGACTCTTATTACAGACTACTTGAGGGAGGCAAGATAATCCCATAGAAATTTGCAATTCCACTGTTTTTCGAATTGCAAAAAAAGAGAGTGAGAACGCATAGGTGGATGCAGATAGCCAAGTCCAAAGGAGTTGAGGATATTGGCCACATGGAAGACAAACTCAGGGAAATGGGTAGGGAATTGAGTGCTCTCAGAGACAGAGAAACCATTACAAGAAGCCACCTTGAGAATGAGAATGAATTACTAAGGAGGCAGCTACAAGAGAAAGAGACTCATTTGGCATACATGGCCAGCTTATTCATAGAAGCATTACAATGCAGAACACCAACCAAATCTTATGGCCTCTATCTGAAGGATCAGTGGCTTCAATTCCAAATAAAAACTTTGGCACAAAGAGGCATAATGCCTTTCCAAGAGTACAGGCAGTTCATGGATTTGTGTGACCAAAGCACCTCTGAGGAAAAAGAAAATATGGAAGAGTTCTATCTACACAACATGGCCCTCACAGACTGAATGTGTGGGACCCCAATGCCAAGCTAGGGGATCTACAATTAATGGCCATGGCATCATGGATGAACCATGAAGAATTGAGGGCAGTAAAAATGAAAATATTGTTAATAAAAGAGCAGAATGAACCATTGATGATAAGAGCTGAGCCATCAGATCCTATGGCACTTGTCAGCACACACAACCTACTTGCCAATGACCCTCAGATTACCCCTAAATATCTGTCCAATCAAGAACAAGCCATTGCACACTTTGAAGATATGCTTAGGCTACTTGGGGATGACTGTGTGCATGCATGCATGCGAAGATGGAACACCCTACCCCACAGCTTGTAGATCAGAGAATACCATTCCCCCATGAGGACGAAGGAGGTATTGAAAGAGTCCCAATGTACAAGCGCTCCATGCAAAGCTTGAAAGTCAACTGGATTGGCCTCAAACTGAGTTCTCCACTCATATTAGGCATGCTGGAAGGCAGGAGAGAAGAAGAAGAGAAGGAACAGTGGAAGGACATAGACAGAAAGGCAAGATTTTATGGAGAACATGAGTAGACGACATCAAAAGCCTAGAATGCTAGGGAGGCCGCCAGGGCCATGAAAGACCAAGAGCTTGACTAGGTTGCTCAAAGGATGAGCAACACCTTCAGTAGGGGGGTGATGATGAGCCTCATAAATGGATAATTATATGGGTTCATTTTACCTCCTAACCTAGTCAAATCAACCATTATCTTATCTCATTGTATGATTTTCTGATTATATTTATGCTTATAGGGTGAGTTGAGTTAGTTATTTTGCCATGTGGTCTAACATGTATTTAATGCAGATTATTGATGGATTTCGAGGTCAAAGTCAAGGATCTAGTGGTCAAACTATAGCAATAACTCGAAGTAGACAGAGGAGAGGACTTATAGGATGGAATCCCCCTCATTTATTACTCCTCACTTCAAATTCCCCTTCATTCAGGTCAGAGTACAAGCAGCTGAATCATGCACTAGAAGGCAGCCGAGCAAGTGGAAGATGATTGATAGTTATCTAAAATTTTGGGAGCCAAGCCTCCCTGATTTTAAGAAATTTGTTGGTAGCTTCATATGTATAAGTAGAGAGGCCTAGGGCCTCACTAGGGTCAACTTTTTTTCTTGTGTAAACTCTGCTCAAATTTCGAGCTTACTATTTTATGACAGTTTTATGTAATCTTGCTATTTTTTGATAATGAAGATGGAATCCTTTTTGAGCTAGCACTGAGTTACCTAAGATGGCTAAAGCTCTTGGGTTAGGGCCCAATCCAAGAAGCCAAGCTTCTATTTACTTGTATTTGTATGCTTTACTTTAGTTTTTAGATTAGTTTGTTGTTAGATGTATTCGTCTTATGGTTAAGAATAGGTTGCTTTTGATGATTTAGTAGCTTGCTTCCATTTGTGATTTCTGTAGTAGGTTAAGCAGTGATCAAAGAAGATTCAAAAGGCTAGAAACAGTACCTTGGCCTCTCTTCCTCCCTCTGGGACCATGATTTGAGGAAAAGACTCCCTTGCTGCCCCAAAAACACAGATTTTCCTCATTCCTAGGACTTCTAGTGTTTGCAGCTCTCTAGTAGGTTGATAGTCTAGTTTTTCTTTGCTTTAGATCTTCTTTATCATGTTCACTTATTGATTTTCAATAGTCCTTTTGCATGCTTTCCTTTCTTACAACATTTCCCAACATTTCCTTCTATACATCATAGTTTAGGCCATTTTAATGCAAAACTCTGTTTTTCCTAGGATGCACTCATTTCATTGGTTGCTTGATTTTCTTGGTTGACTGTCAGTTTCTATGCAACAGATCTCTTCCAGAAGTAGGCCAACTTACCAGCAATCACACCCTCCATCTGATCCATGCCCTATAGGTCTCCCAAACCTCACCTCAATTCTGCCCTAGTTTCCTTCATTTTTCATAGAACTTCTTCCTCTCTCCTTGAGCAAACCCAATCATATTTCTCTCTCTTGGTGATTCATGGTAGACCTTAGGCACCCTAACACCTCATTCCAACCTTCATCCACCTTTTCCACCCACTCTTACACTCTCAAAAAAGTGAAAATTTCTCTCAGCCTCCTCTGTAGGCCTCCTGTAGTTTCCATGTTTTCCTCCTGTAGTTTTCCTGTGTCCTCCTGTAGTTTTTCCTGTAGGCTTTATTTTGAAGGTCGAGTGTGGGAAAATCCTCCAGAAGGCCACCTAAGACCTGCTAGGACCCATCAACACCATCCTACATCCTCCCAAGCTCCAAAACCGCCCTCTAACACCACCTGTTCATTGCCACACTCACACACAATAAATTAGATGCACGTTAAATTCACATAAAAACACATAAAAATCCAAAAATATGTTTTTTGCTTATTTACTTCCAGAAATAGCATGGTTAGATGTTCTTTACTTCCTTGAGTAGGTAATGGCATTTCTTTCATGATTTTCATAGTGTTTTTGGCAAATGTAGAATTATCTTGTTAATTAGGGTTTACTAGGTTTTGCTTTACATTCCAGTCTTTCTCCTTTATGCAATTAGAATAGCATCTATAGAGTAATATTTCCTTCCTTTCATCACACATAGAGCTTCTTCTGAAATCTATAGAAGTTGGCTTGAGCTCCTAGTGATCTCGCATCGGCTGACCAAGTGACAACCTGCAGTGAGAACTAGTACTTGTGCAAATAGCACCAACTCTTCCAAGTTTGTTACGAACTACTGGGTTGATAAAAATAAAGTTGGTAGCCCAGGAGTTACAACATTCATGCCACAATACTGGCACTCACCAAAAATATGCGATATAAGTTTCCTCCTTAGCTTATTTTGCAAGGTTTTGCTAAGTTTCTTCTTTGGAGTTAGGCATTATTATCCTAGGCTTAAAAATTTATAAAGGGTTCCCATTTATAACTCAAATGCTAGCTATTGTTAGTTAAAAATGGGGGGGTTGTTTCATAGTACAACACCCTCCTAACCTATAACACCAACATTGATAAACTTTAAATACAAACCACGAACTTATGGGGTAAGAACCATGTTATAGCGGAGGTAGTTAAGGTATGTGGATGGTAGGCCAGAGGTTGCGGGTTCAACCCCGATCTCCACCATAAAATTTTATTCCACTGTGTCAAGACTGTCAAGGCCTTTGGAAGGTGCCACGTGGTAGCCTCTGGGCTTTCCATGTGGCATTCTTCCATTGGTACAAAAATAAACCAATAAGAATGCGCCAACACACCACCTATATAACCCAATCAAAAGATACCACTTGTCCATCCATGATTTGCCTTTGACCATCGTTGACCATGTCTATTCACCTGCAATGTCAGTAGTACGAACTACTGACTGTGCTGTGACTGGGCATTTTTTTTGCAAGTTTCGCGTGTTTAAAAAAGCAATCAAAACACAATAAATTTCTCATACGATTTTTTTTTTCGATGCAATGAGTTGCATTAGGATTGTTTTTCTGAGACAGACACGACCGTTTAGGTTTTGAGCCATTTTGAGAACTTTGATTTTTGAGCTAAATATTGAGTACCTCATCATTCCTCCCCAATATAAGCCTTTTGGACCGCAAAATATACTATCAATTGTTCAGCAGGTGAGGGTACATCTCCCTCACCTTCTTGATCTGTAGCCATTTGGCTTGAGAAGGCTTTTGTCCCTTGAGTCCCACTCTAAGGTATTCAAGATCCCCTCTCTTCAAAGTTTTGATTCTTATGTCAAGTATGAGATATTGCTAAAGCTCATCTAGGTGTTCTGGTGAGAAATCATCTATTGATGCTAGCTAAACATTCTCTCCTTGATCATCAATTAAAGGAGGCTCAAACAATTTCAAATTCTAAACATTTACAACAGAGTATATTTGCATATAAGGAGGAAAATCAAGCTTAAATTCAATGTTACCAATATTTTCCATAATTTTAAAAGGACCATAACGGATTGGTTTAATATTTTTACCTTCCCCTTGAAGTCTCTCTTTGCTAATATATAACCAAACTTTGTCTCCAACTTGAAATTTATGATCAACTCAGTGTTTTTCATGGCTTGCTTTGTAGCTGCTCTGACTTTTCTCAAGTTGTTCCTTCACTGTATGATGTATCAACTAAATTTGATCTATGAACTTCCTTGCCTTATCGATGTCACTGAGACCATCGATGGTGACATATTTCTCAAATATGAAGTCCAATGGTGATCTTGGCAAGTACCCATAACATGCCTCAAATTCCAATGGATTTCTGGAAGAATGCTTTGCCCTGTTGTATGCATGTTGTATGTAATGCAATTGTTCATCCCACAACTTGGGTTGTTTGTTGCAATATCCTCTAAGAAGATGAATAACTGTTCTGTTGACCACCTTGGTTTGTCCATTTGTTTGTGGATGAAAGGTGGTACTCTTCTTCAACTTTGTGTCCATCATGTCCAACAAATTCAACGAAAAATTCCCAACAAATCGCGAATCTGGATCACTTACAATAGAAGTAGGAAGAAAAAAATGAACCCAAATGTTTTGGAAGAAAAGATGAGTTGTTTTTTCAGCTATAATCTTCTTTTTACATCGTCTTAGTATGCACATATTTCTGAACCTATCTACAACTACATACAAGTAATCACGACCTTTCATTGACAATGGAACAACTCCTACAAAATCTATGGAGATACTCTCCCATGGATGTGAAGGTACCAGAAGTGGAGTGTATAAACCAAGTTTCCTATTTCGAGGGTTACTTGTAGCACATAAAGAACATCCTCTTATGAAACGAGAAACATTATCCAACATGCGTGGCCAATAACAATACCTTTGAAGATTCACTACTGTCTTTCCTACACCAAAGTTTCCAACAATCAATGAAGTGTGCACCTCTCTTATGATACTATTTCTTTCTCCTTGTGGAATACACAAATTTCCCAAGTGATACAACAAACTGTTATGTACATGATAATTCAACTCTTCAATTTGATTTCCTTGACTCGAGCTTGCATATACTTCTTGAAAGTCACTACCATTTGCATATTGTTCTATGTAACTTTCATGCAAAACAAATTTATGATTGAGGATAATAGATGAATTTACAATAGGCCTTGAAATCATATCAGCTACCTTATTGTAGATTCCCTTTTTATACCTAATAACCAAATGAAATTGTTGTAGAAAACCGATCCATTTGAAATGTCGTGATTGCTGCAACTTTGACTGTGGCTATAAATATTGCAATGGTTGATGGTCAATATGGATGATGGTCTCCTTCCCCATCAAATAGTGCTTCCATTTCTTAATACTTTGCACCAATGCATAATTTATTTTTCATAGGTGGGATAGTTATTTATAGCTCCATTAAAGATTTCAGAATGAAATGAAATGGGCTTACCATGCTGCAATAGAAATGATCCCATGGCATAATCACTTGCATCCGTTTGAATCTAGAATGGTTGTCTAAGATCTGAAGAGCCAATACCTGTGCTGAACTTATCTTTTGCTTCAAAGCATCAAATGCTTTCTCTTGTACATCTCCCTAGTGGAAGAATTTCTTGACACTTTTCAATGCATGTAATGGAGCTTCAATGGAAGAAAAATTAGCAATAAAATTTCTCCAATATCGTGTTGCCCCTAAAAAGCTTCTTACCTCTATAACTATATTTGGCTTGGGCCAATTCATAATGAGCTCAACCTTAAAGGGGTTGATCTTCAACTCATCTCCTCCAACAATGTGTCCCAAATACACTAAAGAAGTCTTGCCAAATTCACATTTCGACATCTTTAGAAACAATTGTTCTTTTCTCAAGACATCACATACTTTTTTTACATGCATGACATGTTCATCTCTTGACTTAATGAATATGAAAATATCATCTAAGTAAAAATTGACAAAGTCATCTAGAAATTGTTTTAATACACCATTCATAACTCATGAAAGTAGCTCGAGAATTTGTAAGATGGAAAGGCATAACAAGCCACTCAAAAATCCTTGTTTAGTTTTAAATGCATTTTTCCAAATGTTCTCTTTAGCTACTCTAACTTGATGATAACCACTTCATAATTCTAACTTAGTGAAATACTTTGCATACCTCAACTAATAAATAAAATCATCAATTCTTGGGAGTGGATAACGATTCCTTACTATGATTTTTTTAGTGAATAGAAATCCACACACATGCGCCAAGTCTTGTCCTTATTTGGTACCATGACAATGGGAGAACCACATGGCAAAGTAGATGGGTGTATGATACCTTTGTTTAGTAATTCTTGAATTTTATTTTTGATTTCCATGCTCTCCATAATATACATGTGATACATGCCTATGTTTGGAAGTGGAACATCCTATTGCAACTGAATCTCATGTTGAATTCCCCTCTTGGGAGGTAACCCCTTTGGTTCTAGAAACATCTCGCCATGCTTCCTTACCACATCAAACAAATCAGATTTCAATTTATCATCAAAAGCTTCAAAATATTCATAATCAATATCATTATTTTTCTTTATCATGAGAAGCACAAATTTTTTACTTGCATTTACTAGTCTCTTCATCTGCCGTGAATTAACCAAAGAAATATTCATCTTTTCTCAGGCTCTCATAATGTACTCCACCCCATTCTTGAGAAATATTTATGTGTTGTCATGGTGATAAAATACTTCTTTCCTATCATACAAATAAGGACTACTCAAAATTATTCCTGATATGTCAAGTGGAATGACATCTAACTCAACTTCATCAATGAACTTTTCTGTAATGGTGAACCTGAATAAACACTTCCTTGTAACCTGTAAGTTTGCATTGTTAACTATCCAACCCAATGGATATGGCTTATGATGAGGTACAGTTTTAAGGTTTAGTTTTTTACCAAGTCTTCTGAAACCAAGTTTGATTGTGACCCACTATCAAATAATGCATCAATTTTTGTATGATTTGAAATTACTTTTACATGAAACAACTCTATTCTTAACTTTTCATTTGGAGTGTTGTTTTGACTATGTGATGAACTAGTGCTTGCAACGATTTCTTTTCCTTTTGTAACCATGGCTGAAATCTTGGTCTCATCATGAAAATATGAACCAAGGTCATGTTGTGTGGTAGTTATTGTCTTTTGTTTTCCGTTGTTGTTTTGTTTCTTAGGCCTTAATTCGGGATGCAATTTCCAGTAGTGGGCTTCATCATTTCCCTCTTTGGAACAGTGTTTGCATGTGATTTTCTCCACTTATTTCTTAACACTTGCATTTTTCTTTCGCTTCCATTTTCCACCCTTCTCTTTCTCCTTACCCTTGAATGGCTTCCTCTTACTACCCTCTTCCTGAGTGTTCTTTCCTCTGGATTCAAGGTGCATGTCTTGCGCACATACCTCATCTAAATTGTTTGTATTGAACATAAGGATAGTATGTTTCAAATAGGAATGTAAACCCACAATATATCTCCGCAGTGTATCTTGGGAATTCAAATTTACTCCTAATAGCAAAGCCCTTTTCCTAAACTCCTGTGTACAATCTTGGACTGTTTGGCTTTTAAGCTGCCTAAAATTCTGCCAACTCATAATGGCTTTTTGCATATAGGCTAAAGAATAAAACTATCTTTTAATTGCAGAAACAAATTCAACCCAAGTAATGGATATCTTACCATGGATTCTCATTTCCTCTTGAGTCTTTTCTTCCCACCAAACTAGTGTAGCTCCTTCTAGCCTCAATGAAGCCAACTGGATCGTTATGTCATCTTCTTGAAGGTTATGAATTCTACATCATACCTCAAACTGTCAAATCTAATTGTCCAATTTTTGTGCATTCACCTCTCCATTGTACATGGGAAGTTCGAATTGTATGTCTAATTTAAGTAATGGAGTCTTTCCTTTTGGGGTTTTTGAATGAGTATGGACAGTTTCAGTGGTGGTAGTGGAAGATGATACAGTGTGAGATGATGAAGATGGTGAGGATGGTGGAGATGAATGTGGCTTTCCACCATTCCCTTTGGAATCATTCTTATCGTCTTTTTTTTCCTTCGATCTTCCTTATCCATGTGGAGGTTTAGAACTCTCTATAACCATTCTAGTGTTCCCCTCTTCATAGAGGAATTTAAACATATAAATTAAAGTGAAGAAATATTTCTTGAATTCTTCCTCTTTTGAAGAAGGACCTTCAGGCTCTCTTTCTCCACACATAATGGCTATGGATTCAGGCTCAGAAATTGGTACTACTTGTACCTCTTCAATCTCAGTTGAAGGCAAAACTTGAGGAGTTTCAAGTGCCTCTGGAATTGGAAATTTGGGTGGTGGAGATTGTGGCCTTGTGGCTCTACTTCTTTGGGAATTACCTCAGGATTTGCAAACAATAACTTCCCTTCTCCTTTCTGCAACTTTAACCTTGTAAGCATCACAATTTTGTAACCATTAAAACCCTAATTGCACAAACTCAAGAAATCAAGAAATTAAACCTTTACTCTGATACCAACTTGATCTATTTTTGAATGATTAGTTTTGTTGTGCTAATATCGATTATAGATTTCTAAACATATGCTTTCTTATTGCTTCTTGTGTTGAGGTTTCATTAGCTATTTGTGCATACAATCAGGTGAATTTCCTTAAGTATAAAATGACATTCATGAGAAAAATAGATTCAAAAACAAATGCTAAACAAAATACATTCAAATTACAACAAACAATTAAAGAGACACTTTAACACAGTGTTTTGATGAGAGAGTTCACCCCTCTTGGGCTACATCTCCTTGGTCCAGCTTCCATGGCTTGGGCCTCTGTATTAGCTCAATGTGGAAAAATGTTGTTTTGCAAAGCTCTATGGTTCCTGATACATGCACCAATGTGTTCAGAATTTCCAAATTAGCCAAGAACACCTCTTCCTGAGTTCAATTTGGTCGAAAATTGCCTTCTCTATGACTTCGACAGTCTTTTCCTACAATTTCTCCTCTAATTCTAGAATATATCCAGTTAGCTCCACTAAATACGGAGGCATGCCTGAAATTGGGGGCACCGCCAAACTTCTGCCAAACTAAACTCGGAGTTAATTAAGGTTAAATTGTGCTTAGTCGCTTTAAAACCCATATTATTGTTAATCCCGCTATTAGTGTTAATCAAAACCTTGATAGTTTCGGTGTAGTGGTCTCATGAGGTGCTAATTAACCCATCTAGTTTTGGAGCCCGCCGCCTAATTGTTTGGTGTTCCATCCTTTATATTCACATGCCATATTAAACCGTCATGAAGTTGGTAGGTTGGAGCCGCCGGATAAACTGCAACCTCAGCCGCGTGGTTTGTTGTCGCCTGTTCACATGCAGAACCATTGCGGTGTTTGTCGGAGCCATCGGGTTTCATATCTATAACCACATTGTGTTGTTGTGATCACATGCGGAGGGATGGCCCTCCTAACCGCCAACCCCAACATTGATAAACTTTAAATACAAGTTGCAAACTTATGGGGTAAGAACCATGGTATAACGAAGGTGGTTAAGGTATGTGGACAGTAGGCTGTAGGTCACGGGTTCGACCTTGACCTCCACCAAAAAAAATTATTCTACTATGTCAAGATTGTCAAGGCCTTTGGGAGTTGCCACGTGGCGGCCTTCGGTCTTGCCACACGACATTCTTCCATTGGTCCAAAAATAAACCAATAAGAATGCGCTAACACACCACCTATATAACCCAATCAAAAGATGTCACTTCTCCACCTGTGATTCACCATTGACCACCATTGACCAATCCTAGTCACATGTCGCGTTAAAAGTATGGATTGTTGACTGTACAATGACTGTTCATTCGTTTTGCAAATTTTTTTTGTTTAGCAAAGCGATCATAACACAATAACTTTCTCATACAAACTCAGTTTTTGACATAATGAGTTCCGTTAGGATCGATTTTCTGAGACGAACACAGTCGTTCAGGTTTTGAGCTATTATGAGAACTTTGATTTTTGAGCTAAATATTGAGCACCTGATCAAGCTATAACTAAATTGTTGTCACAATAACCTAGAGTTTTCCTTTCCTTTTCTGGTTGAATGTCATCCAATACTCCTTGTAACTGAACTACTTTAACAAGCTATAAGTTATTTTTATTAAGTTATGGGTGTAATGACTCATAGTTATTGGGTTGCTTGTTTGTAGGGTTTATTAAAACACTTTATTTCATTAAATAAATAAAATTTGATGTTTTGAATAATTAAAATGTGACTATCATGGATCATCCACAACATTTAAATCTTGTAATATAATATAATATAATCGATTAATTAAGATCCCTATTCCAAAAGAGTAAATATTAGAGTGGTTATTATAGTCATATATTAGACTTTAATATGTTCACATCCTTATCCATAACTCAATTAACTCAACTTATCCCCATATCATTCTAAAATAACAAAATTACAGTACCTTTAGAAATGTCCTAACCTTCAAAACCTGTTTTAAATAAACTTTTTTTTATTATAAAAAATAAAATGTTAACATCAATTATCTACATTGGAAAGCACATTAACTGATATATTTTGATTGTAAAATAAGTTATGGTTTTTGAGCATGTGGTATTGATAAGCCATGGTACTGGCCCATGGCATTGTAACATGCTTATTTACAAGTTAATAATACCCACAATAAAGTGGGGATGAATGTCCATGATTAAAATTATCGTAAGTGTAAAGTTTTTCTATGCTTATTAATTAAATTTAAATATAATTATGAAATCATTATTTTAATTTAAAAGGTAAAATGAATTTTAATTTATTGCTACTAATTATATGCTATATTTTTTAATGTAATATGTAATTTTATTAATAAAAACAAAATCAAAATATAACAAATTAAATATTATTATTTTTAACATTTTACTATTAAGTGAGCCAACATTTAAATGTTTACGCTCATCGGATACTATGCTCTATATTACTTCTAACTTCAGAATTCATAAACTAACAAAAAAAAATATTTATAATAAAATAAAAATAAAACTAACTATTATCTTTTGGTCAAACTTAAAGAATCAAAAGAATAAATCCAATTAATAAAATAAAAAAGAATGAGTAAATAAAGACCAATACCAAAATTAATAATAATAATAATAATAATAATAATAATAATAACAACAACAACTACTACTACTAAACAATCTAGGCTTTATATTACTTTTAAATTTTTATTATTCTTTAACTGAGTCGATTTTAAAAATGTTGACAAACTTTCTTACATTACATCTACACATTTCCCCTATACTGGTTTGTAAAGTGCCTCTTGGCCCAATAATCTCTTTGCTGTATCATGTCACCCCAACACTCCAAATATTTCATAGGGTGAATTCCAATAGCTACCACCATAATCCCCTAGTGAATCATGCCACCCCTACCACACATAATCTCTCATAGGGTTGATTTTGACGGCTACCACTATAATATCTTATGTAAACCACACCACCCTAGCACTTGGCTTACAAGTAGCGTTAAGGGATTTGAATCTAAAATTCCTTAGTACACAATACTTAATTTTCACATCCATCACTAATTAAGTTGCATTGAAGACCTTATCTATATATATATATATATATATATATATATATATATATATATATATACATACATACATATATATATATATATATGATTAAAAATGTACATATTTTATAAATAAAATATATATTTATATATACAAATGAATTGAAATGAATTATTGTGCTCTCCACTTTATTATGGAAAATATGTTGTAATGTCCTGTCTTGTTTTGTTAAACAATTTGACTTGGTCAAATTACATAAAAAAATGAAATTAATAATTAAAATAAATTGAGGTAAATTAGACAATTTGAAGTTTTTGGTTTTAACAAACCATGTTTTTTCACATGGTATTCTTAAGCGATGGTTTTTTCCACTCTAGCCTAATTAAATGCATATAATTCCATATAATTTAGCTTTTCATGTGTAAGATGAAGCATGCACTTTACTTCAATGTGTGCTCATAATGTCCATCTTAAAAATTTGTTATTTTTAGAGTTTTATTTTGCATGTAATGCATATAGAATGAAAAACAAAATTTTTAAAATATAAGAATTGTTTGAAACCTTTTCCATTGTATAAATTTAATTGCAATATGGGATTTACTTCCAATCAAATTTAAATTTTATAAATTTTCAAATTTAAATTTTATAAAATTTTCAAATTTAAAGTTTATGAAATTAAAATAGAAAGAAGATAAATTAAATTAAATTAAATTCTTTTATATTTTTTCAAATTATTTTTATTCAAATTTATAAATATAATTTAATTTAAAACAATTTGATTAAAATAATAAATAAAATTATATAACATGATACAATGAAAATGATAATAAATAAAAATTATAATAACGACCAATGTCTATTCCAAAATCATCTCCAACAACATTTCATTTTCTTGAGTTGAATTTACTTTTTATAACTTTTTCATTGTTTAAATTTATTTGCAATAACGGATTTAGTTTCATTAAATTTTAATTTTATGAAATTAAAATCACAATCGGAGAAGTTAAATTAAAATAAATTATTTTATATTTTTTCAAAATAAATTTTATTTAAATTTATAAATATTTAAGTTTAAAATAATTTAATTAAATAACAAATAAATTTATATTAATAAATAGTTTCATTTTAAAAATAGAACCATCTTAGATCCATCATAAATTCGGATCTACTAAGCACTAAGAGGGATCAAATCTCTTGAGGTACAAGCCTAATTTATAGTGAAAATAGATTTGATCCCCAGTGTTTGGTAGATTCGGATTTATGATTTTAAAACTGAAAACCTATTTCAGTGGATATCCTTTCATTTTGGGAAGGTCATGGATAGCTACCACTAATGCATACATCAACTATAGATTGATGTGTATGACCATTCTCATGGTAATTCTACTAAAATGTTGACTCTTTACCCCCTGCCAAAACCATTCTTGATTATGAAACTTTGCTCTAGCTTGAAGACAATGAAGAAGGAGAACTTCAAACTCTCCTTACCCTTGACCAAGCCTCATTTTGTAAGGAAAATAATAAATATAATTTGATTTTCACATTTATGAATCAACCTCAAGTACCTAACCCCTTTCCTTTTGTGCACCTCCTTGGAAGGCACTCTGAAGAGAATTATTAACCTACTAAGTTAATTCAACATAGGGAAAACATGACACATTTGGATATTGTCTCTGAGGAACATTCTCTTCTTGTTGCTATTTACCCTAGGAAAACTTTGAACACTAATAATGGATTAGAACCTACTCAATAGGAGCATCTTATTGAAACGTTAAAAAGACGTAGCATTACTTTTGCATGGGATTATAATGATATGAAATGGGTCCATCCAAATTTATGTGCTCATCATATCTATAATAAGGAGGATTCCTGACCTATCCAACAACCTGAGCAAAGGATGAATTTTTATATTAATGATGTAATTAAGGAAGAACTTCAAAAATTAGTTAGCATAGGTTTCATCCACCCTATTTGTGATAATCAATGGGTTTCACCCCTAGTTATTGTGCCTAAGAAGAATGGTAAATGGTGGGACCTTTGTATATTATGGAGAGTTAAACAAGGCTCTTGAAGGAATATTTCCCCTTGCCATACATTGATAAGGTCATTGATACCTTGGCAAGGCAGAATTGTTTCTCCTTTCTTGATGGATTTAGTGGCTATAACCAGATCTAGGTTTCCCCTAAAGACCAATAAAAGATGACATTTACATGCACCCAAGGGACATATGACTATCAAGTTCTTCCATTTTCTTTATTACTGCTCCTACCACATTTCAACGGGTTGTTCTCAACAAATTTACTGACCTTATCAATGAGTATGTTGAAATCCATATGGATGATTTCACCTTATATGGAAATACCTATAAGGAGGCTATAAGCAATCTTGAAAAGTTTTTCGTATGGTGTAAGGAAACCAACCTTTCCCTCAATAGCAAAAAAGGCCAAATGATTCTCACTAGGGGCATAGTATTGGGGAATCATGTGTCTTGTTAAGGGATGACTGTAAACCATACCAAAATAGAAGTCATTTGTAATCCCTCAACTCAAACCTGTCAAAAATATGTCTATAGTTTCCTAGGATAAGTTGGGTGCTACTGTAGGTTTATAGAAAAAATTGCTCAAGTAGAATCACCATTATTTTGTATATTAACCAAAGATACAAAATTATACTAGAGTATTAAATTCCAATTATATTTTGGGAATTTAAAGCAGAAAATATCCACAATTCCTCTTTTATGGTGGCCTAATTGGTCCCTTCCTTTCCATATCTCTATTGATTTTGTAGAAAAAGCTATTGGAGCTGTGTTAGGTTAAAAGGAAGAATCATGACCTTATGCCATTTACTATTGTATTAAAAACCTTGACTCGATTGAACATAATTATACTATGGCTGAAAAAGAATTTATTGTTGTTGTACATGCCACTAATTTTTTTTGTCATTATATCCCCATATACCGAGTATTTGTACACACTGATGACTACCCATACAATTATTTATGAACAAACTTATTACCAATGGTCAAGTAACTAGGTGGCTTTCTCCTATCTAGTAATTCAATATCACCATTCTAGATGGACTTGGAAAAGAGAATGTGGTAGCGAATTTTATCACTATATTGAATAATGAGGAAAAACCTATTCTGGTAGAAGATGTCTTTCCTAATTAGCATTTATTTGCATTATCTACTAATACACCTTGGTTTGCGGATATTGCTAATTATTTAGCTACATGGAATATTCCACAACATTTATCACCAAGAGAAGGTCAAAACATTCTTACACACAATGTTATGTATTCATGGGTTTAGGGGTACTTATTCTACATGGGGCCAAATCTTATGATCTGGCATTGTGTGGACGAAGATGATGTATATGAGATCCTTAAGCCATGTCATGATGACCCATGTGGGGGATATTTTTCAGAGAATAGGACTACAAATAATGTTTTGTGATGGGGATACTATTTTCCAACAATTTTTATGGATGCCAAGAAGTATGTCTACAATTAATAAGTTTCAACAGATAGGAAGACTTGTACAACATATGATATTCTATTACAATTGTAAGTCATGATAAATCCTTTTGAAAAATAGGCCCTTTATTTTATAGGACCAATCAACCCACCATCAAGAAAAAACATGTATATTTTAGTATGCACATACAATGTAGCTAAGTGGATTGAAGAAAATGCACTGTTGAAAAAAACAAAACAGGTAGTGGCTAATTTTTTATATGAAGAGATATTTGTCAAATTTGGCATTCTATGAAAAAATATTATAGACCAAGGAACTCAATTCACTTCTTAAATCATTAATTCGATTACTAAATAGTTCAGGATCAAACACAAAATGTACACCCCATACCATCCACGTGAAAATGGATAAGTGGAGGTAACTAATAAGGTTTTAGAATCCATCTTGACAAAGAAAATCCTACAATATCATAAGGACTAGCCAAAAAAGCTCCTAGAATCACTTTGGGCCAACAAAATCACCTGGAGGATTACTACAACCCTTACTCCTTATAATATTATCTATGGAAAACAAATGGTACTTCCATTTGAATTTGAGATCAATGCTTAGAACACCACACTCAAAGTTGGGATGGATCTTATAGAAGCACACCAATAATGAATATATCAACTTAATGAACTTAATGAACTCTGTGAGGATTCTCTGAAATAAAAAATTATTATTTAACAACAACGGGCAAAGTGGTATGATAGATTCATCAAAGACAAAATGTTTAAAGAAAGGGACTGAGATATTTTTTTTGATTCAAGGTACAATTACTTTAAGGGTAACTTATTCATTCATTGGCTTGGACCATACAAAGTTGACATAATATATGACAATGGTTCCACTAAATTATGTACCATTGATAGTAGTTGAACTTCGTTAATGGAAAATGAACGACAACTAAGGCTGTATCAAAAGCCTTAATTGAAATAGGAATTTATCCAAGATCTTGTGAATTAAGTTGATATAAAGGTTATAGATAAGGTGGCCTCCCCACCCAATTACACAACCTCTTGATTCTTCCTTTCTCATGAAAAAGAAAGTATGGGAGTGAAAATCTAGTTTTGGGCACTTTCAGCACTTAGTGATATTGAAAAACAGGTTTCTGGCCAAAATCACTAAGGAAACGAAAACAAAATCCATAATGAAAACCTTTTTGGAAGGTGTAGTTGGGAAAACTTATGCAAGAAAACCAAGTAAACGGTTGTCAAAGTTTGGAAAAAATGTAGAAAAAGAGAGAGGAAAAAAGTAAGAAAAATAGAAAATAATAATGAAATAAAGTTTTTACCAAGTTGTTTAATACCTTCATTGATATCTCTATGGACCACCTAATGAGGATATGAAGGTTATTTTAGGCTGGCTGCAAAATCGCATAAAACGACTATGCATGGGACACATCAACAAAATCATCACAATGTTGCATTTCCTCCTATGACTTAGGTGCTCTCTTTCACATTTCCTTGATTTATTTTCATTAGTAGGGATTCTAAACATATTTTATCCTAATCTAGGTAGCCATATCTTCCTATATTTCACCTTTCATTTGAAATTTCCTCCCTTACCATTTTTATTTCACATCTCATCTTACCACTATCATTTTTAAATAAAGGACCATTATTCATGTCATTTGACAATGTTATAGTCAAAATGCTTGAATAGGTTATATTATTTTGGGGGTTCACATTTCTAAATATGGGGGCTTATCACTAAAAGGTTTGTCTTATTCTAATACTATCCCTATTGCAAACATTAAATGGAGTATTTTAACTCCTTTAACAAAGGATACAAAAGTTCATATTGAAAAAAGAAAAGAAATAAAGAAAAGAGGAAGTTTAATTTGACCCACATACCACCATTATATATACCTATGTTTTAATACACATGTATAAGGGGTGATATGTTTTGCATAAAATAATATGTGGTATGTAGATTTTAAATAGACTTCTAAAACCATACCCCCACTAGACATCGATCTTGATCAATAATCCCCAAGCTGGCCCATATGCCAAGTCATTTATGTCATGCATAAATTACTAGGTGAAAACAGGTCATGGGATGTTAACTAAGATGCACTTCACATTTCGATGGATGAACCAACACCCAGTTAGAAATGACATGATGTGTGATCATGTGATTAATAGGAAATATGGGAAAATCTCCTTCCCCACCTTATACTAACATCATTTCACAGCATGTGGAAAATGTTCTGGCAGCTCAAGGCAAGCACCGTTACTCCAAACTAATTTTTACCAAAACACCATCCTTCCATAATTTCATTCAACGAGACTGGAGCTGAGTCTATTATGGTAATTGTTCATCATGAGAGGAATTATTAATAGGGTTAAGTCAATGAATGTGGAGGTTGTGCAAATGAATCTATAGGTATGTTGGCTTGATGGGAACTGACCAAGGTTCGGAAGTGTTTTAGCCAAACAAATCCCGCACTACCGGCCCTTTCAGCAACAGTCCACGAAGCGGACTGAAGTCTCACCCGAGGTAGTAGGGGAGGGTGCTCGAACCAGGTTTCCACACCTTAGGGATGTCTTGAAGAGGACTGGAAGGTTTGCGAACCAGTCTGCGCACTCGCGCTACCCTGCACAGCTGTCTGGCCTTCACATATTTCAGTGACGAGGTCTTAGATTCTTAGTATTAATGCGTTTATTATAGATTTGATCTAATTCTTAAGGTTTTTAATCGATCATTCAACAGCTATAACCAGCACGTGCAACCATAAATCTTACAAAAATGCATAAATTCAGAACATAAGCATAACCATATAGATCTACAACCAAACACATAATAACTCAGAAACACTTATCTTTATTAATCCTTAGTTCAGTACAATCAGATCCACCCTGCGCACTCAGCTGCAGGGGTCTGCACACACAGCTGTGGACTCTACCAGGCCTTTGCACATATAGCTGCAGATCCTCCTCCTACTACTACCAAACCCGACTCAAACTTACAGAATCAGAGTGAATATTGTATTCACAAACCCATAACACATCCAATCTTCACAAAAGCTACTTTCTATCCTTAGAACTTTGCCCTATTTATATCTTCCGATGTTTTGTAGACCATGGACACGCTGACTTGCTTTCTATTATTTTACATTATTTTTAGGCGGAAAACCCTTTGAATCGACCCATTACAGTTCACACTCCATGCACTTCGTGGAGTTTTTACAATATCGTTACCCTAAGTTGTGGGCTTTAAGCCCCAAAACCATTACACAGGGGATATGCTACCCAAAAAGGTATGAAAGGTCTTCATTAAGGATGGATGGGCTGAGTTCCACTCACTTTTAGGGACATGATACCGCCATCACACTGGAATTCACACAACCCTTTTTTGGATCTCAAGCCCTAGTGCAACAACTTACAATAATGGTGAATGAAGAGAATGAAGAGATGATCATAGTTGTTACCAAATTGTCACAAGAGGGCAAGGCATGGTTAAAGAACCTAAATATTTCTAGTGAATGTTGGTGCCCCATTTTGTAGGAGTCATCACCGTTACCAGACATATGTTAAGGAATTCATCTTGATGCTCTCCTTCTTTTGTGGCACGACGCGGTGTTCATAGTGAAAAAAATAATGACCTATGAAAGTCAATATAGCATGGTGTATCACTACCATATTAGAATTCTCATGCACCTAGTAGGGTATAATCCATGGAACATGTTGTATTATTTGTTGAAGTGCTTAACTAAAATGGAAACCCTTGTAAGGAATAAGAAGAAGAACCTAGAGATTTGGCTATGCAACCAAGGATTAATTAAAATTATAATTGATGTTGAATTACACCACTTAGATATACCATGGGATTCCCTCATTCAATGGATTCAAAGTACGTAAGCCTCAAGACAGTATTTTAGTATATAAGAAATAGATGAAATAGGAAACTCCTTCCTCATCAAGAGCTCAAAACCTTACTAGGGGATCATTGATGTTACATGCCTAGAAGGGAAAATAGTTGGAACAAAGTATGAGAGCCTTTGAGTCTGTCCAGGAATTAGAAACTATACCACCAAGTGGACTAGATTATAGTGCACTTAAGCTCGCTAGAGGATTTTGAAAATTTTATGAATGATGAAGTTGCCAAGGAAATGACTCCACCATAGAGAAGGGATATTACAGAGAATGCTACAAACAAATAACAATGAACCTCTACAATTGTGACTGATGAAGCAAAGCTAAGAGAGATAAAGTGAAGCTGAAGTAAGGTTTTGGATATGGTAATTTTCTGAATCTATAGCCCTATATCTAACTCTATTAAAACAAAAAAATAAATAAATTTTATAGAATTAGAAACATAGGGTTAGGTTACACTCGAACAAACCAAAAGTCAATCATTTAAGCATTCTACTTGATGTTACATATTATGAAGAGAACCAAAAATACAAGGCTAAGGAACTTTAAGAGGGACTCATTGTTGGCTGTGTGGAGCCTGACCCAGGTTCAACATTAGTTAGCCAAACAAATATGTACACTACTGTCCCTTTTGACATCAGCTCGTGGAGCGTGGACTAAAGTCTCACCTGAAGCAGTATGCGGGGATGCTAGAACCAAGTTTCTATACCCTGAGATGATCGTGGTGTCATTTTATCCCTTATGTTCCGGCTTTCACACGGATCATTAAGTTCTAAGACTTTGTCTATCTAGCCCTTTATTCTGCCCTTTGGTACCTCCACGAAGGGGTATGATTGGCCTTGGTGTAGCCCTAACCTTCGGTTCAGGTACTTTCGCGCTGTTAGGGTAGCGTATTGTGTAAATTCCCAAATTACCTTAAGTGTCTTACTTATCTTATTAAACGATCAAGGTTAGCACCACATAAATAGATATTCTTACTTGCTTTCAATTAACCAACACAACTACATACATTCATGCATCATATAAGTATTGTAAATGAAATTCATACACAATATGACAAGATGCATTAATATGAAACAAAGAAACATAATTTGTAGAATGCTTCTCTTTATTGATATCTTCAGATGATTAAAGACTCTATCCACCCTCTGCACACATCTGCAAGGGTCCATGCACTCACCTGCGGACTTCCACCCTAGGTATCTACACGCTCAGTTATAGAGCCTCTACCTACACTAAGACCCGAAAATTAGACTTCTAAAGACTTCCTCCTTATCACTCAAGACTTCTTACAACTCTATCAAAACTACTTAGAGCTTACTTACTTAGCTCTTTTTATAAAATCCCATGGGTTGCAGACCATGGTAGTTCTTTACAACCAACTTTACACTTTACAAAATAAGGGCAAACAACCCTTTATGAATCATGACACCTTCGTGCTCTATGATCACAAAATGTGGAGACTTTACAACATTATTACAAAACTTGACCCAAAACATGGGCTTTTAGCCCCCAAAACTATCCTTGGGGGATCCCATTCCCAACAAGCTCCCAACACAAACATCGTGACTCAACCTCAAGTCATTCGATGGGCACAAAGATCTTAGCGCGAAAACCTCCTAGCTCAATGTGTATGATTGCAACCTCGACAGTGCACTGTGCGGCCACTTACTTCGCTTCTTCAACCATTTGCTCGGTCACTGCTCCTGAACTGTTGGCTTGAAGATTTTGCTGAGTTGCTTGCAGAATCACAAGCCTTCCTTCAATAGAGGTCCTAACTGCATAAGCCTCATCTAGCCAGGGCTTCAGTCACGCCTTCAGCATTGCTTCCTTGTGCTGTGTTGCATCCACTTGTTCTTTCAGTGGCTTGGCCTCTTGTAGCTTTGCCAGCCTCTGTGTGAGCACGAAGGTTTGCATTGTTCCTTTGACCTCATCATAGCACTGCTACAGCTCGTGCACTTTTGTCTCCAGTCACTATACATTAGGGTCCTCCTGCAAGCTCGTCAGGACCTCGAATGACTATTCAAAGAGTTGTGTGCAGTCTGCTACTGCACTATCAACTACCGCTATTGCCTATATGAAAGCAGTTGCATGCTGCTCCTTTGTTGCTGGCAGAGTTGAAGGTTGGGCCTTCAACTGTAATTTGTTGATCTATAGGTTCAACTCCAACTGAACCCTTGCCATTTTTGTATGAGCATCATGCACCCCTGTAGCTAGATTGTGGATGCACACCTTGAATGGTGCTTTCTCAAGAATGACCAACTTTGGGACCATTTGGCATGCCTCCTCCATGACTTGAAGTATAAACTTGTTTTTGTCAGTCACCTCGGTCATGGTGGCGATGGAAGAGTCTCGTTGTAGTGTCATTTGCTCACTGATCACCTGTAGGGTGCGGTGCTCACGGGCCCTCAACTCCGTGATCACTCCATCCTACAAGAGGTGGAGCACCTCGCGAGGGAGTGCTGCTAGATTCAACCCTACTCCTTTGAGGGTGCTAACAGTGGGCCTTTCAACTTCATTCTCTATGATCAGTGCTGCATTAGGCGGAATTATCACACTGGAGATCCTTGCGCGTAGCATCTCCGCAGCTTCTGAAGTGCCGATGGCAAGGCTGGTGGACACCATGCTAGCATGTGACATGCAAGTCTACAACTCCTACAAACCTATCTAGATAGCCCCCAATATTAATTGTTGTTGCTGCTCAAGCTGTTGTAGAGCCTCTACGGTGACATCTCGCACCATGTCTCCAATGTGATGCAAGTCACCCTCTGTGAGGGTGATTGGGTCCAATGACATCTTAGTGGCCTTGGACTTCTTCCTCTACCCTCCTTTCTCTTGTTCCCTTGGATGATTGATGTGGGCGGACATCGCTTGTGTATCCGCGTCGTGCTGCTCTATTTGCTCATTCATCTCTTCCTCTATTTTGGGTGAGGGTGACCTTGTGCCTTTGTCAAAGCCCTACTCTGTTCCACCTATTTATTTCTCCGTCTGCTGACCACATCGTGCTTTTCCTGGGTCTTGTTAGTGGCATCCTTCTTTCTCTTTTCGGCATGTTGCGTCATCTTAAGCTTAGCCTGCTCCTTCTTGCATTGCATGGCGGACTTGCTCTCTCCCACTGCTAAGTTTGTTGTAGTGCGCCATTCTTCCGGTTAGTGATTAAGTACTACATCAATGGCATCATCCGTTTCCAGGTGAAGAAATTCATACCATGTTTGCGCAGGGTCCTTCTACGTCCTGATGGACACATGGTGAAAATCGGCCTTAAAATCTGCGTAGCCCTATAGGTTGGAAAACACCATAGGCGACAACCACAGTTTGCAATTGATGGCCATATAGATGTTCATCTCTATCAAGATCTAGAAGAGCTTGTTGTCCTTGATGAACTATGCATCCTTGGTCACCCACACAATAGACAACTCCCATGCTACCAGCACAATAGACAGTAAGAGCCACGCGTAGTGGAACGTCTTGCTGAGCTTCTATGCTTCACAGCAGTTTGCAAGGAACTCACCACAGAGGTAGTCTACCCAATTGAACTGGACTCCTTTGGCGCATTGGGCTGCTAGTGCGACGATAGGCACTGGTACCTCATCAACGCGACACTTCCTCATGACCTTCCCTACCAAAATCTGTGTAGCCACCTTTACAACAGGGTCACTGATGCTTGATATGGCATATCTGCGCGACTTCTTCACAAGCTTAAATTTCTCCTTCATGGCTTCTAAAAGGGCCTGCTCACCACCTTTTCCACCAAATATCATGGTCGGATTTTCTCCTATGTACAGAAATCGCGTGATCCTGTGGATCAATCTGTCAGTGATCGGTATTGGCTCCTCTAGCCACAAACACCCATCATGCACCAAGCATAACAGTTGTTTGATGACCAAGACTATAATCGGGGTGCAGTTGTAGTGTGGCACCCATAGTAGGTTGAGCATACTTTCCTTGTCTACTCCTCTGAGCCACCTCCATAGCTCCAATGCGGTCATCCCGGTGGTTGTATCGATAATGTGGTGCATCAGCTGCTCGGTCGCCAAGTGTGGGAACTTAACATGGTTAGATAAGTCCCAGTCTTTAGTTTTAATAGAGTAACCCACCCCAAGCGCGATACTTCGAAGACAATCTCATCCAGCAGCAGAGGGGTTTTCAAGGGGACCTTTCTCTCATCGATATCTTTCGGTACCTTGGTCTTGCCTTTGCACGGAGGGACGTACTCAGGAAACTGAGTGATAGGGTCAGTACCCTGGAATTCAACTTCCTCCATGTCTATCCCTATGTCCTCATCATCCATCGGGATGTCTTCTATTTCTTCCTCCTTCAGCTCCAGATTGATGGCCTTGCCCTTTTCCTCTATGATGGGCTTGTCCTTCGGTGGGTTTCTTCTCAACGATGAAAGCACTGATTTTGCAAGCTGATTGTCCTTCTTATCCTTCGCGCTCTCCTTCGTTGTGGTTGGCTTTGGTCTCGACATCCTTGGTGACTTGGGGACTTCCGCTAATACTTCGGCAACCTCTAGAGCAGCTTCATCAGCCTGCATAACCACTTCTAGCATATCCTCCTCGGTTTTCACTGCTTTGGTGTCCATAGAAGGTGTCGACATAACGCTACTCAACAATGCTCGTGTCATCTCTCGTAAGTTGTCAAACGCTGAACTCGCTATTAGAGCCTTGAAGAATTCTCGGTTCATGTTCGCCTGAGAGCTCAACAACTTAATTCTCAAAATGCCAAGTGTTTTTCACTGGGAAACCACCTATAATTTATAGGGCATTTTGAATTCAAATTCGATCATTCCCCCCACATTCAGTTGATTCATTTTGGATTAGCGACAAACTTTCAAGGATCTGACCCATAAATTTCATCTTAAATGCTGGCCGCCCGCTCCATTTGGCCGCATTTCTACCATCAAATCATGAATACTGACTTTAACAGTCACTTTCCAGCCGACCTGCACAATTTGTCCCTAGGTAGCGCAGCTTCCTTCGTGTTGCTGTGAACCCTGTGACACTTCCCTCCTTCGCACAATCTTCCAATCGCTTAGCTCCCCAACTTGAGCAGTGTAGTTTATAGTCCCATGCCTCCTTTGAGCTGTCTGGAGTGCTAAGACTATGCTACCTTCATATAGTCACATAGCCAGACCACCGGTGTATGGCTTCAATCCACTGCCATTCAACTTTCTTGGGAAGGGATCTCTATTCAATTTGACCAACTGAATTTCTCCTTCGTCGGTAATATCCTTAATGACATAGGGCCCTAACCAGTGCATTCTAAATTTTCCTGGAAATTTATCAAACTTGCTGTCATATAACAAAACGAGGTCATTTACCTTAAAGGTGCATAGGTTAATGTGTCGATCCTGCCACACTTTTTCGCGCTACTTTTGGACTTGTTGGTGAAATCCAGCTAGAAATATCTCTTCCTCAAGCTCAGCCAACTACGCGAGCCTCTCTTCTAGGGCTCCGCGATCCATCATACCTGTGAGTGCTACTATGCACAGACTAGGCACAATTTATTCCATGGGCATCACCGCTTCAACACCATATACAAGCCTAAAGGGTGTTTGTCTAGTCAACTTCTTGCATGTCATCTGATAGGACCATAGTACTACGGGTATGCACAGGTCCCAATCAGTTCGCTAAGAGTTGAAAACCTTGGTAAACGCTTTCTCCAACACTTTATTGAATGCTTCCACCATCCCATTAGCCTACGGGTGATAAGGTGTGCTGTTTTGGTGATATAGCTGAAATTCCTCCATCAGTGCGTTGATTGTCTCATTCAGAAAGTGCATACCGCAATCACTCGTCAAAATCTTTGGACACCCAAATCACGTCAGTACATACTCAAAGAGGAACTTTTCAACAACCGCGCCTATAAAATCCTTTACAGGATGTGCCTCTTCCCATCGAGTTAAATACTCCGTCAAGGTGATAATGTACCTTGCTCTCGTCTTCTTCCCTTAGGGCTAAACGGGTCCCACAAAATCTATCGCCCATTTCTCAAAGGGTTGCATTGTTATTTGTGGATTTAGAGATAGCACATCCCTCCGCGATTGTCTACCAGTCCTTTGACACACATCACACACTTTATAGTAAGCTTTTGAGTCCTGATGGAGGGTTGGACACCACAACCCTGCACGTAGAATCTTCTGCCTGGTCGCTCTCCTTGCATAATTTCCTCCCGTGGTGCCCCCATGAGCGTCCACGAGGATACTGCTCCTTTAAAACTCTGGTACATATCGTCACAATATCTCATCGTACCCCATTTTGTACAGATGCATGACAATGATAAAAAAGTCTGCTGCGCACACCACTAAATCCTTCTTCTGCTGGATGGTGTAACCTTCTGGGGCAGTTCATGTCGTTAGAAAGAGTTGGATATCTTTAAAATGACCATCCGTGACACGCACTGCAAATAGCTGCACGTTAAGAAATCCCTCCTCCAAATTACTGGGCTCTTCCCCTGTTTCGATACGTGACAGATGGTCAGGTCCCACGTTCAGTTGTCTAGGTTTCACAATAACTTCAAAATCATACTTCTGGAACAATAACAACCACCTTCAGATTCTCCCCCCCAACACAGGCTTATTTACCAGGTACTTCAACGTGGAATCATCCGTATACATCTTAAAATGGCCACCTAGAAAATAGTGTCTAAACGTCTGGAGTGCATATACCATGGCTAACCCTTCGTGCTCGGTGGTGGAATAGTTCTTCTCCAACTTCGATAACCTTCTGCTTGCGAATGCGATAGGATGGTCCAAGTCTCCTCCACCAGCCTGTGTTAGTACTGCTCCTAGTGCTATACATGATGCGTCGACATGTACGTGAAACTCCTTCTTCCAATCTAGGAAGACTAAAATTGGCGCAGTGACCATCTTTACTTTCAATACATCCAATATTTTATTACAGTCCTCGTTCTAGCAGAATTTGTCATCCTTTTTCAACAACTTCTCCATAGGCATGGTGATTCGTGCATAGCCTTTGATAAACTTTCTGTAATATCCAGTATGTCCTAGAGTAGCGCGCAACTGTTTTACACTCCTCGGCACTTCGAAGTTAAGTATCACCACGATCTTCGTGGTATCTACCATTAGTCCCTGTCAGCTACAAACCACATGACCTTGCAAGGTCCCAAAAAAAACACAAAATAGGCATTTGTTCAAATTGAGCGCGATTTGGTATCTGCGACAGGTATCTAGCATCAAGCGCAAACTTGGCATATGGTGTTTCACCAGCCCAAACATAGTCCAATTATCAAAGTACACTTCTAGAAACTTATGAATAAATTCCTTGAATGCAACAATGACTACGCGCGAAAAAGTCACAGGTGCATTCTACAATCCGAAAGGCATTACAATGTACTTAAAACAACCCCACTCAGTCGCAAAGGTCATCTTGCTCCTATCCTCTGGTGTGATTTTGATCTGATTGTACCCAGAGAACCCATCAGTGAAGGAATATGCTTCCTAGCCACCAACAATGACCAACACTTCATCAATGAATGGAGTCAGGAAAGGATCATGTACACAAGCGTCATCAAATTCCTGAGTTCGATGCATATCCTTATTTCATCCTTCTGCTTCTTTTCCTATACCACCATTGGGCTTACCCAATCAGATTCTTCTACGGGCTCATTGATGCCTGCCGTGAGCATCTTGTCGAGCTCTAAGTAGACCTTCTCCTTATACTTCGGATTGAGACAGTAAGGTCTTTGCTTAACCGGTTTCGCATCGGGCTTCAATGTGATCTTCATAACACCTACGTCTCCTATTATCCCTTTTAGATCCATAAACTTGGTAGGGAACAAAACCTAGTGTTCGCGGAGCAATTTAGTGACCTTATCCACCATCGCATCATCCTAGTAATCTCCAATCTTTGCGAATTTGGGCTTGGCCTCTGTACCAATATTTACTTTTTTCTTTTTTAGTGGCGCGATTATATCAGGATTCTCAATCTGCGGTCCCTCAACCTCACGGTGACCTTCTGTTTTAGGGATGTTAATCTTTCGCTGATCCTCAACTTCTTCTTCAATGTTCACATTATAGCATTTTGGATCATGACTCAGCTGAGTAGTCCAATCGGGTTGAATCAGGTCCAAAGGATCCTATGGTATCCTAAAGATTGCTGCTTTCACTTCTTGTAGCGCCTCTTGAATATAGTCAAACCCATCTTCAAAGCTGAATGTCATTATGAATCCTTCACACAGAATATCCCATTCACCTGTACCATGGCAGAGATCCATTTCTACGTACCAGTTCATAGGGATGACATCCAAGGTGTGACAAAACAAGTGCACCCATTCAGGTTGGGCCTTCGCTCCATAAGTCTCTGCCCATTTGGCCAAACGTACACGCAGGTCGTCCTTCCCATGATATTTTTTTGTCATTCATACCTTCGGCTTTCCAAATCATCTTCTCATCATCCTCCTACAGTCACACCAATCATCAAAACTACCCTTGTGTGTACCCCACCACTTTGCGGGCATAGCGCGCAGTACCCAGTCCAAAGCCTTGAAGTGCTGCCTTTCTAGTACCTCCCTCTCAAATGCATCCAAAAATACATATACATCATTCATGCCATCATAAGTGGGCATATTTCTTACCTCTAACGACACATAACGCTACGACCAGGTCATCATGTTGCAGCTCAGTGTGGTTACTTCATGTAACCGATTCTACCAACGCTCTAATTCTTCATCAGAGTCTGAGGTGTAGGAACTCTCACAATCCCATGTAATTCATCCATCCACTGTTGGATTCACCCAATCTTGGTCTCACACAATTATCTTATATATATAGTCCAAATCATCATCGCTCTCATAATCGTGGACTGGTTCAATATAGCACGGTCTTTCAGCAAGATCTAATGGTATTATTATGCAGAGCGATTTCTTCTCAAATATCATATTTTGTTTTTTTAGGTTGATTATCCTATTCATATTGTTAGCACCTAAATCTGTCCTAAGCTGAAGGAAGGAAAAAGTTAGGGTAACCACAAACCATGCTCAGTCTCGTAGCTAGCCCTACCAGAACAGGAGAGGGCTCTCTCCGAGTCACGCTCAGTGAATAGATAATCGAAAACAGTCTGAGATGACTTACAATGAGATATTTACCTTAGGCTAGTAATTGAATAGGGATTCAGGAAACAATTTTCATGAATGACTGAGCTTCTGGGATGGCATGGGACCAAAGGTCAGCAAGGAGCAGAGAATTTAATACAAAGGCACAGATTATTCCGTGAGGCAAGGTAGGTGGAAAATGTAACAATTTAATTTGAGGTAACGCGACATGAATATATTTTTGAAGAAAGTGAAAAGGGCATAGTTACATGAATCCTTTTCAACAGAAGAAAAACACTGAACATGAAATTTTCCCGCACGCAGAGCAATAAAATTGAATTCTACCTAATATCACTCAGAAAATTTCACTGGAAATGAACATGAATTGAATTATGAAACATAACTAAATACATATGAAAACATAAGAGACACATTTTCTACACTCACAACCACAAGAATCTCATGAAACAGAGCCACCGCCTTTCATTAATTCTCTGTAAAAAATACACAGTGAAGAAACAGAGTTTCTTTCCCACAGTCTCCCATAAGTTACAAGCCAACCAACCCTTTGAAAATAGCTTGCATACAATATATAGAATGTGTAAGGAAGAGATAGAATGCCCAAGGGTTGGGGAGTTACTCGAATCATTTCAAAATGGAGATGGAGAACCAACCATCAGCTACAGGTGCAGTGCTACAAACATGACATTTGGCTTGGGTGACCGTTTTCCTTCCTTCGCCACTTGGATAGAAGCCAATCTGGAGAAAAAACACTTCAAATTCTGCCTTTTGTGCCAAAAAACCGAAGTGTAGATGAGTGGGACCACTTGGAGAAGTCGCAAACCGAAATTTCGCAAAACGGAAGCAAATTGGCAATTTTTCCTCTGTGCACCGTGCCATTTTCTCTGTGCATCGCGCTACTTTGGGGCCTATTTTGGGGCACTTTCAGTTGTCTAAAATTTACCCAAATGTGCTTGTTGGAAAGACTGTCCTGTCTACGTTCTAACCCAACTGGAATTTTTAAATTTGGTGCTCATTTGCCCCTCCAAATCTCCATTCTCCCAAGACTGCTTTCTGTGTGTCAAAAAAGTGGCAGAGAGGCTATTTTTGGGTGTTTTTTGACCTTTAGGAGACTCAAATCTTGCCCAAATTTCTTGCCCAGACACCAGTAGTCGTAATTTTCCATTATAAATCCAAAACTACAAGCCATTCCTCATTTTGAGCTCTAGAATTTTAGCGTCGCGCCACACAGGGAGAAAATCCCTGTTTTTTGCCCAAAAAATTACCATGTGACCAAAAATTCCCCAAATTTCTTGAAATTTTGGCTGGAGGTTCCCTATCAGGTGCTATGCTAAGCCAAGGAAGCCTCAACCAAGATTCTAAGTTGATCTTGCTCTTTTTCCCTTTTTGCCTTTCTTGTTGCTTTCCTCAATTTCGCCTTCAAACTCCTTATTTGGGCCTGTGCACTCATGTTTCACACCCTGTAATGGAAAGCCATGTGTCTCAGTAGAGCAAGGTCTTGGTCAGCCTTGTCCAGCAACCTCTCCAAATGCATGTTGGTTCTCTCGAGATTGGCCTCCTGATCTTCATTGATTTCTTGCTCCAATCATGTGAGCTCAACTCTTCTTCTTTGCACAGCTTGGCGATGCTCACGAATGTTTTGCAGCTCCATAATCGCCTGGTGGTCCTCAAGATACTTGTTTCACTACTCCAGGTACTTCATGTTCCACTTGGCTCTATCCAAGTCAAGGGATAAGGCCTCAATTGCTAATTGCTGCTCCTGGATGATCTCTCCAAGCTCTGCATTTGTTGGCTCTGTCTTTGTCTCATCATCTTGAAGGAGAACGAATTCGATTTCTTCGTTCACCTGATGGCCCTTCCTCCTGCATTGGCTCCTTACCTATGCCCTGCTCCTATGATGCTAATGTCGAAAGTGAGGCCCCTTCCACCCTGGGTGGAGATAACACTCACTTTGCTGCTGCAAACAAAGGTCTACTGCCTTTCTGATAGGTGATGTATGCTGGCATGGTAGCAGTCTCATGGTGCTCATACTGATGTGAAGGACCACCCACCTCATGATCTGCCTCTGATACTACTTGTGGAGTGCTGAAGAAGTCATGGGAGTTGAAGTCTTCCCAAGCAATACCCTGCAATCCCAACTGATGGTCCACCAAAATCTGGATAAGAGAAAAGTGATAAACATTGTTGAGCTGTTGTCGAGGGGTCTTTTGCTGCATGAAATTTTTCATCCTCTCTATGTTCCCGCAAATGAAAAATGGCAAGTTCATCATTCGCACCCTATTAAAGTGCATGAGCAACCTAATGTGGTAGGCATAAAGGTGAGAAAACCTCCCCTCACAACTGAAGTACTTCATAATCAGTTTCATGAGCGGAGCATACTCATCTCTCAAAAATCTGAATGGAAAAACTCCCGTGAGCTGGCTCAAACAATTGTCCTTAATGTAAGGCTCATAATGATGCCTGTTCACCTTCTTCTTCTTATGCCACTGCTCTCCAATGTTTGGTATGCCTGTTGCCACTGATATGGTTTCGGGTGTCAATGTGAAAGTGACCCAGCCAGGATAGACTGTCCTCCATGTAGGTGAAGTGCAAAAAGACGGGCCAACTCATGATGAACTTTGACAATTCCCACCCTCTGAAAAAATTCAAAACATGCTAAGTGCTGGAAACAAGACATAGCAAGAAGGCATGCCCGCAACTTAGTGAGGGAGTTTGGCTCATCTCTAAGATGTTTGCCACTCCGGTGATGTCTCCTGTGGGCCCTTTCTCCTGAAGTTGTGTCACTGTGGGTCTCCTCCTCATATTCTGATGAAACCTCAGATGCCATAAATGCTGTTTTGTAAATTGAATTTAGGCTGCCCTTTGATTTAAATGAAGCTAATAGTTGCTTTGAGAATATTCCACCAAGGGGACAATTAAAAAGGGAGCATTAGGATGGGAATAATGTAATGGGAATTGGGGTTATAGGGAGAAATTTGTTAGGGACTTGGGAGGAGTTTTGGGAATTTTGTTGATGGGGTAGGGTTTGGGGTTTTGTGTTGACCGAATAGTGGAGGGATAGGGGAGAGGGTTTGGTAGTAATTTAGGGTAGGGGTTTTAGGAAAAATGATAAAGGGAGGATGGGAAAAATGATAGGTGAGGGGAAAAAGGTGAGTGGAGTGAAACCTTGGCACTAACAACACATTTTAACAACCCTAGCCATCATTTTCTTGGTGATTTCTTATGGTTGACTTTATGCATTTTGGTGACATTCAAACATCTCTATAAACACCATATCATTGATAAAATTTGATGAACAAGTGATGTCATAAGGCCTACCTCTCGATTTGATAGCATTCACCAAAATTTGGAAGTGTTTGGGCACTATTTTTGGTCCTTGTCTGTGTGTGCTGCATGCAAAGCCCAGTGCGCCGTGCCCTGGGTATGTGCTGCACCCTTAGAAAATTAAACTGTGGGCAGGCTGCGTGTGCACCGCACTCTCTGTGTGCGCCGTGGTCCTTGGTATATGTGCCGCGCCCTCTAAAACCACCTCCAACTCACTCAAACACTCACAATTTCATACTCAGACCTTTGCAACATCTCTCCAAGGTTTGTAATAGCATGATGCCCTTGATTTGGATGAAAACATGTATATATAGCCTTGGAAGAGATGGGTTTAATTTTTGCTTCCTTGAAAACCCATTTTTCTAATGTTGTGTTTTGCACTTTTTTCACTAACTTTAAAACACACTGATTTTCACTTTCCCTTTGAAATTTTGGCTCAAATGATGAAATTTTCGGCACTCTTTGCAGGGACTGTACGACAGGACATTTGGCCACGGAAACCATGACTGCATCTGAAAAAATCAACTGGCGATTTTTGGGAAAATTTTGTCATAAATGACCCTATTTGACTTTTCTTCAAAACCGAGTTTTGAAGAAGAGTCGAAGTCTATCCACATGATGATGAAGCTCTCTGAACCATAACTGTGTAAAGGCCTCACTCTAGCCTGCATGGCTTTACTGGACATGTTTTGAAGACCAAATTGATCTATCCATAGACCGAATGACCAAAAATGACTTTTGTCCATTAAAGGACCATACCTTGACTGTTATGGACTTTTGATTATTTGACACAAAGACTTAAGCCAGCAGTAACCAGACATGAGGGGAAATGACTAGCATGACCTTCTCCGTCAGATTATGGCATGCCCCTAGCATAATGCAGCTGAGTGAATGGAGCGGGACACCTAAAAATGAAATGCATAAAGAGTTTTGATCTCTAACGGAGGGCTTACCAGACCGACTCTAACATTGGCTCCAATGGGGAATGGTAGCTCCTTGGAGGTGCCAAGAACAACAGGTCTATGGAGGAGCTAGATAGTGCCTTTTGTCCATTGGGCTATGGAGTCATCATTTCGACTACAACACCGGACTCTGACTTATTTATGAAACTGAAATGACCAAGAAATCGACTCAAACTTGACATTGAAATGACTCAAAAACTAACTTGACAGACTGAAACCAAACTGAAATAAAAATGGTATTTACAATGACAGTGGAAGTAGTGTTAATAAATTAGCAATGGTACCACTTGAGTAGCCGACCATTGATCGACCCTCCTGGACAATCTTCCCCATTCATTTCCTTTAGAAGAAAGGCATTCTGACCCCTATATGCTGCAATCTTGAAAGGACCTTTCCAAAGATTCTCGAACATTCCATGCTTACCTTTCTCTTCATTCCTTGCATCCCACTTCAGAACCACATCATCCAAATGAAATTTATCTGCCTTTGCTTTTCTGTCATAAATTTTCTTTATCTTCTCCTGCAATTTGGATGTGTTGTTGAAAACTTCTTCTCTTGTTTGCTGCAAGTGTACCATTTGATTCAACCTTCTCTGCATGGGATCTTCTTCACTGCCTGCCTCCTAAAGAAGTCTGACTATCGGGGCAGTGAGAGAGATAGGAAATATTGTATCAACTCCATAAAAAAGCTCAAATGGTGACATAACAATGGATTTTTTCTGACTGATCCGATCTGCCCAAAGCGCGTGGACCAGCCTCTTATTCCAACTCTTTTTATTTATTTCCAGTAGCTTCTTGATAATGTTGACCAATGATTTATTCGAAGATTTTTCCAATCCATTTCCTTGTGGACGATAGGCAGTTGAGTGACCCAAAATGATGTGATATTTATGACAAAATTCTACCATCCTTTTTTATTTGAAAGTTGTTGCATTATTAGTGATTAATTTTTTTGGACAACCAAAGCGAGACAAGATGTTATTTTCAAGGAATGAAATGATTACCGTATCTGTAGCTTGTCTGGTGGGAGTTGCCTCAATCCATTTTGTGAAATAGTCTGTCGCTGTAAGGATCCATCAATGTTTTCCGTAAGAAGCGGGATGAATTTCCCCAATGAAATCCAACCCCCACTGCTGGAAAGGAGCGCTCACCTCAATAGGATTAAGTGGCAAAGGCTGTAATTTCTATTTTCCTTCGAAAATCTGACATTTATGACAGCGCTTGACCATCTTATACACATCAGCAAACAAAGTAGGCCAATAGTACCCTGCTCTCAAAATTTTGTTTGTTGTTGATTTCCAAAAAAGGTGACCACCACACTCTCCTCTGTGGAAATCCTCCATGACTTTCTTTGCCTCCTCTTCCACCAAACAATGTAACAAAATGCCACCAGGATCTTTCCAATACAGTGTAGAATTCAAAATGCAAAACTTGGCAGCCTTCAATTTGAGTCTTCTCGCTTTGTTTCTAGCTCATGCCGGGCGATGGTGACAGATTTTTCAACACATATATTATATCTGAATACCATGGGGATAGAGCAAACATTTCAAATACCTGAATTGGCAATCCTTCTTCATTCTCATCGGACATGGTAGCGATTAGATTTATGTCCAAGGCATGCAAGTTTGATTCGGCCATTAACCTTGCCAATCCCTGTCCTTTGACCAGCTTTGTGGGATTTATTTCCACATCATATTCTAGCAAGGCTGCAATCCATTTGCCTCTTCTTCCTTCCGGATCAGTCTGCACTAAAAGATCTTTTACAGCAGCGTTAGGAACATAGGCTAGAATATGAGAATGTAGAATATATACTTGGAAATCCTTCAATGCCTTCACAAGTGCCAGGGCTTGCTTCTCAATGATTTTGTACTTTAAAGCTGCATCTCTTATAGCCCTACTAAAGAATGCTAAGGTCTTTCATGATCATCTCTTTTCTACAATAATATTGCTGCCATAGTGTGTTCTGAAGCAAATGAAAACAATATGAAATCTTGAGTGTAGTCCGGGCTTACTAGAACTGGAGCTGAAGAAAGGGCCAAATTGACCAAGTTGAAAGTTTTTACAGCCTCCTCTGTCCATTTCACCCGTCTATCCTTCTTAAGCATGTTGGTCATTTCTCTTAAGTGTTCTACAAGATTAGGCACAAAGCGACGTAGAAAATTCATCTTACCATTGAATGATTGTATCTCTTTTTTGTTCCTAGGCAGATCGATTTGCTGAATTGCTTGCACACGTGCTGGATCAATACAAATGCCATCCTTTGAGATAATGTGCCCAAGTAATTTTCCTTCCTCCATGGCGAACAATCTCCTCTTAGGATTCAGTGATAAACCATATTTTCTGCACTTTTGAAAGACCGTTTTTAGATGGTGCATGTGTTCTTTATCAGATTTTGAAAACATTGTCAAATCATCCAGATACACCACCAAAACACATCCTTCTCATTCGAAAAAGCAAATTCCATTGCACGCTGAAATGTGGCGCCTGCATTCTTTAAACCGAAAGGCATTTTGGCATAATGAAATGTTCCCCATGGAGTGGTGAATGCTATTTTGTCTCTATCATCTTCATGGAAAGAAATTTGGTTATATCCGGAATAACCATCAAGAAGTGACATACGAGATGCCCCCACTATTCGCTGAAGTATATGGTCCATTTTGGGTAGTGGATAGTTGTCCTTCAATGAGAATTTATTTAGATTTCTGAAATCAATGCATAGGCGGATCTCACCGGTCTTCTTCCGTACGGGCACTAAATTTGATATCCAATCTGAAAATCTGATGGGCACAATGATACCTGACTTGTACAACCTGTTTACTTCCTTTTCGATAGATGGCAGCAACTTTGGATTTATCCTTCTCAACTTTTGTCTAAATGGTTTTTGATTGGGCTTGATGGGTATCGTGTGCTGAATAATATTAGTATCATAGGTCTTTAAATCAGAATAATCCCAAGCGAACACATCTGCAAATGAAGCCACCAAATTGATGTATTTGTCCTTGATCTTTGGCGGTAATGCTTTAGACAATTTTACCAACTTAGGATTGGCAGCTATTCCTATGTTGACCTCTTCTACACCCTTCTCTATTGGCTGCAATGTTGGCTTGCAAGCTACATCATCTTGATCAAAAAGTTCTTCTAGAGGTATCAAGCCTTTAGGAATAATAATATTCTTTAGCTGCAACATGTCCATTTCACTGATCTACACGTCATCTGTACCATTCCCTTTACCATCGTCATTTTCGACATCAATTGAGGTTTCTTTGAACTTGCCTTTGTTTTGTAGAAAATCCTTATCTCTTCATCATCTTGAAACACTTGCCAATATCTCTGGTTGTCTGGAATGGTTGGACGATGCTTGACATGGATTTCAAATTTATTGTTGGAGTTCATTGGGATCTTCAAACCACTTGCTGCCTTGGCAAGAGCATCAGCAATATTATTTTGTATACGAGGCACACATGTCAAGGTGTATTCTGAAAATAGCTTTAAGATGTCTAAAACTGCATTACGGTAGGCCCGCATCCTAGGATGCTTTGCTTGTTACTCACCTCTGACCTTCTTTATTACCAATTCGGAGTCACCATATACCGAAATCCTTTTAGCATTAAGCTTTCTAAGAATCTTCAGGCCAGTAATCAGAGCTTCATACTCAGCTTCATTGTTTGAACACTCAAAGGCCAGCTTGTAAGAGCAAACCCTCACGCTACTAGGCACTTTGTTTGGGGCGGAGAAAGGATTGCGTACCCAAATTCTAATTCCAGCTCCATCATTTCCTACTGCTCCATCAAAATCCATGGTCCACAAACCTTCTTCCTCCTCTCGTAAGTGCTAGAAATCTGTTTGTTGTGCCTTGCCTGCTTGCTATCCATTGCTTTCAGCTGATTGCCCAAGATTTATCTGCTTCTGTTGTCCTTCTCTCTTCAAAATTTCTCTGAAATTTTCTGTTATTTCTGGAATGTCATCTGCTTCTAGTATCTGACTATCTGTATCATTTAAACTATCTGAAAACAAAACAACAGACTCTAAATCTGTATGTACATAGTTAATTGGATGATTTATAGGTTTCTCCTTGCTTGTGATCATATATGTCATTTTCTGTTCCCGATACAATTTCCTCATTTGTCCAAACACCAGAATAGTTGCATAGGGGAAATCTAGCTGTAGTGTCCCTTTCAATTTCGCTACCCAAGACCTGGAAAGAAGCATGCCAAACCTTGGAGGAATATTTGCTACCACCACATCCATCAAAACATTCTTCATGGGAAGCTGATCCAAACTCACAACCAAGTCTTTGATGAGTCCTATACATCTCACTCTGCTGGAATCAAATGAATAGAGATCGTGATACTATCGAGTGATGTCCAGACCGAGCTTATCCAAGATGGCCTTGGGTGGGCATGAGATTGTGAGAAGCTCCGGAATCGAACATGGCATTATGTAACACAAAATCATGTAATCGTAAACTGATGTAAAAGGGCGGCACCTCGCTATCAGGAGAATCACCATTTGATGCTGGTCCAAAAATCATTTCAGGTTGATCATCTTCTACATTCACCATGTCGGACATTGGGTCCAAATTCAACATTTTAGATATCTGTCCTCTATAACTACTATTCTTCATTATTTCAGTCAAGGGGATGGATACCTTTAACTTAGAAATCTCATTCTCTAAGCTAAAAGCGGGAGTATTTTCTACCTCTTTGACTGGGATCTCTTTCTTTTCTTTTTCTTTTGATGCAGCTTGCTGCTATGATTGTTCTGCTAATTTTGATTTGCTGCTCTCCAGACCAACCACCTCTTTCCCTTTTCTTTGTGTAGCTGATGAATCATTCTTTGCTGCTTCAACCTCCTTCTTTTTCTGAATTGGTTTGGCTGGCACATCTCTGTTTCTAAGTGAACATCGCTGCTGCTGTGCGGACAAAGCATTCATATACCCCCTTTGATATTCCTATGACTCCTCTTGTAAAACCATGTCACTTGCTAGGATGAAATTTGCATCTTTGTGTGTAGCTGAACTCTCCACACACTCTTCTTCTTTGGTAATGTAAGTAGGCAGTTCATCTGGAGTAAATAGGTGGTTTTCTTCACATATTACATTTCCGTCCTCATCTGACTCCGGTCCATGCACAAAATTCTACTGCAAAGGTATTTGTACCGGCTGTTGTGCTGTCTACTCTTAGGCTTGCTGATCTCTCTGTCTGATTCTATATTGTGGTTGTTGCTGGCCACAGAAGTTAGGATTTCTAACTTGTGGCTCAGGCTTGTCGAGCTTCACCCTTTCAAGCATATGCTCTACGTTTTTGAGTAGTTGATCCATTGAAGAAGACTCTTCTTTCACAGTGATTTTCTTTTCTGCTTTCGCTCTAGCTCTTTTGGACAATAGATTTGCTTCAATGCTGACCGCGATTTTCTGCATATCTTCCATTGTGGTTGGTTCTCTCTCTCTTAATTGGTATGCCATGTCAACATCAAAACCATCTGGAAACTTCATCATAGCTAGTCCCACAAGTGGCTTTAGATGATCTGGAATTTCGTTATAGACTGCATTAAATCTAACACAATAATCTTGGACTGACTCACCAGCATTTCGTTTGATTTGCTCATATTCAGCCAGAATTTGAAGGGGATTCTTTTTCACTTTCCATCGGTTTAAAAATTGTTTTTGTAGTTCAGCCAAGGTAGTGATACGTGCTACCAGCAAACCTCTGAACCACTTCTTCACTTCACCTGCAAATGTCTGCACAAAGAGTCCCATTGCCACATTCTCCTCATCGATCTCATGAAGTTCATAGAAGTCTGCCATTTTGTCTACATGTTGCTGAGTGGTAATGTTGTTAGGAGTGCCATCAAAAAATGGGATTTTGCTTTGATAATCTGAGGGCATATCATCTAGGACTTGGGGCAGAACAAGGGGTGCGAAACGGGTAGCCATCACTCTCGGTGGATTTGGCCTTGGAGGTGTTGGAGGAGTGTGCACAGTTTGCAAGGGGCTAGCAGTTGGAGTTTGGGGTTGTGCCGCAATATAATTATCGATCAATCGGTTAGCTCTTTCTATTTTGAGGTCTACAAGAAATTGAGGATTGGGAACAGTATGGTCAACAGCCCTTTTGGACTTAGACTCAAACAATGATATCTCAAACCACTCATCAAACTCAAGCTCTTCAAGGTACCCAAAAATGTCAGGGCGTGAATGAGATTTGATCATGGGATTTATGATGCTTTCTTGACAAAGGAGTCTTGGAATCAAATTTGGGTTCTCGTAGATATGAGGAGGGTCCGGGTCTGGGTTGGCTCTGGTATATCATCTAGAAGCCAACGTGCTTTTGAGAAAAATCATAGGACACAACCAATTTACTCATCCTATCTAATCCTAATCTCATCATCCGGAAGCTTATAATTATTATGAAACAAGGGGATTTGATTTTAGTTTAGTCCCCAGTGGAGTTGCCACTATGTTAGCACCTAAATCTGCCCTAGGCTGAAGGAAGGCAAAAGTTAGGGTAACCACAAACCACGCTCAGTCTGGTAGCTAGCCCTACCAGAATAGGAGAGGGATCTCTCCGAGTCATGCTCAGTGAATAGATAATTGAAAACGGTCTGAGATGACTTACAATGAGATATTTACCTTAGGCTAGTAAGTGAATAGGGATTCGGGAAACAATTTTCATGAATGAACGAGCTTCCAGGATGGTATGGGACCAAAGGTCAGCGAGGAGCAGAGAATTTAATAGAAAGGCACAGATTATTCCATGAGGCAAGGTAGGCAGAAAATGTAACAATTTAGTTTGAGGTAACGCGGCATGAATAGATTGCTGAAGAAAGTGAAAAGGGCATAGTTACATGAATCCTTTTCAACGGAAGAAAAACATTGAACATGAAATTTTTCCACAGGCAGAGCAATAAAATTGAATTCTACCTAATCTCACTCAGAAAATTTCACTGGAAATGAACATTAGGTGAATTATGAAACATAACTAAATACATATGAAAACATAAGAGACACATTTGCTACACTCACAACCACAAGAATCTCATGAAACAGAGCCACTGCCTTTCATTAATTCTCTGTCCAAAATACACAGTGAAGAAATAAAGTTTCTTTCCCACAGTCTCCCAGAAGTTACAAGCCAACCAACCCTTTGCAAATTGATCAGGAGCTCAGGACCAAGTGTCGTAAAATGGTCAAAAATGAAAGTGCTTAGAACTGGTTTGAACTTGAATGACCAGATAGAGCTCGTCTTCCTAATTTCGGTGCCACAAACGGTTTGGAAAATGGTCGCCGTATGAGAAAGTTATGCTAAAAAGAAGAATTGCCTAATAACATTGAAATTTTGAATTTGTTCAAAAAAAAAATAAAAAAGAATATTCCATGGAATATTTTGTTTTGGGCAGCCAATCAAAACTTGCCACGTGGCAGGCTCGGAGGCCGCCACATGGCCTGGATGACATCAACAATTTGGGCCCATGTTTAAAATTTTGATCTAATTGTGGTTTGAACCCGCGACCTCTCACAGGGAAATGCAACACCTTACCAACACACCACAATGGTTGCATTTGAAATGTATGTGGAATGTCATGAACAAAGAGTTTGAACTTCTGTTTGGGCAGGAAATGAAGGGGGCCAGCCCCTAAGCGCCAGCCCCCGCATCCACGTGACCAGCACCAAAAACCTCGGGCCAATCCCCTAACCGCTGGCATTTTATTCAACAGTCACAGCTTGTTTAATGAAACGGTGGTCACATATCCACGTTAAACAGATAATTAACCAATAGTTCCATGGGGAGTTAAGGGTGGCGCGGAATCCGAGACAGCCTAACCTCCAAGTCCGAAAAAGTTGGTCACATGCCATTAATCACAAACGGTAACTGCCAATTATGATGGCGGGAATATTGGCGGAGCGCCAAATTTGGGCGGTCCCGCCATAATTGGTGGACCTATCTGGACCTCCACTACAGTTAGCTGGAGTGATTTTAGGCCAAATTGGAGGAAATCTTCAATGAGCCATAACTTTGGCTAGGAAAGTCCTTTTTGGACAAATTTTTTATTTATTTTGGGTATCTTCGACCTTCTAAAGCCATTGGCATAGGTTTCACAGCAATCTGAGGTTGTTTACAGGTGATGTTGCTTCGTGGAAGTTCCAGGAGCCACCAAGGCCAAATCAGTTTGGAAGCTGCATTGGGAATTGTGCAGCTAGTGAATGTGGAACGAAGGTCATTCCTGAAGGTTTTTAGCATTCTAAATCCATTTCTACAGCTCGTTTTTCCTATTGAGGCATTCTTCTCACTGTTTAGCTTCAGGGAAGCTTTTAGGGCCACCAGGGCCATTTCAGTGCTTGAACTGTTTGGGGCCTATGTTCATCCATTTTTGGTGATTCAAAAGCCTATGCCTGCTATTCTCGACCTTCTGAGTCTAATGGCAGATGTTTCAGAACCAATTGAGGTCATATTCACCTCAAAATTCTCCATGCAAGTTTAAAGGGCCACCAGGGTGAATTGGGGAAAGTACTGTATAAGGTCCAATTTCACTGTTTAGTGTTTGGGAAAGAGCATGTTTAGCTAATTCCTATCTTCTGATTCTATATTTACAGTCAGATCTATCTTTTGAGACACTCATATTCTTGTATTAGCCTTTGTAGCATTTTTAATACAAGAGGACAAGCCTAGTTTGAGAGGCTTGGTCTAGCAGATGTAGCCGAGAAGGGGTAAACTGCTTTATCATTTTGATGTCTTTATTTGCTGAAGATGATATGCTAAACAAAATTGATATAAAGTGTTAAACAACAAATATACATAACTTGCATACACACATAATCACCTATTCAGCTGCAGAAAGTTATTTGTCTTATTCTGCAAGACATCAAACCTCAAGTATGTGTATGTCAAAGACTTCTAAGTGCTTACTTCGTTATTTCTTTAGGCAGAGCCTGTAGAGGGCCAGGTAGCCTCTGGAACTCATCCTCTCTTTATAGGTGACATGTTCGGTTAATGCCCCTACAATCTATCTCTGTATAAGAAACAAGAAGTTTTCACATTTTCAGAGGTCACTTGGAGTGTATAGCTCACATTTGAAATTATGAGAAATGAATACCTTGCACCCTTAAACAAGTACATTCCATTTTTAGATTAGATGGTATCGGAGCACTAGGTTTTCTTAATTGACATCACTAGCTTGATTGTGTAGCTTGAAAGGTGTCTTAAGCAGTGTTGAAGATTGGATGCTTTATTATTCTGCAAACTACTTGTTGTTTGAGTTTGCTGAAGCTCTTTTGTTCATTTTTATAATGACAACTTCCATAAGTGAGTTCTCAAAATCGTCCTCCTTCACAAGATTTTTTGATGAAGGCTTGAAGCAAGAATTTTTCATCATGATGAATATGGTGAGAGAAATGTATGAGGATGAAAGGCAGAGCTCTAGACTTCAAGAGCAGTTGAATTCCATGAGGGAAGAGAAGCAGTTGCTTTTCTGACGAATTGCAGGAAATGGAAGGCCAACTTCATATTGCCTTCATGGATGCTTTGGAACTTTCTTCACAAGATTGTCCATAGCCAAGACCCAAATACTTAGGCCTTACCTCAACCATTATTGGCTGAACTATACCCTGTGCATGTGTTTAAAATTTTGGTCGAATTGTGGTTTGAACCCGCGACCTCTCATGGGGAAATGTAGCGCCTTACCAATGCGCCACAATGGTTGCATTTGAAATGTATGCGGAATGTCATGAACAAAGAGTTTGAACTTCTGTTTGGGTGGGAAATGAAGGGGTCCAGTCCCTAAGCGCCAGCCCCCCCATACCACGTGACCAACGCCAAAAACCTCGGGCCAATCCCCTAACCGTCGACGTTTTATTCAACGGTCACAACTTTTTTAATGAAACGATGGTCACATATCCGCGTTAAACGGATAATTAACCAACAGTTCCACGAACAGTTAAGGGTGGGGCGGAATCCGAGACAGCCTAACCTCCGAGTCTAAAAATGTTGGTCACATGCCATTAATCACAAATGGTAACTACCAGTTATGATGACGGGAATATTGGCGGAGTGCCAAATTTGGCGGTCTCACCATAATTGGCGGACCTATCTGGACCTCCACTACAGTTAGCTGGAATGATTTTAGGCCAAATTGGAGGAAATATTCAATGAGCCATAACTTTGGCTAGGAAAGTCCTTTCTGGACGAATTTTTTTTTATTTTGGGTCTCTTCGACCTTCTGAAGCCACTGGCACAAGTTTCACAGCCATCTGAGGTCGTTTGCAGGTGATTTTGCTTTGTGGAAGTTCCAGGAGCCACCAAGGCCAAATCAGTTTGGGAGCTGCATTTGGAATTGTGCAGCCACTGAATGTGGAACGAAGGTCATTCCTGAAGGTTTTCAACATTCTAAATCCATTTCTACAGCTCGTTTTTCCTGTTGAGGCATTTTTCTCACTATTTAGCTTCAGGGAAGCTTTCAGGGCCACTAGGGCCATTTCAGTGCTTGAGCTGTTTGGGGGCTATGTTCATCCATTTTTGTTGATTCAAAAGCCTATGTCTGCTATTTTCGACCTTCTGAGTCTAATGGAAGAGGTTTCAGAACTAATTGAGGTCATCTTCACCTCGAAATTCTCCATACAGGTTTAAAGGTCCACAAGGGCCAATTGGGGAAAGTACTGTATAAGGTACAATTTCACTATTTAGTGTTTGGGAAAGAGCATGTTTAGCTAATTCCTATCTTCGAATTCTGTATATACAGTCAGATCTATCTTTCGAGACACTCATATTCTTTTATTAGCCTTTGCAGCATTTTTAATACAAGAGGACAAGCCTAGTTTGAGAGGCTTGGTCCAGCAGATGTAGCCCAGAAGGGGTGAACTGCTTTATCATTTTGATGTCTTTATTTGCTAAAGATGATATGCTAAAAAAAACTGATATAAAGTGTTAAACAAAAAATATACATAACTTCCATACACACATAATCACCTATTCAGCTGGAGAAAGTTATTTGTCTTATTCTGCAAGACATCAAACTTCAAGTATGTGTATGTCAAAGACTTCTAAGTGTTTACTTCGTTATTTCTTTAGGCAGAGCCTGTAGAGGGCCAGGTGGCCTCTAGAACTCATCCTCTCTTTATAGGTGACATGTTCGGTGAATGCCCCTACAGTCTATCTCTGTATAAGAAATAAGAAGTTTTCACATATTCAGAGGTCACTTGGAATGTATAGCTCACATTTGAAATTATGGGAAATGAATACCTTGCACCCTTAAACAAGTACATTCCATTTTCAGATCAGATGGTATCAGAGCACTAGGTTTGCTTGACTGACATCACTAGCTTGATTGTGTAGCTTGAAAGGTGTCTTAAGCAGTGTTGAAGATTGACTGCTTTATTATTCTGCAAACTACTTGTTGTTTGAGTTTGCTGAAGCTCTTTTGTTCATTTTTATAATGACAACTTCCATAAGTGAGTTCTCAAAATCGTCCTCCTTCACAAGATTTTTTGATGAAGGCTTGAAGCAAGAATTTTTCATCATGATGAATATGGTGAGAGAAATGTATGAGGATGAAAGGCAAAGCTCTAGACTTCAAGAGCAGTTGAATTCCATGAGGGAAGAGAAGCAGTTGCTTTCTGACCAATTGTAGGAAAGGGAAGGCCAACTTCATATTGAAAACATGAATCTGAAAAGGAAACATGAGTTGGAGACACAACTCCTGGTTGCCAAAGAAGCCTTAGCCAAGTATCAGCTTGAAGAAGAGGTAAACAATTTTAGTTTTTCTTCAAAGTCTTATAAGAATGTTTATGTTGGTTCTTTTGAGAAACATACTAGAGGCATAGGGTCCAAGTTGATGCCAAAAATGGGATATGAAGGAAAAGGATTGGGCAAACATGCACAGGGTATAGTTGAGCCAATAATGGTTGAGGTAAGGCCTAAGTATTTGGGTCTTGGCTATGGACAATCCTGTAAAGAAAGTTCCAAAGCATCCATGAAGGCAATTGAAACAATTCCTAGAAGGAGTTTCATTTCAGGTTCTCTATCTCAAGGTTGTAAAGGATGTATCCTTGAGGAATGTAATAGTTTGAAACATGCACTTGCACAAGAAAGTGGTGAAAGCTATAAAACCATTGATGGGATTGATAGTGTTCCAAAGGGAGCTTCTTCTTCATTTGATTCACCTCCTCATGAAGGTAATGAAGGTGAAAGAGAAAGGTATAAATCTGATTTCAATAATATCTCCTTTGATCATGTAAAGCATGGAAAATTTCCACACAAGCATTGGAAAAGAATTGCATGTTCTTTTTGTGGTTTTGTTAACCATAGTGTTTCTAGATGTTGGAAAAGAATGGCAACATACAGGAAACTTTTGAAGGAAAGGAGGCAAGAAGCCAAAGTTCCATTGAACAATGAAAATCACGCTGTCAAGAAGATGAAAATGTGTTGCACTTATTTCCATAGGCAAGGACATACTGTTGAAAGGTGTTGGACTCTGAATCCAACAATGCTTCCACGAAAATTGAAGAAATTGGAGAAAGAGTATGGCAAGAATGGGAAGGAAGTTTCCATCATTGATATGTGTCAGGATGATACACATGCTGATATTGATGTGCAGTTAAAGGAAGCGCCTTTGAAATGGATTGGTAAGAAATGGTTAGAATTCTTATCCAATTAAAGTTGCATGTCTTTTGATTGAATGCATTTTCTTTGTTAAGGGAATGCAAGTTGCAGGATGGAAAAGCTGAGTATGAGACTCACTTTATTGCAATGAAAGTTATATTCATTTCAGCTTTGAAATTACATGTACATGTGATCGAGGATATTGTACTTATGATTGTACTTAAGAGAAAGTTGAAGGATAAACTGCATGCATGAGAATGATATGCATGAGCACAGGGATCATGATGATTTCCTTGTATTTTAAACATGTATGTGTGATTAACTTGAAGGGTTGATTACTTTGTTTTTAACCATGCATGTAATGTAATATTGACTTGGAAAAAGTTAATTTGATCTCCAAGATTGTAAAGAGGAGAAATGATGAAGTGTTTGATCTTTGTAAAAGCCTTCGCATTTGGGAGGCAGCTCTTCTTCTGGAGCGGAGGTGCCATGGATGGGCATCGTGACAGTTGATAAGGCAATATATTTTGGCATCAGTATGCTCTTTTGGCTAACCGGAAGAGTATATTTCTGCTCCTCAAGTGCTGTACAGTTCAGTTTAGAGACGCAGTAAGATTTTGGGGACCAAAAGCCTTCTCATTTGGGAGGTGCGATCAGGAGCTCAGGACCAAGTGTCGTAAAATGGTCAAAAATGAAAGTGCTCTGAACTGATTTGAACCTGAACGACCAGATAAAGCTCGTCTTCCTGATTCCGGCACCATAAACGATTCGGAAAACGGTCGACGTATGAGAATGTTATGCTAAAAAGAAGAATTGCCAAATAACATTGAAATTTTGAATTTGTTCAAAAAAAAAATTAAAATAGAATATTCCATGGAATATTTGGTTTTGGGCAGCCAATCAAAAGTTGCCACGTGGCAGGCTCGGAGGTCGCCACATGGCCTAGATGACATTAGCAATTTGGCGAATGTTTAAAATTTTGGTTGAATTGTGGTTTGAACTCGCGACCTCTCCTGGGGAAATGCAACGCCTTACCAACGCACCACAATGGTTGCATTTGAAATGTATATGGAATGTCATGAACAAAGAGTTTGAACTTCTGTTTGGGCGGGAAATAAAGGGGGCCAGCCCCTAAGCGCTAGCCCCCTCATACCACGTGACCAATGCCAAAAACCTCGGGCCAATCCCCTAACCGCCGGCATTTTATTCAACGGTCACAGCTTGTTTAATGAAACGGTGGTCACATATCTGCGTTAAGCAGATAATTAACCAACAGTTCCACGGACACTTAAGGGTGGCGCGGAATCCAAGACAGCCTAACTTTTGAGTCCGAAAATGTTGGTCACATGCCATTAATCACAAACGGTAACTACCAGTTATGATGACAGGAATATTGGCGGAGCGCCAAATTTGGGTGGTCCCGCCATAATTGGCAGACCTATCTGGACCTCCACTACAGTTAGCTGGAGTGATTTTAGGCCAAATTGGAGGAAATCTTCAATGAGCCATAACTTTGGCTAGGAAAGTCATTTTTGGACGATTTTTTTTTTGATTTTGGGTCTCTTCGACCTTTTGAAGCCATTGGCATAGGTTTCACAGCCATCTGAGGTCATTTGTAGGTGATGTTTCTTCGTGGAAGTTCCAGGAGCCACAAAGGCCAAATCAATTTGGGAGCTGCATTGGGAATTGTGTAGCCAGTGAATATGGAACGAAGGTCATTCCTAAAGGTTTTTAGAATTATAAATCCATTTCTATAGCTCGTTTTTCCTGTTGAGACATTCTTCTCACTGTTTAGCTTCAGGGAAGCTTTCAAGGCCACTAGGGCCATTTCAGTGCTTGTGTTGTTTGGGGACTATGTTCATCCATTTTTGGTGATTCAAAAGCCTATTTTTGCTATTCTCGACCTTCTGAGTCTAATGGCAGAGGTTTCAGAACCAATTGAGGTCATATTCACCTCGGAATTCTCCATGCAAGTTTAAAGGGCCACTAGGGCCAATTGGGGAAAGTACTGTATAAGGTACAATTTCACTGTTTAGTGTTTGGGAAAGAGCATGTTTAGCTAATTCCTATCTTCTGATTCTGTATTTACAGTCAGATCTGTCTTTCGAGACACTCATATTCTCGTATTAGCCTTTGTAGCATTTTTAATACAAGAGGACAAGCCTAAGTTGAGAGGCTTGGTCCAGCAGATGTAGCCCAGAAGGGGTGAACTGCTTTATCATTTTGATGTCTTTATTTGCTAAAGATGATATGCTAAACAAAACTAATATAAAGTGTTAAACAATAAACATACATAACTTGCATACACACATAATCACCTATTCAGCTGCAGAAAGTTATTTGTCTTATTCCGCAAGACATCAAACTTCAAATATGTGTATGTCAAAGACCTCTAAGTGTTTACTTCGTTATTTCTTTAGGCAGAGCCTGTAGAGGGCCAAGTAGCCTCTGGAACTCATCCTCTCTTTAGAGGTGACATGTCCGGTGAATGACCCTACAGTCTATCTCTGTATAAGAAATAAGAAGTTTTCACATTTTCAGAGGTCACTTGGAGTGTATAGTTGACATTTGAAATTATGGGAAATGGATACCTTGCACCCTTAAACAAGTACATTCGATTTTCAGATCACAAATAGCTTGCATACAATATATAGAATGTGTAACGAAGAGATAGAATGCCCAAGCGTTGGGGAGTTACTCGAATCATTGCAAAATGGAGATGGAGAGCCAACCATGAGCTACAGGTGTAGCGCTACAAACATGACATTTGGCTTGGGTGACCGTTTGCCTTCCTTCGTCACTTGGATAGAAGCCAATCTGGAGAAAAAACCACTTTAAATGCTACCTTTGGTGCCAAAAAACCGAAGTGTAGATGAGCGGGCCCACTTGGAGAAGTCTCAAACTGAAATTTCGTGAAACGGAAGCAAATTGCCAATTTTTCCTCTATGCGCCGCGCCATTTTCTCTGTGCATCGTGCTACTTTTGGGCCTGTTTTGGGGCACTTGCAGGTGTCCAAAATGTGCCCAATTGTGCTTGCTGGAAATCCTGACCTGTCTACTTTCTTTTTCTTCTCAATCTGTCTACGTCTATTATTATACAAAAAGGAACAAAAAGTTACAGCAAGGCCATAGCCTTGAAAATCTTGCCAAGAAGTTGGAAATTTGCACAAATGTTCATATTCTCAGTTCTCAGTAGACCTCCATCTGTGATTTGGCTTCTTATAAGACCCGAAACATTGTTCTGAAGCTACCGAGAGCGGAAAATCGGGCAAGGTCAATCATCATCAGTGGTGTAGGGTTCCTCAACGACCCTGCACTCAAATGGTAATGAGTCATCCGAGTTGGAGTGGAGAACCACCGAGCCTGTTGGTTCTCTCTGAGCTAGCTCACTTGGACCTCCAGGGACAGCCTGATTCGCCATAGAGGAGCTTCCTATGGGCGGACGTTGACTGTCTATTGGAGTTTCCCTCCTCTGAGCTACAGGTATTTCAGGATGGGCTTCTCCCTGGCCTCTGAGATCTTCGCATTTTCCAATAGTGACTAAGACAATAAAGGTGGAATTAGCAAGAGTACAGGTGATGTGATAACGAACAGTAGGGTGGGCCGCATGCTCACAATCATCCCTTCTACAACGCCCGCGACCTCTACCTCTACCAGATCTGGTGACAGGGGGACTGCTTCACCCAGGTTCCAACACATCCGTGGAAGAGTGTGAAGGAGGGGTTGGCCGCTGAGAGATGGCACGTCCACAGGAGCCACCTTGCCTGCTTAACATCCTGAGCCATTCTTGCGGCATTGCAAGGTGCAGAGGTTTGTCGAAAGAGCAGAAACACAAAGGGTAGTAACCAAATTCAGACGGAAACAGAACTCCCACTAAGTCGTAGGCCCCTGGAACCGAGCCCGACGTTTGAAGAACGCTCTTGAGCCTGGAAAGGGGTCGGACTCAGGCACGCTAATGGAGTAGCTCAGAGTGACACATACCATAGTGATCCATAATGCTGCAGAAGTGAGCGATGGAGCCGCGGGAATGGAGCATATATGGTGCACCATTACACAGTTAACCATGAAGCAGGTGGAGGAGTTAAGAGCCTGCATTAATAATCTTGTGCGAGACCAGCTCGCTCGTCCTGCGCAGTACCCCGTGGCGTGCTTGGGCTGACACCTGCCCATGTGACACACCACCTGCGTGCCCTCTATGCTGTCAAACACCCGCATCCGGGATGTCCTATCTACTTTCTAACCCAACTAGAATTTTTAAATTTGGTGCTCATTTCCCCCTCCAAATCTCCATTCTCCCAAGACTGCTTTCTGTGTGCCAAAAAGGTGGCAGAGAGGCAATTTTTGGGAGTTTTTTGACCTTTAGGAGACTCAGATCTTGCCTAAATTTCTTGCCCGAACACTAGTAGTCATAATTTTCCATGTTGAATCCAAAACTGCAAGCCATTCCTCATTTTGAGCTCTTTAATTTTAGCGTCGCGCCAGTGGCACGACGCACAGGGAGAAAATCCCTGTTTTTTGCCTAAAAAATTACCATGTGACCAAAAATTCCCCAAATTTCTTGAAATTTGGGCTGGAGGTTCCCTACGAGGTGCTATGCTAAGCCAAGGAAGCTTCAGCCAAGATTCGAAGTTGATCTTGCTCTTTTTCCCTTTTTTCCTTTCTTGTTGTTTTCCTCAATTTTGCCTTCAAACTCCTTATTCAGGCCTGTGCACTCATGTTTCGCACCCTGTAACGGAAAGCCATGTGCCTTAGTAGAGCAAGGTCTTGGTCGGCCTTGTCCAGCAGCCTCTCCAAATTCATGTTGGTTCTCTCGAGATTGGCCTCCCGATCTTCATTGATTTCTTGCTCCAATGATGTGAGCTCAACTCTTCTTCTTTGCGCAGCTTGGCAATGCTCACGAATGTTTTGCAGCTCCATAATCACCTGCTGGTCCTCACGCTACCTGTTACTCTGCTCCAGGTACTTCATGTTCCACTTGGCCCTGTCCAAGTCAAGGGATAAGGCCTCAATCACTGATTGCTGCTCCTGGATGATCTCTCCAAGCTCTGCATTTGTTGGCTCTATGTTTGTCTCATCATCCTGAAGGAGAACAAGTTCGATTTCTCGTTCACCTGATGGCCCTTCCTCCTACATTGGTTCCTTACCTCTGCTCTGCTCCTGTGATGCTGATGTTGGAAGCGAGGCCCCTTCCACCCCGGGTGGAGATAACACTCGCTTTGCTGCTGCAAACAAAGGTCTACTACCTTTTTGATAGGTGATGTATGCTGGCATGGTAGCAATCTCATGGCGCTCATACTGATGTGAAGGACCACCCACCTCATGCTCTGCCTCTGATACTACCTGTGGAGCACTGAAGAAGTCATGGGAGATGAAGTCTTCCCAAGAAATACCTTGCAATCCCAACTGATGGTCCACTAAAATCCGAATAAGAGCAAAGTGATAAACACTGTTGAGCTGTTGTCGAGGGGTCTTGTGCTGCATGAAATTTTTCATCCTCTCTATGTTCCAACAAATGAAAAATGGGAGGTTCATCATTCACACCCTGGTAAAGTGCATGAGAAACCTGATGTGGTAGGCATAAAGGTGAGAAAACCTCCCCTCACAACTGAAGTACTTCATGATCAATTTCATGAGCGGAGCATACTCATCTCTCAAAACTCTCAATGGAAAAACTCTCGTGAGCTGGCTCAAACAGCTGTCCTTAATGTAAGGCTCATAATTATGCCTCTCCACCTTCTTCTTCTTATGCCACTGCTCTCCAATGTTTGGTATGCCTGTTGCCACTGATATGGTTTCTGGTGTCAATGTGAAAGTGACCCCAGCCAAGATAGACTATCCTCCATGTAGGTGAAGCGCAAAAAGATGGGCCAACTCATGATGAACTCTGACATTTGCCACCCTCTGATAAAATTCAAAACATGCTAAGTGCTGGAAACAAGACATAGCAAGAGGGCATGCTTGCAACTCAGTGAGGGAGTTTGGCTCATCTCTAAGATGTCTGCCACTCCGGTGATGTCTCCTATGGGCCCTTCCTCTTGAATCTGTGTCACTGTGGGTCTCCTCCTCATATTCTGATAAAACCTCGGATGCCATAACTGTTGTTTGGTAAACTAAATTTAGGCTACCCTTTGATTTAAATGAAGATGGTAGTTTCTTTGACAATCTACCACCAAGGAGACAATTAAAAAGGGAGCATTAGGATGGGAATGATGTAATGGGAATAGGGGTTATAGGGAGAAATTTGTTAGGGACTTGGGAGGAGTTTTGGGTATTGTGTTGATGGGGTAGGGTTTGGGGTTTTGTGCTGACCGAATAGTGGAGGGATAAGGGAGAGGGTTTGGTAGTAATTTAGGGCAGGGGTTTTAGGAAAAATGATAAACGGAGGATGGGAAAAATGATAGGTGAGGGGAAAAAGGTGAGTGAAGTGAAACCTTTGGCACTAACAACACATTTTAACAACCCTAGCCATCATTTTCTTGGTGATTTCTTATGGTTGACTTTATGCATTTTGGTGACATTCAAACATCTCTATAAACACCATATCATTGATAAAATTTGATGAACAAGTGATGTCATAAGGCCTACCTCTCGATTTGATAGCATTTACCAAAATTTGGAAGTGTTTGGGCACTGTTTTTGGTCCTTGTCTGTGTCCGCCGCGCGTAAAGCCCAGTGCACCGTGCGCTGGGTATGTGCCGCGCCCTTAGAAAAATTAAACTGTGGGCAGGCTACGTGTGCGCCGCACCCTCTGTGTGTGCCGCGCTCCTGGGTATATGCGCTGCGCCCTCTAAAGCCACCTCCAACTGACTCAAACGTTCACAATTTCACACTCACACCTTTTCAACGTCTCTCCAAGGCTTGTAATAGCACGATGCCCTTAATTTGGATGAAAACATGTATATACAGCCTTGGAAGAGATGGGTTTAATTTTTTCTTCCTTGAAAACCCATTTTTCTAATGTTGTGTTTTGCACGTTTTTCACTGACTTTAAAACACACCGATTTTCACTTTCCATTTGAAATTTTGGCTCAAATGATGAAATTTTCGGCACTCTTTGCAAGGACTATACGACAGGACATTTGGCCACGGAAACCATGACTGCATCTAAAAAAATCAATCGGCGACTTTTTGGAAACTTTTGTCATAAATGACCTGTTGTGGTCACCAACAACCCCCCTTCTTCACTTGACATTAGCAATAACGTCAAGCAAAGAGGGGACCCTGAACAAAAAATCCCAAAAAATATTTTTTCTAAAGTTTTTATATTTCTCTCCCCAAGGCTTAAATCGCAACGCAAAGAAAGGCCGAAGCATTACTCGAGCGCGAAAAGCAAGACCGCGAATGAGCGATACTAAGTTCATCGCGTCGCATACATCACACGCGCCCCTTTAAAAGAAAACCTTCGAAAAACGCCGACCGCCGATATGCGAAATCGCAAATCGCAAGCATCACGCTATACAGCATAACCATTAAACAAAATTTGCAATATCTGCGATTTGCGATCTGCAATGGCAGTGATTTGCGATCTGCGATGGCAGCGATTTGCGATCTGCGATCTGAAAAGACTTATCACAAGACAAGCCCAGGATTAAGTACGCGCCTTGAAGGAATTTAATGACCTCATGCTTGAGTATCAAGGAATGATTGCATCGCATTTATCGAAGAGTCAAGTCATGATGCATGTTAGGATTACGCATTCATTAGAGTTTAATGCTTTCATGTCAATCTTTTCATTTCCCTTCTTCTTTGCGTAGACTGCAAGACACGCAACTGATATAAATCTATATGCAGGAAACATCTGAGAGAAAGGGGAAAGCGCCAATCAAACAGCAGAGAGAATATGCCTCCGTAAACGGATGCCGCATGCAGCAGGACTGCGGATTCTAGACTACCAGACAACCGGCACTGATGAAATTAGACTATCCAGGACTCAGAGTCAAAGGCGCACAAAAGCAGCGTGTTCAGAAAAGATCCTGAAGCTCAGACTTGGTAAAGCAGAGAAAGAAGCGCATGAGAAGGAAGACGCTTCAGGAAAACCTGGAACAAAGAACGGAAACAATTCTTAAAACAGGGGGGTGTCCATACAGCACGACTCCTAACCCACTTAGTCATTCGCACAACGGAAACCAAAACAGCAACAGCAAAATCAGTTCGAGAAGAACCTGGGTTGTGCTAAGTATACACGCGGAGAATGCACCCAGCTAGAGAAAGGTTTTCGAAAATATCTTCCGGTCTGTCAGAAGGAAGTGCCAGCTCCTGTTATTTCCACTTTTATCTCCCGAGCAAAAGAAGAAGGCAGTCAGCCGACTCTTCCCAGGAAAATGTTGTGTTGTTGACAACACTAAAGAGAATATACAGAAATGGTCAGAAATTAGATTTAAAAAGTTTTAGAAATAAATTTGCTTTTAGTAAAGGGCGGTCATTTGAAGCCGATTCCCTAGATTCGTGTAATTAATATCAATTAGCTAGTAGTATTTAACCCTTCTCATGGTTTTTGGAGAAGGGTCCGGAAATCTGTCAAAAAAAACTTATCCTCAGAACATGCACTTCTGCACCCTCAGAGGAGGTTTTTGATGAATAGATGGGTCAAGATTTATTTATGTTTGCATTTTAATATCTGTTACTGATGTTGCACTTCTGTACTCTTAGCAGATGTTAGAACAAGTAGAAATAAATCATTATTACTTGAAGTTTATTGGTGAAGTTAGTCATAAATGGTACTTTTATCTCTTGACTAGATTCTGCTAGTATCCCTAAAGTGATATGTAGCTGAGTTCTTTATATGTTATTATATGAATGTCTGCATTACCATTTGGCACTTTTGTACGGTGGGATCATTTAATCATGCTTAACATATAGAAAACTGATTATGCGATATGTTTTTCACAACTATTCTGCCTAACTTCTTATTCAGAATGGTTTATCTTTATTGGTTTATATTCTGATATCAGTTGAATGATCTTTATTACCAGCTGCTGTTAGAAATCTTTCTAGATCGCATAAACAAAAGAAAAACACCCCGGGTTAGAATAGATCAGATGTATTTCTCTTCATTAGATTACATTAGCATAGAGTTAGTTTAGCAGTTAAAATCAAGACTAGTTTAGAAAAACCTCTAGATTAATATCATCAGACTCTACGCACACACACACACCCATCACATTGGGAAACTGGTCCCATTACCCCCAGTCGGACCCGCTACTCCAAAAGGGCAAGGAGCCACCAACCAGGTTCCGGACCGGGTGGGTATTGTTATCACCCAGGTTGTTCCCTATGACTCCCAAGGGAATACGGCCGGGGTAACCACTAACCAATCTTTGGATCACTGTTTCTAGCCAAACTGTGATCAGAGAGGGCTCTCTCTTTATGATTTGTAACTGTTTATGATAGGGTTTTAGGCTAGCTATTATGCACAGGTTTTGTTTATGTTTTGGTTGAAGAATATCCTTCAAATCTCTTGTGATGTGATTTTCAGAGAGTCAAGTATCATTGGGCAATGGAGTCTGTGGCTGTAGGTGTCTAGAAACTTTGAAATGAACTGGTGAAACTTACAGGGCCATTTGGATGTTTCATAGAACAAATTTTGATTAATAACAGGAAACAGGTAAGACAAACAATGAAAGCATTCAAGAATTTTCACTCGTTGTTAACTGTTTCCACCAAACTGGTTACGAGAAAAGACAGACGTCACAGGGGCAAACTTTGAATCCCTGGGAATGTCTATCACAGTGAAAGATATAGATTCAAAGTGCAGCAACTAAGAATTACACTTCTGTTACTATATCTGAGGAAAACATAGATAATAGCTCAGTTTGAGTTCAGGGTAATCATGGATTAAGTCCTGAACTATTCTTCTACTTTGCTATTAAGTGTAAAATATCTGAAAGATAAAAGAGAACAAAAGACTCGAAAACATGTAATACAGAGATTTGAGAAGACTTATTGTTTTATGAAACAACTGGAATCCTGCAACATTCACCCTTCATCACCACGCACCAAATACACCATGCTTTGGAAATTCCATTCCCCTTTTCTATTATTTCTCTCTGGGAATTTTACAACCAACGAGAGCTCTTCAAAGGAAAATTACAACAACCCCCTTCAACCGCTGTGAAGGGTGAATATATACTTGCGGTGATTTACAAAATATCTGAGTTCTGAGTTATCTCAGATTTTACATTCTTACCAACTACTTAAGATATTATGACCAAAATTTAATACAGCATTGATTACAGAGTACAGGCATTTTAATGCTCTGTCAGAAGATATTTTAGCCTTTGGAAACAGCTAAGTCGGTCGAGATATTCTGAATAAATGCTGGAAGACCTGTCTTTAAGGCTTGTACACTGTATCCTGGACTTGTCACCTGTGATTGTGACCGCTGCTTGTGGTGAGTCAATGGTCCTGCTGAGTTGGCTCAGCCTCTGCCTCGTCCTTGTAGATATCTTTCTTCAAAATTGTGCCTGCGCATGTATGCTCATTTGCCTGGAGAATTAGCGCTACTGATTCTGGCCTGACAAAACTGTCTGTGTCAAATTTCTCCAGACATCCTGTGTGGGCAGTTGGTGTGCTAAGATTGCCCCTAGAGTTTCATCTGCTTCTGTGAATTTGAAGAAGTTAGGTGGTGTATCAAACAGATGCTCAACTTCATTCATGAGGAAAAATAGGTTCTCCACCCTGTCATACATAGTCTGCCCGGTGGCTGGCCCTGCGTCTGCTGAAGTGCTGGGCGGTTTTGCAATCTCTGCTACTGCATGGGCATCAATTCTCTTATTGTAATTGTCTAGGGTGAGCAATCTTCCTACACTGCTTAAAATGCTGGGGAGGCCTCTGTTCTGTAGTGCCACGAATTTTTCCAGGAATCTGTTGATTTCAGTCTGCATATCCTGTGTCCTCCTCTCCAGTGTTCCAACCAAGTTCCTCAATGTTATGACTCTTTTGGCTACAGCAATTGTTTCTGTCCTGTTGGTGATTCCCATGACAGCTAATTGAGAGCTAGTCTTATAGTTCAGAATATTGATCATCCTAGTAGCAGCTTCTGGCATGTGTCCAAGGCTTGCCCTGGCTCTCTGTATTTCTCTGTTTGCTTTAGTGATGAGCACCATTTGCTCATCCATGGTCTCAATATATTGCCACTGGTTGGCAATGGACCGCCCAATGTTGCTCCATAGCACTGCTTTCATTTCAGCTGTCACTTTTTCTAGTGCAAGCTCTTTCTCTAGTTCAGCAATTCTCCTCTTAAGAGCTCTTAGCTCTCTCTCCTTGGCTGCCTCATTCTGTTTGCTCTTGTCAAACTTTTCATTTACCTTAGCCAAGGTTTTCTTAAGTTCATCCAGCTCTTTCATTTGAGATTCCATGGCTTGGATCTCAGCTTGCAGCTTTTGCATGTCTAAACTAGTAGCCTGTTCCGATGTTGTAGTTGTTGTTGCTGTGGATGGCGCTGTAGTTGGTGCTGTAGCTTCTGTTTGCTGAGGAGGAGGAGTAGTCTTTGGAGGGACTTCCTCAAGATTTATTATCACAGGAGGAGGCTGGGAGGGTTGGCCCTCTTCTCTTTGCTTCAGTGCTTCTTGCAGTGCTGCCTTTGCAGCTTCAGTTTGTCCTAGCTGGTCTTGAGTCCTAACCAGCTCTTTGTATAGGGATACCAGCAGGTCTGTAGTATCCTTTTCTTGCCTTTGCTGGGCAACTTCATCTGTTTGTGGATGGATGGTGGCCGGGAGTTTGATTTTCTTTCTTAGGGCCGCCATGTCTGCATCCCTTATCTTCAGGAGTTCTTGGATGCCTTTGACATCTTTAGGATCATGCCCTATATCTATAATTACCTCTTCCAAGGACTTGATCCTATTGTCCTTGGCTTGTGATGATGCTCTTTCTAATTCCAGCTGAGAAGCTGTGTTATCCAGGCTGCTCTTTAGTTTGTAGTTCTCCAATGTCTCATTTGCCAGGGAGGCATACACCATTTCACCAGTTTGTTTATGTAATTCAATCTTGTCCATAGGGTGTATGTCTTTGGCAAGAACCTCCATGTTGGTTCTTAGATAGTCCGAGGTGGACTGAGGATGCAAATTTGTGGGCATGAAGTGGCTCATTATCATTTTGCCTTCGCTCACATCGAAAGCAGACATGAGTCTCTGCTGGTTGCTAGGAGCTAGTTTTAACAAGTGATCATACAGCTGCACTTTTATGGGATCACTCCTCCTTTTGATGTCAATGAATTGCTGCTTTATACTTGACTGCCCTTCTCTATGTTGTCCGGAGGAGCTGACCTCTCCTCCCATAGTCATGTCATGTCCACGCTGAGATGAGCTGGCCGAAAGTTCTCCACTGGGTGGGCCCATGCCCATGGCTTGCCTTACTGCTATGTCCTCCTCTTGGGAGTCATTCAGTCTTTGTCTCTTCTCTCCTCTGATGAAGGATGAGGTGTGGGGGGTCTCTCTCTCCCTTTTCCTGGTCAAGTCCTCCTTCTGTGGTGTTTGGAGGACTGAGGTGTCTACATTGGTGTCTGTCCTGGGAGGCACCTCTGTTTGGGGCTGCTGCTCAGTGTAACTAGGTAGATCTGTCCCCTTTTCCTGCTGCAAGGGCTGCTGTTCACTGGACTGTGCTTCTTCTTGTTGCTGCCCCAGTTCTTGCTGTTCCATTTCTTCTTGCTGCTGTAGCAAGGTGTCAACTTGTTCTTCTGTCAATATAGGTGGTTGTTCCACCTGTTTTCCTTTGTCTTTGCTTGCTGCCTGGCGTGTCTTCTCAGTAGTTTGCTGCTGTGCTGCTGAAGATTTAGCAGCTGTTCCAATTTGCTTTCTGTAGGAGAGGGGCACCTGTCCACAAGTTTCCAAGTCAGCTTCTTTTTGCACATTCCTAGCTTCTTTCTCAAGTAATTCTTCCTTAGTGACTTGTTCTACTAGTGTACCCTCTTCCCAATCTAGTGCATTGGCATACTTTTCAATTTCAGGTTGTCTTTTATGTGCATAGTTGCCCAATTTGTATCTAATTCTCCTGAGGGAGATAGAATGATTGGGGTCATAGGGAATCCATTCAAAACTGGTCTGCAATATGAGGCCTTCCAGGATGATGTCTGCCTCTTTCCACCCTTCCTCTTTCCTGTTATATAGGAAGGAACCTAGCTGGCTTCTTACCTTCAATTGTGACTTCTTGTTTCTACTCTGAAAGTGAAGGTAATCTGAGTTCCCAAACTGCCTGAAATATTCTAAGGCAAAAAGCCTCATGGGGACATACCTCGGCAACCTAAATGGGTTCAATTCACAGCCATATATCCTAATGACTGTGTGGTTCTGGTAGAAGTACCAGTTGCCAATATTGTAAGATTTGTTCAAATGTAGAATCCTCTTCATATCATCGGTTAATCTAGGAGGAGGAGTACCTTGCAGAGCTGTTAGGGCTGGATGAACAAATAAATCAATAAACTCACAGTATGTATAGGGTGATACTGAGGTAGAATGAAAAACAGATGTCCAGAAAACGACTGATCTTGGGATTCCTTGGGCATTAAGTGGCCTCAAAGGAACAGAGAAGGTAGCTGGCTGGTAGAAAAGGAATAAATGATATATATAGGAGGTGTACCTGAACAGTCTCTCCCTTTTCAAATTCATGAACTGCTCATGGATTTTCTCTGCTATGTAAGTTGCATAATCATACTGCACAGCTGGAGGCTTACCAGGGGCAAATATAGACAGCATTGCCATTATGCTGTCATCTACATCTTCCAACCCCCTGAATCCTAGGACATAGCCAATTAGATCCACCAACATTCTGCCCAACTCGTTTAGATATTGGTACCCAATAGGAGGGGTTCTGACTGTTTCAGAGCCTGGTGTGACAAACAGTTGGTTGATTTTGACAATCTGGTCACTGGACAGCTTGATCCCTCTGTTAATCAGATTCTGCATGGATAGAGGGGTCAATTTCTTGGCTGTTTTGAAGCGCAGCATCTGGTTTATGCTCTCTGGGGTGATCTGGAACAGGACTAGGCCTGTGGGGCTCATGACTGCTCTTTGGCTGGGGTCATAGCATTCCTGGCAGCTATAAATGAGCTCTGGCATAGGATTGACTTGGGGAAGGTTGTATATGGGCAAATCTGACTCCCAAATCCCCAAGATATCTGCCCCACTGAGGTGCTGGGCTCTTAATTCATTCAACATTTGAATATTGTACTTGGTTCCCATAGGGAACCAATCCAGCATTTGGTAGTCCATGTCTCCCAGGGCTTTCCATGCTAATTCCTGGTGAGGAGCATTGATGGGCTTAATATTCAGTGCAATAGGGGTCTCCATAGCTCTTCAAGTTGCAAGAATTGCAGGTGGACAGGTGGAATGGTAAAAACACAGTCTGGAGGCAGTTCTCTGTGGAAAGAGTTGATGTTTTGAGTATCCAAGGGGAATTCTCTCAATAGCAATTGAAATACTACTGGAGTCTAGTGACAGAACTTCTCTGTGGTCTAACTGAACTCTCCAATCGGGTGAATTATATCTATTAGGAGCTCTGCCGGGAAAACGCAGAATTACAGTGGTTTTATGTGAATTGCAGGTTTCTAAAGCTCTGCAGGTACTTCTTGGCCCTCACAATGACAATGGTGGATGAACAAATGGAAATGAACGGTGCAAATAGCGCTTTTATGGTTCTACTTTCCCTCTGAGCAATTTCAAGCTTAATGAAGGTGGTATGGAGGGCGAAACGGTCTAAATACCTGTAATTCGATGAGCAGAGGTTGGAGCAAAGGTGCACAGTTGCTGCTTGAGGAGGTCGCCCGGGCTAATAGACTGGTTGGCGAAAATTAGAGTGCAAACGGTCATGCAGAGCGTCCAACAGAAATAACAGTGAAAGTGGTAAAAAACACGGGAAAATTGGTAAATATGGGTTATTTTACCAATTTGGCGCTTTTTTCTGCTGACGTTAGCATGACGTCATTGGTGGGTCATGGTGAGGTGACGTCAGCTGACGTCATCGGGCGACGTGGCAGTGGGTGACTGGTCAAAGGGGCGGTGAGGTGGCAACCCAGTCAGCAGTGAGGTGGACCAATAACAAATGCAGGTACGAGCAGATAAGGACGTGGCGGTGAGTCAGCGACGGGTAGGTGGCAGTCAAACCGCAGCGGTCACGGTTAAGGTCTTAACCGCCGCGGTTTCTCGGGGCGGTTTAGGTACGGCGCAGAAGCTGTCAGACTTGGCTCCGAGATGGTTGAACGATTGACGCGTGGAGGAGGCGTGACAAGGCGCAACGTCACTTTCTCGGAGGTTAAAGTGCCGCCATAGGATGCGCTCCGATATTACTGTGGACCGTCGGATCTGATGGGCTTGATCCGACGGCTGGCGGAGGAGAAAGGTGCGCGCTTTATACTGCGGGCGGAAAGATTAAATTTTGTGGGTTTTTATGGGTTTTTCAAATGTTTTGGCTTAACCAATAGTGTGGCAGGATTGGGGAACGTGCCAGAGGCGGGTATTAACCTTTGCAAAGGTTTTTATAGGCAAAAGGGGTTTGGAGAGGGGGTTTTATCAATGCCGAGGTGATTTGAGGGTAAATTAACTTGCAGCAAAGGGGAAATAGGGTGGAATAGGTTCACCAAAGTGGCCAGATGCCATTTTGGTCCCTTTTGAAAAATACACGGCTATTATGCCTAGGGGAGGGAATATACATAAGATTTGGGGTTTTATACACCTTAGTGTTAATATTATTAGGGGTGGGGGTAAGATAGGGGAGGTTATATAGTAGAATTAGGAGTTAATATGAATGAAGGAGGGGAATTAGAAAGGGGGTGTTAGTGATGGACTAGAGAGGGAAAAGAAAAGAAGTTAGTGATCCTCTTTGCTGTGAGTTCATGGAATTCACCACTTTGTTTGCTGATAGATTTATTGCCTTGGCAAGAGACCTATTGATACCTGTGTAATGGTGATCATATTCTTTCTGCAACCACAACTGCCTACCCAACTATTTTGCCTAGCATTTTTTGTTTCTTCTTGGAGGGGCACTTGGACTTGCAACCCTCAATTGCCTTTTCTTTTCTTTGGCTTTTTCCTTTTCTCTCTATCTACTTCTACCCTTATGTCTTCCAAGGTCCCAGATTAAACTTTTGGGAACCTTTGCTTCTCTACCTGAACTACTTGTCTGCCAAGATTAAGCTGTTTGGACAGACCTCTTTCTCTATTCTACAACTCAAAATTGAAACATGGCATGATCCAGTTTAGACTGTTGAATCATCCACAAAATTTGAAATAAGGTCCTCAATACTTGAAACACTTTACCCAGCTCTTGCTTTCTAGGAAATATGGGATCTTTGGGATACCAGAGCAGAGCATATTTGGCTTTTCTCTTGCCAATCATGAAATATGAAACCTATTACTATAGGTATCCAACAGTGGCTCCACATGGGGATGGTTTTTCTTTTGAAAGACCAAGAACAGCAGGTCAGATTGCCTTGTTCCTTGACTGCCCATCTTTGTCTTTAAAATCTGCTGCATGAATGTGTCAAAATAGTGTGCTTCTTTCTTGGAGAACCTCTGATTCTATCTGCCTGTTGCTGCTAGGTGCAGCATTTGGGAAAACCTCTTTTTACATTCTAAAATAGAAGATAATATGTAAGGCTGCATATATACAATGAACCTCTGAATTTCTATCATAGTGAACAGTCAAAATAGTGCTTCAGCATCCTGCCATTGACAGGACCTTCATCCAGTTCAGTTACAGTCAAACTTTTTAGGAAGTAGGTGTTATTACCTTGTACTGCTTGGACAGAAAATGGTCCTTTCCATAAAGAGTCAAACTTCCCATGTTTTCCTTTCTCTTCTCTTCTTGCATCCCACTTTAAAACTTTGTCCCCTACATTGAAATCTTCTGCTTTAGTTCTTCTGTCAAAGGCCTTTTTTAGTTTCTCTTGTAGTATCTGCACTCTGCTGAAAACTTGTTCTCTGGTCTGCTGTAAACAGATTATCTGGTTAATCCTTCTTTGCATGTCATTTGGCTCTGCTTGGCTTTCTTGTAGGAGTTTCATAACCGGCACTCCTAGTGATGAAGGAAATCTGGCCTCTAATCCATAGACTAACTCATATGGGCTGGTCCCAATTGATCTTTTAGTGGTTAATCTGTCTGCCCATAAAGCATTTACTAGTTTCTTATGCCAGTTCTTTTTGTTCTCTTCCAGCACTTTCTTTATGATGTTTATCAGGATTTTGTTTGATGATTCAGCAAGACCATTTCCTTGAGGATAGTAAGCTGTAGAATGGCCCAAAGTAATGTGAAATTTATGGCAGAAGTTCACCATTTTCTTGGATCTGAAGGCAGCAGCATTGTCTGTTATTATCTTGTCTGGGCAGCCAAATCTAGCCAGTATATTGTTTTCCAAAAATTGAATGATTACTGAATCATTTGCTTGTCTGCATGGGACAGCTTCAATCCACTTGGTGAAGTAGTCTGTTGCTGTCAAGATCCATCTGTGTTGTCCTGAAGATGAGGGATGAATTTCTCCAATGAAATCCAAGCCCCATTGTTGAAAAGGTCTCTCTGTTGCAATGGGCCTCAAAGGAAGTGGCAGCAACTATCTTTTGCCTTCAAACAGTTGGCACTTGTGGCATGATGTTGTAAATTTCTTCACATCAGAGAACATAGTGGGCCAGTAATAACCAGCCCTTAATATCTTGTCTACAGTGGACTTCCAGTACAAATGTCCACCACAGTCTCCAGCATGGAATTCTTGCATGATATTGTCAGTTTCACTCTCAAGAAGACAGTGCAGCAAAATACCTTCATGGTTTTTCCAGAGTAGATTCTCATCTATCACACAAAATTTAGATGTTTTCATTTTTAGGAACCTAGACTTAGTTCTGGACAGTCCTGGGGGAGCACACAGGTTTTGTAACACATAACAGATATTAGAGTACCAAGGAGATTGTTCAAAGGCTACATTGATCTTTGGAGTCGCCAGCTCTGTTTCACTGTCCAGTTGGTTGATATCTAAGGCTTGGAAATTTGCTTCTGTCATTAACTTGGCCAAACCTTGCCCTTTTATCAGCTTTGTAGGCTTTATTTCAATGTCAAATTCAAGTATGTTTGCAATCCATTTTCCTCTTCTACCCTCTAAGTTTTCTTGTGTGAGAATGTCTTTGACAATAGGACTTGGTACATAAGCCACAACATGGGAGTAAAGGATGTAAATCCTAAAGTCTTTGATAGCTTTGATTAAGGCATAGGCTTGTTTTTCCATTATTTGGTACTTTAGAGGAGCATCTCTAAGAGCTCTGCTGAAAAAAGCAATGGGCTTTTCATTCCCTTGGTCATCTTTCTGTAATAAAACAGCAGCAATAGTATGTTGGGAGGCAAAGGAGAAAATGATGAAGTCTCTGTCAAACTGAGGGTTAGTTAACACTGGGGTTTGAGTCAAGGCCAATTTTATACTTTCAAAAGCTTGTTTTGCTTCAACAGTCCATTTGACCTTTGAATCTTTCTTTAGCATATTGTTTAGTAATCTGATTAACTCTGCTAAATTTGGGATAAACCTTCTCAAAAAGTTGATTTTTCCTAAGAATCCTTGCAACTCCTTGACATTCCTTGGGTGAGGCATTTGTAGGATAGCTTGTATCCTATCTGGATCAATTCTTATGCCATCTTTCGAAATGATGTGTCCTAAAAGTTTCCCTTCTTCCAAACCAAATAATGACTTCTTGGGGTTTAAGGAAATGCCATATTTTCTGCATGTTATGAAGATTTGTCTTAAATGTTTCAAGTGTTCTTGGTCAGATTTTGAAAATGGTGTAAGATCATCTAAGTAAATGACCAAGAAATCATGAATTTCCTTTGCAAAAGCAATGTCCATTGCTCTTTGAAACGTTGCCCCTGCATTTTTCAATCCAAAGGGCATTTTCACATACTTGAAAGTGCCCCATGGGGTAGTAAATGCAGTCTTGTCTTGATCATCAGGGTGCACTAAAATTTGATTGAAGCCTGAGAATCCATCAAGCAGTGATATCCTTGAAGCCCCTACTACCCTCTGAAGGATGTGATCCATTTTGGGTAAGGGGTAGTTATCTTTGAGTGACACTAGGTTCAAATTCCTTAAGTCTACACAAAGTCTAATCTCACTAGTTTTCTTTCTTGTAGGGACCAAATTTGAAATCCACTCAGAAAACCTGATTGGTGCTATGATACCAGCTTTGAACATTTTTTGTAATTCCTTTTCAATGGAAGGAAGGAGCACAGGATTGATTCTTCTCAATTTCTGTTTGAATGGTTTTTGATTAGGCTTGAGGGGAATGGTGTGCTGGATAACAGAGGTATCATAAGACTTCAAGTCCTCATAACCCCAAGCAAAGACATCTTGGAACTCTTTAAAGAGATCAATATATTTGGGTTTTTGGTCAGGGGGCAAAGCAGCAGATAGCTTTATTATTTTAGGCTTGTCAGTGGTACCAATGTTACATTCTTCAATTGTTGCATCTAATGGCTACATCTTTGGTTTCCTGGGGACATCATTTGAGTCAAAAATATCCTCTAGTGGGGTAAGGCCTGCTGGAAGAAGATTGTCTTCGAGTTGTATAATTTCATCTTCAGCGTTGCTCATCTCTTCACAGTCAATTTGGTTAATTTGCTGAATGTTTTCTTTGTTGAAAATGGTTGGACTGAGTAATTGTTTGGCTGTTCTAGGTGACATTGGGTGGGCAGACTGTTGAAACTGTAATTGTGATTGACTTGCTCCATCAACTATTTGAGATTGACTTGCTGTCTCAAGGTCAATATTTAATCCTGTAAACTCTTGTTGCAAGGTTAAAAAGTTGTTTATTTGCATGTCATTCTCAAATACTTGCCACTCTTTGACATTGTTTGGAATAGAAGGCCTATATTTGACTTCTGCCGTGAAACAATTGTTGGGTTTTAATGGGAATTTAAAGGTGCTGGCGAATGTTGCCAAGCTATGTGCATGGAGATTGTGGCCCCTAGAAATTTTTGTGATAACAAACTCAGGAAAGGTCTCTAATATTTCAATTACAGCAGATTTGTAGGACCTCAGCCTTTTGTCATTGGTGACAAAATTCCCTTTTACTTGTTGAATTACTAGATCAGAGTCCCCCATGATTGAGAGGCTATGTGCTTGTAATGATTTTGCAATCTTGAGGCCTAGTAGCAGAGCTTCATATTCTGCCATGTTGTTAGTGCATTTAAAGTTCAATCTATAAGCCCGGCCTTCTGCATAGCCTTTCTCTTTGTTATGTATCCATACTCCAGCTCCTGCTCCTAACTTGTTAACTGAGCCATCAAATTCTAGGACCCACAGAATATCTTGCTGAATAGGAGATTTAGCATTCTGTTCATGGGATGGCAATGTGAGCATGAGTAGAGGTTTCTTTTCCCATTTGTTTCCTAGGATAATTTCATCATTTGTCTGACCATCTTTGACCACTAGAGGAGAGTTAAGGTGTCTTGTTGAACTGATTGATGTTTGGCAGGTGCTACTTGTTTGATCAATGTTTTGTTCTTGTATGAGTGTTTGGGTCTTAATATCACTGCTTGAGAAGCTTGCGCTGTCATTGAAGAGGATGAAGGAGTCTATGTCCGAATGGACAACATATATTGGAAAATTTTGAGGCTTTTCTTCACTGCTGACCATATATTTCATGAGTGTTTCCCTATAAAGTCTCTTTGGTTGTCCAAATACAGAAATGGTTGCATATGACATATCCAATTGCAGGGAGCCTTGGAGTTTCGCTCCCCATGATCTTGATAAGAGCATCCCATATTTGGGTGGGATATCAGCAACAACAACATCCATTAAAATGGTTTTGTTGGGAAATTGAACCAAGGACACACATAAATCCTTAATTAGGCCCAAGCATTTGACTTGACTAGAATCAAAAGAAAACAGGTCTTTGTATGGTCTTGTTATATCCAAGTTTAATCTTTCCATGACAGCTTTTGGCATAAGGTTGTGAGATGCACCTGAGTCAAACATTGCATTATGCAGTATTTTATCATGAACATGCAAGCTGACATAAAAAGGTAAAACCCCTGTGACTACTGTTTTTCCATCTACCTCTGGGCCAAACAGTAATTCTGGAGTGTCATCTAGCACATTTACATCATCTTTGCTGTTGGTGAGCTGAAGGGATTTTTTGATCTGTTGCTTATATATGTCATGCTTGGCTAGCTCTGAAAGGGGAATTGCTATCTTTAACTTGCCAATCTCTGTTCCTAGGTCAAAGGGTTTGTCAACTTGAATTTTAGAGTCACGGATAGCAGTTCTTTCTCTGTTCATTAAATCTTCTTCGTGGATTTCATCCTGATTTTGGAACCTGCCCCTTATGCCCATGTCTTGAGGGGTAATGTTTGGGTTAGGGTGAGAGGATGAGGTTGCCGTGGGCTGTTGTGGTGTGGACAGTAATTCAGTGACTTCCTCAACCACTACTTCTTTTGTAGGTAAGCCTGTTTTGTCATTAGGTTCAGTGACTAAGGTTTCTTTAGATTGTTGTTTCTCCTTTATCTTTTCGGGCTGATTCACGTTCACAGTCCTACTCCTTAGTTTGTATTGCTTATGGACTTCATAGACAGCAGTATCATATCCTTGTTTAAAGTCAAAGGATTCTCCTGATTGAGTTTGGAATGTTTTGCTTTCATCTTCCTCATGGTCCTCCTGAGTTAAGAATACATGACTTTTGCCATCCAGACCTATTAAGTTGATTTCAGGATCTTCATTGAGCTGATTAGCTGAGGAAGTTTCTGCATAATTTTCTTGAAAAGGGGGTCTGATATCTTGGTCAGCACCTGTCTTTCCTATATTGGGGTTCTGGACTCTCCTAAAATTTGGGTTTCTAGGAGGGTTGTTTTGTGGTGCCTCCCATGATGATTTTCTTTCAACTGATTCCACTCTCTCTCCCAATCTCTTCATGCTATTTAGAATTGCATCTAACTTTTGATCAAAACCCGAGGGTTCTTCTTTGAAACCAGTCTTCTTTTCCAGCTTTGCCCTGTTTCTTTTGGCAATTAGGTTGGCCTCTACAGTGACTGCAACCCTTTGGGCTTCTGCAAGGGTTGGAGGGTCTCTTTCTCTCAACTGATAGGCCATATCAGAATCAAAACCATCAGGGAAGTTATAAAGGGCCAAATCAGGAGGCGGCCTTAAGTTCTGGGGGATAGCATTGTATATGTTGTTAAACCTAGCACAATACTCCAAAACCGTTTCTTGGGGACCTCTTTTAATAGTGTTATATTCACCAAGTATATGGTGCGGATCTCTCTTTTTCTCCCATCTGTTGGTAAATTCCTGGTATAGAACTTCAGGGGTTGCAATGGAATTCGCATTTAAGGATCTAAACCAAGTTCTGACATCCCCAGTTAAGCTTTGAACAAAGATTCTCATCCTGATACTGTCATCATCTATTTCATAGGTCTCAAAGTGGTCTTGCATCTTTTTAGCATGCTGGATGGCTGTCAAAGGGCCATGGGAGTCAAAAAATGAGAGTCTAGTTTGGTAGTCTTGGGGTAGAGCTGGAGCATTGGCTGGTATCTGCAGAGGTGCATATCTGTTAGCCATATTTATGGGGTTTATAGGGTTAATAGGAACAAATGGGACAACAGGGATTACAGGTGTAACCGGGTTAAGAGGATGGGTAATAAGTGGGGAACTGGTTGAGGAAGTATGTGCAGATGGTGAAGATGGAAGGAGAGGACTTTGAGGGGTTGATGGTGAACTGGGGGAATTGGGTGTGGAACGGAAAAGAACTTTGCAAGGAGTGGGAATGAGGATAGGTTGGTCCGAACTTATATTTGAATCAGCAGGCTTCTCCTGCTTTTGCTGTCTCCTTATGTTCTTTGGTATGATATTTGGATTATCAACAATGATGGGTTGATCAGGGTCAGGGTTTGCCCTAGTGTGCCTTGGGTTTCTTTTGGGAGCCAACTTCTAAGTATTCTTTTGGAACTTTATACAGAAGTTTTATATGTACAAGGACTGAACAAGCATTCTGGAATGACTATATAGGTCTCAAAGCTAAGATGAAGTTTCCCTAGCCAGCTCTTCCCTAAAGCTGTCCCTGTATTTACAGAAACAGTCCTAAGGCCTCTTGGCTAGTTTCAGGCTTGATGGTAGCTTTTGAAAATAGATAGTAATTGAAAAAATCTTAAGTCCCCAGTGGAGTCGCCAATTATGTTATCACCCAGGTTGTTCCCTATGACTCCCAAGGGAATACGGCCGGGGTAACCACTAACCAATCTTTGGATCACTGTTTCTAGCCAAACTGTGATCAGAGAGGGCTCTCTCTTTATGATTTGTAACTGTTTATGATAGGGTTTTAGGCTAGCTATTATGCACAGGTTTTGTTTATGTTTTGGTTGAAGAATATCCTTCAAATCTCTTGTGATGTGATTTTCAGAGAGTCAAGTATCATTGGGCAATGGAGTCTGTGGCTGTAGGTGTCTAGAAACTTTGAGATGAACTGGTGAAACTTACAGGGCCATTTGGATGTTTCATAGAACAAATTTTGATTAATAACAGGAAACAGGTAAGACAAACAATGAAAGCATTCAAGAATTTTCACTCGTTGTTAACTGTTTCCACCAAACTGGTTACGAGAAAAGACAGACGTCACAGGGGCAAACTTTGAATCCCTGGGAATGTCTATCACAGTGAAAGATATAGATTCAAAGTGCAGCAACTAAGAATTACACTTCTGTTACTATATCTGAGGAAAACATAGATAATAGCTCAGTTTGAGTTCAGGGTAATCATGGATTAAGTCCTGAACTATTCTTCTACTTTGCTATTAAGTGTAAAATATCTGAAAGATAAAAGAGAACAAAAGACTCGAAAACATGTAATACAGAGATTTGAGAAGACTTATTGTTTTATGAAACAACTGGAATCCTGCAACATTCACCCTTCATCACCACGCACCAAATACACCAAGCTTTGGAAATTCCATTCCCCTTTTCTATTATTTCTCTCTGGGAATTTTACAACAACGAGAGCTCTTCAAAGGAAAATTACAACAACCCCTTCAACTGCTGTGAAGGGTGAATATATACTTGCGGTGATTTACAAAATATCTGAGTTCTGAGTTATCTCAGATTTTACATTCTTACCAACTACTTAAGATATTATGACCAAAATTTAATACAGCATTGATTACAGAGTACAGGCATTTTAATGCTCTGTCAGAAGATATTTTAGCCTTTGGAAACAGCTAAGTCGGTCGAGATATTCTGAATAAATGCTGGAAGACCTGTCTTTAAGGCTTGTACGCTGTATCCTGGACTTGTCACCTGTGATTGTGACCTGCTGCTTGTGGTGAGTCAATGGTCCTGCTGAGTTGGCTCAGCCTCTGCCTCGTCCTTGTAGATATCTTTCTTCAAAATTGTGCCTGCGCATGTATGCTCATTTGCCTGGAGAATTAGCGCTACTGATTCTGGCCTGACAAAACTGTCTGTGTCAAATTTCTCCAGACATCCTGTGTGGGCAGTTGGTGTGCTAAGATTGCCCCTAGAGTTTCATCTGCTTCTGTGAATTTGAAGAAGTTAGGTGGTGTATCAAACAGATGCTCAACTTCATTCATGAGGAAAAATAGGTTCTCCACCCTGTCATACATAGTCTGCCCGGTGGCTGGCCCTGCGTCTGCTGAAGTGCTGGGCGGTTTTGCAATCTCTGCTACTGCATGGGCATCAATTCTCTTATTGTAATTGTCTAGGGTGAGCAGTCTTCCTACACTGCTTAAAATGCTGGGGAGGCCTCTGTTCTGTAGTGCCACGAATTTTTCCAGGAATCTGTTGATTTCAGTCTGCATATCCTGTGTCCTCCTCTCCAGTGTTCCAACCAAGTTCCTCAATGTTATGACTCTTTTGGCTACAGCAATTGTTTCTGTCCTGTTGGTGATTCCCATGACAGCTAATTGAGAGCTAGTCTTATAGTTCAGAATATTGATCATCCTAGTAGCAGCTTCTGGCATGTGTCCAAGGCTTGCCCTGGCTCTCTGTATTTCTCTGTTTGCTTTAGTGATGAGCACCATTTGCTCATCCATGGTCTCAATATATTGCCACTGGTTGGCAATGGACCGCCCAATGTTGCTCCATAGCACTGCTTTCATTTCAGCTGTCACTTTTTCTAGTGCAAGCTCTTTCTCTAGTTCAGCAATTCTCCTCTTAAGAGCTCTTACCTCTCTCTCCTTGGCTGCCTCATTCTGTTTGCTCTTGTCAAACTTTTCATTTACCTTAGCCAAGGTTTTCTTAAGTTCATCCAGCTCTTTCATTTGAGATTCCATGGCTTGGATCTCAGCTTGCAGCTTTTGCATGTCTAAACTAGTAGCCTGTTCCGATGTTGTAGTTGTTGTTGCTGTGGATGGCGCTGTAGTTGGTGCTGTAGCTTCTGTTTGCTGAGGAGGAGGAGTAGTCTTTGGAGGGACTTCCTCAAGATTTATTATCACAGGAGGAGGCTGGGAGGGTTGGCCCTCTTCTCTTTGCTTCAGTGCTTCTTGTAGTGCTGCCTTTGCAGCTTCAGTTTGTCCTAGCTGGTCTTGAGTCCTAACCAGCTCTTTGTATAGGGATACCAGCAGGTCTGTAGTATCCTTTTCTTGCCTTTGCTGGGCAACTTCATCTGTTTGTGGATGGATGGTGGCCGGGAGTTTGATTTTCTTTCTTAGGGCCGCCATGTCTGCATCCCTTATCTTCAGGAGTTCTTGGATGCCTTTGACATCTTTAGGATCATGCCCTATATCTATAATTACCTCTTCCAAGGACTTGATCCTATTGTCCTTGGCTTGTGATGATGCTCTTTCTAATTCCAGCTGAGAAGCTGTGTTATCCAGGCTGCTCTTTAGTTTGTAGTTCTCCAATGTCTCATCTGCCAGGGAGGCATACACCATTTCACCAGTTTGTTTATGTAATTCAATCTTGTCCATAGGGTGTATGTCTTTGGCAAGAACCTCCATGTTGGTTCTTAGATAGTCCGAGGTGGACTGAGGATGCAAAGTTGTGGGCATGAAGTGGCTCATTATCATTTTGCCTTCGCTCACATCGAAAGCAGACATGAGTCTCTGCTGGTTGCTAGGAGCTAGTTTTAACAAGTGATCATACAGCTGCACTTTTATGGGATCACTCCTCCTTTTGATGTCAATGAATTGCTGCTTTATACTTGACTGCCCTTCTCTATGTTGACCGGAGGAGCTGACCTCTCCTCCCATAGTCATGTCATGTCCACGCTGAGATGAGCTGGCCGAAAGTTCTCCACTGGGTGGGCCCATGCCCATGGCTTGCCTTACTGCTATGTCCTCCTCTTGGGAGTCATTCAGTCTTTGTCTCTTCTCTCCTCTGATGAAGGATGAGGTGTGGGGGGTCTCTCTCTCCCTTTTCCTGGTCAAGTCCTCCTTCTGTGGTGTTTGGAGGACTGAGGTGTCTACATTGGTGTCTGTCCTGGGAGGCACCTCTGTTTGGGCTGCTGCTCAGTGTAACTAGGTAGATCTGTCCCCTTTTCCTGCTGCAAGGGCTGCTGTTCACTGGACTGTGCTTCTTCTTGTTGCTGCCCCAGTTCTTGCTGTTCCATTTCTTCTTGCTGCTGTAGCAAGGTGTCAACTTGTTCTTCTGTCAATATAGGTGGCTGTTCCACCTGTTTTCCTTTGTCTTTGCTTGCTGCCTGGGTGTCTTCTCAGTAGTTTGCTGCTGTGCTGCTGAAGATTTAGCAGCTGTTCCAATTTGCTTTCTGTAGGAGAGGGGCACCTGTCCACAAGTTTCCAAGTCAGCTTCTTTTTGCACATTCCTAGCTTCTTTCTCAAGTAATTCTTCCTTAGTGACTTGTTCTACTAGTGTACCCTCTTCCCAATCTAGTGCATTGGCATACTTTTCAATTTCAGGTTGTCTTTTATGTGCATAGTTGCCCAATTTGTATCTAATTCTCCTGAGGGAGATAGAATGATTGGGGTCATAGGGAATCCATTCAAAACTGGTCTGCAATCTGAGGCCTTCCAGGATGCTGTCTGCCTCTTTCCACCCTTCCTCTTTCCTGTTATATAGGAAGGAACCTAGCTGGTTTCTTACCTTCAATTGTGACTTCTTGTTTCTACTCTGAAAGTGAAGGTAATCTGAGTTCCCAAACTGCCTGAAATATTCTAAGGCAAAAAGCCTCATGGGGACATACCTCGGCAACCTAAATGGGTTCAATTCACAGCCATATATCCTAATGACTGTGTGGTTCTGGTAGAAGTACCAGTTGCCAATATTGTAAGATTTGTTCAAATGTAGAATCCTCTTCATATCATCGGTTAATCTAGGAGGAGGAGTACCTTGCAGAGCTGTTAGGGCTGGATGAACAAATAAATCAATAAACTCACAGTATGTATAGGGTGATACTGAGGTAGAATGAAAAACAGAGGTCCAGAAAACAACTGATCTTGGGATTCCTTGGGCATTGAGTGGCCTCAAAGGAACAGAGAAGGTAGCTGGCTGGTAGAAAAGGAATAAATGATATATATAGGAGGTGTACCTGAACAGTCTCTCCCTTTTCAAATTCATGAACTGCTCATGGATTTTCTCTGCTATGTAAGTTGCATAATCATACTGCACAGCTGGAGGCTTACCAGGGGCAAATATAGACAGCATTGCCATTATGCTGTCATCTACATCTTCCAACCCCCTGAATCCTAGGACATAGCCAATTAGATCCACCAACATTCTGCCCAACTCATTTAGATATTGGTACCCAATAGGAGGGGTTCTGACTGTTTCAGAGCCTGGTGTGACAAACAGTTGGTTGATTTTGACAATCTGGTCACTGGACAGCTTGATCCCTCTGTTAATCAGATTCTGCATGGATAGAGGGGTCAATTTCTTGGCTGTTTTGAAGCGCAGCATCTGGTTTATGCTCTCTGGGGTGATCTGGAACAGGACTAGGCCTGTGGGGCTCATGACTGCTCTTTGGCTGGGGTCATAGCATTCCTGGCAGCTATAAATGAGCTCTGGCATAGGATTGACTTGGGGAAGGTTGTATATGGGCAAATTTGACTCCCAAATCCCCAAGATATCTGCCCCACTGAGGTGCTGGGCTCTTAATTCATTCAACATTTGAATATTGTACTTGGTTCCCATAGGGAACCAATCCAGCATTTGGTAGTCCATGTCTCCCAGGGCTTTCCATGCTAATTCCTGGTGAGGAGCATTGATGGGCTTAATATTCAGTGCAATAGGGGTCTCCATAGCTCTTCAAGTTGCAAGAATTGCAGGTGGACAGGTGGAATGGTAAAAACACAGTCTGGAGGCAGTTCTCTGTGGAAACAGTTGATGTTTTGAGTATCCAAGGGGAATTCTCTCAATAGCAATTGAAATACTACTGGAGTCTAGTGACAGAACTTCTCTGTGGTCTAACTGAACTCTCCAATCGGGTGAATTATATCTATTAGGAGCTCTGCCGGGAAAACGCAGAATTACAGTGGTTTTATGTGAATTGCAGGTTTCTAAAGCTCTGCAGGTACTTCTTGGCCCTCACAATGACAATGGTGGATGAACAAATGGAAATGAACGGTGCAAATAGCGTTTTTATGGTTCTACTTTCCCTCTGAGCAATTTCAAGCTTAATGAAGGTCGTATGGAGGGCGAAACGGTCTAAATACCTGTAATTCGATGAGCAGAGGTTGGAGCAAAGGTGCACAGTTGCTGCTTGAGGAGGTCGCCCGGCTAATAGACTGGTTGGCGAAAATTAGAGTGCAAACGGTCATGCAGAGCGTCCAACAGAAATAACAGTGAAAGTGGTAAAAAACACGGGAAAATTGGTAAATATGGGTTATTTTACCAATTTGGCGCTTTTTTCTGCTGACGTAGGTAGCATGGACGTCATTGGTGGGTCATGGTGAGGTGACGTCAGCTGACGTCATCGGGCGACGTGGCAGTGGGTGACTGGTCAAAGGGGCGGTGAGGTGGCAACCCAGTCAGCAGAGAGGTGGACCAATAACAAATGCAGGTACGAGCAGATAAGGAAGTGGCGGTGAGTCAGCGACGGTAGGTGGCAGTCAAACCGCAGCGGTCACTGTTTAAGGCTTAACCGCCGCGGTTTCTCGGGGCGGTTCTAGGTAAGGGCAATAGCTGTCAGACTTGGCTCTGAGATGGTTGAACGATTGACGCGTGGAG